>JARPZY010000018.1:422885-1653589 GCA_036172905.1 Meloidogyne graminicola
TTTAAAAAACTAACATGTGAATGTGCAAGCATTTCCACCTAAAAAATAAAAAGTAATGTATTTTAAAGTTTTACAATTCAATTTTACAAAAGGTTGAAAAACATGTGAAAATACAATTATGTTTTACAAAAGTTGAAAAATTGTAAAAAAATAAGTTTTCAAAAAGTCAAAAAAAAAACAAGCGGAAAATAGAGATTGTAAAGATAAAAAAGTTTTAATTACAACACAATTGTTTTTATGAATACTATACAGAAATTGTTATTCTAGTTTAACAATCACAGAAGAAAGCCAATAAATTATTTTTTTATTATTAAATTTACCATAATATGATGATCATAAATTTCTCTAGCCTTTGTTAATCTTTCTTCTGGTGTTTCTAACTTTTCATATTCTTTAATTGCCTCATAAAATTTAATTTGAGGACAGGAAGTTTCTAAATATATTTATAATTTATTTCGAAAAATTATAATTATATCCTATAATTACCTGCCACATTTTCAGCAAAATCTTTTAAAAGTAAAAAGCCAAGTCTTTGAGAGAATATTTTTTCAAATCGAATTTCCCCTGTCTTCTCCAAATATTTTTGCATTATACTTCGAACACTTGAAAATTTTTAAATTTATTTTTATCAATCCTTCATACATATTTTAAGGTTAATAAAAAAAGAACCTTGGATCGGGTAGAACAATTTTTTTCGAGGCGCGGGCTGCCTGAAAATAATTTTTAAAATTTTAAGAAATATTTTCAAATATTTTTGGATTAATACTCGATAATATAGTCATTGAAAAATAATTTTAAAATTATCGATCTATACCGGTTGACTTCGGCTTTTCTCCATAGCCATCAAATAAGAAACATCAGCTAATACTGCTTCCAAATCAGCCATTTTTGAGGTTATTTATTTAATATAATTTTTAAATAAAATGCTGGTTTGAGCAAAAAAAGAGATCAAAAATATTAATTTAATTTTTTGAGATTTTTTTTTGTTGTTTTAATTTAAAAAATATTAAGAAGATGATTGAATGTTTATGTATAAAAACAAATATAAAGGCGATAAACTCGCTCAAAAATCAAATAGTCATTCAATTTTTTTAATAAATATAAGTATTATTCAATCAAAAATATCAGTCATTTTGCTCCTCCGCAGATTTTTTAAAAAATAACGGAAAATGAAAGAAAAAGAGAAAAAATATATCAAAAAATATTTAATTATTGTCTTTTTGTTTTATTTGGCAGTTAACTCAATCATTTACAATTGAAATTGATTGTTAAATTTTATTTATGGAAGCTAAAAATAAAATTAAAATATATAGCAATGATTTTACAATAACAAATTTAAGCAAACATGAAGTGGAGAGAAAAACTTTGGAAAACGTGAATAATAATTGTAAAATAGAAATGTAAAACATGTTTTAAAAAAATGAAATTGTAAAAAAGAATTATTGTAAAACTCTTGAAAAAAAGTTGTAAACAAGTTTTACAATTATTGTAAGAAAGTTTTAAAACATTTTAAAAAGGAAGTTGCAAACATATTTATTGTAAACAAACTTTTTAAAAAATTGTAAAACAATTCTGTCAAATAAAAAACAACTAATTGTAATTTTATACAGCTCTAGTTTGCCTACATTTCATAAATTAACAATAAATTTATTACAATTATTAAAGTACTATACTATGTATATTATAATGCATCTGTCATTGAAATAAAAATAAAAATGAACAAAATGTGTAAAAAAAATTAGTGTAAATGAGAAGGATAATTGAAGTCGCGCGGAGGTAAAGGATTTAAAATAAATTTATATTTAAAGAATAATAAATGTTTTTATAAAAATGTGTATATTATTTATTTGCCAAGAGTAGAAAAAATATTTTTAAATAAAAAATATAAATATTCTACTTAAGTAAAATTAACATATTTAGGTTATTGAAGAAAAAAACATAAAAAAATTAAATTAAACAAAATTTTTTGAGACATTCTTTTGGAACAAATTTAAAAGCAAAATTAACAGGAAAGATGCTATATAGAGAACTTTCTCTGGATTGATTGAGGAAGAAAAAAAAAAAGAAAGAAAGAAAAAAGTCGGATATAACGGAGGTGCTGATGATGAGGTAAAAAATATATTCACTAAAATATATTTTTGCCATTGAGGGCAATTGCCTTTTTACTAAAAATACTAACCTTAATATAATATTATTTTTTACTCTACTTGGCATGAAAAAAAGACATTCTTTAAAAGAATGAGAATAAATCGAGAAGTTGAGAAAATAAAAAGAAAAGAGAGAAAATAGAAAGGAAAGCAGAAAGTAAATAGATAAAATGTCAATGGGAAAAGATTGACAGAATGTCAAAGACAAAATGTAAATTAATTCCTTTAGGAACGGTTTTTTCAGTTGTAACTTTTTTTAAGGGAAATTTCGTTAAATTATATTTTACTAAATTGGCATTTTGTCTTCTTGGCATTATGCTGAAAAAGAAAAGCGGATATGGCCACAGAGAGAATACAGAGAAAGAAAAACAATCTACACAATAATACATTATAAAGACAGGAATTTTCTCAAGAGTTGAGAAGCCAAGAATAGAAGGAAACTGAAAAGTAGTTAACAAAAAAATTAGAGAGAAAAAAGAGTAGCTAGTAGCTGTCAATAAATAATAGCTCTCTCGGGAAAAAAAGAAAAGAAAAAATATACATAAATATATTTATAAGCTACATCCATTATGATATATTTATTTTGTGGGGAAAATATTTAAAAAATGTGAAGGAAATTGAGGATGTTACTTAACTAAATCATTAAAAGCTTTTTAATATATCTGGACATTAAAAAAAAATAATATTCCTATTTGGACATTTTTTAAAAAACACGCAATAAATCCTATAAATACTATGTAAAAATAATTAAAGAAGGTTAAAAAAATTAAAAGATTTTAATCTTCAATCATCTTTTTGAAATTAAAAATAATTAAATTATTTTTAGAAAGTTTATTGAAGAAAGTTTAATATTAAACCGATTTTTAAAAACACAGTTATCATAAAAACAAATTTATATTGAATAATGGGCTATTCATCAACAATAATTCATGTAAAATTATCATGTTTTTCAATATCACAAAAAATCTAAGTATTTTACAATTTAAAAAGATTGAAAAACACATAAAAAGAAAAAAATTTAATAAAGAAGTAAAATAATTATAAAATTTGATTTCGTTTCCCATAAATGTAATGATTGTCCCCACAAAAATTTTTTTCATGTATTAGTTTCCTTCATATTGCGGATGTGGGCATTTATTATCAAAGTGTCCAATGTCCCCACAGTTCCAACAACGCTTCCCAGGTACTAAAGTTTAAAAATATAAGAACAAACAAAATTGAAAAGTACTTAAAGAAAGAATTAGGATGACGTCTAGAACATGAAGCAGAATCATGCCCTATTTGGTGGCATTTGAAACATCGAGGTTTCATGGGAAGGGGGCGATCTTAATTTATCAAAAAATTATTAAATTGTTACAATTAAAAACTCAAAAAACCTTTATACGTCGTAACATCACAAGGACAGCTACTGACCAAATGGTCCCCACCGCAATGTTGGCAGCCTTTTCTTCTTGGATCAACAATTGATAATTTTGTGCGTCGACTTATTTCCGCTTTAAGCATCTGCTCTCGGTTGTGCACGTCCCCACGTCCACTTCTGAATCCACGTCTTCTACGATCCACAACCGTCCACTCTTCATTGTCGCTCATAATTTTAAAAAAATATTTAATTCACTAAAATTTAATAGCTAGAAAAATGATTAAGTAAAAATTTAAATGCTTAAAATCGCGAAAAAAAGAAAAAGTTACTCAAAAAGAAATAAAGAAAATTTACAAAATACAAGTAATTAACAAAAAAATTTTCTGATAAATTCTTTTTATAACAATGTCAGAATAGAAACCGCATAAAGAGAAAAAATTAGATTATTTAACTTATTTCCTTATTATCTTAAATATCAATCTAAATGAGATCTTAGTATATAAAATTTAAATAATAAAAGGTTGATTAGAGAAATGAAGAAGGTTTAAAGAAGTTAAAATAAGGAAAATTAAATAAAATAATGAGAATGACTGAAATTCAAATTGTTTATATATGAATGCAAATGGGCGGAATAAACAAAAATAAATGTTGAGAATGGAAAAAATAAGTTAGATTGGGAATTAAATGATTGTTATATATATTTGAATATAAAAGAACATTTATTTTATGGGAAATTGGAATAAGGCAATATTTACTGAAATGAAAAGATTATTTTTAAATATTTCATAAGCGGCAGATTGTAAAAATAATAAAGAAATCAATTAAATTTTATTTATTTTTCAAAAACATCAAAATATGCAAAATATAATTTTAAATTAGGCAAATATTTATTATTCATAAACTTATTAGGGGCAGAACTATTCGTAAAGGGCAAATATCAATCAAAATACTTCCCAACCAAAAACTATTTTAAGTAAAATACTACAATACTTTTTTTTTAAAATTTTTTAAAATTCATTTAAATTAATTATTTAATTCTTCAATAAATATAAAAAATAAAATTTTCGGTATCTTCATTTAAACATTTTAATAACTTTTTTTTGTACACGACATAAATATTTATTATAAAGAATATTATATAAAACAAAATATTAAATTATTTGTGAACTTTCATTTTAATTTATTCGTTCGTCAGAATTCTTTCCCCATCGAATCCATATTTAAGAAAAAGGCTTCCATATTTGCTACAAAATTCTTTGGAAATTGAATCGTTGCCAAAATTTTCCATTACAAAATTTTTTCGCTCCTTTTTAGATTGTTGATATATTGATTTTATCTATAAAAAAATAAAAAACGGTTTTAAAGTTATTTTAAAAAGATTTAAATAATCAAAAACTTAAGTTTTTTCCCAAGAACTCTCTTTTGAAGTCAGAAAACATTAAATCTTAATGTTCATAAAATATCAGTATTTTAGAAGGGAGGTTTAAAAAAAATTTAAAAAACCCCAAATATACGAGATTTTCGGGATAAGGCCCTGGGAATCCAACCTACTCTCCAATCTCTATTTTTAAAATGTTCTAATAAAAATTAAATAAAAAACAAACTTCATCAAGTGTATGCCCATGCTGAACTGCAATAACAACATAAATAACAATTGGAGTATAAGACTCATAAAAAGGTCGAACACTTGAATGCAATCCTTTAGCTATTGACTCCAATGGTTCCTAAAAGTATAAAGAAAATTTTAAAATTAAAATAAAAAAAACCTTTGCTTCAGAAATTTTAGTAAAAAGATAATATGACAAAGCAACAATAGTAACCGATGAAGCCAAATTTAATACAATAACAGCAATTAAAATATATTCAAGTTCAGCAATTAAAGGCATTCTTTTAAGTCTTTAAATAAAACCAAAACTTTGTTAAAATATTTGAATAAAAAAAAAAAGTTGGAGTTAACTAAACTTTGCTTTTATAGTAATGAACAGGCGGAATTTAATAACTAAAGCTTTTATAGTAAATTAAAAATTATTTAAAGTTTTTTTTTATTAATTTTATTTAAAGTTTATTAAACAAAAAAAAAAAGTGAAGACGCGAGATCAATAGAGAAAAAAAATTTTTTTTGTTAATGTAGAACGGGAAAAAAATTATTAATTATTATTTAGGCTTTTGTGACAGAAACAAAATTATTAAAAATTAATTAATATATTTAATTATTCTTTCTTCTATTTTGCTTTATTTACTAAATGATGGCAAGTTTTGTTAAAGAGAGAAAATTCAAAAGAAAAATAAATTTTCTATTCAAGTACCTTTTTTCTGAAAATTTAAAAAAAAATTTATAATTTTTCCCTTTTTTAATTACCTTAACTAAACTATGAGGTCCTTTGGCACCAGCATGAGACCCTTTTCTAATATTTGGTTGTTGTTGAATAGTTTTATTACTTAAATCTGAACTTTTTTTAATTAAAGATTTGGAAGGAATTGTTGTTGTTGTTGTTATTGTTGAAGGTTGTTGTTGTTGTTGTTGTATTGTTTGTATTTTATTTAAATGTTTTGTTGATGTAGTAATTCCCCCTCCACTAATTGTTGTCATTTTTGCAACATTTCCAGATGTTGCTCCTATTAATTAAAAATTATTAATTTAAATATTTATTTTTCTATTTAAAAACCTCCTCCTATTATTTGTCCTCCTCCTTTTCCTCCACTACTAAATTGTTGTTGTTCATTTAATAATAATTTATTTTTATTTCCCCCAATTGATGTTTTTGTCATTATTTGATAATCAGAATTATTTAAATCAGAACAAAAAGCAACACCTTTTGGTCTAGTTGAATGAAAAGTTTCTGAAGATTGTGTGACAGGTTGAAGAAAATTGGAAGGAACAAGACCACGAATTCCATTTAATTCACCCAAATAGAATCCATCTTCATCCATTGGCTTAATAAAAGAGAAATATTTTAATAATAAAAAATGTTTTTATACTCCAAAAATGGTAATTAAATCTCCTTGTCGAAAACTTAATTCAACTTGTTCTGCATCGACTAAAAAATAAAATAAAATTATTTATATTTAATTCTCTGCCCTGAAGATCACATTCTTGAAACGTCAACCTTTTTGAAATACCTGACTGTATGTATTGATATTTATGGAATAGATGTTTAGGTGGTTGAACGTTACAAAAAAAAAAAAAAGTAGATTTAAGTGTAATAAAAAAAACCAGAGTTATTTTTTTAAAATGTTTCAGAGATAATTTCAAAAAATTAAAAAAAAACCATTTGGACTAAGATGTCTCGAATCATAATCATATTTAGCAACCATCAATTGATTTGGAATTCCTCTCATTTGATGTTGTTGATATTCTTGTTGCTGTTCCTCATAAGAAAATCCATCATCTTGATGTTGTTGTTGTTCTTCTTCTTCCATTGATATTCTTTGTTTATGTTGTTGTTGGTAATATTGTTGTTGTTGTTGGTTATTGTTATATTGTTGTAATTGGTATTTTGTCATTTCTCCCATTTGTTCTTCTTCTTCGTTATCAATTATTTTCTTTTTTTCTTTTCCCTGTACTCTACCAATTCCTCCATTGATCTGTTGAGAACGATAATAATTTTTATCTCTACCCTCTCTATGTTCTCGTTCTCTAACTATTTTAACATTATCCGGTAGAGATCGTTGTTCAATTAAACCACCAACTCCTACAGAAGCCCCTCCAGGTAATGTACCAGTAAATGGTAATTGTCGTCCTTTTCTTATTGTTCTATCGACATAAGAGTCTGGGTAATATAATGGCTGAGATCCTCTTCCTGTTTCATATTCTGATTGAACTCCTCCAAGTTGACGATACCTTCCATGACTATCTGTGTGTTCATAACTTCTTGATTTTATTGAACCTAAAAACAAAAAAAAGTTTAAAAAAAAAAGTGAACATTAGAGTCACTACCCCATCTCATTCTTCGTTGATTTGATGAAATTCCCCCTGTCCATGGTTGTCCTCCTCTATCTGAAATTGAGGGCCCAACTTGTTCCTCTGCAGCTAGAAAAAGATCATCTTTAGCAATTTCGACCAATTTATTGAATGGTACAAAGCCAAAACGTCCGCGAGCTTCTGCCCAAAAGAAGCCATTTGCATCTACATCACCATATACCTTAAAATAATATTTATTCGATTTATTTATTTTTAACCCCCCTAATATTAACTCAATTCAATTTTAGATGTATTATACTTAATTGAAATTTATAAATCAATTAGAAATGGGAACATTTAAAAATTCTTGCCTAATCTTTAATTAAAAAATAATAAAATATTTTAACCCTAATTCTTCTTTATTTATTATTATTACCTTAATAAGTTGATGTCTTTTAAAAGGTAATAATTCATCATATAATCCAATTTTAGGTTGATTATCTTGTATAGCAACAAACCAACGACTTAAATTATTTTCTTCTCTTCTAATTGGCCTTAAATCTGGTTCACTTCTTGTACTTTCAGGTGGTTGTATATTTGTTGTTCTTAACATTCTTTTAGCAATTTGTGAAGGAATTAAAGGTGGAATATTATTATTTGATGCTCTACTTTGTAAAAATGAACGAGAAGTTGATGGAAATACTGAATGTAATCTTTGCCTTTGTTGATGTTTTTGTAAATAATTTTGTTCTAAAAAATATAAAGTACTGCTGTTAGAATGAATATTTTGAGCTTCTTTTTCTTCGTTTGTTGAGTTACCATTTCGGTAGTAATAATCCTGAAAAAAATTTTTTTTAAATAATTAATAAATAATAAAAAAGTTTTTAAAGTAGTGTGTAAGGAACATGAAAAGTAGTGCGTAGGGAACATTAGAAAAAAAGATTAGAATGAGCTTCTATTTTTAAAATTTCTTTTCTTTTTAATGTTCGGATCGAAAGTTTAACTCTTTGACTATTAGTTCGGAAAAAATTTAATTCTGAAAATTCTCTTACTTTATTTAGAGCTTTTGGGTGAAAGGTAAAATATTGTTGTTGTTGTTGTTGATAAGAAGAACTTTGTTGTTGTTGTAATTGTGGATTAATTGAGGAATTTAAAACATTGTTTTGTAACGGTGTTTTTGTTGTTGTATTTTGTTGTTTTGTTGGAATAATTAAAAGACCTGTAGGAACTTTGTTTGGAGAAGAAAAGTTTTTGTCAGATGAAACAATACGATCTAAAGAAAATACTTTTATTCTAATAAACGCCTCAAATGTAAAAAAAAAATTTTAAAAATAAAGTACCAGCAGAATAACAAGGAAGTGATGAGAAACTTTGAATAATTCCATCAGTTTCATTTGTTTCGTTTCCAGTACGTGGTACTCTAACAACCTTAGAGTCTATAGAAACTGCTCCCTCCTAATTGATAAAATAATTAATTTTAAATTTTTTAATTTTTTACTTTAGTTTTAGTTCTAACAGTAATAAACATTGGAGAATCATCGGCTAAATCAGAAAGCCTTAATAATACATGATCTGCTGTTGGCCCAGGAACTTCAGCAATACAACGACCATCTGCATAAACTAAATAACTGTGGACAGCAGCACGGGAAGGAGGTTTTGGCTTCAAAAATTAATTTAAAAATTAATTCTTTTCGAATTTAATACTTTAATATATACCTGTGAGGAATTTGGCTTCCAAGAGATAAGTAATGTCCCAGGTTGAGGTCCATTCTCTACTCTAACATCTAATGGAGGTTGTGGAAGGCCAACTAATTAAAAAATAAATTTTTTTAAATAATTTATTCAATTTTGTTTTTAACTTTTAGGCAATGTTTTAAAATCAATACAACGTTCAACAGGCCTTTTTTCAAGAACTGCACGAGGATGTTTTGTCCTAACAGAGAGACGATAAATTGTTGAAGGTATAAGGCCATTTATTTGAACCTAATAATTAAATAATTATTTTAAAATAGAAAAATACTTGAAAGACGGTAGGCGGACAAACTCCTACTTTAATTGCATTCAAGAGAATTATATGTTCTGCATTGCTATTTGAAGGATACCAACATAGTTGAGCCGATGTTGGGGTTAAGTTGTTTACACTAAATTAAAGGAAAATAAACAAAATAAACATTCGAAGTTTTAATTTTAAAAAAATGTTTGGAAAAACATGCATAATGTTTTTTGTTTTACAAACCTTTTGTAAAACAAGAAAACATGTTTAAGAAAAAACAAAAAACAATTAAAGAAACAAAACACAAAACAAAACAACAAATAAAAATACTAAAACATTGTTTACTCATAAATTTAAAAACATACCGAACATGTTGTGGGGCAACTGGTGATTCTAAAACATTAAATAAATTATTTCATCGATGCATTTACCTGTCCCAACAGCAAGTGTACAGGCAGCATCTGGGCTAATTAATCCATCAGAACCAACTGAGCGTACAGAAACATTAACAAATTTATCTAGATCCAAATCTTCTAACAAGGCACGGCACTTGAACGAACCGGGCACAACTGCGCATATTTGGCTATTTGCACAAACCTTTAAATTAAAAAATAATTTAAAAATAAAATTTATAAAATGCCTGATATTGGCTAATTGTTTGCTGATGAATACCACCAATAGACTCTGGTGGTAACCAGGAAATGAGCAAAGAACGAGAAAGACGTCTTTCTACTTGTAATTCACGTGGAGAAGGAACTGAACATTTTTTAAATTAAAAAATAAATTATTTTTAAAATTGCCTCTGGGATTATCTGGGTGTTTTAATTCTTGTACAGTAACCTTATTAACATCAGTAGGAGGATAAGGACAGACCTAATAAAAATTAAATTAAATTTAAGTTTCAATAATTTTCATTTAATTTTAAAACATGTTTTGTAAAAAAATAACGCTTGACGCCGTAGGTTTGCGCCGAAAAAACTTCAAGTTTTAATAATGTCTAACCGAATCAGGTTGATGTTTTTGTTGTTTCTCTATTTCTGTAAAATCGTGTTTTATTTGTGCTAAATGTTGGGGAACCGAAAGAACAAAAGAAGGAGATTCTGATCTATTAAACAAAACACTTTGTTGTTGTATTTTAGAATTAATTTTATTATTATTTTGTATGTTATTTGTATTTGTTGTTATTGTAGAAGTTGAAGGCATTGAAGAATAATAATTTTCCTCTAATTGACTAAATGTCTTTTCTGTTGATAAAGGTTGTTGAAGAAGAGTAGTTAATTCTTCTTCTGATACTTTTTGTACAAAATTTGAAGGAATTAAGCCAGCACGATTATCTAATGTTTCTCCCCAATAAAAACAATCTTCATCCATTGGGCCATGTACAAGTACTAATTCACCAGGTTGTAATGCCAACTGTATAAGAAACAATTAAATTAATTATTTAAAATAATATAAAAGAAAATAATTTTAGTCCATTAAAAATAAAAATATGTGTATACCTCAACATGTGGATTCTCGTTTGGTGAATCTCGAATCGGTAAATATTGGAAAACAGCGCGGAATAAACTAGAAAAATTGAATTTAAATAAGCAAAAATATAAGTATATTGATAAAAATTAAAACACCCTTAACTTAGAGTTTCAACGGTAATTTATCGTTTTTAAAGTTTTAATTGTTTAAAATTGTAAAAACACAAAACAATTACAACTTAAAAATACAAATAACTAAAACATTGAAAATATAAACAATTCAGTGTTTAAAAGTTTTATTATTTTGTATTTTTACATTATTAAAACATTATTTCTAGGTATTTTTAAATATAATCAAGTTGGTGTACAGTCATAACTGTATAATTACAAAAGGTTATGTTTTGTTTAAATAAAAAATGTTTGTAAGAAGTGTTAAATCATAATAATACCCTTCCAAATATTCCCTAAATTGAATTGTCCAGTCTTTTTCTTATTTTATTTTATTCCCAAGAGAGTTTTACCAAAATGAATGTAAAAAAACTTTTACTTCTTTTTTCTATTGTGTTAGTGCATTTATAGGGTAACAAAGTGGGATATTGGATTGCAAAAAATAAAAAAGAGTGAAGACAAGGAAAAAAAATAAGGCTAATACCATCAAACCAAAAATATATGTATTTTTAGTTTAATTCTTTGCCTAATTGGCTTTGGCAAAAAATGTTATTTTTTGTAAATTGGAAAAATAATTTGCAAAAATTTATTGGAAAAATATTAAAAAAGTTTTGAGTAAACCTAAAAGAGATTTCCTTCTAATAGACCAGACAATTAGTCAATAAAAAAACATTAGAAAATAATACAATAATAAACTGTATGTTTTGGATATTTTTAATGTTAATAAAAAATATAAACCTTGAATTTGGTCTCGTATTGAGCAATGTTTTAAGAAAGGCAGAATATATTTGTTGATCCTTTGCATATTGTGGACCACGCATTAATAATTTTAATTGATTTAAATTAGCCACATAAACGCGGCTATTTGGCCGCCATTGGGCGGCCAAATAAATAAAGGTTAATAATTTCTTTTAGACTTAAAATGATGGGCAAAGAATTTGAATTAATAATAAGAAGATTAAATAATTCCGACGTAAAAAGGAAATAATAAAAGGCTAAAGCTAATAAATGATGAAAGAATAATAAGATCGATCCATTAGGCGAACGTTTGTGTTGCGGAAAAGCCTTAAAGTCTCCTAAGACTAAAAAAATATAAATATAGAAATGCCAAGGTGGTGAAACAACGGGCTGTACTACTGTTGAGAGTGGTGTAGCACAGAAAATATATATATAAAAGAAATGTTAGAAAAAATAAGGAAAATAACGGCAAAATGAAAGGACGGCACTTTGCTTTAAGGCTATAGTGGCATGAGAAAAGAGAAGGAAAAGTAAAACATTCTTTATATGTCATTGGTTGTGCCAGCTATATAAGAGGGACAAAATGTACAACGAAGAAAAAATGACAAAATGTCCAATTAATGATAATATGACAAAATGTCTTTTCGCCATCTGGATATTCTTTGCTGATGACAATTTGGTTATAATAGTGAATATTAAAAGTACATCAATGGCTGGCACACTTATTAGCGTTAAAGTAAAAAAAACTAGAAAAAGGAGAGGAAAAAGCCGAGTAATGAGCGTTTTTGTTATTGGGTTGAGACAACGTTGCGCCAAAATTGACGGGGTTTCTTTCGAATCTTTTCTGCAGAATCAGGGAACGGTGCTAGAAAAATGAACTAACTAAAAAAGAAAATAAAAGGGGGAAAAATGGGGGCGTTGAAGACAGCTGAAAATGGCAAAAGAAATGTTTTTTTTTATTTTTGAATGACTACAAATATTACCATGGTAAATGCCAATAAATAAATACATTAAATATTGAGTAAAAAGCACTAGAATTTATTAGAATTTTTTAAAATAAGGAAAAAAGTGTTTGGAAACTTTTGAAATGTTTTTAAAACAAAATTTAAAATGTTAGAACACTGGCCGATCTCGAACTCAGTACCTGTACTACATAAAACTAAATTGTTCCCAACTACACCAGAAAATCATTAAAACAGAAAATATACAAGAATCTATTTAAATTATTTTTTGAGATATATTTTGACTATAAAATTGTGAAAATTTTAAATTTTAGGTATATTTTTTTTTAAATATTTTCTTTTCTTAATTTTCTTTTCCTTCTTTCTTCTTTAATATCTAGAACCTCCTTCATCGTAATAACGTCTTTGTGGACTTCTTCCTTGTCTTGCAGTATATTCATCTGATTCTATTTTTACAGGAATTCGTCTGCCTGAATTTGGGGAGTAATTGTAGCTACTCCCTTCTGGACCATAGTAACCTCCATAAGGCTATAAATTTAAAAATTTAAATAAAAATAGACAATAAATAGTTTTAAAAAATAAAAAAGAATATTAAGTTCTTGAAAAGTTGGATTTAAGACATTTCGTCACACCTCTAATTTTCACTCATATTGTCAAATAGTTAAAAAAAGATTCCGTTTTGGTTGGTAAATTTTTAAAAAATATTTTTATAAATTCAAATACATTAAAGAAAATAAAATTGGCCAAAAGTTGTGCAGAGTTGCGACGCAACGGAATTTTTGAGAGTCTAAAAAATTAAATTAATAGAGGGAAAAAGTTCCCTTTTTTTCTCCCAAAAAATCTGCAGCGCCGCAATTCTCAAACACATATATTTATAACCGATATATTGATAATTAGTAAATCACTAGAACTGACAAATTAAGTGTTGAGAAAATTAGAAAAAAGAGGTAAAAAAGGGAGGGGGGTAAAAGATTTGTTTGGGAGGGGCGTGGACAAGAAAAGGATCAATCTTCTACACTTTTTTTTTAAATTTTCTCTTCCCTTTTTTAGTGCTTGCTGGTGCTGACCGACCTTTTTAAGAATGCGCATCATATTTGATTTTGCGAGAATTGAAGAGAAAAAAAAAAGAAAAAAGGATTGGGGTTGATGATCGCGGTAGTTGCTGATTGCGGTAAAAAAAAAGTGCGAAAGGGTTTAATCAAAATATTAAAATTTAAAAAATAAAATTATCTAAAAAATGGTTAAAATAATTAAAAAAATATTTTAAAATTTTATTTCTGAGAAAGTAAACAATTTTTAGATAAATTAAATTGTTTACTTTCAGTAGGATTCGAACCCAGCATAACATCAGATCAAAATGAAAGACAATACCAACTACACCACACAAGTAAAAAAAAAGTTCTTTATTTATTAGAAATCCTTATTAATAACGATAAAAAATATTTTTAATAAAAATATAAATTATTAATTTTTATAAAAAAAAACTCTAAATTTTTGCCGTATAAAATATAAAAAAATGCCAAACCATTTGCAAAAAAAAAAAAATTTTTTTAATTTAGTTTTAATTAATTTTTAATTAAAAAAAACATTAAAATAATTAAATTTATTAGTTAATAATTAACGTTTAGTATTGAAGGGTATATTTAAAATTAATTAATTTATTTGACTAAAAATAAAGAAAAAAGTGGTTAAAAGGCCGCGCAATAAAAAGAAAAGAAAAAAGAAAGAAGACTTTAACTAACTAATGCATGGAATTTATTAAAGAAAGAAAGAGAGAGAGAGATGAAAGAAGAGAAGAGTTTATTATTTTTACTTGTCAAAATTGCTTAGTTAGTCCATCGATCAAAATAAAAAAAAAAAGAAAACTTTGTGCAATCTTTTCCCTTCTTAAAATTATTATTTTTCTTCTTAAAATATTAATAAAAATAATTAAAATCTCTTTGAATTATTTTAGGGGAAAAAGCGGATTGTTGGTTTAGTCGGTTGAATTCCCGCCTGTGCTAATTTATAAGAGGGTTCGAATCCGTTCAGCGGTTATGATTTTATTTTTTGTTTTAATTAAATAAAACAAACATGTTGTATAGGGGGAAATTGTCTTGAACCATATTGACGGTGAATAACAACATGGTGTCGACGCATTCTCAAAAATTTGGCCAAAATAAGAATCCAAAGAGAAATCTGAAATTTTTCGGAATATTTTTTCTTATATTTAATCGATTAAAAAAATTAAAAAATTATAACATGAAGAAATTGAAGTCCCAAAAAGAATATTCCAGTAGCAATTCTTGCTAATTGACCATGATTTAAAATTAAAATTAATATTGTTGATATTAATCCTCTTAAAATATCTAAAGGCATAATTATTAACCAAGGTAATAAAAGCCATGAAAAGTGCAAACAAATGCCTAATAAAATCAGTAGACTTGCAATAATCATTAATATATAAACACATAATGCTATTATTAGAGCTAATGTACGGCCTTAATTTAATGAAATTATTTTATTAACATTTTGAAATTTTATATTTGTATGGTTCCCATAAGATTGAAATTTGTTTTTTAATCTCAAAACTTTCCGTATGAATTATTCCTTACCTAGAATAAAAAGGTGACTAATTTTCAAAGAAAATTAGTCACAGTATTAAAATATAAACCAGTTTTCTTCTTTCTAATTTTTCAATTAAAAACAATGGTTTTTCACATTTTTCCTAATTTTTAAAAAAATAAGGACTTTAGAGTCTGGACTAAAATAAAGTAAATTTGAGACTCAAATATCCCCACTTTAAAATTAGGGAAAGAATAAAATCTTTAAATTTCCAACGATGTGCGCAATAAAAACATTTACAAAAGCCAATTAATTATGAGACTCTAATGTCCCTTAATTTTAAAAATTTAGTCCACCTCCAGCTGAATATTTCATTTCTTCAGTATACATTCCCAAAGAACAATGATAAGTTGAACTGTCCAAAACTTCAATATAAGAGCCATTACCCAAAGAAAGTTTAATATGTTGATTAACTTGATTTTGAGCTTCTAATTGACAGGTTTGATAAATAGGTACATCTCCATTATTTGCTGTTTCTTGTAACGCCCAAGCGGCTAATATGGCAAGTAATGCATAAAGAATCTGTGAGAATATGTGAAAAGGATAAATTGTTAGTATTTTTTAGGTAATAATTTTTAATATTTTTATTATTCTATTTTTTAATTAAAAAAATAAATACCAAAGTATAAAGTCCAATAAAGAAAGCCCCAGGCGTCAATCCACAACAACAACAATGACGAACGTGAACCTCCAATTTTGGAGCAGGCATTTTTTTCAAATAAAAATAAAAAACAATATAAATATATATTTATTTTAATTCTCCTCTCTTCTTTTCTCTAAAAATTGATTTCAGAGAAGAATAAAAAAGCAACAAAACAACAACAACAACTAGTCAACAACTCTCTACTTGATTTTGGGGAAAATGCGTGAATGGGAAGAGAAGAAGAAGAATGTGTGAAGAAGAAACGAAAAATTATAGGGAACGGCGAGTTTTTGTTGTGTAAAAAAAAAAAAAAAGAGGGGGGGATATAACAAAACAATAACACAACCTCTAATAAATAAATAAATCTAAAGATGTGCGCAAATAAACTGGTGAGAAATGCGCACAACAAAAACACTCCTAACTTAATTGTGCGCAAAAAACGCAAAAAATCAATTTAACTGGAAAAAAATCTGAGAATTTACTAAATTGCATTTAAATAAAAAATTGAAAAAATAAAAATTTTAAATTTGATCAGAAAAATGTCGAATTTAAGTATTAAAAATTTTAATTAAAAATAAAAGATTCAAAAAAAAAAATATAAAATAAAATAATACTTTGAAATATTATTAAAAAATAAAAAAAAATATTGCGCATTAAAAACCTAACAGTCTTTAAACAATTAATTTAATAGAGAGAAGAATTGTTTTAATTTTAACAGCTGAGAGAAATAAAAAGTAAATATTTATTTAATTTATTTAAGTATTACCTCCTTAATTGTGTATAAAAATAAATAATCAACACAACCAATTAATTGACTCTCTTCTCTTTTTCAAAAGTGTAAAATTTAAAAAAAAATATTTTTTTTTAATGCTTGCGTTAAGTCAAGAAAAATTAAAAAATTTAAGGGAAATAGAAAAATGATCGGAAATATTTTTTAAAAAATTAAAAGACCTAGACAATACGTTTCTTTTTTTGGTTATATTTTCTCCCCTCCCTTCCTTTAATTATTTCAAGTGGAAAATTTAAAAAAAAAATGATTGAACTGGAAAGGAATTTTTTTTTTTTTAAATTAATTATTTTTAAAATTAAATTAATTAAAAATGTTACCTAAAATAATAATAAATTAATTTTAATTTTTTAATTTAATTTTTAATCTTAAAGGCAATTAAAAATAAAAAAATTAAATAATTTAAATTGTTTAGAATTTTTTAAAATTAAATAATAAATAAAGGTTTTTAATGTCGGGGGGTAAAATTACTGAATGAATTTATTATTAAAAATTACAAGGTCAAATTTTAAACAAAAAAGTAATGAGAAATAGAGAATTTCTTAATAATTTTGTATCAAAATTTAATTTAAAATTCCCTGAGGGGGAGAATGTTGTAAAGCAAAAGCTGCCATAATTTGACATAATTGAATATGTATAATTGTTGAATAAACATAATTCTTTAATAAATTAAAATTATTTCCTCCTTTATTTTCATTTTCTGTTTTTTCTTCTTCGACTTCTATTAAAGAAGAAATTGTTGCTAAAAAATAACCATTTCCTTTTTTATTTAATTTAAAAATTTCTTTTTGATTAAAACAATTAAATAATAATTTATTATTTTTAATTACTCGAATAATTAAATTTTCAAATTCATTAATTATTTGTTTATTGTTGTTGTTTATATATAAATCTATTTGAATTTTTATTTGTTTTAATAACTGAAAAAAATTTAATTTAATTATTATTTGTTAAGGAAAAAAAGAAAATTTCCGTCCGGAAAACGTTTAAAAAATAAATTAATTTTAATTTTAATAATTTTTAAATAATTAATTATTTATTTTTTTGTCATCTTTTTAATAATTTATTTTTTAATTTATTTAATTAAAATTTTGATAATAAAATTAACTGAAAAATATATATATTTTTTTTTGGAAGGAAATTTAAAAAAATTAATTTTAAATTTAATTAAATTAACTTCATTAATTCTTATAAGTGGAGTATTCTTCAATAAATCAAAATAAAATAAATAAGTAGTAATTAAAGGTTGTGGATAAGAAAATAAAATATTAAAAACTCCAAGTAATTGAATATTTGTATTAAAACTATTTTTAATTAAATTTGAAAGAATATCAAATAATGATTCTAATAATATACCTGCACCTATAAATTAATTAAAATTAATTAATTAAATAATTTTTTTTAATTAAAAAAAAAAATTAAAGCAAAAATTATAAGGAAATTAAATAAATTTAAAAAAATTTTTATTTAAATAGTTTTTAAAAGGGAAAAAATGTTAAAAATTAATTAAAATTAATAATTTTATATTATTATAAACAAGTTAAGTTTCCGGAAGTTTTGATTTAAAAGTTTCCGGAAAAAACAAAGTTTATAGTATAAAAGCTTTTATTTATCCAACATAAAATTTTTTTTTTTAAGAGAAAAAATTATTAAAAAAAAAATTAAAATGAGAAAATAAATAAAAACATTAAGAAAATTCTTTTTTTTTTTTTTAAATTAAAAACCTTTTTCATTTATTGATTTCATTAAATATCCATTATTATTATTTAAAAAAACATCCTCTCCTTCACTAAAAAAAAATTTAATTTTTAAATTAAACTTAATTAATTTAAATTAATTTTACATTTCTTCTTTTTCTTTTAAATTTAAACGAAAAGGATTTGGTTCATTTAATAATTTTTTTGTTAATTCAATTTTTTCTAATTTTAATTCTTCCAAATGTTGCCAACGAGCATCTATTAAAGATAAATCTTCAAAAAATAATTTATTTTTATTTATTGTTAATTGTTGTTGTTGTGAAGAAGGTAAAGAATTTAATAAATTAATAAATTTATTTCGATCCTTAAAATTAAAATAAATTAATAAATAAATTAATTCAAGTAAAGAACAACTAATCTTAACAATTCTGTAAAGAAATAAAAATTTTAAAAATACTATAAACAATTAAAATTTAAAAAAAAAATTTAAATTTAATTTTTTTTTCCTTACATTTTTAGCTTCATTCCAATTTAAATTAATAATACAAGACATAAAAATAGTTAATTGTTTTTGTTGTTGTTGTTTAATAGAAATATTAGAATTTCTTTTTTCATTTTCATTACTTATTAATGAATTATTATTATTTTTAATATTTTTTAAAATTTTTGGAGAAGAATTTTTTAAAAATTCTTCCTGAGAATCTTCTTCAGAATTATGACGTGAAAAACTGTCTAAATCTGATTCAGAAACTCTATCATCATAAATAAATTGAAAATAGTCTGGACCATCATTTTCATGTCCACTAAAAGTTTAATTTTAATTATTTTTTAAAGAAAAAAAAATATTATTTTTTTTTTGGGTTAAAATTTGAAAAGATTTTTAGAAAATAATTAAGTTTTGAATTTAAAAAAATATTTTATAGAGAATTTAATAGAATTAAATAAAATAAATTATAATTGATTTATTAGAATTTAATTGTAAAGAGGAAAGACAAAATAATTAAAATAAATTCTTTAAAAAAAATAAATAAAAAAAATCCGTATATTTAAATAAAATTATATTTAAATAAAAACCTTGTAATTTCACCAAATTCTTCCTGTGATGAAGAAACTTCTTCTCCCTGTAATAATTCACCTTGTCTACTAAATAATTCATCATCTTCTCCCAAATTATTTAAATTAATTGGAGGTTCAAATTCTCCTTCTAATAGAGTACCTCGACCTGAACGATTAGAATGTCCATAACGATTCCAACCTGTTGAGGCAAAAGAAGAGCGTGCTGAGGTTTGACGGGCAAAAGCCTTTTTAAAAATAAATAAAATTATTTTTTAAAAATTAAATAGAAAGCATTTTTATAAAAATTAAACTTTATAAACAATTTTAGAGAAAAGTCCGCAAATTTAATCCGCAAAAAAATTAAATTATTTTTAAAATATAAAATTTTCAGTCTTTTAATATTTTTAAAAGAAAATACCATCCAAAAAAACCTGTCTAGGAGTAATTATTAACCCTTCAGAATTTCCAGACTTTTGTGCGTCACACATTAATGTTTTAGGCAAAGTTCCATTATATTTAAATTCCCAACAAGTACAGCATTCTTCACAATCACGAATAGATTCTCCTGCTTCTTTTAAATAAAATTCGAAAATTTCTTCTGAACAAAGCTTTAAACAATTAATTAATTAAAAATTTAAAGAAAGGAAAAATAAAACCTCCAAAATATTTTTAGCACAATCGGGAATACATTTTAAAAAATATTTTGCAGAATTTAAAGAAATATTTGCATCAAAACGTCTACTTTGAGTTGGATTTTTTAAGGGAATATAAGCAAGTAAATGACGAAATATTGTTGACCAAATAAAATCTTCACAATGTAGAGAAAGTAAAGTACGAATTAAAGAAAGGGTAACACGACAAAGCTGTGAAGAAAAATAAAAAAAATTTAAATTATTTAATAATAAACTTTAAAAGATTTTTAACGGAAAATAATAAAGAAATTCTTGATTTAAATAATTAAAATAAATTTTTATTTAAGAAAAAAAAAATTTTCAAACTCTGTCACTTTCATTCATTCTAACCAAAATTTGTTCAAATAAATTTAATTCTTCTTCTTTTTCTTCATTTAATAATATTTTAATAAATGCTTCAATTAAAGCTTTAGAAGATATTGTTTCAATACATAAATGAAAATAAATAATACGTGAACAAAGTTCTTCTTCTTTTGGTTCTGACTATTAAAAGAAGAAATAAATAAATAAAAAATTAAAAAATAAAAAAAACCTCAACAATTAATGATTTAAAAACTTTTAATAAAAATCCAGTATAAATAAAATGAACAATTTGACAAGTAATTGAATAATGAGCTATTTGGGCAACAGAATTTGTAAAAAGTAAAGCATTATAAAATTCGTAGAGTTGAGGCTTTAAAAAATTTTTAAAAAATTAATTAAAAATCAAACCATTCCCTTAACATCAAAAACATTTAATTTATGTGATTCATTAGAGTCTAAACCAAATTCAGTAAATACACATTTTGGTAATTGTGAAAAACAAGCAGAAAGACCAGCAGACATTACATGACATAAATCACCCTTAAATTAAAAAAAATGTTAAAATAGTCAAGTGTTTTAATGCACTATCACCTACTTTATTATATTTTAAATAAAGTTCTTTTGATTATAAAAAAATAAAAATTCAAACTTTATTAATAATATGTTCAGCAATAAATTCATTTTGACTAGATGCAGACATAATTAACAAAAGAGCATCTCTAGCAATTTGACTTGTATATTCAGGTCCATAAAGGTAAGGTACAAGCATATCAAAAATTAAAAATGGTTTATGTAATTGTTGTTCATTTATAACTTGTTCAGTTATAGTTGATGTGTAATTACCTTCAATAATTGCCCAATCCTCATTTAAAATTAATGATGAATCAAAGAAAAAGTGTAAAAGAGTTTCGTATTGAGTTATTTGACGAAAAATCTGAGGAAAAAAAAAATTTTTTAATGCCCAGAGGACAAAATGGTCAATTTTTAACAAAAAGTTAAAAATGCCTCAATAAAATATAAACCTGATTTATTAAAAGCAATAAACAGTTGCTAACAACAGAGTTTGGATATTTTGGTATTTGTGTAGAATGTCTAACATTAAAAGAATTTCTGCACCATTGAAAAAGTTGTAATAATGGAACAAGTATAGGTTTATGTACAAGAAGAGATTGTGGGCATTGACAACAATTAATCATATTTTCGTATAAATGTAAAAGAATAACCTAATAAAATTGTTGGGAATGTTGCAATTTAGAAAACGGGAGAGATCAAAGGGAGACTAAACTTTTAATGTATTGAAAGTTAAAATCTAAATAATAGCCAGAAATTCCCTTTCCCATTAAAAATATTCAAACTTGAGATGAATGGACAAAATGTGGAGAAACTTGTAACATCCAATTATGTACTAACATAAGAATTGATTCAGTAAAAAATTGTTCTAAAATTGGGCCTATACTAGGTTCTGATTGTGAATTAACTTCCATTACTAATAATTTGCATAAAATTGATAAATGTTCATTAACCTAATAAATTAAATAAAAAAAAGTAAAGAAATTAAAACCTTCAAAATTGTGTTTTTGTCACGTTTAGGTCTATTCAAAAGAATTTCTAGTTTTTTCCAATTAAAATCAAATTGTACTTCCCACGCAGAAGGATCAGATGCAAAATCAACATTAATTGTCCAACTTTCCTCACCCCATTTTTTATTTATTAAATCAGCAGCAAAAAAGTCAAAAGAATCCAAACCCTGTACATTTAATGAATTACTTGAATGTTCTTCTTCTTCCTGTGAAGATTGAGGTGAAATATGTCCATGCCTTTCTCTTGAAGTAAACATTGAACGTAGACGCCGCATTTAAAATTATATTTGAAAACTTAACTGTTAAAATCTTTAAAAGCTCTAAAAAATAAAAAAAAATTAGCTTTGATTTAAAAGTTAAATAATATTTATTTGTGTATTATTTTACTGACCTAAATTTAAGATTATTTATTTTGGTGTTTTGTTTTTTTTTTTAAAAAAGTCACTTTAAAAAATTACAAAATATATAATTTAAAAATGTTTTTTCCAAATTCATATTACATTTTTTTCAATTTCTTTTAAAAATTATTTTTATTTAAATAAAAATAAATATGTCTCAGGAAAGTACAATGATTTGGTAATTGTTTTTAAATAATTAATTTAATTATTTAAAGTATTGACAATTCTGATTGGATGCGTAATGGTGATCTTCCACCAACTCGTTTTTATTGTCAACAAGAAGCTGTTCGAACTCTTGTTCACTATAAACTTCGAATTAATCCTGAAAATGCTGTTGGACTTATTTCTCTTGCAAAGTATATTTTTTTTAATAAATAATAAAGGGGAGTTTAGGATTTTTTATAATTTTTATTAATAATATTAAAAAAAAATATTTTTAGTAGAATTGAAGTATTAAATTCATTGTTAACTGATGACCGAAAATTGATGGTCCGTTTGCACAGTTTAGAGATTAATGTAATTAATTTTATTTATATTTTTAATGTTATATATAATTAGAGGGATTTACTTTGGGTTAAATATATTATATTAGAATAAATTAAATTCCAAGGATATACCAAAGAAATAATTTAATAATTAAATTCTCTTTAAATAAAATAAAAACTTTCCTCAATATTCAAATACCTTAACTAATTAATTTAATTAATTAATTTTTTAGGGTTCAACAAAAATATTTTCTGGAATAAAAACTGCTTATTTAGCTTTAAAACATCGTAAAAATCGTAACCACAAAATGCGAATAATTGTTTTTGTTGGAAGTCCTTTAGATCAACTTTTAATTGAAAAAGAATCTGTAAATAAAGTTTTTATTTTTAATTTTTCTTTCCTTTTTTAGTTTCTTAAATTTGCTAAAAAATTAAAAAAAGAAAAGATTAATGCAGATTTTGTACTTTTTGGTGAAGCAATGGCTGAAAATAATCAAATAATTTCTGATTTTGTTAATATTTTGAATGGATCGTTAGTTTTTCTTTTTTTTTTAAATAAATAAATATTTTAGTGATGGTCAAGGTTCTCATCTTTTAGTAGTTCCTGCAGGTGATACAAAATTGTTTGATGCAATTCTTCGTTCACCTATTTGTGATGGAGCTGGTGCTGTAAATTTGGGTGCAGGTGCTGAATTTGGTATTAATGATGAAGATGACCCTGAATTAGCTATGGTTTTATTTTTTTAATTATTTAAAAATTAATTATTTAGGCACTTCGTATTTCATTAGAAGAACAACGTGTTAGACAACAAGGAGTAGGAGTTGAAGTTTCTAATCAAGTAGAAGAACAATCAATTGAAGGAAATAATGAAATGGAAGTTGAAGGAGGGGAAGAAAGGGAAGAAGAAGAAGAAGATTCTTCACCTGATAAAAAGAAAAGTTCTAAAAATAGAGTTGAAGTTGTTGACAAATCACAAATTGTTCCACCAATAAATTTTGAAGAAATGACTGAAGAGGAACAAATGGCTTATGCACTTCAAATGTCTGTTGATCAAGGTTTATTATTTTTTTAATAATTAATTTTGGGGTATTTTTTAAATTTTATTTTATAAATTATTTCTTTTTAATAGTTAGTGAAAGTCAACAACCAAGTCGTTCACGTTCTCCTTCAACAATGGCTACACCTGCACCTACACCAATGGAAACTGAAGAAGTTGGGGATAATGGACAAACAGGAGGTGGTGTTGTTGGTGATTTATTGAATGATCCGGTTAAAAATTAAATAAAAAAGAATTATATTTTTAATTTTAAAGGCACGTCTTCAACAATTAGTTGATCAAAGAGGTAAACAATCAAGAGAAGTTAAGGTAACACAATATCCTTCTTCTAATAAGAAAAGTAAAGACAAAAATGCTGGGACTTCTGAAGAAGATAAAGAGAAGGGAAAAGAGGATAAATAAATACAAATTGTGTGAAGGTTTAAAATATTATTTTTTGTGTTACAATTGGAGTTTAATTATAAATATTTAAACATATAAAATATTTAATTGATTGTTTTTAATACTTGCTTAATTTATTTAGATTATTTTAATTTTTTGTTCTTGGTATATTTAACAATTAAAAAAATTTTATTGTTTAATTAATATTTTGCTCATAAAAATTGAATTTTGTGTTTTATTTTTACTTTGGAAAAACAAGAAAAAATAGGTTGGAGCTGGTGGGAATTGAACCCACGACTTCTTGCATGCTAAGCAAGCACTCTACCACTGAGTTACAGCCCCCATGACAAACTCTTTTATTTTCTTACTTAAGTTTCTTTAAATTATTAATTATTCTTTATATATACATATTTATTTATTAATTCTCCATTTATTATTTTAAAGAATTCTAATTAGAACAAATTAATTTATTATTAATTTAATTTTTTTTCTTTAAGAGCACAAGTTTGTAGAACGAACATTAGATTCTTGTTCAAAATGCATTGAAAGTCGGCTTTTTGAAAAACATGCTGTTGTGGCTACTGGTTTAAAGGTAAAAAGAGAGAATTTAGGTTTTCTTAAATTTTTAGTAAATATATGGAAGAATAATGATAATCAAGACTATATTTTCTTTGAAAATGCTAGAGATATACATGAACAAAAACATATGTCTATTGAATGTAAGGAGAAGGAAAAGAAAAGTTTTTGACCTTTTTTACTGACATTTTGTCCTATTTTGGAACAACTAGAATTCGGACAAAATACCCATTTTTCAATAATGAACAATTTATGTACATATATTGTTTGATTTTTTTACTTGATGTATTTAACAATTAAAAAACTTTTTCGTTTTAAATATTTACATAACAATTAAATGAAACGTTCATATTTATTTCGTAGAGCTAATTCCAAGTCTCATCTTTTGATTGTTCATACAAAATGATGATTAATTTTCCTATATTTTTTACATTTATTGTTTATTTTTTTTAAATATCTTTTTAATTTTTCTTCGATAACAATTTAAAATATTTCATCCAAGATATTAATGGCTTTACGCAGTATTCGCGTGTATGCTCAAAATTTGGGCAATTATTCTGTGCTTTTAGAAGCAACAAATAATGAAAAATTTCTTCTGTGTCAATCTGGTGGATTAGACTCTATAAATAAAGAATTGGCATGTTTATTAAAATCTAGTGGTTATCAACTAGTTTTGGATGGATTTGCTTCTCTTGGCATTCTACAGTTGGGAGGAGGTTTGAATTTAATTTTAAAAAATAATGATGTTCTAAAACTTATTTTTGGTCGACAACAGCGTAGAAAACATAGTTATTTTGATTGACCTTAATACTTGGTTTATCGAACTGAGCAGGGTCTCTTAACTTTTAAAAAGCGTTCTAAAGCTATGTTTAAAAAATTATTGGGACTAAACTTGTTTACTCGGAAATCATATGACTTTTTCAACTCTTCTATTCTTTAGTATTTCTTTAACAAAGAAATTTTTTTTCAGATGATGATTATTTAGTCCTAATAACTGGTGTTCTTTCTGTTGGTCAAATATACAATTCTGACATTGTTTGTTTTAAATATAATTTATTAAATTCTTTTTTAGTTTAAAATTTCTAATGTAAAGTTTGTTTCTTTAATTCGAAAAGAGAACGAGCCATCTGATCAACGAATTATTGAGGTTATTTTTTCACTTATTTATTCATTTAAAAAAATGTTTAGCTTCAACGATTTCTCTCTTCTGGAAATTTTTATTTTTCCACATCTTCTAATCGTGAGGCAATTTTTGATTTGACAGTTTCATCTCAAAGAAAAATTTCTGTCGAGCAAAATGAAGATGATTTTCGTTTCTTTTGGTGTTTATAGACTTTAGAAATGCGTTTTTACGGGTTAATTAGGGCGTTTTGGTTATACGGCGCGGTTTATTTACCTTTATTAAGTACCATGGGTTTTTGATTTTTATTATTTTTTTGGAAAAAATTTGTTTATATATTTAAGAAAATATAGGGGAATTTTCTCTTTTTTTGTCTCTCTTCTTTTACTATACTATTTTTTTGCAAGAGACTTAATTGAACAATGAATTAAATTTTTTTAGTTTAATTTAATTTTTTAGGAACAGAAATTTATCCTTTCCATTGGAAAGATTTGGAATTGATCCAACTGACTGGATTGTTCGTTGTTTGTGTGGTTCAATTCTAATAAGAACTATTTATTTAGGTCATAGAACTGCAAAAGTTTTTTAAATTTAATAAAAATTTAATAATTTTAATTAAAAGATTATGCTTATTTCAAGATTAAGTTTTGAACATGTTGGTACTCGTTTTAATGTCAGGGGAATAAATGTTAGATTTTATTGAGATTATTTTTTTAATTTTTAAGGATGACGGAAATGTTGCTAACTTTGTTGAAACAGAACAGGTTTGATTTTATTTATTTTTTATTTGGTTTATAATTTTTTGATGGCACTTTTTGAAAGGTTTTGTAATCTGAAGGTTCTTATAATTTTTTTTCATTAGCAATAAGTCTCCTCCTTCCTAGAATTTTTTAAAAGAAATTTAATTTATTTACTCCTGACCATTATTGTCTCTGCACCTTTCCGCACATTGTCTAATAATTATCCTTAAATGACTGATTATCTGTTTCTCTTTTCGATTTTTTTATTTAAATTTTATTTTATTCTTTCTCTAGATTGTAATTTTTGATAAACAAGAATGTTCATTTCTTCAAATTCGTGGATCGGTTTCTATTTAATTTTTTTAAAATATTATTTTCATAGATTCCTCTATTTTGGGAACAGCCAGGAATAAATGTTGGTGCACATACAGTCAAATTGAGACCATTAGAGCTTTCTTTATTTGCATTAGAAAAGTACTTGTTTTTTTGACTTTTAATAAAAATTAATTTTTAGACATTTTGTCCAATTAAAAAAAGTTTATGGAAAAATTTTAATTGTAAATTTGTTAAGTTCAAAAAAGGGTGAATTGGCACTGTCTACAGCATTTCAAGTATTTTTCTTTATTTTAGTTTATTTTTGGTACCGTTTTTCCTCTTTTTTCCATCACCTACAAAACGGTAAGTGGACATAATGGTTAAAAATGGATATTAAAATTTAAATATGTACACAAGGTAATCACTTGAATAAGAATGGCACTTTAAATATAAAAATTTTTCTGACCATTATGTCCATGGACCATTTTGAGGGAGTAAAAGATGACATGATAGGGATAGAACAATAAAAAAATTGATTTAATTTAAAATTTTTATTTTTTTTTCTTTAAAAAAAGTCTGCATTAAAGTCTTCCTCACATTCTGATATAAAAATTATTTCATTTGATTATCATGCAGAAGTTAAAAATTCCAAAGAAAATTTAAAAAAATTGATTAAACAAATTGCTTCTTTTATTGATGAATGTGAATTCTTTCATAAAGACAATGGAATTGTTTTGAGGTTTTTTTAAATATTATTTTAAAATTTATTTTTTAGACGACAGGGAGGTGTAATTAGAACAAATTGTCTTGATAATTTAGATAGAACAAACAGTGTTCAAACGGTTTATTTTTTTTTTAAATTCTTAAAAGTATTTTTGATTAATTTATTTGATTAAAATTTATTTAAAGAATTTTAAAAAAAATTTATTTTTATTCTTTTTTTTTAAAAGTTAATTGGAATGAGAGCACTTTTCTCCCAATTAACTTGTCTTGGAGTTGAAAAAATTAAATCAAATATAATTGTACGTTGTGAAGAATTAGTTAAAGATATGTGGCAAAAAAATGGTGATCAATGTAGTATAATTTATGCAGGGACTGGAGCACTTGAAGGAAAATCTAAGGTTTTTTTTTTTAAATTAATTTTTTTGGTCATTTTTTTGGGTAAGGTTTTTATTCAAAAATAATTTTCCTTTTTTTTTTTAATGGAAAAAATCTTCTAAAACAATAAATCTTAACATTTAAAATAAACTGTTTAATTTTATTAACTATTTTTGGTAGAAGAGTTTAACCAATTTTTTGGGGGGTTTTTTTGGATTAGCTTTTTTTTTTTGGCAAAATTTTTATATTAAATGTTTGGTTTAATTATAAAATAAATAACTTTCTTTAAATAAAATTATTTTTAATTAAAAAAAACATTGTTTCATTTCTCTTTTAAAGTTAAGAGATGCTAGTCGTTCAATAGTTAGAACAATTCAAAATAATTTAATGGATTCATCAAAACAAGAATCTTTTGATTTAATTTTATTTGGCCGATTATTAACTAATTCTAATTTTGTTAAAATTTCTCAAATTTTTCCTTCTTCATTTTTAAAAGGTTTTTTAATTTTAATTAATTAATTAATTTTTATTTAATTTTTCAGCTTCTTCTTACTTTTTTGGTTTATTTTTTAAATTATTTTTTTTTAAATTAATTTTTTAAGAATGCCCAAATTTGGAAGCCTTTGTTGAAAGAGAAAATGACTTATGCGTGCCTATACCTTTAAAAATTTTTTGTGGAACTTGGAATGTCAATGGAGGAAAAAATTTAAATAATGTTGCATTTAAAGGAGGAAATTTATTATCTTCTTGGATTTTTCCGACAAATTTATGTAAGTAAGGTTTTTTAAAAAAATTTATTTAAATAAATTTTTTAAATTAAATTTTTAATTTATTTAAAAAAAAAAATTTTTTTTTCGCATATGAATCATATATTTTTTTTTTTTTTTAATGTTATGTAAAAAGAGTAACTTTAATTTTTTTTTTTTTTTAATATTGGGAAAATGTGTTTAAATTATTAGAATTTATTTATGCTAAAAAATTGAGTATATTCCCTACGATTTAAAAAAAACTTTTTTTAAATTGTAGCTTATTTAATCTAATAAAGAGTTTACTTTTTTGAAGTGAAATAAAATTTTTAAAAAATTTTATTTTTTAATAAAAAAAAATATATAATTATTTAGTTAATAAAAATTATTTAAATTATGATTTAATTGCAATTGGTTTTGAAGAAATTGTTGATTTAAATACAAATAATTTGGTTAAGGCAAGTAAAACAAATCAAAGAAATTGGAGGGATAGTTTAAAACAAACAATTGAAATATTTTTAAAAGAAAATTTTGGAATTAATAATTCAAATAATTTTATTTTAATTTGTTGTGAACAATTGGTAAGTAAATTAGTGGAGGGGAGAAATTAATTAATTAATTAATTAAAGAAATAATTTTTATTTTATTTTAAAAAAAGGTTGGCATTTGTCTAATAATTTTTGTCCGTTCTTCTCTTGTAAATTTAATAAAAGATTTAGCAATTGAGGAAATTAAAACAGGAATGGGTGGAACAACAGGAAATAAAGGTTCTATAGCTTTTAGTTTAACAATAAATGGAACATCTATTTGCTTTGTTTGTTCACATTTTGCAGCTGGACAGAATGAAATTGTTGCAAGGAATAATGATTTTAATTCTGCTGTAAAAAGAATGCGTTTTCCTATGGTGAGAAAAGATTAAAAAGAATTTTTTTTTTGGGTTTTTTATTTTTTTTTATAAATTATTTTTTAGCCTAACAATAATTAATTTATTTTAATTTATTAATTTTATTTTGAGTAAATTCTATTTGTGGTTCAGTGGTTTAAAAATAAGTTTATTCCGGAAATAAATAATTTAATAATTCCTGCTTCAGACAATGATGAAAGACTGGAACCAAAATTATATTTTGAGGAGAATTTTATTATTTCCAGTCTCTGCTGCCATCCTTCTGAGTCTGATTAATTGTTAATTAAATTAATTTCTTTTTTGGATTTAAATTAATTTAATTCTTCCCTTTTTAATTTTTTTTCTTATTTAAATTAAATAAAAATATTTTTTTAAGGGCCGAACTTTATTGGATCATGACGTTATTTTTTGGTTAGGCGACTTTAATTATCGAATATCCCTTTCTGGTAGAAAAATTAATTTTTATTTTTTTTTAAATTTTTTAAAATTTTATTTAGCTGATGAAGTAAAGAAAGCAATTAATTTAAATAATTTTGCTTTAATTTCTGAATATGACCAATTATTACAACAAAAAAATTTGGGAAATGTAAAGGATTTTATTTTTAATTAAATTAAATTTTTTTATTTTTTAAAGATTTTTTCAAATTTTATGGAGGGCCAACTTAATTTTTTACCAACTTATAAATATGATACTTTTAGTGATGATTATGATACTTCAGATAAATGCAGGTTTAAAATTTAATTTTCTTTTTTATTAAGAATATTTTTTTATTTAATTAATTTTTTCAAAGGATTCCTGCTTGGACTGATCGTGTCCTTTGGAGAGATAAAAATAATTTGGTCAAATTAATTCAGTTTGTTTAATTTTTTTAATTGAATTTAGTCAACATTTATTTACTTTTATTATTTTTTTAAAGACCCAATTGATTTAATATGAAAATTAATTTTTTACCCCCAAGCGGGTTCGAACCTGGACCCCCCTCCCTTTACATATTTATTATTAATTTTTAAATTAAATCAATTTTTTAGTTATGGCAGATGTGAAATAAAAACTTCAGATCACCGTCCAGTGTTTGCTATATTTGAAATGAATTCATTAAAATTTGATTTTGATAAAGCTGAACCTGTCCTTAAAGATATTATTTTGTTTGTTTTTTTTACTTTTTTTAAATTTTAATTTTTATTAAAAGGTCAATTGGCCCTCCAAATTCTTCTGTTCAGTGCTTTATTCCTTCTTTTAATATTTTTCCTAAACAATTGTGCAAAGAAATTTTTTCTAAATTATGTGAACTTGGCTCTGTTCCGCAACTTTCAAAGTATTTTTTTTTTAATTATTTAATTTATTTGGAAAAAAAGTAAAATGTAGGGAGAAATTTTTAAATAAACTTAGAATTCTATGGGTTGAATTAAATAGGGATTAATTAATTTTTTTTTTTTTTTTAATTTTTACACTTTATGAGGCTTGTATAAATTGGCAAAATTTTAATTTAGTAATTAAATTAATTTTTTTAAATTTTTAAAATTTTTTTAGGTTTTTCTAAAGGTTATTTTTTTTAATTTTTTAAAATTATTTAAGATTAGATGGCCAATATTTATTTATAATATTTAAAACTGGAATGGATGCTTTAGCAGCATTAAGTTTAGATGGAATAATTTTATCAAATGGTCAAGAATTAAAAGTAAAACTTAAAAATGAAGAAGGAATAGAAGAAGATTGGTCTATTAAAATAATTAAAAATATTAATTTAGCCTTAGAAAAATCAAAAAAAGAGGAAGGAGAATATTTAAAAATTAAATCTTGTAGTAATAAATTATCTGGAGAAGAAGATGAAATTGATGAACTTGTAAATTTAGCTGAAGGTTTTTTTTAAATTTTTTTTTGTTTAAATTTAAATTAGATTGTGATGATGAAAATGGCAATTGTGGCAGTAGTGGTCAACAACGTTCAGGAAGTATAACTCCTATATATGATCAAACAATTGAAGATGATTTTGCATTAATTAATATTTAAATAATAGGTTTTTTGTAAATGAAGGAAAATTTTTATATTTTAATATTCCTTAATCACTTTTTTTCTTTAATAATTTTTAAAAGAGACTACTTAAAAAACTATTTCCCTAATATGTAATCATGCCTAAAACTGATTTGACTCTATAAAAGATTTTGCAACTTCTTCCTATGCTTAAGCTTTGGTTTAGTTGGGTGACTTTCTGACTAACCTTGTGGAGGCTAAGAGTTCGAATCCTTTGTGCGAAAAAGTTTTATTTTGTTAAAAACCCTTTAAATAATTAAATTAAAATATTAAGAAATTTGTTGCAAAATTTTTTTTAAAGGTTCTATTAAAATATTAATAAAATCCCAAATTAATATAAGCACCCGATGATCTCTTTTTTTGACACATTTTTATACATTCCGTGAATTTTTTTTTATAAACGAGTAAAAAAAAGATTTTTAATAAAAATATTTTTTAATTTATATCAATTATTAAAAATTGTTTTTTAATACTTTTCTTTTTAATTCGTTTTATAATTTTTTTTTTCAGTTTTTTTAGCAATGTTTAGGTAGTAATTTTCTTCTTTGTTTTTCTCTAATGGTCTTTCAACCTATAATTCTTTTCTTCAATCTATTGCCATTTATTTTTTCTTTTAATTTGGACACAGAAAATCCTGTTTATAGGTTTGGTCCACCTAATTCATGGTTTGGCTTTTCAATAGCTGTACATTTTAGAAGTGATGGTCCATGGTATTTTTTAATTAATTAAATTCTTTATTTTTTAAAGTTTACTTATCGGAGCTCCTCATGCCGAGTCAGGCCAACCAGAAACTTTACAGGCGGGTGCTGTCTATGCCTGTAATCCTGGCTTTGGAAATTCTTTAATAAATGGATGTATTCGACTTTCCATTGAATATCCTGACCAAAAAGAAGCTTCAAAACCTCCAGAATTTTTGCATAGTAAACAACTACATTTTGAAGGAAAAAATAGGCAAATGTTAGGATTTACTGTTTGCAGTACTGGAATGAGAGAAGAAGAAAGCAGTCGAGCTTTAGTTGGCTTTTTTTATTTAAGAATTTGTTTTAAAATATTCTTTAGGTCTGTGCTCCTCTTTTACGTTGGGGACATAATGCATATACTGACGGTTTGTTCATTTTTTTTGTTTTATATTTTTTTCTACAAGCTTTTTATGGAATTCTAAAAATTATTTTCAAAATTTTTGGTTAAAAACAAGAAAATTAGAATATAAGTAAAATTAGTGGTAAAATAAAACTTTATTTTTGCGGATAAAACTTGCGGATTTTGTAAAGATAACTTTTAATTCAAATTTTCCTTTATTTTTTAATTAAATAAATTAATTAAAATTTATTTTTAAAGGTGTTTGTTATTTGCTTGGATCAGATTTAAATCACAAGGGTATAATCAATACATGTGGACCTTTACCTAAAAAGGACAGAGTAATTAACATTTTTAAACATTAAATTTATAATTTTATAGCACAATGATTACGGATCTTGTGAACAAGGATTTTCTGCATTTATAGACCAAAATGTTACAATAACAGGAATTCCAGGAGCTAGAAAATGGACTGGAGGAGTTTTTGGTTTCTTTAAAAATTTTTAAATTTAAAAGAAAAACATTTCCTTAAGCAAAATATGATTTTGTTGGGTCAGGAGGTTTTATTGACTCTGTTGATCGTCGAACAATGGAATTTGATAAAAATCAGGGTGGAATTCTTGCATTGTTAGCTTCTCATGATTACTTGGGATATTCTGTTCATTATGGACGTTTTGGTTTTTGGCATGAAGACGAAAAGAATTTTACTGTAATTAAATAATTTATTTTTTTTAAATTCATTTTTTTAAGAAAATTAAATGAAAATTAATTTTTTTATTTTTTAGATAGTCAGTGGTGCTACTCGTTTTAATCAAACCGGTGCTGTCATTTTTCTACCTTTTCGACGAAATTTTCATGCAGAAGAAGGTCCAAATCTTGGACTATTAGATGATCATTTTATTCTTTCTGGACGACAATTAGGTTCTGGTTTTGGTAGTAGTTTAGCTGTTTTGGATTTAAATAATGATGGGTATGTATTATTTAAATAAATAAATATATTAATATACTTTTGACTTTTCTTTAAATTAAATAAATATTTTTAAATATTTTTTTTAATGTTTTTTTTTAGATTTGATGATTTACTTGTTGGTGCCCCTTTTGAATATTTTTTTGATGAAGAAGAAAATGAAAAAGGAGGGGCTGTTTATGTTTATTTCTCTAAAGGAATTAAACAACAAAAAGGGGAAATGTCAAGTAATTCTGTTTTTTATGAACCTATTGTGTTAAGAGGTGTAAAATCACATTCACATTTTGGAGCAGCAATTGCTGGTATTGGAAATATAAATAATGATCCAAAAGGATTTAAAGGTTCTTTATTTAATTAAATTTAAATAAATTCTAAATGGTTAAAAACTTTTATAAATTAATTTAGATTTTTCCATTAAAAATTTAATTCTCCTTTTTTAGATTTTTGTGTTGGAGCACCTCATCATGATTCTGGTGCTGTTTTTATCTTTCATGGTAATGAACGTGACCATTTCCCAACAGAACCTTCTCAACAAATTTTTGCCAAAAATTTAATTAATTCTCCTAAACCTTTAAATTCTTTTGGATCTTTTATAGCTAATGGAATAGATTTAGATGGAGATGGTTATTCTGAATTAGCAGGTTTTTTTTAAACTTATTTTTAATTTTTTAAAATTATTTTTCAGTTGGGGCACCAGAATCTGATGCTGTAATCATTTTTCATCCAAAACCTGTTTTAGAAATTAAATTATTTCATCAATTTGATCGAAAGCATGTCAAAATTAGTACTTCTAGAAGTGATTGGGATTGTGCTTTGGGACCTAGCTGGTATATTTTTTTAAGTTTTCGTTGAATTTATAAGAAATAAAAACTCTAAACTCTTTCAATAAAATTATTAACAAATGGTTAGAGAAAGGAAAAATAGTGTGTAATAATAAACATTATTTTGGAGAGACATTCTCTGTCTTTTTGAAATGTTTTTGTAAAATCCTTGTCTTCTTTAACAATTTTTTTCTTAACTTTCTTTTCCTCTTTTTTAAAGCTTTTCCTTATCTACTTCAATACTTTTACTTGATCGAAATCACACAACTTTACAACATTTAAATAAAGCTTTTGGTTTTGGTCAATCTCCATTTTTATGTAAACTTGAAGTTTTACCCTTTGCTAGGGGTGTTCAACCACGTGCTCTTTTTTCTTCTAATAGTGATACAAAAATTAGTTGGCCTTGTGGAGCTGATGCAATTAAAAAGGCAGAAAATACAAAACTGAATTTATACATTCCGGTTAGTTATTAATTCTGATTTTTCAGAATTGTTCTGAATTTAAATTCTGATAAATTCAGAATAAATTCTGACGTAGGTTCTGATTTTTTAGGACAGTTCTGATTTTTGATGAATCAGAATAAATTCTGATTTAAATTCTGATTTTTCAGAATAAATTCTGAATTTAAATTCTGATAAATTCAAAATAAATTCTGATTTTCCATTAATATAAAAATATATTTAAATAGAGTGGAAATGAAGACTGGACAAATCCTTTACGCTTTAATTTTTCAATTTCTTTACGTTCTCCTCGTTCAATAAATAATTTAACAACATTATTATTACCTTCTATTAATCCAGAACAAACATTCCATATTTTTGGAATTTCATTTGATAAACTTTGTGGAGATGATAATGAATGCCATACAAATTTAGTTTTGAGTGGAGCATTCTTAGATTTATCGTAAAATTTTTTTTTAAATTAATTATAAAAATATTTGAGTTTATTAAAAGAATTAAATAAAGAATAAAAACATTTAATAAAAAAAAATATTTTTTTTTCAGACGTTCTTCTAATGGTCTTTATCAAGCAAAAGTTACAGAAAAAGATATTTTAATTCTTAGATTATTAGTTGAGAATTTAGGTGAACGTGCTTATTTAACTAAACTTTATTTGGAATATGATGAAAATGAATTAGATAAACCTAGTGTTATTAAAAGAGGAGAAGAATTTAATTTAAATGAACATAAAATTGATATTGAAAGGAGGGAAAATGGAAAAGCAGTTTTGGCACTTGCAAATCCTTTAGAAGCTGGGGAAAAGGTTTTCTTTTTTTTTGATAATTTGGAATATTCCCCGTGGAATTTATAAATTTTCCCTTAAGTAATTTTCTATTTTTAAGTTGGGCTTTGATTTACTTTTTAAACTTGTACGAAGTAGTTCAGAACGTGTTAGTGCTTCATTACAATTTAAAGCATTAGTAAACTCTTCCAGTGTAGAAGATTTTAAAGAAGACAATTTTTGGAATGGGGAAGTTCAATTAATTAAAGAAGCAGATTTACAATTAGCTGGGGGTTCCCGTCCTCCAATAATTCATTTTAGTAAAGGAAATTCTGCTCCTAAAGATGAATTTGATATTGGGCCACAATTGATACATGCATATACATTAACTAATAAAGGACCTTTTTATGCAAGAAATGTTACTTTAAAGGTATTTTAATTTGAATTTTAAATATTTTTAATTAAAAAAAAAATATTAAAATTTTTGATTTTTTTTTAATTTTTTTTATTCTCTACACTCTTTCCCCTTTCCCTTAAAAAAAGTTTCTTAAATTTTAAAAATTATTTTTTTTTTAAATTAAATTAAATAAATAGATTGATTGGCCTCTACGTTTAAATACTCCTTTAATAAATTCTGATTGGTTATTATATACATTAGAAGAACCATTAATTAGACATAATGGACAATTTAAACGTTGTAAAACAGCAATAATAAATAATAATAATAATTATTTAATTTCTTCTTCTTTATTTTCTATTAATCCTTTAAATATTTATAATGATGCAACATTAAAATTAGATTATTATTATTTAAAAAAAGTTGGTCAATTAAAAAGAAAACCTAGAAATTCTGAAATAATAAATAAAATAAATGAAGAAAATAATGAATTAATTAGACAAAATTCAATTCTACAATTTGGGACTAATTTATGGCCAAAATTGATTAATGAAGAATCTGGTGAAAGAGTGAGGGTTATTGATATTGTTAGTTGTTTTTATACTATTATTTTTTAATTCTGAAAAAAAAAAGTTCTGATTTTTTTTATCCGGAAAATTGGTTTTTATAAGTATTTTTGAGTCGTCCTGTTTTTTAAATAAATTCCGGAAAAATTCTGATTCCGGTTTTTATTTCTTTTCCCCCTTTCAGTTTTGAAGACTTTTCAAAGTGTTTGTTTCAGTGCAAATAATTTTAAATATCAAATTTTTTATCTATTTTTAAAAAAATCTTTTTTCTATTTTTGAGACTTTAAATAATATTTTTGTTATATTTTTAGTTAAAAATTCTTTTAATTTTTCGTTAAAATTATTTTAATATTTTTCAGAATTGTAAAGATAAAAATATTCGTTGTGTACAATTAACTTGCCATTTTGATTATATTGGAAGTAATGATTCTGCTTTAATTGAAATACGTGCTCGCCTTTGGAATTGGACTTTTTCTGCTGAGGATTATCGTCAATTTGATTATATAGCTTTAACTTCTGAAGGATTTATTGAATTAGACCCTACACAAGGAATTTTAGAAGATAAAAGTATTCTGATTTTTTTACGTGAAATTCTGATTTTTATTTTCTGATTTTCAGGTAATAACTTTGCAAAAGTTACAACAAGAGCATACCCCGACAGACCACAACAGGAAGACCACATAAAATGGTGGATATTATTATTAGCTGCATTAATTGGATTTGGATTACTTTTAATATTAATTTTAATCTGTTGGTATTTTGGATTCTTTCAAAGGAAAAGACCTCAACTTTTATTACATCAAGCACATTTAGCTAAACAAAGAGAAGAATTAGAAGAAGAAGAAAGATTTGGAAGATTTTAAGAGAGGGAAAAAAACAAAGAAGAAGGAAAGGAAGGAGAGAACCTTTTTTTGAAAAGGAAAATGTAAGGTAATAAATTTAAATAAAATAATTAATAGGTTGTGAAAAAAAATTTTTATTAAAATTAATTTAATCTAATTAATTTCCCCTTTTAAATTCCCTTACTCTAAAAATTGCAATATTCACTTTTAGAGATGTTTTGAAATTTTGATTTTTTTCAATTTTATACTTTTAATTTTCTAAACATTTCTAATTTAGTTAATATTTATATCCTTTAAAATCCTTTATTTTATATTCTCTTTTTTCCTATAAAAATAATTCATTAGGGGGGATTATTTACCTTTATTTTCAGGATTTTTATTTTAATGTTTTTATAGGCTGCCCTCTAAAACAAAAATAATAGAGAATTTAGTTTTGAAATTTTTTCCACTTTAAAAATTGTTTAAATGGACAGCCTAATTTAAATTTAATTTTTTTTAAAATTAATAAGCCATCGTTGTGAATTTTGCTCATTTTCATATTAATTATTTTTAGAGTCTGTAAAAAATTATTTTTTTCGATTTTTTAAAATTAAATAATATCTAAAAAAAATCAGAAAAAAATTTTCAGAAAAAATCAGAAAATTAAAAAAAAAATATTTTTCCAGACTCTAATTGCCCTTTTTAAATTTTTAAAGGCTTTCGCTTATAATTAATTTTTTTTATTCGCTTAAAAATGCTTTTTTGTTTATTTAAATCTATTTATTTATATTTTGGCCATTTAAATAAATCTTTCCAATCATTTTTATTTTTCCAATCTAATGCATGATTTGTATACATCGAAATAATTATTTTCTGTTTTTGTTCCAAGTTCTTTAAAAATATAATCACCTTAAAGAATAAATTAATTAATTTAAATGTTTTTTAGAGTCAGAAATTCTGATTTTTTTTTGTTCTGATTTTATAATCAGAATTTCCGGAAAAATCAGAAAAAAATTCTTGTTTTAAATTCTGATTTTTTGTTCCAACTTTTCTGGTCAAAAATTTTAATTTCAGAAATTCTGATTTTTTTTTGTTCTGATTTTATAATCAGAATTTCCGGAAAAATCAGAAAAAAATTCTTATTTTAAATTCTGATTTTTTTGTTCCAACTTTTCTGGTAAAAATTCTGGTCAAAAATTTTAATTTCAGAAATTCTGATTTTTGTTCTGATTTTTATTTAATAACCGGAAAAGTATTAATAATATTTGTTTGTTTTTTAATTTCTCTTCTAGAGGCAATCCAATTTGCTGTATTTTCAAGTAAAGCTAATAAATTAACTAATTCAGCATTTGTTAATAAATAATTATTTTCTTGTAATTCTATAAATATTGATGAACATGTTGTTGCATTAATAAATAAAGTTTTAGTGCAGAACTCTTGAATGATGGAATATATTCTGTTATAACCTGAAAATTCTGATTTTTTAAAATTTCTGATTTTTGTTCCAATTCTGAAATTCTGATTTTTTTAAATTCTGATCTAAAGTTCTGATTTTTTATTCTGGTCGAAAATTCTGATTTTTTTAAATTCTGATCTAAAGTTCTGATTTTTTATTCTGGTCGAAAATTCTGATTTTTTGTTCTAATTCCTGATTTTTGTTTCAATTCTGAAATTCTGATTTTTTAAATTCTGATTTTCTTTGTTTTAATAACATACCGTAATGCATGTGAATCATTGAAAGATAATTTGGTCGTGGAGTGCTCTCAAATAAAGGAATTCGATAACTTGGTCTTATCCTAAACCAATGTATCTAAAAATTATTAAATATTTTATATTTAAAAATTCTCTTTTTTTTACACTAATTCCATTAGCTGCTAATTTTAAAGCTTCTTCAAAAATAATATCTAAAGGTTCTAAAGTATTTGGATCTTCATTATCAATAAAAAGTACAAGAATGTTTGAATTAGGTACAGAATTAGGGAATTTATATGTTGAAAAATTCATTTGTTAATTTTTAAAATAAATAAAGGCAATGAAGAAAGAAAAATAAATTGTTAAATTAATGAAACATCTAAAAAATAAATTAAAACATTTTAATTCTGATTTTTTTTTTAAATTCTGATTTCTTAAAAAGTTTTAACTTGTTCTGATAATAATTCTGAAATTTCTGACTAAAATTTCTGATTTTTTAATTAAAAAAAAGATCAGAAATATGTACCAAAATAAAATCAGAAAATAAAAATCAGAATTTTAAAATCAGAAAATAAAAATCAGAAAAATCAGAAACTCTAAGAAATCGTTTCTCCCTATACAACATAACCTAAACTAAATAAAAAATAATTAAATGACGAATAAACAAATTAATTAAAAAAATTAATTTTTAAAAATAATTTATTCCAAAAATTCTTTTAAAAAATTATAAAAAATACTTGTATCAATTTTTGGGAATAATTTAAGGTTAAAAAGTGTTGGATTAACCAATTCATTTTTTAAATTTTCTGGAATAGTACAAATTAAATGTCCATCCTTTGCCAATTGTTGTGCTAATTCTGATTGATGATTATCCATTAAAGAATTATTAATTATAGCAATAAAAGGCTTTCCAAGATCTAAAACTTCTAAACAAGTTCCTGCACCTGCATGGCCAATTATTAGATCAGAATCTGAAAAATGGGGAATTTTGGAAAGTTAAAAAATAAATAAATTTTCTTTTAAAAAACCAAACCTTCCATTTCATTTTGAATTGAATTCTTGTAACGAAAAAGTACAACCTTTATAAAAATAATTTTAAAAAATAAATTGGAAAGATGGGAAGAGAAATTTTCTTTAAAAATTTCAGAATTCTAACTAAATATCTGGGAAAAAATAATTTTTAAAATCAAACCTCAACTCCACAAAGCTTTGCCTCCCAAATTTCCTTTCCTTCCGGACTTTTAATATAATTTAAACATTCTGGAATTTTTCCACTACCATTTTGTACAATTAATTTGTTTATTCCAATATTCGAAAATTGTTGTAAAATATCATCAGTTAAAATAGTAAAAATTAATTTTTCAAATTGAGTACTTCCAACAGTTACAAAACACTTCATAATTTAATTAAAATTTAGAAGAATAACCAATTAATTCTTCTATTGGTTTATAAAGCCAATTATCACGTCTTGCTCTCAAAAGTTGATTCCGAACGAATGTTAGGGCACGTTCGTGAGCTTCTAAAATTGGAGAAAATTTGAATATATTAAAAACTTTCAATGGTTTTATTGTTGGGTAATTAAAACATAAAACTAAAAATTACCCATTAGAGGGATATAATGCATTTAAATTAAATTTTAAATTTAATTCAGAAAGTTAAGATGGTCAAGTAAAGGAAGTTTTATAAATACAAGGATTGAACTCTAATTTATTAATTTGGCATATTTCTAGAAGAGAAGTTCAGACTGTTTGGACTTGAGAAAAAGAAGGAAGCTGATAATTCGCTCTCTAATATGCATATTTATTTAATGAAAAATATAAACTACAACCAAATAATGTTTTTTTAATCTAATTATAATATGAAAAAGGAAACCTTTCTCTCGTTTTGAAGTAAGTTTTTTAACAGCTGCTTCGTCTTCTTCACCAGATACAGATAAATATTTATCTGCAAAACCGGGAACGTCTAAAGAATAAAAATAAGAATTATAATTATTTAAAAAGAAAATAAAACCTTTACTAGTTGACGACAATTTTGGTGTTAAAGATTCTTTTGAAACTAAAGTAATCCAATTACGTGCGCTTCTTCTAGTTATTCTAACTCCGCTAGTTCCAGAAGAGGATGAGAAACTACTATTATTCATAAAATGATTAAACAAAAAATTTTATGAATTTAAGCGGAAAATTCATCGAAAAAATTAAAAAAAAACCGTCTCAAAACTTTTAAATTTAATAAAATAAACTGAGACTGAAGTGGCTGAAAAAGAGACTGTGTTATTAAAGATAAAAAGAAATATTTTCAAATCCTAAAAATTTAAAATTTTGGCGTAATGTTTAATTTTATTAATTCTTTTTTGGCAGACATTTTCTTTCGTAAACAAGAAATTTTTTTTTTCATTATTTGTCAATTGTTTTAATTTGTTTAAGCATATTTTCTAGTTTTATTATTAAATATGTCTAAGGGAGCTGTACCTCAACATTTTATTGATGAAGCTGCAAGAGCGGTAGGCTTTATTTAACTTCAATACTTTTATTTAACTTAAGAATGATGATGATGACCCATTTGCTGAAACGAGAAGAAAAAATATTGCTGAACGACAAAGCCAATATCAAAGTCGTGCACGAAAGCGACCAATCTCTCCAGAACGTGCGGATATGTTTGGTAACGAATTATTAATTAATTTACCTATTTATTTATTTTTAAGCTGATCAAACGCCCGATTTGCGTGACAGAACTTATGCCAAAATTATGCAAGAACAGTTACTTACTGCTGAAAAGGTTCTTTTTTGAATTTTTAACCTTTTTTTAACGTAAAATTTAAGGAAAAAGTGGAAAGAGAATTAGTAGACAAACACCAATCTGGCGAATTAAAATATTCTAAACAAGTTAAAAATTTTGTTCCTGAAGATACTCCAACTGAAAATATTGAAAATACTCCTTCACAGGCTCCGAGAAAGAAGAGAATTGCTTTGAGTGGGCATGCAATTACTGCTGTAAATTCTTTTTAATTTATTCTTATTATTTTTAATTTTAAGGACAAAACACCAAACGTTGCTCAATGGGATGAAACACCAGCACATATTTCTGCATTTGATTCTACTCCATCTACTGATAAGCAATGGGATGCTACACCTTCACAAACACCTCGTCGCAATCGTTGGGATGAAACGCCAAAAGAATCTGTTAGAGACGGGGGAATGACACCTGGTTGGGGGTCAGAAACCCCTAGAGACATCAAAATGGACTTGAGTGAAAGGGCAGATGAAACTCCTGGCGCTTCTAAACGTCGTTCTCGTTGGGACCTTACTCCAGCTCAAACACCTTCTGAAACTCCAATGGCCGGTATTGATGCAACTCCAACACATTTTACACCCAAAGTAATGCAAAATGGTGGAATGACTCCTTCATTATTAACTCCCGGTGGTACAACACCAATTGGTACACCAGCAATGGGAATGAAAACACCAGCTGTTCCATTCGTTCCAATGACTCCAGAACAAGCAGCTATTTATAAATGGGAAAAAGAAGTAGATGACAGGAATCGTCCATTGTCAGACGAAGAATTGGACTGTTTAATGCCGCCTGGATTTAAAATTTTGGCACCGCCATCTGGTATTTTATTTTAATAATGTTTTATTTGGATTGGTAGTAACTCTTAATTTGATTGGGTTTTGCTAATAAAAAAATTTTTTTTATCTATAATGTCCGCAATTCCAATTAAAATCAAAAGATTGATATTTTTCTTTATAGAAATTCACAATTTTTCCTTAAAGGAAAATATTGAGCTTTTTAATTTTTTTTACTTGTTTAATTTTGATTTAGTTGAAGTTTAAAAACATTTATAGTGTAATATGGATACTTAAATTTTATTATTTTTAAGTCATTTTAAAACTTTTTTTAAATTTTCTTTTTAAGGTTATGTCCCAATTCGAACACCAACAAGAAAATTGTTGGCTACACCTACTCCAATGTCAGGAATTGGGGGTTTTATGATTCCACCAACGCCAGAAAGAGGAGGTGCTGGTGCAGATAAAGGAGTTGGTGGAATAATAGATACACAACCAAAAGATCCAGAATTACCAGCACTTAAACCTGAAGATATCCAATACTTTGACAAATTATTACAAGATGTAGATGAGAACACATTAACCAAAGCAGAGAAAAATGAACGCGAAATTATGGGTTATTTATTAAAAATTAAAAATGGAATGCCCTCACAACGAAAATCTGGACTTCGAAAAATAACTGAAAATGCTCGTCGTTTGGGTGCAGGACCATTATTTAATCAAATTTTGCCTCTCTTAATGTCACCAACATTAGAAGATCAAGAAAGACATTTAATGGTTAAAGTTATTGACAGAATTTTATATAAACTTGATGACCTTGTACGTCCATATGTTCACAAAATTTTGGTGGTAATTGAACCATTGTTGATTGATGAAGATTATTATGCTCGTGTTGAAGGTTTTTTCTTTATTAAATTTAAAATTAATTTAAAAATTAAGGAAGGGAAATAATTTCCAATTTGGCCAAAGCTGCAGGACTTGCTACAATGATCTCAACAATGCGACCAGACATTGATAATGTAGATGAATATGTTAGAAATACAACAGCACGTGCTTTTGCTGTTGTTGCTTCTGCATTGGGAATACCTGCACTTTTACCTTTTTTGAAAGCTGTTTGTAAAAGTAAAAAAAGTTGGCAAGCTAGGCATACAGGTTTCTTATTAATAAATTTTGTTTATTTTTTGAATTCAATTTATATTTTTAACTTCAGTAAACCCTTTGTTTTTCTATTCTAAACTTTATTTAAATTTGTAATTGTTTGGTCATTATGTCTATTAACCATTTATAAATTAAAGGGAAAATATAAATATTTTTTAATTTTTTTAAGGAATAAAAATTGTTCAACAAATTGCAATTCTTATGGGATGTGCTGTTCTTCCACATCTTAAAGCTCTTGTTGAAATTATAGAGGGCGGATTGAGTGATGAACAACAAAAAGTTCGAACAATTACTGCACTTGGACTTGCTGCATTGGCAGAGGCTGCAACTCCTTATGGAATTGAAGCTTTTGATTCAGTTTTGAAACCGTTATGGAAAGGTTTAATTTTTATTGACTGTTTATTTTGTTATTATTATAAAATTATAAGGAAGTAATTTTAAACATTTATTTTTAAGGAATTCGTACACATAGAGGAAAGGGATTAGCAGCTTTTCTCAAAGCTATTGGCTTTTTGATTCCATTAATGGATGCTGAATATGCTAGTTATTATACAAAAGAAGTTATGCTTATATTAATTAGGGAATTTGTTTCACCTGACGAGGAAATGAAAAAGATTGTTTTGAAGGTTTTTAATTTATTATTATTTTTTAATTTAATTAATTTTGTAGGTAGTAAAGCAATGTTGTTCTACTGATGGTGTTGAACCCATTTACATTAGAGAAGAAATTTTAAGTCCATTTTTTAGAGCATTTTGGAACCATCGAATGGCAATGGATCGACGAAATTACAAACATTTGGTTGATACAACAGTTGAAATAGCTCAAAAGGTTTTTACTTAAATATTTAATAATTTAGTTAAAGATTTGGGATTTTTAAACTCTAATTTTTAATTATTAATTAAGGTTGGTTCTGTTGAAATTGTTAGTAGAATAGTTGATGATTTAAAAGATGAGAATGAACAATACAGAAAAATGGTAATGGAAACAATTGAAAATATTATGGCACTTGTTGGTGCTGCAGAAATTGATTCACGTCTTGAGGAGCAGTTAATTGATGGAATCTTATATGCATTTCAAGAACAGACACAAGAGGTTTATTTTGATTTTTTTTTTAATTTTTAAAAGAATTTTTAAGGATCCTATTATGCTTGAAGGTTTTGGCACAGTCTGCAAAGCTTTAGGCCGAAGAACAAAACCTTACCTTCCTCAAATTTGTGGAACAATATTATGGCGTTTAAATAATAAATCTGCTAAAGTTCGCCAACAGGCTACGGACTTGGTTTTTTTAAATTTATTTTGTATTATTTTTTAAATTTTTAGATAGCGAAAATCGCTCCAGTAATGAATATTTGCCAAGAAGAAAAATTAATGGGTCATTTGGGTGTTGTTCTTTACGAATATTTGGGTGAAGAATACCCTGAAGTACTTGGATCTATTTTAGGTGCATTAAGTGCTATTGTTTCTGTGATTGGAATGACAAAAATGACACCTCCAATAAAGGATTTACTTCCTCGACTCACTCCTATTCTTAAAAATCGGTTAATTTTTTATATGGTTATTTTGAGTGAAATTTTATCACGGCTGATACGTTTTTTCCTGGGTTTCCTTCTCTTTGTCTTTTCTCTTTACTTACATTTTTATTGTTTAATTAAAAAGCCTTTAAAATTATTTATATATTCGTTTTTATTTAGACACGAAAAAGTCCAAGAATTTTGCATAGAATTAGTCGGAAAAATTGCCGATCGTGGTTCCGAATTTGTTTCCGCACGTGAATGGATGCGTATATGTTTTGAACTTTTAGAATTACTTAAAGCTCATAAAAAATCAATTAGACGTGCAGCAATTAATACTTTTGGATATATTGCAAAAGCTATTGGACCTCATGATGTATTAGCTACACTATTAAATAATTTAAAAGTTCAAGAACGTCAACTTCGTGTTTGTACAACAGTTGCAATTGCTATAGTAGCAGAAACTTGTGCACCTTTTACTGTTCTTCCAGCTATTATGAATGAATATCGTGTACCAGGTTTTTTGTTTTTTTCTTATTTTTTGGGGTATTTTTAGCTGATTCCCTAAATCTTTTTTTTAAATCTATTCAGTTTTCTATACTCTTTCAGTAAGTTTCAATAATATTTTTATATATTAGAGTAAGGCGTCTATTGTCTTATATCAATAAAAAAAAATTTAATTAACTTTTTATTTTTTTTTTTATAGAAATTAATGTCCAAAATGGTGTATTAAAAGCTTTCTCATTCATGTTTGAATATATTGGCGAAATGGCCAAAGATTATATTTATGCAGTTACTCCTTTACTTATAGATGCACTTATGGAAAGGTTTTTTTAAATTAATTGAATTTAATTATTTAAATTTTTCTTTAAAAGGGATGTAGTACATCGTCAAATATCAATAGATGCTTGTGCTCATTTAATTCTTGGAGCATATGGTTTTGGTTGTGAAGATGCTTTACTTCATTTATTTAATTATATATGGCCAAATATGTTGGAAAATTCTCCTCACGTTATTCAACGTTTTGTTTTTGCATGTGATGCTTTGCGTGTTTCTCTTGGTCCAATTAAAGTATTACAATATTGTTTACAAGCATTATGGCATCCAGCGAGGAAAGTCCGTGAACCGGCATGGAAGGTTTTTTTTTTTTTATTTTAAATAAATTAATTAACTGAAAATTATAAAAATTATTATATTAAATAATTTAATTTAATAATTTAATTTTAAGGTATTTAATAACCTTATTCTCGGATCTCAGGATGCTGTTGTTGCTGGCTACCCTCGTTTTGAAAATACAGACAGAAACAATTATATTCGTTATGAACTTGATTATATTCTTTAAAAAGAGGCAAAACAAAAGTTTTTTTTTTATTTTTTGTATTTTATTTTTTAAATTAGGGATCTGAATAAATTAAGAATTATTTTAGATATATTTACTTGATTTATTTGTTTAGTCTAAAGATGATCCTTAATTAATTAAAAATTTAATAAAGTTGCCAGGTACATTTTGTTTAATTGTTTTAGAGTATTTTCCATTTTTTACAATGGTTTAAATAATTTTTTTTAATAATTTTTATTTGTAAAGTAAAATATATTTTTATTATTGTCATTCCTTTAGTGATTAGTAGGCCCTGAAGATCACCTGAATTTTTTAATTTATCTAAATAAATTTTGTTTGTTTTTTAAGAGTTGATCTTTAGGGTTGGACTCTAATTTTATTTATAAATTTAATTTTGAAAGTACTTTTTAATTATTTTAATGTTAAATACTTCAGTGAGGGCTTCTCAGGTTATTTTTAAAAGAATTTTATTTTAATTTTTTAGTTCATTGTAAAGCGTTGTCTTTCCGCCGCTGCTTCAACGCCTTCCTCTTCAATTTTAAATAAAAATGTTATTTTTAAAAAGGCTTACGTGGATAAAGAAAATAATTCTTTTGTAATAAAATTGGACAATAATTATTTAAAAAGTCCAGCTGGAAATGTTCTTTTACTTCATTCAGAACTTTTGGCTTTATTAATTTCGAATGAATGGAATAATTTAAATAAAAATGGATTGGGAGGAAGTAGTAAATCAACTATGCATTTGACAGGTTTATTATTATTATTATATTTTTTGGACTTTAAATTAAAAATTTTTAAATTTAGGATTAGCATTTACTGGTTAGTTTTTTTTTTGGTAAAAGCTTTTAATGGATAAAGGTTTTTTAAAAGTTTTTATTGTTTTTTACTTTATAAATAATTTTAAATTTACCTTCTAATTATTTTCCATTTTAATTAAATTATTTAAAAAAAAAATTTTTTTTTTAGCTTTAGACAACCCTTTTAAACAAAAAATTAATTCTCTTATTGAAAGAATTGTTGAATCTATTGACTTGGATACTTTACTATATTTTTCTGATATTCAAACTTCAATTGCTGACGAACAACAAAAACAATGGCTTCCAATAATTCATTGGATAAATTCAAATTTTCAATTAAATTTACACCCAACAAACAGCCTTATTGAACTCCCAAAAATTTCAAAAAATTGTAAAGAAAGATTAAAACAATTTTTTTCTTCTTACAACTTTCCTGCACTCTGTGGAATTAATTACGGAACAGAAAATTTAAAAAGTTTAATTTTAACAATTGCTTTACTCGAAAATTATTTAAATGTTGAGAATGTAGTTGAAGCAACATGTTTAGAACAAATAATACAAAGTAAAGTTTGGGGAACTTTTGAATGGTTTCATCATTTAGAACAGTTAGAATTAAAGACTAGAATATCAGCAGCAATGTTATTTGTACATTTAAATAAATATTAGAATTTTTTAAAAAAAATTTTTTATTTTTGTTATTTGTTTTGTTTAAAAATGTTTTTTTTATTTTCTATAAAATAAAAATTATTATTATATTTCCTAAATATTTTTTTCTTGTTATATATACTTTTCTTTATACTTTAGATGGAACAACAATTTGTCAAATTAAAATTAATTCATTCGGCAGAAGAATGCTTTGAACTTGTAAGTGTCCGCAAAAATTAAAAAACTTGTCCGCAAAATTTTTTAAAAAATTGTCCGCAACTCTTTAAATTTTATTGCGGATAAAATTCAATTTAAAAATGAACAATTGTTTTTCAGTGTCCAAAGCTAATTCCTGGCTTACAACCTGGTGATGTTGTTCAAATAAAGTCGTCTATTTCTGACGATTATGTAGTATTTCAGTACACACAAAAATGTGCAAATGATTCAAGATTAAAAGATAAAAGCATTGTTGCATGTTCAAAAGCTTTTGAAAATAAAAAAAAACAATTTCCTAATCGTTCTAATGTTCTAGTTGGAATTATTGAGAAAAAAGAGGTTTATTTATTTAATTTTTTTTTCAAAAATTTTATTTTTTTAGATAACTCTTGATAGTTTGGAATTAACATTTAAGGTTTTATTTTAATTTTTAATAAATTTATTTATTTTTATTTTATCCCTTTATTGAAAAATTTCTGATATTTTTTGTTTATATCCTATTTATCTGTATTTTCTTTTTTATTCCAAAAATTGTTTTATTTTATACAATTACTGTCCGCAATAAAATTATTTGTTTATTCTTAAACTTTTTTTTAGAAAAAATTTGATTTGAGGTTATACAAATGAAAAAAATTTTATGCAAAATTTGCGGACTCTTTAGCGTTTTTCTTATATTTATTTTGATTAAAAATTTCAAAAAATTAATTTAATTTAACTTCTCCCTCATTTTAGGAATTTTATGTTTCTCGTGCTGATATGTGGCGTATTCGTAATTGTTTAGTAGATTCATGTGTTTATGTTGGGAAAAAAGAAGAATGGCTAGGAATTTTATTTACAGTTAGTGATTTATGGCGTTTAGGTGAAATGGTTTGGAGTGGTTATGTTTCAGATGAGACAAGGTTTTATTTAAATTAATTAAATAAAATAATAATTTTTTAGAATAGTTTTTCGTTCATCAAGTTCACAAGTTTAATTTAAATTTATATTTTTAAAAATTAATTTAAATTTAGGTACTAATTTTTATTCAATTTGGAACAGAAATGTGGGATATTGACCCTCATGGTTATTTATATTTTGAAAAATGTGTTAATGGATTTTTACCTGAATTATTTAAAAAATGGAAAGATCAATTCTGTGCTCATTTGGTTTTTAATTGTTTAAATTAATTTGTTAAAATTATAATTAGGTAACATTAATTATTTTTTCTCGTTGGTATTATAAAGAAGAATTATTAGATGAGGAAATAAAAGATAAATTAAAAGGATGTAGAGATCATAGAGGACGTTATTATCAAGTTATTTTAATTTAATTTTAAATAAATATAATTTTAGGATTTTTATTGGCTTTTAGTTCAGAATGAGCATTATTCTGATTGGACACATGTTTTATCTAAGGTTTTTTAATTTAAATATTTTATTAATTAAAAAAATACTTTGAGTATTTATTATTAAATAATAATATTTGAATTTATTTATTTTCCCCGTTTTTTATAAAACTAATTAGTGAAAAGGAATTCAAAAAAGGGATTTTAATTTAAAATACTAAATAAAAATTTCTTTTAAAATTATTAATTAAATAAATAAATTATTAATTTATAAATTATTTAATTTTTTTTTTAGCTAAAGCTTGCTTTTTACAAATATAAAGATTCTATTGACAAATATAATTCTGAAACATTTCCTGTAATTTTTTTTAATTAAATTTTTTTTTTAATTTTTTAGTCATATAAAAAAACTGAACCAATAGCTGTTTGGTCTACTTCAATGGATGGAAATTTTTTAGAAGTTTTAAATATTTCAATGAATTCTTTTGTTTCTTACCATTCTGATAGAAGATTTGAAACTTCTGGACAACAGGTTTATTTAAATAATTTAAAAAATTATTTTTTCTTTTTTAGATTATTTTTGTTACTCCAGGTGGTGGAGTATTTAATGTAGATAGAGAAATGGTTAATCTAACAAAGTAATTATTTATATTTAATTTTTTAACTATATATATATATATTTTTAGACAACGTTTAATAGATATGGGTATTTCATTAGATATTGTTTGTTTAGGTGAACAACCTTTACATGCTGTACCTCTTTTTGTTTTTAAAAGTAATATTGGTGGTCAATCTGATGATTATTTTATTCCTCATTGGATGAATTATAGCTATTACCAAATGGCTAAACGATCTATTTTTCCTATTAAATTTAAAACAAGAATTAGCTTTCCTGAAGATTTATTAAAGGTTTTTATTTATTTTTTTAATGTTTTTTAATAAGATTAATAAAAACAAAGTTAAGACTGCGTTTTTAAAAAATTCTTAAGGCTTCTGATTTTATTTTGACACTGCAAAATTGCAGCTAAAAAAATTTTTTTATTTTTTTATTTTTTAAATTTTTAATAAAAAAATTATTTGCGGACAAAATTTGCGGACATTTTCTGCAACTTTTTATAAATTAATTTTAATATTCTTTAGAATACAGAAGATGGTCTTTTTATGGAAAAAAGTATTAAAGATGTAGAGGATACACATACCTATGATGAACAAGCATTTAATTCTTTTGCTCAAACAAACTTTGGTGCAGCAAATAATTTGTTAAATGAATTATATAATGAATTGGCAATTAATAATAATGAAATTATTGGAAATAATATAGTAGGGGGAGGAGGGAATTTTGAGGTTTTTTAAATTATATTTAATTTTTGGTTCTAAATTAATTTATAAAGTTTATTTAATTTTATTAAATAATTACTAAATAACAATAATTATTACGGGTTATACAAATTCTGGGCTTTTTTCTCAAGTTTTTATTTCTAATAATTTGTTTTAGTTTGGTCGTCCTTCTGTTCTTTCCTCTTTTGGAGATCGTAAAATACCTGGTTCTTCATTTGAATCTAGTAGACATGGAAGTTATGAACGTAATAGAATAGAGACTACAAATACATTACAATTTAGAAGCGGTTTTAAATTTTAAATTTTTTTTAATTAAATTCATTTAAAGTATCTCAACGAATTCCTAAACAAAATTGTCAATTTTTTGAACCAATTCAACGTGGATTTTTAAACCCTTTTCGTCCAGAAGATTTTATTGTTAGAATAACTGCTAATAGAAGAAGATGGATTCATGGTTTAATTTTTAATTTTTTTTTGTCTTTTAATTTGTTTTTTAGTTTTCCCTGTTGATAGACTTGGAAGGGCAAAATTAGCACATCATTATGTTATTGGTACAAGTACAATGAGTGTATTACAAACTATTGAACCAGTAAATATTTAAATTAAATTAAATTTTAAATTAAAGGAACCAACAATTACTAGATCAACAAGTTCTGTCTCAGATTCTTCTTCACAAACAGGACAACAACAACAAAATAATAATAATAATAATACTCAAAATCCATTTGCTGAAAATAAAGTAACAGGACTTGGAGCTAAAGGAAGAACTATGGTTTGGGCTTGGGGGTCAACAGGAGAAGAAAAATGGAATCCAGATATGGAGGTTTTTTTTTATTTAATTATTAATGGAAATTTTTAAATAATTTTTATAAAATTATTTAAGAAAATTAAAAAGAAAAAATTTTTTGTTTTTTTTTTTTACTTTATTATTTTTTAAATTAATTAATTATTTTCTTTTATTTTTTAAAAATAATATTTTTTAAAAATAATTTAAAGATTGGTTGTGATTGGAAATCATTAATTCGTTCAGGGCTTTTACCTATTACAACAGACTTTTTCCCTGATGGACGTTCATTAAATGATTATATAATTCAAGAACATCATGTTTATTTTGATTATGAAGAAATGAAAAAATTTGTTTCTGAAGAGAATTTTCCACATCCGAATAGTTTACATTTGTGTAATCTTTTACTTGATCAGTTAATTTATCAAAGGTTACAGAGAGGGTATCAAATTGTTGTTTTACCTAAAGAATATATTCACTCGGCTATAAGGTTAAAAAAAATTAAATTATAAGTTGTTCGGTGGTATAGTGGTTGAGTTCGTAGTTTTTTCTTTTTAATTTTTTTTATAGGTAAAGGTTCGAATCCTTTTGTTTGCAAACAACGTTTTTTTTTACTTCAACAAATTTTGTTAACCACAAATTTAATTTATATTAACCAAAAATAAATATCAGAATTTTTTTCTTTTTAATAAAATAATTATTTTAGAAAAATTATTGGAGATAGATCTCGCCAGCCCGTACAAAGAGAAGTTTGTCTTTCATTCAATCATATTTATCATCGTATTTCTTTAATAATTGAAGATATAGAGAATATATTAACTACAAAAGATGCTATAATTTTAGTCCAACAATTTATTCCAAAATTAATGGTTAACCAAGAATTATATAATCCAACTAAAATAAATAATTATAATTATTTATTTCAAGTACCTGATGATACACGTTATATGGCTAGTACTACTTGGTTAAGTGGAATAATTACAATTATTTTTAAATTTATTTTATTCTTTTTTCTAGTTTTAAACATCACAATTTGGACAGATTAAATTGGAGTAGATTAGACTCAGAATTACAGACGGCGACAAAATGTCCACATTTATTTACCGAAAAAATGAAATGTTTTTCTGCAAGGTTTAAATAAAAATATTTTATTTCTAGCCTTGGTTCTTTTTTCTATTAGATGGGGGTTCTTTAATCTTTTTTTTATTAAAAATAAAATAATTAAGATATATTGTCCTTCCTGATGTTAGCAAAATTGCTAAAGATGTTTTAAATATAAGAAAAGCTGACGTTTATAGACCATTTGCTTGTCCAGAAGAATTGGAAAATAATTTTATTCGATTTATTGAATGTAAGGGTATTTTTATAAAAAATTATATAAAAATTAACAAACTTAAAAAAATTAATAAAAGAATTGTTCATTAAAATAAATAATTTAATAAAGGTGTAAATCGTATTCGAAGCAATACTTTTCATCATTCCCATTTCAACGATGGAATATCTATTGCATCATCTAGACCAGAAACTCCTTCACTAAAATATCATTTATCAGAAACTTCCCATCAAGGACAAGTAGTAGGAGGAGGTGGAGGAAAATCTTCACCAACAGTTTTTATATTACCTCCAATTGAATTAATTGAAATGGATATTACTACAATTTTAAATGCTTGGTTAGAACAAATTGAAAAATTTCCAATAACTGTACAACCAAAAAATATCCAAACTTTCCCTTTTTCAATTTTTATTTCTTATAATTTTATTTGTTGGCTTTTGAAGTTTGTTACTGGAATGGAAACTTTAGATGATGCTATTAGTTTTGCAAGTAAATTGGTTAATGAAGGATATATTAAATTATTACCTACACCTTCTGATTCTGAAAACTTTGGTAAATTCAATATTAATGAAAAAAAAAGTTTTGCTAACATGTGCCGCTATAGCTCAGCCGGTTAGAGCGTGGGTCTAATAAGCCCAAGGTCGCAGGTTCGATCCCTGCTAGCGGCATATATTTTTAATTTTTTTATTTTAATTTTTATTGTGTTCAATTAATATTTTCTGATTAATTATGCATTTAATTTTTAATTTTATTCCCTTTAAAATAATTTTTACTTTTAAAAACAGAACAAGAACCTCGTAAACTTTCTTCTTCTTCTTCATCAGATCATTCATTTCGTTATGGATTCTTTTTTTATTATATAATTAAAGATAAATTAGAACATGATATTTCAAATATTGATTTACGTGGAAAGATTTATTTATCAATAGAAAAGCCTTGCCAAATTAATTTAATAGATAAAGATTGTCGTTTTAAACAAAAATCTATTACAATGGAAATTCTACCTTCATCTTCTTTTGTTATTAAAAATTTAGAAAATCATTTTATTGAATGGGGAAAAGTTTTTGTTAATAGAGGATATACACATTCACAAGCATTTGAAATTAATGTTTTTTTTTAATTTTAAATTAAATATTTTTAATTATAAAGAAATTAATATAAAAATTATAGTTGAATTAAAAAATTAAAAAAAAATTTATTAATTCTGTTAAAAAATAAAATTAATTTAAGGTTAAATGGTTTATGGCAACAGGTCAATCAGTAGCTGATTTAATTAATAAACAATGGGCTAGACATGCACAAAAATATTTTATGCACTTTTTCCCAGCTCCAGAAGATGCTTTTGCTGAACCAACAAATGTTCTTTCAAGTCCTTTAAGATGCCCTATTTTTGTTGCAATAAAAAGTGGATTAATACCTGGTGGTTATGTAAGTTGAAAATTAATTAATTATATAAAAAGAAAAATATAAGGGGGAATATTATTTGAAAAAGAATTTTTAGTTAAGTTGGTTAATTTTTATTAATTAAAATAATTTTTTTTAAATAAATTATTTAATTAAAAATAAAATTAAGAATTAAAATTTAATTTTTATTTAATTAAATTAATTTAATTTTACCCCCTTTTCCCCTTGTTTAAATTGTTTAAAAATTTAAAAAAAAAATTTAATTTTTTAGTTTGATTCAGTTCTTAAAGCAATTTTAGCTTCATTTGGTTTTATTCATTTAAAATGTCCAGTACATTATAAAGAATGGAAAGGTAAAACTTTACAAACAAATAATATATCAACAACAACAACAACAATTAATAATATTTTACCTATTTTTACTCAACAATTTGTTCATTTATCTGGTGGAATGTTTGTTAAATATGAACCTGAACAATCTGCATTTATGTGGGCATGGAATCAAATGTTAACACAAAAATATAGAACAAGGTATTTATTTTAATTAATTTTTATTTAATTAATTTTATTTATTTTATAGTTGTTTTTCTGAAGAATTTTTGGATTTTACACTCGAAGATTTTCGTAATTTTTGTGCTGACAAAAGTAATAGATTAAAGAATTTTATTAGTAATTTTATTAAAAATCATCCTATTGAAGAAAATAAATAATATTATATTTTTTTAATTTTTTATTTATTGTAAAAATTTATTTATTTTTTAATTGTGAATATTTTCAAATTGAACAAAGAATTATTTTTTAATTCTTTTATTTTCTTTATTATAAAGAGAGAAAGTTTTAATTTCGGTTACGACCATACCACGTTGGAAGCACGCCATCCCGTCCGATCTGGCAAGTTAAGCAACGTTGGGCTTCCTTAGTACTTGGAACGGAGACGTCCTGGGAATCGGGAGTGTTGTAACCTTTTTATATATTTTTTCTTATTTTATTTTACATTTACTTTTTTTTAAAAATTATATAGATAAAATTAATTAATCTTTTAATCAAAAAAAAAAATTATTTTCGTAATTTTATGCCTCAATTAAAAAAATTATTTTCTCGAGCAATTTTTTTAAATTCAACATTTTCTTATACGAAGTGCAGTGTCTACAATACATGTTTTGTTGCATTTATTTTCACAGAGACTATATAATTGTTTACAATAAAATACACATAAAGTAGAATTGCAAAATGAATTACAAATAAATTGTAAATAACCACATTTATTACAAACACCAGTACAAGAACTTTGGCATAATTCTATACAACAATCTAATTTGATAATAATTATAATATTAATTTAATTATATTTAATTTACTTTTTTTTTTAAATTAATTCAATATGATTAACCGGGAATTTACTTATTTCGAGACTCGGGAAAACGAGATCTTTTATTTTAGACCTCGATTTAATAAAAACTTTAATTTTTCTTAAATTTTAATTATAAAATTAAATAAACCTTTTCCATTACTTTGTAATTTTCCCAAATATACTGGATTTTTAGATACATCAGTTAATACTAAAACATTTTGAATAAATAATATAAAAAAAAGAAAAATCATTTAAATTTTATTAAATTAATTAATTAAATGAAGAAAATAATTAAAAAATAAAATTAATAAATAATAAATAAATATTTTTATTTATTAACAGAAAAAAGAATAAATAAAAGATTAAAATTTAAAGAAAAAATAGCAATATTAATTAGGGAACATTTTGAATATGAACAGTGAAATGTTAAAAGAGATTAGATAATGTTTTAATTAAGGGAAAATTTAATAAATTAAAGGGAAAAATATTTAAAAAAAATAAAGAAATAGTTAAGTTAATTAAAAACACCAATTAATAGACCAAAACTATTTTATTAGAGTAAATATTCTAATAATTATCCAGGTATTTAATTATTCTTTTTGAATAGGTAATTAATAAAGGGGAGGGTAATTAATAGAATAAACAATTAAAGCTAACCCTTTTGATCAACTTCCTTTTTTTTTAACTCTATAAAAATAAATTATTTAAAAAATCCTGTAGAGCTCTAAAACCTAGTATAGTACTTTAGGCCTTAGACGAAGACTTTCTGACACCCTATAAGGTTTAAATGAAAATTTTTTTAATTTGTTTTTTTTACATTTTGTAGAACAAAATTTGTATTTGTTTACATTTTATTAAACTTTAAATATTTAACAAATAAAATTATTTAAATACTTTAAATATTTATTATAATTCTAGTGTTGAAGTTTATTTTTTGTTGATCTTTTGGGTTAAAGTTTATGTTACCTTAATAAATTATTTAAATATTAAATCAAAAAATTAAATTATTTTTCCAATAAAAATATGTAAACAATAAATATTTTTTTAATTTTTTTGAATAAATATTTTTAATAAAAAGTTAAAAATAACAGTTAAAATATTTTAAAAAAAAAATATTTATTTTTTAAATTTAATTTATTTCCTTATATTATTTATTTGCTTAGTAAGTTTTTGATAGATTTAAATAAAAAATAAATATTTTTATTTTTTTTAATTTATGTAAATTTACTTATAAAAAATAATATATAAAAGCCTTTCGAAAAAAAAAATAAAATTAATTTAAAAAAAATCTAAAATATTTCTAATATTAATTAAAAATTAAAAATTATTTAAAAATGGTAAATTAATTATTTATTTATTTAATTAATTAAATTTTTAGAAATTATTTTCAATTATTTTTTTAATTGCTATTGTCTTCTATTTTGTTAACAATATTAATGGAGAACGTAAAAATAATATTTTTATTTTTTTAAATTAATTTAATTATTTATTTTAATTATTTAAAGTATGTTGTAACAAAGATAATATTTGCAAAGAATGTGAATTAAATGAAGTATGTAAAGATTTTGGAGAAGTTGAAGGAAAGAAATGTATAAAAAATGGAGGTAGAATTGCAAGAGAAGAAAGACCACCAATCTGGGGTGACCGCATGTAAAAGTATTATTTATTTTTTCCTGAAAGAAAAAGAAAAATTCCGGAAAATATTAATAAATTACTTCTTTTTGAAGTTAAATGAAATACTTATATTTTAATTTGAAAAAAATTCAATTTTATTTGGTATTAACTAATTATTTGTGAAATAAAATTTAAATTAAAAAGTTTAAAAGAGAATAATTTTAATATAAAATTTAATTATTATTAATTAATTAATTTTTTTAATAATTAATTATTTTCTTTTTTAAGAATTAATAATATTTTTTAAATAGAAAAGATACTTTATTTAAAATAAATTTAATAGAAAAAGTAGAAAGGATTATTTAACTAAATATATATATTTCTTAACTAAATTTAATATTATTTTTCTTTTAATTTTTCTTTATTTTATTTTCCATGTGGTGGTTTTGCTGGAGGTGGTTTAGGAGGTACATTTGGTAATCTTACACATTTCTTTCCACCAGCACCTCCAAAGTCTTGACATCTTTCCCATATAGCACAATCTTTGCATATTCGTTTAGGTTTTCCTTTAACTCTAATTGTATTACAACATCTTTTGTCTTTTGAAAAAAAAAGTTTTTTAATTAATTTTTAAAGGGAAAAAAATTAAAAATTTAATTTAAAATTAAGATTATTATTCTATTAAATTTTATATATTTAAATGTTAAAAAATTATTTCTTTAATAAAATGGACAGTTGATCACCTTATTAGAATATCAACATTAATATATTAATTAAAAGAATATTTAAAATACCTAATCCTTCAACATTATTTAAAATAAATAAAGCAATAAACAATAAAAGAATAATTGATAATAATTTCTAAAAATTAATTTATTAAAAAAAAAAAATATATATAAAAATTAACTTATACCATGTTTAAATAAATTAATTTATTTAAATAATATTTTGTATTGAAAAATGCTTGTTTTATCAAAGCTTTTATACTACATATGTTAATAAATAAACTTGGAATATAAACATTTTTAATAATAAAACTTATTTAATATTACTAAGCAAATAAATATAAAAAATTAAAATTTTAATAAATATTAATTTAAAAAAAAAATATTTTTATTAATATTTTGGTTGTTATTTTTTTAATTTATTAAACCATTCGAACAATAAAAATTAAGAAATTTTTTAATTCTTATTAAAAAAAAAAATTATTATTATTAATTTTAAATAAATACGTGTATTTATTAAATAAAATATAAACCCAAAAGATCAACATTTGAAATAATATATTTTAATTTTTATATTGGGGAGGATTTTTTAAATTTATTTTTAGTATTAGAATTGTTGAATTTTAGTGGAAGATTTTCGTAATTTTTGTGCTGATAAAATTAATAAATTTAATTAGCAATTTTATTAAAATTATTTAGTAAAGAAAAATAAATAAATAATTATTTAATTTATTTTAAATAATTATTATTATAATTCAATAGAAAATATAAAATTAATTTAAATAAAAATTTAAAATTAAAACAAAAATTGAATACTCTTTAATATAAACTTTTAAATATTATTATATAATTTAATTTAAAAATAAAATATTTATTTAAAAAATATTAGAAAATATTCAAAAAATAAAAGAATAAAACAAAGGAAAAAAGAAAATTTGAAAAATTTAGACAAAAAAAAAAAATAAAATAAACCACAAGCAAATATAAATTATTTAGAATATATATATTTATATTCTCTCTTCTCTCTCTATTTATTCATCATCTTGATTATCTGTTATAATTTCTTCTAATAAAGGTTCATCAGCAATTAAAGGCATAAAAGTATCTAACAATTATTATTATTTAAAAATAATTTATATAAAATAAACCTTCAATTAATCTAAAAGAAGAAGAATTAATTTGTTGTGTATTATTGTTTGTACCATTTGTTGAATCAATATTCCTTAATGTTAATAAAGAAGAACTTTCTTCACTTCCTCTTCCTTCTTCAATAATTTCATTATTTCCCAAATATCTTTGTTCATCAGAATTCCGAAAAATATTATCTCCATTTAAACTAAAACTTAAATTGTTAACATTTCCTCTTGCTTGTTCCAAAATTGAAGAAGAAGAAGAACTATTATTATTATTATTAGATTGTTGATGTTGTTGTTCAGTAACACCAAAACTAATTTGTGATTCATCATTTGAACTCTTAAAATTTATTAAATTAATTAAATATATATAAAACCTCTCCTCTACTACTACTAATATCCTCATCTGAATTATCATCTTGAAATTGAAGAGGACGAGATAAAGGAGAAAGTGGTTCACCACCAATAATATTTCTTCCATTATTTAAACCCCGAACAGCAGCTATTCGCCTAAATTGTGCACGAGGACCAGATTCTGATGAACCTGTAGTAGAAAATGTACCCATTCCACGAAGTCTTCGTAATTGTTCGTGTTGATTAACTACAGTTCGTCTTGTAACACGTGTAACGGGTGGAGGTGGTGGAGGTACGCGTATAGCTCTATTGGATGGAGAACTTGTTGTATTTGTTACATTTGTAGTAATATTATTAGAACTAACACAAACAGAGCTATTTTTAAATGTTGTATTTGCAATATTTTGTGGAGTAGTAAAGTCACCCATAAGTGCAATCATCTGAAAATAAATAAATATTAAAAAGAAAAAAAGGATCTTTATATATTTTTATTCTTAAATAATTTTAAATAAACCTTTTCTTTAGCAATAGTATCAGGTGTATTAGCATTCATTGCTAGCCCATATTCTCCAAGTGCTTCCTTTGGTCTATTAGTTTTTGACAAAAGGTCACCAAGTTCGCGATGAATTCTAGCATCCCCATAACTCTTTAAAAAAAAAAAGAATTAAATAAATAAAATAATTAATTAACAAACTTCTTTAAATCGATTGAGTAAAACTATTGCTTTATCATATTTATGTTGACGATCATATAAACGAGAGAGTAAAAGGATAAGTTCTAATGAAAGAGAATGTCCATCCTGTACCATTTTTTCAAGAGTTAAAACAGCCTGCTCTGTTCCAGACTAAAAATTTAAAAATATTCTTAAAATATAAATTATTTAGTATTTTTCTGAATCATTATGTCCGCAAGTTTTTGTCCGCAAATTTTTATTTAATTATTTTTAAATGTTCAATACAAATATACCTTTGACGAAAATAATATTATAAAATGCGGACAAAAACTTGCGGACTAACAAATAGAAAAATATTTTTATTTTAACCTGTCCTCCACCAGCTGGATCATCAGCCAAAGACTGGGCAAAGAAGAAAAGTATTTGGTGATTTTGTTGTCCAACAAATCTCAAGGATGTTTTAGACATTCTTTGCGCTTCTCCAAATCGTTTCTTTATATTTACAAAGAAATAATTAAATTTTATTAAAAAACCTGAGCCATAAATATTTGAATATATAGAGAATAAACAGCTGTATTAGTACAATCATTGTGTAATGCATCAGCTAATATAATTTCCATTTCCTAAAATAAAAATATAAATACAAATAAAATAAAATAAAAAAAGATAACCTTGTAGTGTCTTTTAGTATCAAAAAGTAATTGAGCTTTAAGTAGCAATGCTTCACATCGCTGTTTTCCTCTTCTCTAAAAATATTTAAATTATTTCTATTATAATTACAACCTTGGCTAATTGTTCAGCCCTCTGTGCAAATTGTCTAGCTTCAGCCATTCGATGTGATTGACGAGCAGCCCACCCATAAACAATAAAAGCTTCTGCACGTCGAGGATTTGAATGAACCATTTTATGAGCTAATAGATCAAGTTCTCGTTGTGTTTGTTGTGTATTGGAATTCTAATTATTTTAAATTAATTATTAAAAAAGTAAAAAACAAACAGTTCCCAAAAGAGAAGCAAAAGTATCCATTCCTTCAGCATTTGTTGAATCTAAAAGATGAGCTTGTTGGTAACATGCTAAAGCTTTTTGTTGGTCACCAGCTATACGATAGAATGAAGCTTGTTCCAATAAAAATCTTTGAAAAAAAAGATATATTTAGTTTAATTAAATAAAAAATATTATACCGCAAATTTAGACGACCCAAAGGATTATCTAATAATTTTGCAGCTTCTATATATTGTTTCTTTGCTTGTAATTGTTTAGCTTCTGACCAAATACGTGAAACTTCAGAGAATTGACCGATAAAATCTTTCATTTCAGAAGAAGGACTTCCACGCGTTTTCGATATATTTGTAGGAGGGGATTGTTGTGATGGTTTAACAGCACCGACTGCTAATAAATAACTTTGGCAATAAATAGCTTCTGGTACTTCTTTTACAATTGCTCTAAAATTAAATTTAAAAAAACAGAAAAAATATTTAAAATAAAACTTGAAATAATTAACAATTCGACTATTTGGTATATCTGTTCGTTTATTAAATAGAGAACGAGTGCATTGTGATGGTGGTTTAGCTAATTGATGGCAAAGACGGGCCATAGCAAGTAACACTTTAGGAGTAAGTTCTGTTCGAGGAATAGATTCAAGGCAATGAAGAGCCTCCTCTTCTTGTTTATTTTGAAGAAAAATTTTATGCATTTGATAACGAATTTGAGCAATATTAAGTAAAGATTCATAACGATTTTTCAATTTATGTTGACAAATATTCCCCAAATAAACAAGGGCCATTTCATAGTACTAAAAAATAAAATAAATATTTCTTTAAATATTTATTAAATTAATAAGGAAAAAGGTAAAACAAAAATTAAAAGAAAAGAATACCCTTAATGCCCGTGAAGTATTGTCTAATTCAGCGCAAGCATTTGCTAAACAACAAAGAAAAAATCCTCTTTGATCATCATCCAATTCATTATCTAAATAAATAAATAAAATAATAATAATTAAAGAATATATATAAACCATTTGTAAATATTTTTGAAGGTTCATTAGGTAAATGAAGTTCCGATAAAAGAGAAAGATCTTCATATAATTCAAGATTATGTAACTTTTCTATAGTTTTGAATAATTCAGACATTAAGAAAATCATAATTGTTAATTTTTGGATTAATAAAAAAATAAATATAAATACATGTTAATTACTAAAAAAGAAATATTTCAAAATAACTTTTTAAAAAAAAATAAAATAAATTAGAAATAATAATTTAATCAATATTTTTTGAATTATATTTTATAGTGAACATAATGTTTTTTATCATTGGAAAGAAATTTTTAAAAAACAACAAGATCCTCGAAAAATTAAAGAAGGATTAGTTAGAAAAAAATATAATTTTTAGGGATAAGCCCATTTAGTCGTGAGGCCATTTAGTCGTAAAGCTATAACTTAATTTAAAATGTTGGAATCATTCAGATATTGAGACCGATCGATGTAGCTCAATATGAGAACTAAATCGGTACCAAAATATAAATTTTAAAATTCCCAAAAGGTCAACACTCTAAATGCCAACTGACAATAAAACAAACAAAAACAAAATTATATTTAATAAAGTTATTAAAAAATAAAAAATTTTATCGACAATAAAAATCATCTTAAATATATTCAAACCTGTTTAAAAAAAAAATAAAAAATTATTTTATTTTAATTTAAATACTCACAGTTTCCATTTGTTCTTGTGAAAAGACTGGATTTAATTCAAGTTGTGTCATTGGAATAATTAATTTAATTGTTCTATTTTGATCATCTTCAGCAATAAAATAACCACTTTTAAATAATTTATTTAATTAAAAATTATTTAAAAAAAAACTTTAAACTATTTCCTTTTTCATAATTTAAAGGCATTTCAAAATGAAAAGCAAATTGTGTTACAGATTTTGATTGAGTCAATTTTTTGCTCTAAAATAAATAAAATTAAATATATTATTTATTTTGAGTATTATTTTTGTTTTGCAGTAAAAAGTCTTTATTTTGAAGTAGAAAATTTTAACAATATAATTCCAAAATTTTAAAATAATTAAAAAATAAATTATTTACTTAATAGAGAGGAAAAAAAAATAAAATTAAATAAAAACAAACTAAGTCTTCATTAATATTTTCTTCTAAACTTGTATAAGGACCATTTATTGTATTTGTTTCTAATTTAATTTCTTTAAGTAAAATTGATTTTCTTCCAAAATTTCTTAGTCGAAAAAGGCAACGCCAAAGATTATAATTTTGACCTTCTCTTGTATTAATTCCTTAATTATCTTATAATTTAAATTTTAAAATTTAATTTTTAAACCTAAATAAAAAGGAATAACTTGTACTTCATTTAAATCAGTTAAATGTTTATAAACAGCTTGAGGAAGTCTAAAAATAATTTAAAAAAAAAAAATTAATTAAAAAAAAAAAATTACAAAGGATAAAATAATGAATTTTGTTTAAATGTTTCTTCTGTTGAATTATAATCTTTAAAAAAAAGGAAATAAAATTAAATATTAATTTAAAAAAACCTTCATTCGTCTTTAAATTATTATTAAAACATTGAAAGAAATGTTCATTTTTAATAGGCGGAATATTTTCATCATTTTGTAAACTTTCATAAGGTTGAATTTCATCATGTGCAACAATATCCATTCCATTATATTCAATTTTATTTTTCTGTTCCATATTTCCATCAGAATGAAGACAAGTTGTTAAATTATAAGGAAAATTCTTTAAAAAATTTTTTAAAAATTAAATTTAAACAAAAAAAAACAATTTCATTCCAATCATCACTGTCTATTAAAACATGATAATAATAACAATCTTCTATTGGGGTATTTGAACTATAAATATTAATAATTAATTTAATAAAAGAGAAAAAAAAACCTTCTTCTCGAATATATTATACAATTTGTTGATCTAATAATTATTCCTCTAAAAAGAAAAAAATTTAATTTTAAAAATATTTTTATTAAAAATTAGAAAAAATATAGAAGGAAAAAATAAGGACTTATAAAAGATTATTTTAATGTCAAAAAAATATAACCAACAAAATTAAAAACATAAAATCAAAATAAACCTGTAAGCAAAAACTTTATGAACAAATAATTGACCCTTCTGGTAAACCTGATTTTTATTATTTTCTGCCAAAAATTTCCCAACTTGTACAAGATCGGATTGATACTTTTGTGAACGAAATCTTAAAGAAAATAACTTAATTTTAATTAAATTATTCAATAAAAACCTCAAAGCTCGTATATTAGAAGTTGTAAATGCTCGAAAAGTGAGTGAAGCATTTAAAATGTCTAGAGCTGTGCAAATATTTTTTATCATTTAAATTAATCTAAATATTTATTTTAATTAAAAAAAAATAAATAATTGTTAAGAACGCTTCTTCGAAGGAAACATTAAAAAATATAAAAGAAACTTTTAAATATTGTAAAAATTAAAAATAAATAAAAAAAATAAATAGTCTTTTTCTACAATTTTTAATAAATAAAAACTATTTTTTTATTAAATAATTTATTTATTTATTTAATTCCATTATAAATATTACAAATTCCAAAATTAAGTTCTTCAAAAGTAACATTTTTAAAACCTGCTTCTTTGACCATTTTTGAAAATATTTTTTGATTAGGAAAAACTCTAATACTTTCAACTAAATAATTATAACTTTTAAAATCACCAACAAGAAGTTGCCCAATTACTGGAATTATTTGAAAACTGTAAAGATCTAGAAAAAAAGAAAATAAAATTTAAAGTAAAAAATTGTTTAATGAGAAATAATTTCTTTTAATTGATTTAAATTATATACCATAAATATTTTTAATTAATGGATTGTTAACTGTTCCAAACTCTAGGCATGAGAACATTCCTAAATAAGAATTTTAAAAATAAAAAATAATTTTAAAAAAACCTTGAGGTTTTAAAACACGAAAAGCCTCAGAAAGCACTTTGTCTGGATGTGTACAATTCCTTATTCCAAAAGCAATTGTGTAAATATCAAAAGAATTGTCGTCGAATGGAAGGGATTCTGCATTGGTAGTAACCCAATTTAGATGATTAGAATAATTTGGAGGAACACGAAGTTGACCAACTTCTAACATATTCTAAATTAGTTATTAAACATTTTTAAAAATTAATAAATTAATGTTTAATTGAAAATCCTTATAACCTTATATATCCTTAATTTAAAAAAAACCTCATTAATATCAACAATTGTTACTGAACCTTTTCCCTTGACTAACTTTTCAACAATACGAAAAGCAATATCTCCAGTGCCACCAGCTACATCAATAACTTTACAATTTTTATTGAGTGGTAAATTCTGTACATAATAATCCTTCCATAGTCTATGGATAAATAAACTCATTGCATCATTCATTAAATCATATTTTTTTGCAACATTAGAAAACACTGTCTTGACTTAAATAAATAAATTTAATATTAATTAATTAATTAAAAAACCTTTTTCTTGTTTTTCATCTTCTTTAACTTCTTTAAAACCAAAATGAGCAGTTGCTGTTGAATTTGATCGAACTAATATTGTTTTTGCGTAAGAAATATGAAACAATTTATATCTGCATAAATTCATCGTAAATTTGTTGAGAAAATTAATTAATTTATTCTCTATTTCTCTAACTGAAAAAGATCATTACTTTCAGAAAACGAAAGGCCTAGAAGAAGAAAAATGACAAAATGTCAATAGAAAAGAATTGACAAAACGGCAGGAAATATAACAGAAAGAAAAATTAATTTAATAGAAAAAATTTAAATTAATTTATTTATTTATTTATATTTTATATACATACATACAATAAAAAATAATATAAATATAATTAAATATTTAAAATAATTTTTTAATTTGGATTATTTAATAAAATTCTAGGTGAATTTATTGTTGACGAAGTTCCTGAATCAACAGAACCTCCTCCACCATCTATTTCATTTTGTTTGTAAGAATAAAGTTCAAATTGACATAATCCTGGGCGTAAAATACTATATGGAGGTATTTCTTTATTAATTTGTTTTTCTGGTTTATATAAACCACAAGCTGTTTGGGCATTTCTTCTTTTATTAATATTATTTTTATGTAAATTTTGAGTCCATATTCCAGAAATTGAATTAACTAGAAAAATTAAGAAAAAAATATTTTAAGATTAATTTTATCCTATAAAAACTAGTTATGAATTATTTAAAATTCCCAACTTTTCCTTATAATAATTTTTACCTTTATTATTATTTAATTCATTAGTATAACAACCACTAAATATTCTATTATTATATTCTTCTTCATTACTACTTTGATTATCATCACTTATATCCAATCCTGATTCATTTAATTTTTTTTTAATAAATCTAATTTCTTTTTCTTCTTCAAAAAATTCTTCTCCAAAATTATTTAATTTATTCCATTCAATTTCTGTTTTTTTAAGCCAAGGATGTAGTAATATTTGTTCTAATGTTGGACGAGAAAAAGGGTCAAAATTTAGACATTGAGTTAATAATTCTCGAACTTCTTTAAAAAAAAATTTAAAAAATAAATTTAAATTAAAAAAAAAACCTTTAGAAGCATTAACATAAAAAGGTAAAGGCCCAAGTAAATGTGCAGTACAAATATCTCTTTCATTTAAAAAAGGTAAACGACCATTCAACATGTTATATAAAAGTACACCCAAAGACCAGACAGTTGCTTCTTGTCCCAAGTAAATACTATGTAAAAACCATTCTGATAATTAAATTTATAAGAATTATTAAATTTTGAGAAAAAAAAGACAAGATTTAAAAAAAAAATACAACTTATTGTTAGAAGGGTTGCAGGACATTTGCGCCGAGAACATTTGCGCCGCGACACTTGCGCTGCGACTTATGCGGCGGCGACATTTGCGGCGACGACATTTGCGCCGGCGACTTTTGCGCCGCTAATGGTTAAAAACGCGACATTTGCGCCGCATTTAAAGTTAAAAAAAAATTAAAGAAATATTTATTAAAGAAAAAGTAAAATTTTAAAAAATTTATTAATTAATTTAAAATGATTTTAAAATTAAATTTCATCACTAATTGATGACCTATTTCCCCTGATATTTATAATTAGCAATGGTGAGATGCTAATAGAAAAGGAAAACCTAAACTAAGACTACATCTCGACTTGTTCGAAAAACTCACAGAAAAAAAATTAATTAAAAATATGCTTCTATACAAAGGAAGGAGACCTGAAAGAAATACATAAACCTCAAAAAAATATGAGCATATTCCTGCTCTATGCTCCAATGGCTACCCGACATTTGGGGACCCGACTTTTGAGGACCCGACATTTGGGGACATATAGGCTTTAAAAAAAAATTCAAATTTCGAGATTCTTGCGGGACTAAAACACATATTTCGAAGGCATTTTTACTCATTGGGACCTGTTACGTAATTTCTTCCTTTAAGAGTCTAAGGGCTCGGGCTCCTCATCGGACAAGACATCAATCTTATAAATCACTTATTTTTTTCCGTTTACTTATTGTTTCTTGCTCATATCGCATAGTATTAATGAGGAATTGTAAGTATAATTTATCTATGGCTATAACACGCATATAGAAAACTCTTATAGGTCTTAACATCCCATAAATATCTCCAAATTTGAATTTTTTTTAAAGCCTATATGTCCCCAAATGTTGGGTCCTCAAAAGTCGAGTCCCCAAATGTCGGGTCCCCAAATGGCACCACGGCTCTAATGAATGAAAAAAAAACCTGTTCTTTTTTTATGTGGTTGAAATTGGGCATAAACGAATATATTTACTATCTTATAAAGATTTTTTAGTTAATAAATTTTAGAAATTAATAAATTTTTTAAAATTTTATTTTTTCTTTAATAAATATTTCTTTAATTTTTTTTTTACTTTAAATGCGGCGCAAATGTCGCGTTTTTAACCGTTAGTGGCGCAAAAGTCGCCGGCGCAAATGTCGTCGCCGCAAATGTCGTCGGCGCATAAGTCGCAGCGCAAGTGTCGCGGCGCAAATGTTCTCGGCGCAAATGTCGTCGCACCGTTAGAAGTACAAGTTAAAAGCAAACAGAATTACAATTTAGAATTACAAAGACAAACAGAATTACAATTTAAATTACAATTTAGAATTACAACTCAGATTACACACCGGAATTACATATACATATCAGAATTACATATCAGAATTACAACTCAGAATTACATATCAGAATTACAACTCAGAATTACATATCAGAATTACAACTCAGAATTACATATCAGAATTACAACTCAGAATTACATATCAGAATTACAACTCAGAATTACATAACAGAATTAAATATCAGAATTACATATCATAGGTAAATCTAACATCTATTGTTTCCTATATATAAATTAATTTTTAATTAAAAAAAACCTGGTGGGCAATAAAGTCTAGTACTTTGAAAATCTTGATATTTACTTTTCTTTAATAAAGTAGCTGCCCCAAAATCAATTAATTTAATTTTTCCAGTATTTAATTCTAATAAAATATTTTCATCTTTAATATCTCTATGTAAAACATTTAATTTTTTACATTCTAATATTGTTTTAATAATTTGAGAAAATAAATATTTTGATAAATTTTCTTCCAAATATTTTTGTTGTTGAATAAAATCAAATAAATCTAAACAAGGATTTGGTCTTTCCATTACTAATAAATATCCTTCTGGTAATGAAAACCAATCTAATAAATTTATTACTCCTGATATTTGATTACAACGAATTAACATACTTAAAATAAAAATTAAATTAAATTATTTAAATAGGTATATGTATATAAGAATATTAAATTAAATTAAATTTATATTATTTAATTTATTTATTTTTAAAAATTATTTTTATTTATTTTTTCATTAACTTTAAATTCTAAAAAAATTCAAAATTAAATGTTTTAATGATGAATATTTTATAAAAAAATAATTAAAATATTAAAAGCTAACCAAATTTCCATAGGAACTCTTTGTTCATCTAATCGGCCCCATTCCCGTACATGTCTACGTTCAATAAATTTAACTGCTACAGGTAACATATCAGACTTAAATTTAATTAATTAATTTTTTTTTTTAATTTCTTTTAATTAAATTAATTTATAAAATAAATAAACTTACTAATCTAACACCTTTATAAACTATTCCAAAACCTCCTTGTCCAAGTTCTCCTTTAATTTTATATAAACGTTTAAATTTAATAAATCCTCTTCCTGTTAATAATTGTTTTAATTGATGTAATTGTTGTGAAGCTAATTTTTGCATTTTTTTAGCTAATATTGGGAAAGGCATTTTTTAATAAAAATTAAGGAAATAAATCTAAAAATAAATTCAAATAAATTAATTAAATTTAATATTTAAAAAAAATTGGTAGATAATAAGAAAAATAATTAATAAAATAAATTATTTATTATTAAATTAAGGCTATTAAATATTATTAATAAAAATATAATTTATCAATTTAGGAGCAAAATTTGACCAATAATTTGATTTTTTTTTAAATTTTTAATAATTATTTTTTTCTCAAAATTATTTAAAATAGAAAGAAAAAATATTTTAAAAAATAAAATAATTTAAAAAAGGCTTAAATAATATATATTAATAGATCAACTGTTCTTTCTCTTTCTCTCTCTCTTTAAAAATAAATAAATAAATATAATTGTGAAGTGGTCAGTCAAAAAAAAAATAAATAATTAAATAAATAAAATAGCCTTCACATCAATTTTTTATTTATTTTCTCAACACCTTGCGCGATATATCCAATTTCGTTTTTCTTTTCATTTTATTTTATAATTTTTGTTGTTAACTTTTCTATTTTTGTCATATAAAAACCGGACAGAAAATAATATTAAAAATATTTTTTAAAAATTAGTTTAGCATTTGGTAAGCAGAGAAAGTTTATTTTTCAAAATCAGAATTTATTTGAAAATCAGAATTTAATATAAAAATGTTTAATCAGAGATCAATATTTAATTTCTTTTTATTTTCTTATTTGTAATCTTTTTATTAAAAACATAAATCATTAATTTTTTAATTATTAACTTTTTATGAAGAGAACGTAAAAATAATAGTTTAAATATATGTATTGTTATAATAAAATAAAAGAATTGATAAAAGAGTCAACAATAAATATATATTAATAATATTATCTTTTTTAATTTATTGACAAAAATTGTTAATTTATTGCTTTAAATATTAAAAGAGAAAAGGGTAAAAAAAATTATTTATTTAATTAAATTAAATATTTGGTATTTTAGAAACAAAATTACAAATCAGAATTTAAATTATTAAGTTTGTAAAATTTTAAATTGTAATTCATTTTCAGAATTTAAAATCAGAATTACAAATCAGTAAAATAATGATTTTAAATTGTAATTTTCAACAATTAATTTATTATCCAGAGTTAATCAATTCTGATGATTTGTAATTCTAAATTGTAATATTATTTATTAATTGTATTTAACTATTTATTAGATGGATGACTAAAAAGTAATTGTAATATTATTACATATTTGTGAGTAATGTATTTTTATTATTTATTAATTTTATTCCGCGTAGATTTGCTACATTTTACCTAAATAAAAAATATTTTTTTTTAATTTTTTCTTTTGATTTTTAACCAGTTATTTATTTTAAAAAATGCTATATACATATTAGGAGAGATTGGCTGCACAATTTTTTGCAAGGACGATGCAAAAAAAAAATAAAAAAGGCCAAAAAAGGGTAGTACATATAATAACTAAATAATTAATGTCATTTTTAAAAGAATTTTATTGTATGAGGAGGTTAAATAGTTTTTGTTGATGATTTCTCATTGTCGTCAAATTGCCGTCACACGCGTTTTATAGAAAGAAAAATTTTTTAATAAATAATAATATTATGTATGTACATAACAATGTTTTTGTTCCAAAACTCACAAAAAAAATAAACTTTTTTATAAAAATATTTGTTCTATAAAGAGCGTTCATTTATTGACTACATCACAACTGGTGGACTATCATAAATTTGATTATACAAAAAAAAAAGGGAAAATTATTTAGAAAAAGTGCGGAAAAGCAATGAATGTACCAAAGATTATTGTTTTTTAAAAACTAATTTTTTAATTTTTCTACGTCAAATAAAGATTATTAAATATAAAAATGTAGAAATAATATAATAACCAAAAACGAAAAGAAATATACAAAAATGTAATGACGAAGAAATTTCTGTTTTTAAAAAAATTAATATAGAAAAAAAAATAAATAGAAGGGATATAAATAAAATATATTCTGATTTTTACAATTTATACTGAAGTTTTTAATTAGTTTTAAATTTAATTTTCTAATTCTGTTTTTATTTTTGTATAATTCTGATTTTCAATTGTAATTCTTATGTATATAAGTTCTGATTTTCATTTGTAATTCTGTTTTTATTTTTGTATAATTCTGATTTTCAATTGTAATTCTGTTTTTATTAGTTTCAATTGTAATTCTTATGTATGTAAGTTCTGATTTTCATTTGTACTTCTGTTTTTATTTTTGTATAATTCTGATTTTTACTTGTACTAATTTGTTAGTTTGTAATTCTGATTTAATTTATTAAATTACAAACCAATTAATCAGAATTTTTTATTCTGAATTGTAACTATTTTAATTAATTCTGAAATTTAATCTAGTAAATAAAATTAAACCTTTTATTTACAATCTTAACTTTTACTTTTCCTCTAAAATTATAAAAAGCTTTAAAAAAACAACCCAACTTATTTTTCAACTTCTTCAAAATAAATGTTCAAGTGTTTGTACTATTTGCTTGCCAATTCACCCTTCTACTACAGTTCTTGTTTTTTTTCGATCAGTTCTTTTTCTTCTTTTTTTTTAAGGATAGATCGATGCTTTAGGTCTAGCCATACATTGCAAAATAATCTTTTCCTTTTCTCTCCTTCTTTTATTTTTCTACAATAAATGTACAAACATTTAATGTATGAATATATACTTTCCCTTCTAAAAAGTCAAGCATCAATATATATTTATTTATTTATATATATATTTTAGTTAATATTTATCTCTCTCACGTTGATCCCCACCTTTCCTTTCCCTTTAAAATATATTTTTTCTTTTTTCTTCTACGAAAGAGCCATTTTCCTCCACTTATCCACTACATATTTTCATTCTCAAAGTATGGATGTTTGGCCTTAGAAAAAGTAGAAAACGTACAAATGAATGACAAAATAACTCCTCAAAAACACCAACAACAACAACAACCCTCCTTTCCCTATACTTATCTAGTTCATTCAAATACTTTAAACCAATCGAGAGAACCAATAACCCCTAGGGGGGAAGGGATAAGTAATAATAATAATAATAGTAAAGAATTACCTTACCAACAACCAAACTATTTGTGGCAAACAGAAGAAAGAGAAAGAGACCAACAAGAATATATTACATTTTTGAATCAAAGAAGGCCATATTCACGTAATTCTGATACTGCAAGTGTTCAATTTTTGGTAAATATACTATTATTTTTTTTCAAATTTTTTCTCTTTTAATTTATATTTTTTTTTATTAATATTAATTTAGAATGACGATAGATTAAATTCAACTAATAAATTTGGAATACAAAATAATAATATTAAAGGAAGTGAAAGAATTAAACAATTTGAAAGTAAAGAACCTAAAGAATTATTTGCTAAAGATATTGCTCAAATTAGAGTTACTAAAGTAAGGAAATTATTAAAAATTTTTAAGAAAATTATTTGTCATAGTTTAAAGTGTGTAATTAAATTTTAAAATATGTGCCAAATCTTCCTTCTTAAAAAATAAAATAAAAATTTTTTTTTTTCTAATTTTTACTCTATAAATATTTATCTCCTTTTTTTTTCTTTTATTTTGCTTCATTTTATTTAATTTTACCCTATTTTAACTGCTTTTACCAATTCTTTAATATTCTTCTTTTTAAAATCCATTAAATTACTCATTCCTCTGGGTATTTTTTCTTTAAAATAAAAAACTAGAAAAAATACAAAATATTTAATAAATAAACTTGAATAAGTTTATTTTGTATATTTTTTTATCCGGAAAAGATATTTATGTATTTTACATATTTATTTGTGTTTATTAAATAAATAAACTTATTATTTATAAACTTTAATAAAATACATTTAAAGTTGTGTTTTCTATTAAATATTTTAGAAACATTTATTTTAATAAAATAAATTTGACTTTTTATTTTTTTTTCTCTCATCCTTTTTTTTCAAATTTGTTTTTTTTTTATAAATTTATTGGAAAATTCTCCTTTTTTCCTTTTTAAATATTGTTGCCGCTTTTCCTTATATTTTCCTATATCTATTATTCAATATTTTTTCTTTCCTTTTATAGTCTAGTATTTAATTCCCTTTTTTTTTATTTAAATTTTATTTATTATTTTAAAATTTAAATAAAAATTCTATTTTTATTTTTCAAAATAGTTTATAGTTTATATAAGGGAATATTTGGAATAAAACAAAAAAAAATTTTTTTTTTAAATAATTTTTTAATATTTTCTTTAGCAATTAAATAATAATCAACAAATGACATCAAGAGAAGAAAGGGAATGGGTAGGGGATGAAAAACGAAGAGAAGAAAATAAAAGATCAAATGAAGTAGATTATAGTTCAAATGATTTTAGAATTGCTAGAGCTGCTATAGGTTAATAAATAATTTAGGAAAATTATTTAAATTTATTAAAATATTTTTTAATTCATTTTAATAAAATTAAAAAAGCAATAAAATTGTTTTTTTTTTAATTTAAATTTTTGTTTAGAAGAAGCTGCTGCACGGCAACAAAATATAAGAGGACCACCAGATAGATTAAGACGTGTTAAAAGAATTGGGGATACAACTATTGTATTATTTAAATTAATTAAATAAAATAAAAAAAAATTAAATTCCTAAATTTTAAATAAAATTAATTTAATTTAATTTTAATTTAATTTTTTTAAAAGATAACAGAACATAGAGATCCTTATTCGTTTTATTGGCAATTAGATCAATTAAAAAATTCTGAACAAGAGCCAGAAAGAATACCTCCACCTGTTGATTATGTTTTAGAAGAAGAAGAAGAGGAAGAAGAAGTTTATTTTAATAAATTAAATTTTAAAAATTTAATTTAAGTGGATAACAGAAGAAGAAAGATTACCACAATCACAACATACTTCTCAATTTCTTTCACCAGATAGTGGTGTACATTTAATCCCCTCTAATAGAGGAGAAAATGAAGAATTAGAAGAAGAAGAAGAGGAAAGAGGTCCTCCTGTATATTCTCCTATTAGACATATTGAAGGTAAAAAATAAATTATTTTTTTTTAAATTATTTTTAAATTAGATCCAACATCCTTTTCTCATTATTGGCATGTTGATAGTGGTCCTCGATTGGAAGAAGAAATTAAACCAAAAAGAGAAGAGGTAAAATAAATTAATTAAATTAATTAATTAATTTTTTTAGAAAATAAAAGAAAAATTTGAAGAATCAAAAATTCCATTAAAAATAATTTCTACTTGTGATATAGAACAACAAACAATAAAAGAAGAACCTATTAAACAACAACCTATAATAGAAGAACATGCATATAAACAAACAACAACAAAAAAAAGAGTTGATTTAATTGAAGAAAAAGAAGAGAACGAAGAGAAAATAAAAAATACAAAAAATTTAATAATAAAAAGTTTTAATGTTTATTATCTAGGCAATTTAGAATTAAAAGAATCAGAATTAAATGGAATAGAAAATAGTCAAACAAGTTTAAATAATTCTATTATTCGTTTACGTTCTGAAAATGGAAGTGAAGCAATTTTATCAGTTTTAAATGATGGAATAGAAGTTTGGTCTATAGAAAAAAGAAATGGAAATATAGAAGGAAAAAGAGAGGAATTAATAATTAAACAACCTATTAATAGAATTCGTTGTTGGGCTGTTGAAAGAGAAAATCCAAAGTATTTAATTATATTAACTATAGATAGAATTGATATAAAATAAAACTTGAAATAGAATATAAAACTTTAAAACAAGGAAAGAAAACACAAAACTTGAAATATAAAAATATAAAACTTTAAATATAAAAAACTTGAATATAAAATTTTAAAATAAACTTGAAATAAATCAAGCTGAATTTCTATATTTTTATACTTTTAGTGAATTTGCTTTTGTTTCTCTAGAAAAAGGTCGTTTACTTTGTCATGTATTTCGTTGTAATCAACCTGCTAAAGAAATAGCAGAAGCATTAAGTAATATTTGTGGTACTTTGCTTAGACAAAAAAATTATTCAAGGCCTAGTTCATTTAATGGTTCTACTGGTTTAAGAAGAATAACACGTAAATAGAATATAAAACTTAAATATTAAAAGATACAACTTAAATATAACAAACTTTAAAAATTAAACTTGAATATTATTTTTACAACTTTTTTCAAGTTTTATTTATTTTATAGGTCAATCAACTCCTATTCTTCCCTCACCTATTGAAGAACAGAAAAAGATTATTCGTTGCCATTTTATTGGTGTAACACAAGGTTATTTATTATTTTAAATAATTTAAAACTTTAAGTTTTAATTTAAGTACCGCGTGCTACCGGAATAGAAATGCTTAATGAAGCAGTTGATAGATTATTAAAAGAAGTACATAAAGAACGTTGGACTTTTGTTGATGTACATATTTCTCCTTCAACAATAATTATTTTTGAAGCAAAAGGTGTTCAAAGACAAATTGCTTCTTGTCGTGTTCGTTATCTTTCCTTTTTAGGAATTGGAAGGGATACAAAGTAATTAAATAAATTATTTATTTATTTAAATATTTATTTAGACATTGTGCTTTTATTGTTGCTCAATCTACTGATCATTTTATTTGTTATGTTTTTCATACTGAACCTTCAGCAAATTCATTAGCAAAAACAATTGAAGCAGCTTGTAAACTACGTTATCAAGTAAAAAAAAAAAATTTTTTTTTTCCCTTTAAAATTTAAATTTAAAAGAAAGTATTAGATGCACATTTATCAAGTCCTAACGAATCTTTATCTCGCTCAATGCCTATTTTAGAGGAATGGAGTAAGTAAATACTAAAAATTTTTTAATTTAATTAATTTGTTTCCTTTTACAATAAATTACCCCCCTTTTAATTTAATTAATTTTTAAAAATAATTATTTTATTTTAGGTAAAAATCAACGAGGAATTAATAATACACATTTCTAGTCAATTTATATTAAAAAATAAATTTAATAAAATAAATAAATTAATTAAATAGACATATCAATTAGGTAATATATTAAATTACCGTTCCCTTAAAATATTCAAAAAAAAAAAAAATTTAAAAATATCATAAAATTTATTTTAGTATTAAAAAAATTACATATTTTTTAATAACTGTATATATTTTATATTCAAATAGAATTAGATAGATTTAAAAAAAAATAATAAACCTAAAATAATAACTAAATACACAATATTTATTCTAATATAACACCAAAAATAGAATACTTTAATGGTAAATATATGTTTTTTAGAATATTTAGGAATAATTTCATTTTAGAAGTAAAAAGGTTAAAAAAATATAAAATCATAAGTATATATTAGAATAAATAAAGTATATATATAATAGGTAATGCCTAATTTAATGCAAAATATATATATATATCGACATTAAATTTAATAAAAAAAGAGTATTTAAGTAATTTTCTGGCAAAACCTTAAAGAGAAAAAAAGGCAATATATTAAAATACATTCTATTAAATAAATAGCGGATATTTATATTTAATTTAAAAAATAATTAATTAATTTATAAATTAATTAAATTAATTTTCCTAATTTTTAAAATATTATTTTAAATATTTCCGCTTAATAATAATAATATCAACATTTTTGTATAAAAAAAAAAAGAATCACCAGATTTGTTATAAAAAATATATATTTAAAAATAATTAAAAAGAAAATTAATTTGAGAATTCTAAATAAAATTATAGGTATTTATTTATTTTTATTTACTAAAAAATATATTTAAAATTGAGGTTTAATTATTTAAAAGAATAAAAATTCACCAAAAGGCCCAGTAATTGAAAAACCACAAATAGATTCAATTTTCATCCATCTTTGTACTAATTCTTCAATTCCTTGTTTAATTTTTTCCATTCTAGCTTTTAAATTAAATATTTTAATATCAATATCATCTGTTGTTCCAGAAGTAGCTCCTGTTGCTAATTTTAAAGAATTTACTATACTACTTTGTTTTCTTCTCATTTTATCAACTAATTCCATTGCTTCCCTCATTTCATTTAAACAATCTGTTCTTTGTTTATCTAAATATGCTGATTCTATTTCATATGTTCTTCTTAATAATGTTTGAAGAGATTCTTTTTCTTCTACCTCTTTTAATTCCTTTTCTTCTTCTTTTTGTTTTTCTTCGTTTACCTTTGCTTCTTTTTCTTTATTTTCTTCTTCTTCGTTTACTTTTTCTTCTTCTTCTTGTTTTTGTTGTTCATTTTGACAGTTAGAAGAAAATCTATTAGAAAGTTTCTTTAAAGAATTTTTACAAAGTTTAATTGAATAAATGAAGGAATTGTTATTTTCATTGTTTTGAGCTAATTTTGGACGTTTTGTTTCTTGTAAGGTAGAATTTATTTCTAAATAATAATTAATAAAATTATATAAATTTAAATAATAATTCCATTAAATTATTTTTAAATTTAAAACTGATAAAAATATTAATAACGATAAAATTTTGGAAAAAAAATTCTTAAAATAAAAAAACCTTCAGAATTCGGCCTTTTCAATTTATTTTTTGATTTATCTTCATCAATTTTAGAATTAATTTCTTGCTTTATATTGTTATCTAAAGGAGTTGAAATTTTATTTAACAAGGGAGAGAAGGTGGAAATTGGCGATAAAAGTGGAGAAATGCAGGAAATTTGTTTAAATATTATATCTAGACCGTTTTCAGATCTAAAAATTAAATTAAATATATTAATATATATATTTATTGTTATATGTTTATTTAAAAAGTAAACATCTTTTTTTAAACAACTAATTTATTTATATAAAATCCAAATATATAAAATAACTTTATGGTATTATCAGAAAGAACTTTATACCCTAAATAGTCCTAAAATTAGATAAAAAAAAATAACCTTTCAATTTTATTTGTAAATTTATCTTCACTTTTTAATTCCCCTTCAGAATCATTAATAAGTTTATTATCACATTGTTCAAATACAACAGGTGAAATTGGTTTAGAAATATTGACAAGTTGTCCAATAATTGAAGAAATATTAGAACTAATTATTTTAAATATTTATTGTTTAAATAAAAGAAAAACCTAGATTGAATTTGGTTATCGACATGTTTTTGTTTAACGTCCAATAAAATTGTTGTAGACTTAAAATCGTTTTCCAATAATTTGGATTTTTGTAAAAATTTTTTCTGATCATCGGGATTAACTGCAAATGCAGAATATTCACCAAAAATACCTTAAAAAGAAGGAATTAATAAACAAAGTACTTTTTTATTTTTAACTTACTATCTAAACGTCTTTTGACATCTTGTTTCGACATTAATCCATTTGTTAACATCTGATCGATAATAAAAAAAAATTTAACAAACAAAATGAATCAATCAACACCCGTTAAACTAAAATCAGACAAATTAAACCAACTTCCTGTTCTATAATAAATATTTCTTTTATATTGTAGATATTATGAAGAATTTATTCAATTCAAAATACTAAAAGGACAAAATGTCAAAAACAAAAAGAACAAATTTTTTGTCTTAATCTTTGCAGATAAAATTCGGTAAAGGACGATTCAGTATCGCCGATTCAGTATAGCCGATTCAGTATTTGCCGATTCAGTATTCGCCGATTCAGTATACAGCCAAAAGGGGACGATTCAGTATTTAAGAATAAAACTTGTTGTTTTTTGTTTTTTCTTTTTCCTTTTCGCTTTCTTAGGTTATTATTACGTTATATTTTATTGAAGACTGGAAATAAAACAAAAATTGACTAATAATTTAACAAAAATTGCTAATAAATTAAACAATACTCGGAAAGAAAATTAATAATCGTTCATAAAAAATTTGATTTAAATTAAAATAAAATGGATTTTCTATATTTACTGGTTGATATCCCTTTGTTAATTCCAACTTCTCTGATCGCAGCTCGGTATTTTCTTGCTTTTTGAGGCGAATTATGGCCAGCAATAAAAAGTTCCATATCTGCATCTGGAGTCAGATCTAAAAAAGCCATAGACGTGATCCTACAAGATTGAGGGCAAATAAAGGATCGTGTGTCATCCAAAACACATCTTTCATGCAGTTGCCCAACTTCCTTGACTTTCCCTCCCAAAAATCAATTCTAAATTGGTTTATTTTAAATTTCCCTTCCCAATTCTTTTAATAAACCTGTAAATCTGACCGTTATCCTCATAAATTCCCGAATCTGCCAAAAGAAGCCGTTTTTCGCGGCCTTCTGATCGGTTGTAGGTTTGATAATATTCAGCAAGTTCTAGATGAGCAACATTCATTGACACAATTAGGGGAATTTCTTAGTTCTGTCTTCATGTTTGACAGTCTTAAAATTTCTTTTAATATTAGTAAAATAAGACAAAATACCTTTTTTGTTGCATCTTTGTTTGGAAGTCTGGCTAATACCAGAGTAGGGATATTTCAAATATTGCTGCTCTTAGAACATATATTTAATTTTTGGCTGTCCAAGTTTTGATAAAATTTTTGACTCCATCCGAATCGGAAGACTAACCTTTAATTTACTAAAAAGAAAGATTAAAAATTGAGTGTATGCTTTAAAAAATGAAAATAAATTAAAAATATTAATATGTAATTAAACTAATATGATTATAAAACAAATTGTGAAAAAAATAAAAAATTTTATTTTTGAATACTGAATCGTCCCCTTTTGGCTGTATACTGAATCGGCGATACTGAATCGGCGAATACTGAATCGGCAAATACTGAATCGGCGATACTGAATCGTACCCCACCCGGTAAAATTATAGTTGTGTATTCTTCAATTATTATTTTTCAAAATATTTTCTTTTGTTTAGACTTAATGTGACACTAAATTTAATTTTTTAAGAATGTTTATTTTAATTATAATTCTTCAATTGCTTATTATTTCTGCAACATTTGACAAAAAAACAAAAAGTATTGTCTTCAATTCTTTTTAAAGTCTGGATATTTATTTTAATTTTAGATATTAAAATAACTGCAGAAGATGAAAAGATTTTAGATCCTGAAGGATATTTGGCAATTAAAGCAATTCATGGTGTATTAGATAATGATCAGTCTGGTTCAATTGAACGTTATGAATCAGCAGATGTATTTATTTAATTTAAAACTATTTTTTAGTTGAAATCATCCTTTTATTATTCTACTTTTTTTAATCGAGAATTTTTCCAGTTTTTAACGGAAGATTTTAAATTTGGCGAGTCAGATCGTCAGAAGAGAGAAAAAGCTTTTCATGAGAATGATGAGTCAATAACAATTGATGACCTTTGGGAAGCATGGTTTCAATCAGATGTTAGAGAATGGGGGGAGAAACAAGGTTTTATTATTTTTTTTTTAATTTTAAAATATTTATTTAAAGTAATTGATTGGTTGGTTAATGGAGTAAAGTTGCCTCAATATGTAAACAATTTTATGAAAGAAGGAATTGTTGGAACAGATTTTCCAAGGTTTTAATTTAATTTTTATTTTTAATAATTTAATAGATTGGCAATTCAAAACTCTTCAATATTTAATTTACTTGATATAAAAAATTCCGTCCATCGTCAAAAACTTCAATTAAAAGCTTTAGACCTTGTTTTATTTGGTTCACAAGACTCTTCTTCATTAATTAAAGATATTGCCTTGGCTTCTTTACTTATTTCATTAATTAGTTTATTAATAATATTCAAAGCATATAAAAATAGAGCAAAGAAACAAATGGAGGAATTATCAACAAGATTAAGTAAATTACGTGATATGGAGACTGATTTTGAAGGAGTACAACAAAAGTATTGATTTTTAAATTTTTAATTAACAAAATTGTTTTAAAATTCTTAAATAATATATTTTGAATTTTTTAATAAAATGGAACTCCACAAACCTTTACAAACATTAACAGAAACTTTTTTATTTTGATTTATTAAAATTGGAATTTAAAATCATTTTAAGAAATTTAATTAAAAGTTTTTAAATTATTTTTCTTTGTTTTTTTAAAATTAATTAAAAAAATTTAAGGCTTGATGAAGAAAATAAAGTACAACAATCAACAGATGAAAACAACATTGGTGAACCAATTAAAGGATTTACTTATGTATTTATTTAATTTTTAAATTAATTTTATTTTCTTTAAAGAATCCTGTACTTGATTTTGAAAATGACCAAAGATTACCTTTAGGAGGTAATTTAATTGGTGGTGGATGTATGGATGGAGGAGAACATTATTTATTTCTTCAAACATTATTAAGAAAAACATATGAAATAGAATCAGCATATTTAGATAAACAAAGAACAGATTGTTTAAATGAAATGAGGGAAGCAATGGAATTAGTTGATAAAATGAGAAGAAAACAAAGTAGTATAGTAAATTCTTTAAAATTAGCAACAGGAGCTACTTCTGGAACAACAGATGATATTGATATTAAAATATTTAATTTAAAAGCTAGAATGGAAAAAATTAAACAAGGAATTGAAGAATTAGTACAAAGATGGATGAAAATTGAATCTATTTGTGGTTTTTCAATTACTGGGCCTTTTGGTGAGTAAATAAATAATTTTTAATTAGAAATAGGGTTTGAAAATTACTTTCGATTGTAAGAAAATAAATATTGCAACATGTTATAAATAATTTATAAAGTATAGGGTATTGTTAGCTAAGTGGTTTAGGATTTAATGTTTCTCGATAACTTGCCTTGGTTTGAGGGCTTTGTGCATTTTTTTGTCTTTTATTTGATTTAATTTTGAAAATTATTATTTTTTTAAATTTTCCAATAAATATTTTCTAATTAAAAATTTATTAAACTGTTGCAATTTTTATTTAAAAATTTAAGTATTTCAGCACATAACAACGTTTTGTCTTCAATTATCAACTTATCTTCTTCCAACAATTTTTTATTAAATTCTAATAATATTTTTGGTTATAATTCTTTATCTTTCCAAAAATTTTTTCAAACTAATTTTCCCCATATTAATAATATTTCTCCTTCTTCTCCTTCACATATTTCTTCTTCCTCTAGTGATGCTGAAATTATTTAATTAAATTAATTAATTTGTTTTTTTTTTTATTTTACTTATATGACCATGAAAATTTAGAATAATTTTTTAAAATTAACATTTTAATTTTTTGTAATTTTTTAATTTTAAAAGAAAATTAAATAATTTAAATTTTGATGGTCATCATTATTATTTTTTTTTAATTTTATTTTATTCTTCAATTGATTGCTTAATTTTTAATTTTATTTTAATATTTTTAAGGAGTTGCCCAATCACATGAGTCTATTCCAATTATGGGAATTAAACAAATTGAAAGAATTCGTTCCAATAATTTACAACAACAACCACAAAATATGCATAATAATAATAATAATAATAGTAATGAATATTCTTCAATTAATAGTGAACATCAACATGATAATGGACCTCAATTCCAATTTGCTTATCAGTACTTATTTAAAATTAAAAAATCTTTTCTTACCTTTTATTAAGGCAATTATCATCAACTAATCCTTTTGTAAGACCTTTATCAAGGCAAAGTGCAAGTACTTCAATTCTTAGTGTTGATTCATCTTTACCAAACAAAACAAAAAAGAACCGATTTAAACAGTTATTTAGACGTAAATCAAAAATCCAATAATTTCTTTTGTTGAGAGGTTATAGAATTTAATTTTTTATGGAGCTAGTTATTTGTTGAAATTTTTGGGTTTTTAATTTTGTGTTTGGTGGGTTTTTTTGTTATATGGGGCAGCTCTTTTTTGGAATTTAATTAAATAGGTTACACATATGTTATGTTTTTAATAGAATTTTGTTAGAATAGTTTAATATTTATTTTTTTTTTAAATTAAATTGAGGAATCAAAAAATATTTTTAAATTTAATAAAATAATATATATATATATATATATAACCTATTTAAATAAAAATATATAGATTCGACCTTTCATTTATTTTTTATTATCATGTATTATTCTCCTCCTATTATTTTTTGTATTTAATCTTATATATTAATTTTTAAACCTCCCTTCTTCTTCTACTTAAAAATAGCAGCATATCTTTCCCTTTAATTTTAAAATTCTCTCTATATTTGTGAATTTCACTTAAAAATATGTTTTTCTTGTTTAGATATTTTTATAAACAGATATCTTTATTAATGTTTGTTTTTAAATGTTTAAATCAAAATATATTTTTATTATTGCTATGGATTGTTGCACAACAATTTTTTAAATGAACCTTTTTTAAATAGTTAAATAAACTTGAAAAAGTCTGAAACAATAATAACTAAAATAAACATGGAAAATTAAAAAATATGTTTTCCGGAAAATAAACTTGTTTCACAACATTTGTTTATAAGTTATTAAATGTTTTTTTAACATTTGTTTTCAGGTTATTAAATAAACCTGTTTCCAAACATGTATTTTTCAAGTTTGTTATAAACAATGTTGTAAAAATTTAAATGTTGTGTGCAATGATTCAATGTTTTTATTCTTTCATTTTCAAGTTTATTTTAAGTTTTAGCATATTAGAATGATTAAAACAAGGAAACGACAACATAGTTTAAAAGAAGAATTAACTGAAACAACAAATGTTGAAAAAACTTTAAACAATAAAAAATTAAAAATAGAAGAAGAAGAAAATAAACATTTAACAAAACAAAATGTTGGTGAAAATAAATTAAAAATAAGAAAGAATAAAAATAAGGAAAATAATGAAGAAAAACCAATTCAGCATGTTATTCGTATATCTAATGTTCCTTATGGATTTTTTGAAAAGGAAATGAATGGATATTTTAGGTTATATTTTTTATTAATTTTTTTTTACTTTTTTAGTCAATTTGGGGATGTTAAACGTGTACGTGTTATGCGTAATAAAAAAGTGAGTAAATTAATTTATTTTTAAATTTTATTATTTTTTTAAGGGAAATCATACAGGATTTGCCTTTGTTGAATTTAAAAATGGACAAGTTGCTGAAATTGCTGCAAAATCAATGGACAATTATTTGTTAGCAGAAAAGAAATTACGTTGTTCTGTTGTTGAACAAAAGCATATACCTAAATGTATACAAGGAGGAAAACGTTTTGGAAAAATTATTGAACCTGGAGAAAATCGTTAATTTTTTTATTTTTTTTTTTCAAAATTTAAAAATTTACAATAATTATTTTCATATATTTAAATATTTTTTATTTTCCTTAAAAAAAAATTAATTCATTTTGAAAAATATAAATAAAATAATTATTTTTATTTTTTCTAGGTTTAAAAGAAACATTAAAACGTTTTGAGCCAAAAAATAAAGAACAAGAACGTTTACGTTTGGTTAATTATTTTTTTAAATTTTTTTATAAATAATTTTTTTTTAAATTTTAGGCTCGTTTCGTTGACCAATTAAAAGAAAAAATGTTAAAAATTAAAAGTCTTGGAATTTGTTATGAATTTAAGTTTGAACAAAAACTTGAAAATTATCTTAAAAAAGAGGGAATAGAAAAACTTGATTAAGAAATTAAAATTATTTGTTAATTAAATTTATTATTTTTTTTAAAATTGTTTTTAAATTCTTCAATTTAGAATAAAAAAATATTTTAATTTATTTATATGTCTTTTAAATTAATTAATTTTTAGAGTATCACTGAAAAATGTCCGCAATTCTTGTCCGCAAAACTTTTTTAATTAATTATTTAATTTTTGCGGACAACATTTGCGGACATTTTTTAGATAAACATTAAAAACCTACAATTTAAGAATATTTTTAATAAATTTAATTTTCTAAATATTTTATTGAGGTCTCTCTTTAATTTCCAATTAAAATTGTTTTTAAATTTATTTTTCTAATTTTATATTTATTTAATTTATTTCCCGTTATTATCTCTTTAAAATCGCTCCTCTCTATTTATATTTTTACTCTTTTAATTTTGCTGTCTTGTCAATCTTGTATTTGAAAATTAAAAAAATAATGCCGCGATATTTATCTGCCACCTCTTTATTTAAAAAAGAAAAAAAAATATTTTGTTATTTGCAATTGCCGCTATTTTCCCTCAAATTACCCCTCCCAATAGAATCAACAAAAGTAAAATAAATAAATAAATAATTAATTAAATAAAAAGAGAATTAATTAAATATATTTTATTTTATTTAAAAAAATATATTTAATTGAGAGAATAAATTAAATAAATATATTTTTTAAACCTTTCTTTTTCACTTAATTTTATTTTAAATATTTTTGGAAATTAATCATTTATATCAATGATGACTAACTGATATTTGCGGACAAACTTTAAGTAATTTAAAAATATTTTTAATAAGTAAAAATCAGAATATTATAAAATGAAGATTGCTAAATAGAATAGGAATTAATAAAAAACCAGAATTCTGATTTTTATTTGATTAGAATTCTGATATTTTTTAACAATAAATGTTGTCCGCAAATATTGTCCGCAAATGCAAACTACATTTTGAAAAACACCAGAATTCTAATAATTAAAAATCAGAATTCTGATCTTCAATTATAAGAATTCTGATTTATTTTTGAAGTAATTAGACCTCAATTATTTATTAATATTATTTAAGGATAGGCAAAAAATTTAAATTCTCTCTTATCCCTATTAATATTATAACCTTTTATTTATTTATTTATTAATTTTAATAAATTGTTATTTTTAAAAGGAAACATTCATTTTTCATTAAATAAAATATAATTGAATTATTTATGATTTTTAATTATTAATTCTTGTAAGAGAAGGGTAAAAGATTTAACTGATAATAGGGAATACATAAATATTTTCTAAATAATGTTATTATTGGACATTTTTGATTAATGACCATTTATTTACCTTTAAAATAATTTTTGTAATATTTACAGTCATTTTTATTTAATTATTTTAAATATTCTTTTTATTAGAGAGTATAGTCCTTATAATTAGAATTAATAAATTATAGAAGGTTATTTTAATTTTTATATTTTTTAATTATCCTTTGAAAATTTTTAATTCTTCCCCTTTAATAGAATATTTTTAATTTTTAAATTAAATTAATTATAAAAGACAATTAAAAATTTACAGTAAATTTTCTTTTAATTTATTACAATATAATTAATTTTAAATGGGCGTGTTACTTTTCTTCTCTTCTTTATTTCCTTTATTAAAGTCATTGAAGAGGTAATTTAGGTTAAAAGGGAATAATATTTATTCTCTAATTAACTACCACACAGTTTTTTTTTCCTTATATTTTTTAAATTATTTTTTTTCTTTATTAAAATAAAGGAATTAATTATACTACCAATTTTTAAATTTTTACTCTCTAATAGAAAGGACAAAAATTCTTTTAAGTCTTATGTCCTTACAATTAGAATAAATTAAATATTTAAATTTGTCATTTTGGTAAATTATCAAATTGTTTTTAAGGTAAAAAGGAAAATGGATTATAATCAACAACAATTTTTTTCTCCAAAAACATTTTTAATTCACAGTACAGACAATAATTTTGATTTTGACTATATTAATCAAAAATTTATTTCTTCTTCTAATGATTTTTGTGAAACAGAATTTTTAAAAAAGGATAAAAGAAATTTATTAAAATTTAGTATTGAGAATATTTTACAGCCAGATTTTGGAAATATAGTAAGTTTAAATATAAGGACAGTTCATTGCGGGAATTTAAATGTTGTCTGGAATGGTCATTTTGAAGACATCCCTGCAAGGAGTTGCACAGAGCTAAAATGTTATTATATTCCAAAATATCAAAGCTCTTACTTATCCCGGCTCTATCTTATCCCTTGGATTGTCCCGAAATGTCCTTATAATTTAATTATTTAATCGTTTAAGAAAAATCAAGAAAACAACATTATTTCTACTATAAACTTTTCTTCTAAAAACAATATTTGTTGCGCACAACAATGTAATGAATTTATGCCTCCATGGATATATTGTACTCGGTATTCTGACAGACCAGGATCAGGTAAGAAAAAATTTAAATATTAAATAAATATTTCTTTTAATATTTAGCTTTATTAGGTTCTTCTAGACTAAGAAAATCAAAAAAGAGGGATATTGGTGAAGAAGACAAAAGGCCAAGGACTGCATTCACAGTAGAACAGGTTAAATTAATTTTAATATTAAAATACTTAGAAAATGAATTTGGGAGACCCAAACTGTCCTTTTGATATTTTGAGAGCTTTGGGTAAAACTTTAATTAATTAATTTCACAGCTTGAGCGATTAAAAGGTCAGTTCATTGCCAACCGTTATTTAACTGAAAAGAGAAGACAAGAATTGGCGCATGAATTGGGGCTAAATGAATCACAGATTAAAATATGGTTTCAGGTAAAATTTTAGAAATAAAAATTAATCTTTGATTGAGTCTGGCATAAGAAAATTACTTTATTAGTCAATTAATATTCCTTTATTATATGGCAAGGGTCCATTAGAGTCTTAAAGTTTTATTTGATCTAAGACTCTAAATGACCCTTAATAGTCAAATTTAAAAAAGCAAAAATTCATACTCTAATGTCTGTTGACCTAAAAGTTGTTGATCTTTTGGAAACCTAATATTTTTACATGACAGTATTTTTCTCTTTTCTTTAATTTAAGAGATCTATTTACCGCTTGTCCGAATTACTTAACCTTTTAGTAGGGAGAACTAATCATTCATTTATATATAATTTACAAATAAATAAATAAATAATGATAGTTTTGTCCCTCACATTAATGTATTTGAAAATGTTATTTGGAAGAGAAAAATAAGCGAAAAAAAGGAGGGAAAAATGTAAGTAAATGATTCTTATCTCTCCTATTTTTTTTCAAATATTTCTGTCTTTTTCTTCTATTAAATTGAACAGAAAAAATACAAAAAATATATAATTAATTAATTAAAAATAAATGTTTTTTTTTGCCTGAGGAATGAGGGAAATTAATTAAAAAATAATATTTTTTACCTGTATGTTAATAAAATAGGGGTCGTTTCAGTGCCACCTTTACTATGATTTAAAAAAGAATTAAAAGGGTATGTAAATGACCAAAATAAGATTAATTGTTACAGTATGGGACAAATGTATGAACGATTTAATATTTCATCTGGTTTAACTCTCAGCTCGAAGAGCTTTTTCGATTATGCCCAGATCCCTTCTTACTGACGTTTTTTGACATAATTTCCTTTACCGAAAAGCTATTAATTGATCTTTTGGATAATTAATTTTTAAAAAATTCAATGGCTTTCTAATTATTTTTTGATTTAAAAAAGAAAAGAAAAAGGGTTTTCTTCTTTTCCTTTTATGATTAGAATCTCTACTAAATAATATGTATGTATGTAATTTAGTTTTTAAGGTAATTATTAAATATTTACTAAATGTTGACATTACCACCCAAATTTACTAAAAAAATAGTTTTTTTTGTATTTATTCTCTTTTAGCGGATAAAATAAAAAGAAAATTAAGGGACTATATAATATATTTAGTCTTCCCTCTAATTAAATTATTTTCTGGTCACTTCAGTGCCACACTCAGTTTTTGCACCAAAATACCCAAATTAAAATTTTAAATTTTTTAATTATTTTTTTTCAGAATAAAAGAGCAAAATTAAAGAAAATAAGTACAAGGAACGTGACAAACAATTGGAATTCAAAATTTAAAAGTAGAGAAATATATCAATAAAAATTAAATAATAAACATGCTTTTCTTTTTAAACAAAACTTTAGTTAATATAAAGGGGGGTTATTAATTAAACAATGTTTTTAATTAATTATTTAAAAAATAAAACTAAATATAAGACCAATCAAAATTTTTTAAAATTTTTTAAAATTAATAGGGGAAAATAATTTAATTAATTTAAAAATCTTAACTAAAGTTATTATTAATTTTATATATAAATTAATTAATTATTTATGATCTCATTATTTTTAATTGAATAAATATTAAAATTAATATTTTATTTAAATAAAAATTTTTTTTTTAATTTTCTTAAAGTTAAAAATTTTAGAAATACAACAAAAATACGCAATTTTCAATTAAAATCTCCTTCCTAAAAAACAATATATCTAATGCTTAAAAATAAACAAATCTTTCAGCACTGATTTACTTCCTTTTCTCTTCACAACTTCCAAAAAGACTTAAATAATTTATTTTAAATAATTTAACTATTAATTCCTAATTGATAATATATTGCGGATATTTTCAAAATAAGTTTGCGGACTTTCAGGCAAAAGAAAGAAAAATATCAAACATTTTTAATTAATTAATTAATTCTCATGAGGAAATTAAAAGTACAAGGAAATAAATTTTAAAGAATTAAAAATCAATTTAATATGAAACAAAGAAATTTAAATAATTAAAAAAAATCCTTTGTTTGCCTTTATTAAATTTTAATTTTTCCTTTGTTTGAATAAAGACCTTTCTTTACCTCTTCCTTCTAAATTTAAAGTAAAAGAAGGATATATAAATTAATCAATTAATAATGGATTGGCTATATAATTTAATTAATTAATTAATTTAAAAATACTTAATTAATATTTTTATAAGTCCGCAAGTTTTGTCCGCAAGTCCTAATTTTTATTTTAACAAAAGAATTTTTTTTAAAGTTGCGTAATAAAAGAGGAAGGATTTATTTTATACCCCACGAATAATTATTAAATATTATTGTTCCCTTATATATTTTTGAAAAAATAAATACTGTAGCTTACGATAAAAATTATCGGACGCTGTGGTCGCAAAACCTAAAAGTACCAAAAAATTTAAATAAACGCTGAGGAAAGGATGTAATAGAAATGCAAATGACGCAATAAAAGCGTCGTAGGACCGCGCGGGTGCCATTCATTTGGAATAAAATAATTGAAGATTTTAACGTTTTTGAATAAATTATATTTGGTTAGGGGAAAATATTGTGCTTTGGATTTATTTTTTAATTTATTTAAATAAATCTTTTCCGCAAAAAAAGTCCGCAAAATTATTTAATTTTTAGGTAAAAAAAATGAATTATTTGTCAATTTGTTTATTTTTTGTTTTGTTTTTGTTTGTTTATGGAGATAGTCAAGAAGAAATACGTAAAATGTTTCAACACGCTCAAGATTCATTTAAAAAGGCAAAAGCTGCTAGTGATGCTCAATGTAAATTTTTTTTTGATTAAAAAATGGAGTTCAAACAAAGCTTTAAAATCTTTTTAAAATTATTTTTCTCTTTAGTTAAACATCTGATTAATCCGGACACTCAGTTTTATGGTATGTTTTTATACAAAAATATAAATTATATTTTTAATGGATTGAGACACCTTTTATAAAATAATAATTAAATTTAAAATTTTTCAATCGGAAAAGACTACGACCTATAAAGAGCAGACATTTTGCAACAACCCCTACCAAAGGAATAAATCACGTTCTATGTGATACATAAAATATATTTCTTATTATTTTTGTTCCACAAAATAACTAATTTCTATTTTCTTCAAAACCTTTTTGTCCAAAAATGTTGGGGGTAATAAACATTTTCTTTAAAAAAAAGAAATAGAAAAACTATTGAATTAAATAAATTATTTTAATATAATTATAATTTATTTTCAGGAGGAGCGAAAGAATTTCATTTAAATAATGGTAAATATGAGGGTAGTAAATTACAACAGACTACTGAACGTAAATAATTTTATTTTAATAAAATAAAATTAATTTAAAAAAAAAATTTTTAAAGGTAAAGCAGTGCAAAAAATGTTTGATTTGAATAAAGAACCATTAGATTTAAATCAACCTCCCCCAACTAAATAAATATTTAACATTTATTTTTTATATAAATTAAATGTTCCTTTTTTTTATTATTAAAATTAAAGTAAATATATTAATTTATTTTAGAAATAATATTTTGAAAAAAAAAATATATTTAAAATTTTAATTAATTAAAAAAAGAACATTTAATTTAAATTTTATTTTTTCTTTTCCTTTTTCCTTTAGTTTAGTTTATTTTTAAAAAAAAACTTTTTCTTTTTTACTAAAATTAATTTTCCAAGAAATGAAAAAGAACACATTAAAAAAAAAGAGATTATTTTATTTTAAATTTATTGCGGATTATGAGCTGTTATCTAACCGCTTTTATTTTATTTTTTAAATATTTATTTTTTAAAAATGTAGCAGATAAACTCTTTCTTAGTCATTTTATTTTTATTATTAAAAAAAAAAATATTTATGAGTTTTCGGCAACAAAACGACCTTTAATTAGAGATGCTGAAAGTGCGTTCAATTAATTTAATAATAATCAGAAAGAAGGCAATCTTTTGTCTATCAGAGTAAATATTGCAAAGTAAAAGTCTGTACAACAAATACTTTAACAATATTAAGTTAAGAAAAAGTCAATTAATTGTAAAAAATTAATAAAATATTTAACATTTAATAAAAATTTAAAAATATTAAGGAAATATAAACTTAATATAGTTAATTGCATTAAGTCTAAAGCTATTCAAAATTTCCAAAGTTTTTTTTTATTATAAAAACTTTAAAAATCATAAAATCAATCCTAGACTCTAAAAACCCCCAATGACAATTTTAAAGGAGAAAATAAATAATAAAGGGTCATTAGAGTATTTGTTTAAAAATTCAGACACACAAGTCTGTCTTCTACCAAAAAATATTTTTCTACCGTATTAGCTTAAATATTCTTTTAAATAAAATAAAAACATTAAAAAATGAGGGAATTAATTTATTATTTATTATTCTTTTGACTGTTTTGTTGTTTTAACGTAGGAAAATAAACATGTAAATTTCTACTTTTTGTTAATTTATTTTTTGAATTATTATTTTTTATTTTTCTTTGTTTATTTTTCCTTCTTTTTATTAGACTTGACTTTTCTTTCCTCTTTTGTACATAAAGAACAATAATATCATCCTCATTCTCTTTACCTTCTTCTTCACCTTCTAATAGAGGTGATGAACTGTCCAGAATGGTTTCAATTTGTACTGTTGCTATAAAAAAATAAAATTTAATTAATTAATTAAAACATTCTTAATTAATTCTAAATAAATAACTAAAATACTGATTAACAAACCAAACCCCCCAAAAATTCTAAATGCAAAACTAATTATTCTCTACACTATTAATATATGTATAACCATTAGTTCCATCTTCATTTGTTGAAATAATAATAATACTATTATTAAATTCATTTTCTTCTTCTTCTTCTTCTTCAGATTCACTACTACTATTACTTGGTGTTGTTATCATTTCAATACCTAATTCATTCAAATTATTTTTTATTGGTTGAATAAATTTATGTAAATTTAATTGAATTAATTTATTTAATTTTATTCTTCTTTTACCTTAAATAAATTAATTTATTTAAATTAATTTTTAAGAAATTCAGGCTTTAACAGTTTTTTAATTTTAATTAAAATATTAATTATTAAGAAATAAAATTAATTAATTTATCGAGATCAAAAAATTAAAAAGGTTATATAATTTTTAAAAAATGACAAAAAACTTCTGGCAAAGCCTGATTAAGGAGAACTAAATTTTTAAAATTATTTAATTAATTTATTTATTTTCCTTTTAAAATTTTAGTCCTTCTACTTTTTAATTAAATAAATTTGACACCCCTCGTTGTAACTCTTCTTCTCTTTCATCTAAATTAAATTCACTAAAAACAAGATCAGAAAGTCTAACACCTAATAAACGAACCTTTAAAAATTAAAAATTTAAAAATTTAATTAAAAATTAACTGAATCATTTTTATTTAAAAGTTCTTTTTTTAAAAGTCCTTCCACAATTGGGTAAAGCATTTCAACATTTTGTATAACAAAATCAACTGATTTACAACGTGTAATATAATCAAAAGTTGAAAATTTAATCTTAAAAAAAAATTAAAAAATTTTAATCAAACTAAAAAATAAAAATAATTAGAACAATTAAATAAAATATTTAATTTAATAAATTAAAATATTTATTTTCTTTTTAAATGGCGGTCTATTAGAATTATTAAAAGTAATTTATTTATTATATTAAAAATTAGTTATATATTAGAATATAATTTTTAATATACAGAAAGTGTAGCAGAACGTCCACCAACTATTCTTGAAGAAGGTAAAGATTTTACAAGTTTTCGACATAATTTATGAAGTATTAAACAAAGTTCAGTAATATTCTGGTTTGAATTAAAAGTTCTACTTATACCTGCACTTTTTTGGTTTTCACCTATAAAATAATTTTAAAAATTTTTAAATAAAAATAATAATATTTGTACAGCTTTATTTTTATAGAGTTATATTAATAAAATACCTAAATATTAATTTGTAAAACATCAAATAGAATCTCTTTTTATTTTTTAAATTACAAATGGTCAACTGGACATAATGGTCAGAAGTAATTAATAGAATCTGACCATTATGTCCAATTGACCATTTCTCAAAAAAGATATGAAAAAACCGTTTTTAAATTAAAAAACAAACCTTTATCAATATCCCAAGCATCCAACCCTAAGGAAACTTTTAAAAGCCATTCAGAATGTAAATTAGTAAATATATATCTAATTTGTGCTCTATGTTCAAATAAATCTTCACATTTTTCAACTCCAATAGATTTTAATATTGCCTCACATTTTGGCCCAATTCCTGGAACTTTTCTAATTTTTAGATTATTCATAAAATCAATAATTTTGTAACGATCAGTTTCCAAAAAGAATTGACCATTTGGTTTATTTAAATCAGTACAAATTTTGGCTAACATTTTATTTGTTGCTATTCCTTTAAAATAAATTAAATAATTAATTTTGGGGTAATTAAAATAGAAGAAGAATAAGAAAAATTAAATTTCCGAACTAAATATTTTAATTTAATCTATTTTAATTTAATCAAAACCTGACCAGCACTACAAGTTAATCCAGTCATTTGTTCAACTTCAAAACGTATTTGATTAACTATATCTTCTAATCCAGTACCAAAAATAACAAAATCAATTATTGTAATCCTTTCCTTATTACATTTTTTACAAATTTGTACCAAACGTTCAGCATCTTCAGGTAATTGTTCATTAGGAGGAATTAAAGGTAGTCGACAAATACATGACCCGGTATAACGAATTCTTTTACATTTAACTTAAAAATTAAAAAAAAATTAAAAATGGGGGAACAAAGACTGAGCCTTTAGATCAACATCTAAATGATCAATTAAGTGGTCAATGCCCTAAACAATACCCTTGAAGACAGAAAAGATGGTCAGCGGACCAAAAAAAAAATAAATCCATAGGAATAACTATTCAGGCCTAATTCTTCTAGAAAATAATTTTTAAACCTGGAACAATTCGTTGTCCAACAAAATCAGTCAAATCCAAATAAGCTTCATCTAGTCCACCCATAAACATATTTGGGTCATAATATTGAAATATTTTACGTACATTATTACTTTCTCTAACATATTTTGACATATCACAAGGAACAACTACAAGATCTGGACATAATTTTTTTGCAATAAATCCAGGCATTGCTGACCTTACCCCAAATTTACGAGCTAAATAATTTGAAGTAGCCTTTAAATAATTTTTAAAAAAATTTATTATTTAAAAGATATATATAATTATATACCAACATAGAATCACCACCAACAGCCATTGGAATAGTTCTAAGTAAAGGATTATCTCTACATTCAACTGAAGCATAAAAGGCATCCATATCTATATGAACCCAAAATTTATTTATTGAACGTTTTTCTTCCATTTTAAGAATTAAATTATCAGCCTAAAAGAAAATTATTTAAAATTGTTGGCTTTGAGTGTTTTGCATCACTATCCGCAAATTAAACAAAAAGTACATGTATTTCAGTCATTTTTTATTTTTATTTAAATTTTACCAAAAAATAAAAGACTAAAACAAATAAAACCAATTTTAATCTAAAAATCCCCTAATCCAAATAAAATTTATTTTATAAACCTCTTTTTCTAGTCTTTCTAATTGTTCAGTTGTTGCCCAAGAAAGCATTTGACATTTATTTTTAATACGTTCCTCAATTTGTTTTTCAACTTTCTTTTCGTGATATTGATAATCATGACCAGTATTTTGAGCAATTATTCTTTTAATTCTATTAATATCAAGAGAAGCCATTCCCGCTTTATCACCACAATATTGCAAAGCCATTTTTGTTAGTTAATTAGGTTAGAAGGTTAAAAAAATTATTTGTTAGCTTAAAATAATTTAAAAAATGTAAAAAAAAAAATAAAAATAATTAAGGCAATAAAGCCTAAATTTTTATGTTTTAATTAAAATACAATATTTATTTAAAGAAAAACATCAAATAATAGAAATAAAATCAAAATTTACAATTTAAAAATTTTAATTAAATCTATGAAACAAAAAATAAATTTTTTTTTTCACTTATCAAAACAAAAGTTTTATAAATTGGGATAATTTAAAATTTAAAAAAATATTTAAAAAATTGGTTCTTCCTTAATATTTTTATTTACTAAAAATTCATTCAATTTATTACATATTCTTTGCATTTCATTATTTGGATTTTGGTCAATAAATCTTTGAATAGTTTTCAATGCTTCTATTGCTTCATTGGTTGAAACAATTTGTTTTTGTTTATTTTCAATTATTTTAGAATCATCAGTAGCTTCTTCAACTTCATTTTTTATTAATGGAAAAATTTGTTTAATTTCCTCCAAAGTTAATAATTCATCTTCTTTTTTATCCTTAATTTTTAATGAATTAATTCTTTTATTTAGTTAAAAAAAACTCTACTAAATTAACCTTTTGGTAAATTATAGTAATTTTTTCTTTTAAAAATTTTTTCTTAAAAAAATCAAATACTTTAAATGCCTCCAAAAGCTTATCAAGTCTATCATCTAATTCACAAATAGCTTCAAAGCCTTGTATATTAGTAGTATTATTAATGTCAGTAACATGTTCTCCATTAATATTTTTAAAGCTAATAGAGTGTCGCTTCTTGAATCCTCCCAACCAACCTTCAGAGGCTTTAAAATCTGTAAGGTTAAATTGTTTGGAAAGCTCCAATGCCTTTTCCTTTAATAAAATAATAAATTTAAAAAATTATGAGATTAAAGAATTGAACATAAATAAACAATTGCTCTAAAATTAAGGTCAAAAAATTAAAAGTCAACAAAGAATGCATCCTCCAAAGAATTAAACCTTCAGGATGTTGACCTACTGAAATAAAAAGTTTAAAATTACAAACCTGCAAAAGTGGACCATTCAGTGGAATGCCTTGACTCCTTATTGAATTAACCCAAAGAAGGACTGCTTGATCAAGATTTTCATATTTTACTGGCCGAATACAAACTTTTTTTAATTGATTTCCTTTCTCAAATACTTTTAAAATTTTTTCCTTTTGTTGCAATATTTTTCTGATAGTTGATGAAGCTAAATTAAATTGTTTTCCTAATTCTGAAGAACTCTTCCCTGTAGTTGAAGCTTCAATAATTTGTTTTTTAGTTTCAATTGTAATTAGGCTACGTCCTCTTTTGACAGAATTTGATTTGAAATTAAGCATAATTTGTTATGAAATTTTATTTAAAAGAAAGTTAATATTTTATTCAAATCCAACTTTCAAAAATCATGATTTATTTGCAAAATCAGAAAAACCTCCAAAAAATCGACTTTTTTAAAAAATTTTTTATATTTTTATAAAATTTTGTTTTTCAAGAAGTTTGGTTGGAAATGGCCGATACAAAATGGCGAATTAAATTTTTAAGAAAATAATGTGAAAATAAAGAGAGATAAAAAAAGAAAAAGAGTAAAAAGAAAAATTGTGAATTCTTTTTCGAGAGTTTCTCTAATTTCCATAAAAATCTCCGTGTTGTTTTTAAACAAGTTTATTTAACATTTTTCCTTCCTTCAACAATATTCTTGACCTTTATGGTTGGTAACGCCATTTTCTCTAATAGTGCTTTTATTTTTTTGCTTAAAATTTTGCCACACTTTGCATAAGAAAACAGATGCGCGTTGACATTTCCTAAAATTGATTTTTCCTTATCCAAAATCGATATTTCTTTTTAATAACCTGTCGTATTTTATATATATTTTTTAAAAGTTTAGGTTGATTTTATTATTATTTTTTTTATTTGACAACATAATTATTTTCTAAAAATGGCTCGTACAAAGCAAACTGCACGTAAATCTACTGGAGGAAAGGCTCCACGTAAACAACTTGCTACTAAAGCTGCTCGCAAATCTGCACCTTCAACTGGTGGTGTTAAGAAGCCTCATCGTTATCGTCCAGGTTGTTATTAATCATAAATCGAGATCTTCGCTGATGCCCTCTAGATTTTTTCATTTAGAGATCAAATTCAAATACATTTAATAACTGTTATTTTGACTAGCTTAGATTTTATTGTTTATTTTTCTTGCTTTTTAAGGAACTGTTGCTCTTCGTGAAATTCGTCGATACCAAAAGAGTACGGAACTTTTGATTCGAAAGCTTCCTTTCCAACGTCTTGTTCGTGAAATTGCCCAAGACTTTAAAACTGATCTTCGCTTTCAAAGTGCAGCGATTGGAGCTCTTCAAGTTTACTTTAGCTTTAAAAATTTGTTTTTAATTTAAATAATAGGAAGCATCTGAGGCCTATTTGGTTGGACTTTTTGAGGACACTAACCTCTGTGCAATTCACGCAAAGCGTGTTACTATTATGCCTAAAGGTTCTTTTTACTATGTCAAATTGTTATTTCTTCATTTTCAGATATTCAATTGGCTCGTCGAATCCGTGGTGAACGTGCTTGAGTAGAAGAACTGATGTGAAAATCTCATCTCTTTTTATCCAATTTTTCACTCCAAATTAAAAACCTTTTATTAGCCAATAATTTCTACTATCATGTTAGAATTTTGTTTTGCGTATTCATGCTCGGGAGATTTCGATTATTGGTATTATTTGATTGTTTGAGTAATTGTTTGATAACATGAAAGTAAATTTCCCCATTATAATCAATATTCTTTTAAAATAGCGTCAGTCTTATAACTTAAAAATTTCCAAATTTACTTATTTTTTCTGCTTTTATAAATTAAAGATTTTAAGTTAAAATTGACGCTAAGCTTCTGCTTTACCATTCTATTAAAGTATAAATATTTTGATAAAATATTGTGTGATAGAACATTATTTAAATTAATTGATATGAATTTTCAGAAGGATATGTACTTTCTCTATTAATTAAATCTTATAGTTAAAGTTTTGTTTATTGATCAATGTCGGAACAAATTCAGGAAGTTTCTTCATCGGTACAGTCAGCTCCAGGGTCTCCAGATTCTGTCAACAGTACAGTGAACACACTTCCGTATAATCCTACAAATGGTGGACCTTCCACGTTAAGGGAACTTGTTCATGCGGTGGAGAATGAAGTTGGCGCTCCAATTCTTACAGTAAGACAACTGAACGTGTGTTAATTTAAGACCAACTATTATTTATAGCTTAATTCTGGTGGATGTCCTGGCTTGTTAGTTTATTGTCGAGATGAAGAGCCACACTACTTTGATGACCGGGTTGACATTGCTGTTGCGACGTGTGAAGAAGATACAGTTGAGATTGTAAACAATCGACGGGTTAAGCCGTGTAGAGCTGAGCGAGATGGAAATCGTTTCAAGTTTTTGGTATTTTTCTTAATAATTTTAAATCATTAATTTATACGTAAATAAGTAAAGGTTTCAGAATAAAGGTATTTTGAGAAATTATGATTAGAGATCGGTACATTTGCAGGATCCTGTAGGAATTTTTTCTCATCAGACAGGACTCAGCAGGACTATTTCTGTAAATCCTGTAACCTATCGCTGCAATTTTGTGTCTGACCCTTTAAAACCAATTCAGGATCCTGCCATGCGCCGACCTTTAATTATAACTTTCCAGTTTTTTAATACGATGAGAAAATATAATTATGACCTTGTATTTCTTCTGCATCGCGTACCACTTTTATTCGATTCTACGAAATTTGGGGATCGTCCTCAAATGTAGATCCCCAAGAGTCGCTCCATTTTTTATTCTTTTTCAACAATGTCGTTGCACGCGTTTTATAAAGTTATTTTGTCCGATGAATCTGTTTATATTTGTAAAATTCTTAAATATTAATAAGCGTTTGTTAGATAGATATAGAGATTTGAATTTACTTTTTCTATAGGCAATCTGCGAGATGTGTGAAGATTTGTCTTTGGCAGGTTCTAGTGTGGACATTCGCCAACCTAAAATTTGTCATCACATTCAAACTAAAACAAATGAAAAGCAACGTTTACATGATAAAGCTACGAAAACTACTAATATTTTTCGTAAAATACCTAGAATTCGCGTCAGAGCTAATAAAGCTTTTAGATTGGGAATACGAATTTGTTTTACAGTTAATTTTTATATTATGAAACTTTGAATATTTCGGCAGATATTTTTTTAATTTTCTCATCAACAATTAAATTGTACTTCGCTCAGTTTCTGCCAATACTTAAAATTTTAATAAAATTAAATTTAAATATTTTTATTTTATAGGCAACTTGTAAGCGTGGGAATGAGCCTGCTTTTAATACTGGCGTTACGGTATTTTTTTTTTTGTAAATTTATATTTATTTAAACTTTAAAATTCCTGTTCTTGGAAAGTGCGAAACGCAATCGAAAAAAATTTCCGACGGCAATACGCAATTTCCAAAAAATACACGCAATTGCGTCCATCTCTGTTGCGAAACCAACTATTTATTTTTAAATTTAAGTGGCAACCTGAACCCGGCCCCGAAGAAGATGCGCCTATGGAGCAAGAAGATCCTAATGGGCAGCACTGATTGACTTTAAGGCTTTTATTATTTAAACAACAAATATAGATCTCTTGACCAACTATAATTTATTTATCTAAGCCTTTCATTTTTGTTGATTTTTTAAGATTTTATGGGAATAAATTATTTGAATTTCTGGATTGATTAGCTTTATATACATATTATTTCAATATTTTATGATTTATTAAAGATTCATAATTTTTTTTAGAATTTCCAAATGTTATTTTCGAAAACAGCCAACTTTTTTACATCATTGCGTTCTTTTTCAAGAACAAGTCAATGCTTCGTTAAGAGAAGTATTTTTTCCTAACTTGATTGTATAATATTCATTTTTAGTAAAAGAATCTGTTGACGGTGATTTAACTATTGTTGAATTGGAATCCTTGCCTGAATCACAAAAACCAATTGACTTTGTTCCAACTCGACAACTTGTTTGTCATACAGTTAAGGAAATTAATTTTTAAATTAACTTTTATTTTTTATATTTAGGATGTTTCAACCTGTAATTGTTCCTTGTGCAAAATTCCAGTAAAAATTTCTTATCAAGATGTACTCATTTTGGAGCAGTTTATGCGTTTGGATGGGACTGTACTTCCAAAAGAATTGACAGGTTTTTTGATTATTAAAGAAATTTTTTTTGAACTTTAATTGGTTTTTTTAGTATTACTGATTCAGAAATTCCCTTAATTTTTTAATTTAAAAACTTATTTAAATTTATTCACTGTCAGGTCTCTGCGATACACAACAACAACGTCTCGAACGTTGTGTAATGCAAGCCCACTGGTCTGGTCTTTTTCCGGATCGAACAATTCCCGAATTTGACCGTTCCGGGTATAAACGCTTTAACAGACATTGGGATGATGATATGGCAATGTTTCGACTTAAATTTAAAATGCAGCCTGGAAGTTGGTTTTATATAAAAAGATATAATCCGAGAGCGGCATTATATAAGAAGAAGAGAGATGAGGTTGTGGCTAATAGATAAAATTGTTTTTAAAAATTAATTTCGTTTTTTATAAACAATTTACTTTAATTTTTTATTTTTAAACCATGTCTAAGTTTAAAAACTTTATACTTTTCTTTTGTTATTTTTCAATCTACAATCAAAATGTCCGCAAGTGATGGTAAAATCCGCAATTATTAATTTCCCCACAAAGATTATTTAAAAATAGAAAATTACCTTTATTTTAAGTCATTAGCATTCTCTTTTTTAATTAAACAAAAATTATTATAATTAATTGCTTCATTACTATTTGCGGACAAAACTTGCGGACACTCATAATTAAAAATACTTTAATTTTTTTTCATTGTTTTCGAATAGTTTAAGCTATTCGATGTTGAGGGAGTATTTCTGCTTGACTATGTTTTTACTTTTTTCTAATCAATTAAATTCTGCCCAATCTCAACGAATTAATTCACAACAAACAGTCAGACAAAGGTTAACTTTAGATGCAATTCTTCCTTGTAATTATTCAAAAGAAGAAAAATTGGAACAAATAGAATGGTGGTATAAACGATTTGGTGGAATATATATTGGAGATTTTAATGCTACTTCAAGGTTTTTTATTAAATAAAAAATATAAAAGAGTTTTTCTTGAACTTTTAGTTATTCAACCATAGAAATAAATGGGTTATTTGTTTATAGCTAGCCTGTGTTTATTAATAGTCAATTTATCAAGCAAATATATTCGTAATTGGTCTGGGTGTACTTAGAAAGTTTTTTGTTTTTCATATTTCCATTATGACAAAATGTTACTTCCTTCAAAAATAAAAATATTAATTAATCTATTTTTTATTTAATTTAGACTTGTAAATACTAATTGGACAAGAGATGGAGATTATCAAATTGTAGATAATGGAAGTTTATTAATTCACAATGTTCGTAGAGAACTTGTTGAACGGTTTGTCTTAATTCAATTAAAAATTCATATTTTTTAATTTTTAGTTATGAATGTTTAGCAACATTTGTGAATGGACAACAAAGCAGAGCTATAGTCTTCCTCCGTTTAGACTTTTCTTTTTGGTACGCGCCCGAACCTTTTTCACTTTTTTATGGTTCTTGTATCTTTGCTTTAATTTTCTGTGTTGCTTCTTTTCTTATAAATATTTTTTGGATTTTGATTAGATGGAGTGTTTTGAGGTGGATTAAAAGAACAGGTTTATTTTGAATTTTAATTATTTTCCTTTTATTTAATTTTTTTATTTATTGGATCTAATTTTCTCTTAAATTAAATGAAGTTTAGAGTTAACTATAAATTTATTTATTTGTAAATTGATTGAATTTTGGTAATTTTATTAAGAATGTTCTTTTTCGATTTAAGAAATGAAACCCCTAGATTTTTATAATTAGGGGAATTATTTTTAATCTGTTCTATATTTATTAGGAATTTTAATTTTTTAGAACGATTACATCGTATTCGGTCAAAGGAAAGAAATAGGTCAAAACAAATGGAGTTAAATAAAAAATCTTCTGACCCTCATATTGTTACTTATTAGGGTCGGACTTATATTTTATTTGAAAAATTTTTGAGGTTTTTTGGTTTTGTCTGATCCTGTAAAAATTATCAATTAATTTATTTTTTGTTTTATTTTTGTTTTTTCCTAATAAATTTAACTTGTTTATTTTTTCTATTAATTAATGATTAATTTAATTCTTTTTTCTTTTCTTTATTTTTTTTAATCCTTTCTTTCTTATGCGTTTGTAAAGGGTCAGCCCTAAAGACTCGAAATTTCGATTCTTGCTAATTTTATATTTTTTCGAGTTTTGATATTTTTTTACTTTCGAAACAGCTTTGCTTAAGGATTATTATACCTTCAATTTTAAAGAAAATTTTTAAATTTTAGAACGTCTAAGTCGTGTCCGTGCAATGCTTGTTGCAATGGAAAAATACGGCCAAAGACAGATGGAATCATTACATGAAGGATATAAGTATATTATTAATTAATTAATTAATACATATTTTAATATATTTTTAAGTCGGAGAATGTCAGCAGTACGTGAGAATTACCACAATCAAAAGGAGACTATTCGAAATTCTTATCTGGAATCTGCTGATCGTTTTCGAGATTATAGACAGGCACGAATAGATAATGTTCAACAACATTTGGATGTTTATTACCAACAGGTTTTTCTTTATTTTGATTTTTAGAATTTTTTAATTTTTGCAATATTTTTTTCTTGGGTTAGCCCTAAAGATCAACACTCGTTTATTTTGAAATTTTCATTGTTTTTTTGCTAAAAATTTTTTAAAAATAATTATTTTCGAGATTGCTCGTCTTCGTGAATATGGCCATAAAAGAGTAGAACATTTATGGGAAAGTTATGAGAAAAGTGTAAATGCTGTCAGAACATTTACTTTAGAACAACGATTAAAAATATTAAATCAATCTAAAGTAAAACAACGTTATTTAAATAAATTATTGGAGGCAATTGGGACAGAGACTAATGTTGATATTATTAGTAAAAAGGTTTATCTTATTATTTTTTAAGAAGAGATCAATTTGGTCCATAGATGGATATTCTTTTCAATCAAAAATTTTTTTCACTTTTCTCTTTACTTTAACCCTGTTGATCAACCTTAACATTGGTCAACTGTTCCCTATAGTTAAGTGGTCTACGCCTTGTCTTTTTTAATAGAAGTTTAATTCAATTTTTAATTCTAAGATTTTCTTACTTAATTTATTAATTGGGAATGGGCTTTTTTTCTACTTGAGTTTTAGTTTAATTTAAAAATTTAATTTTTGTGTAGGATTTATTTAATTATTAATTTCTTTAGGAAGCAGCAATTAGAGCAGTTTTAGGCGATGAAGAACCTCCACTACCAATATTTTCATTTAATGACCAAAGAGAAGAAAATTTAAATTTAATTTTTCCTCCACGTTCATCTTCTTTCCATTCATTACCAGAATTTCCATTAGAAGAAATTGAAGAAAATAATATTTGTATAGATATAAGGGTAAAAGAAAAAGAAATTAATAATTTAATTAAAAATGAAGAAGAAGAAGAAAAAGAATATTTATTATTATTACAACAACAACAATCAACATCTAATGCTTCAAATATTCAATTAATTAAAAATATTCTTTAACGGGTTTTATTTAAATTGAAAAGACTAAAAAAAAAAGAAGGAAAAAAACACTTACCAAAAATATTTAAAATTAATTAATTTGTTTTTTTTTTGTAAAATTGAATGATTTTAATTAAATATTTCTACTTAAAATATTTTTTTTTGTTTAATTTTAAAAGCATTTCTTTTGATCATAGAAATAAAAAAAAATTTATTTAAAGGTTATTACATATTTTTTTTTAGTGACGAGGGAAACTTTGAACGTTTTAAAAAAATATTCTTCAGCTAATTATTCGTTTTCTAATTCTTTTATTGTTTGTAGAAGAATTAAAAGATTTTACAAATTAATTTTATTTACTATTGCCAATTATTCTTTACATTTTTACTACTTCAAATATAAACACTCCCAAATAATTAAACATTTTAAAATTTAATAAATTTTAAAAATAATTTCCAAATGAAATAATTTTATTTGATAATCTAAATTTTTAGAAAATAAATTTTTAAACAATTTTTTGAAATATAAATAAAAAATTATTTATTAAATTAATATTTTATTTAAAAATAAAAAGTTTTAATTTTTTAGTTGGTTTTGAATACTTTCTTTTATATTACAAACTATGTACATTTAATTCTCAATACAATTGAATTTTTTTTTTTTTTTTTGTAAAAATTGGCTGTCCACAGTATCGAAAGTCATTATTGCTATACAATAAATATTTGTTTGATTATTTTTGTTATTATTTAAATATTTTATTTTTAGGTCATTAAATTTTCTTTAATATTAATTATTTATTTTAAAAATAATTTAAATAAAAGAGAAAGTAAATTGATATAAAAATAATTTAAATGAATTAATTATAAATTAATTATTTGTTAACAAAAATTAATTCAAAAAATTTTAAAAAAAAATTTAATAAATAAAAATATTTAATTTACAATTGCATCTTTTTATCAAAAATAAAATAATAAAAGGAATATTTACAGAAATTTAAAAAAATTGAATAATTAAATAAATATTTTTTTAGTACATATAACAATAATATATGTAAATGGTTTTTTTTTGTAATAAATAAATTCGTATAATATTTTTTTTTTTACATAAAAAATTGTTCGTTTTGTTTTTCTTTTCTCAATACTTCAGTTGTTGTTAAACTTAAAACGTTTTCATTGCTGTTGAAGTAATTGCCTAATTTGTTCAATTTGATCATCTTTAATAATTTTATCTCATTTTTTAATTTTTATATATTTTAATTTTACCTTCTTTTTCTGTATTTTGTATTATGTTTTTGATTTGTTCACGCTTAAATAATTTAATTAAATAAATACTTAAAGATTATTGTTTTAAAGTTAATGTTGTCGATTTGGTAAAATTTAATTAAATTAATTATTTAATTAGAATATTCTTTTACAATTTTATAAAAAGTTTAATTATTTCTTAAAATTATTTTAAAAAAAATAAAATACAACCTTTAAAATTTAAAAATAAATTATTTTATATTTTGTTATTTAGGGAGTCTTTTTTTTTTTTTTAATTGGGAGAAATATTTTAATAATTGAATTATTTGCTTAACAACTTTACCTGAGGTACAGTTAAAGTAGACATATCAAAGTTAGGATCAATTTGTTGGATAATTTCCAAAATTTCATGATTTAACTCGGCTGTTACTTTCATTGCCTCGAGTCTTTCTTGGAGACTACCGGTATTGGATGTCTACATTTAAATAAATATTTTAACTAATTAAATTAAGTTAAGAAACAAATAAATTATTAAAATTGTAATTGTTTGTTAACTTAATTAAAATTAAATTGGTTAAATGATTTACATAATCCTCTAATATATTATTTTAATAATTAAATTAATTATTACCCCGTAAATTTTAGACAATTCAGCAAGGATTTGCTCCTTAAAATAATATTAAAATTTAGTTAAATATTAAGTAAATATATACCTGCGTATAATTTGGATTATTACTTGTTGAAGGTACGTTACTTTTACTTTTACCTTTAGGATATGCCAAAACTTCAAATTGGCAAATAAAAACCAGCAGAATAGAAACAATTAAAAAATAATTTTTAATTGAAAACATTCTTTAAATTTATCTAAAGAATATTTTAAAAAAATTTTTAAATTAATTTAATTCTTAGAAACAATTAAAATAAATTAAATTAATTATTTAAATTAAATTAAATATAATATATAAAGGGTAATTAAATAGGGGGGTATTTATTTAAATTTATTTAATTTTTAATTTCTAATTTTAAAATTTAAATTTCCTTTATCTATTAAAATTATTGACCTTTTCCATTGTTAGGGGTATAATAGTCTAATTTTAAATTTTCTTTTGTTCCTTTATTAAATAATTGAATGAGGAAGCTTTTTTTTAAATTAAATTGGGGGAAAGGACAGAATTGATTAATTTTGTTTAATTAAAAATTAAATTAAAATAAAAAAAGAAATTAAATTAAATAAATAATTTTAATATAGTCAATACTCTTAACATTAACTAAAAATTTTATTGGAAATTTATAAAATTCGAAGATAAAAAATCTGTTTTTATTTTTTTGGAATATTTATAATGTATACTAAATAGAACAAACATTTCCATGAACACGAAGAAATATTAAAACAAACAAACAAAAAAGCATTTTTGCGAGTTGATATTCAGAGTAGTTGATATTGAGGGATGGACATATTTAAATAATATTAAAAATTAATTAAAGAAAATTAACTCAGAAAATTTTAGAAAAAATAAATAAAAATATATTAAATTTAAAGTTACATTTTTTATCAAAAAAATAAAAAATAAATAAAAGGAATATTTACAGAATAAAATTTTTAAAAAAATTGAATAAATAAAAATAAATGTTTTTTTTTTTAAATTCATTTAATATTTTTTTTGTTTTCTCATTTTCTAATTTGTTAAAAACTTGACGTTTTCATTGACTGAGGCATACAAACAAAATAAATTATTATTGATAGGCTAAATAAAATTAATTTAATTTTTTATTTAAAAAATTTTTTTTTAATAAAATTAATTATTTTTTTAATATTTTTTTTCTTAAATAAAGAAATTAAAAAAGTTTAATTTTTTTTAAATTTTTTTTTGTTTAATTTAATTATTTACGATTATAGTTAGCACGAGCCTCTGCTGTTTTAAGTATTAGTTTAATTTTTTTAATTTTCTATTTAAAAAATATATAATTTAATTATTTAAATATTTTTATTTAATTTTACCTTTTTTTCATCTAATTTATTATTATCTTTTATTTTTTTAATATGTTCAAACTTTAAATAATTTAATTAATTAAAACTTTTTTTTTAAAGGATTTTTTTTTTTTTAATTTTATTTAATATATTTATTTATTTTAAAGAAATATTTTATTATATTTTAATTTTATTATTCTAAAAAATATTTTTTGTTTAAAAAAAATTCTTTAAAAATAATTTTAGTAAATTCAGAACATTAATTAAATTTAATTTTTGGAATTAATTTAATGGATTTTTTTCAATTTTTAAAAAATTTTATTTTAAATAATTATTAAAATTTAATTTTTTTAAAAAAAAAAATTAAATTTCGTTAATTTTATTTATTTAATAATTAATTAAATTTTATTAAATAAATTAATTTTTATTTTTTATTTAAAAATTAAATTAATTAATTAATTTCTTTAAAAATAATTTTTTACCTCTCTATCAGTTAAATAGCTTAAATTAAATTTAGAAAACGATTGATAATTGTTTAACCATCCCGAAATTTCTGTTTTTAAATTTGGGTTATATATTGGTAATTTAGCTTCATCTTTGATACTTTGATTGGATACCTAAATAATTTAATTTAATTTAATTAAAATTTGTTTAATTAAAATTATTTATTTAAGTAATAATTTAAAAATTAATTAAAAATAATTACTCCATCTGCTGCAGCCAATTTAGAAAGAATTTCATCCTTTTAATAATATAAAAATTTATTTAAATAATTAGGTATAATATATAATACCATAGTTTTATCATCTGCTTTACCACCACCAACTGCTTCAAAAACTTTAAATTGGCAAGTAAAAATAATTAAAATAGAAACAATTAAAAAATAATTTTTAATTGAAAACATTCTTTAAATCTATCTAAAGAATTTAAAAAAAAAAATTAAATTAATTTAATTCTTAGAAACAATTAAAATATAATTATTTAAATAAAGAAATATTTAATTTTAATTTAATTTAATTAAATATTATTTAATTTAAATTAAATTAATTTAATTAAATAATATAAAATGAGGGTAATCAAAAATGAGGGGGTATTTATTTAAATTTATTTAAATTTATTTAAATTTATTTAAATTTATTTAAATTTTTTATTATTATTTAAGTAAAAGAGAGAAAGATTTTTTAAAGATTATTTGGGGAAAAGGATAAGAATTGATTTAAATGTCAATAAAATTAATTTTTATAAGTAAATATTTATTAAAAATTTTAAAATAGATAAGCAAATAATAATTAAAAATTAAATTTTAATAGGAAATATTTATTTAATTAAGGGGTAATTTAATAGATTAATTTAAAATATCAAAAATCAGAATTTCTGGAAAAATACAAAAAAAAGTCAAACTTTCTAAAGTTTTTCTGACCGGAACTTTTTTAAATTTAAATATTTTAATGACTTCAGAATTTTTACAGAAAAACTTTACAAGTATTGAATTATTGATGCCTCTTAAGGTTTTATATTAAAAATAAACTTTACGGAACAAATACAATAATATTAAACTTTCCTGAAATAACCTTTGAAAAGGTTTCTAAAAAATTAAATAATTAATTATTTAATAATTAAAAATATTTTTTATTTTTTTAGGGTTATCGTCAATTTGTAGCTATAACATATTTAACTTGTAATTTAATTGGATTTATTGCTAATTCATGGGTATTTTTTGTTGTTGCTCCATTACTTTGGTTATGCCAAGTTAGAGTTCCAAAATCTATTCTTTTTTATATACTTGCACTTTGTGTCCGGAAAAGTAAAAAAAAAAAGTTTATTTAAAGGTATTTATATACTTTAAGCTTTTTTTTTTTATAGACGAAAAACTTTTTTTTAAGTTTTAAGAAAATATTAATTAAAGTTTTTTTTTCTTTTTAAATTTAGTTTTCCCTTTTATAGAACATTTTTTGAAATTATTTTGAATAAATTTACTTTTCTTTCCTTTTTTTTTATTTTTTTAAATTTATTTTTTATTTTATTCATAAGCAACTATTTTATACAGAATATTTTTTTTTTTAAATAAAAGAAAAAATTTGTTTAAATAAACAAAATTGCATGACTTTTTTATTTTTCCATTCTTTTAAAAATTAAAAAAATTAATTGCGCAATTTCTTAAAATTTATAAAATTATTTTCAAAGAATTTATTTAATTTTCTCATAATAAACTTTTGTATTTTTAATAGACGTAAATAATTCTTTTTTTAATTTGTGAGAATAATTTGAAGAAATAAACAGACGAACTTTTTTCCTTTTAATTCAGAATTTTAGAAAATTCAAACTTTTTTCCTCCTTAAATACTTTCTGAATTAGTTTTTCCGGATAGAAAGTAAAAATCAGAATTTTTAACAAAACTCTATTCCGGAAAAACGTTCTCTTCCGGTAAAAACTTATATTAAAAGATTGTTATTTTTATGAAACAAGTTTATTTTCAAACTTAAATGTATTAAAAGCAGTTTTAAAACTTTTTAATAAGTTTATTTAAATATTATTCAACGCAAAAGAATTGCGCACATCCTGAAGAATTACTTTATTTTCACCTGACATTTATTAAAATTTATTTTTATATATTTAAAGGCTTCTCTTTTAAATTATTTAAAATATATCGTGAGAGAATTTAATGATTCAGTGAAAGAAAAAACAAAACAAAATTTATTTAAAAAGACGTAAATACAAAAGGACAAAAAAAAAGAAAAAAGTTTAAAATATTTAAAGGGTAATTAAAATAAAATAATTTTATATTTTAAATGTAAAGGCAATTAAAAAGAAATTTAAATTGTATTTAGCTTTAAAAAAATCTTTTTTATTTATTTATTTTAAATTAAAAAAAAAAATTTTTTTTGGAGGAAGAAAAATTTTTTTAATTTTTTTTTTAATTAATTAATTTAATAATTTTTTTAAATTATTTTTCTTTTTTGAATTTAATTTTAAAAATATTCTAAATAATTATTTAAAATTAATTTATTAATTTATTTATTTATTTGTTAAGAATTATTCCAAAAAAAAAAATTTAATTTTAATTATTTGGAGTTATCAGTGTCCTTTTAATTAGAATAATTTGCTTTAGATAAAGTTTAAAAATCAATTAATTTTTTTAATTATTTTAAAAAAATTATTAATTTATTTATGTTTTGGTCTTTTTTAATAATAATTTTTTTTCCTTAAATAAAGCTACTTAAATAAAAATAAATTTTAAAAAAATTTATTATTTATTAATTATTTTTTTATTTCCATTTTTAGGATTAGAAAAACTTCATTTTTAAGGTCCTCTATTAAATTACGTCAATTAATATTTTTAAATTAAAAAATTATTTTCTATTTAAGGTTAATTTTTAAATTATTAAAAAAAATTTTTTTTTTTTTATAAATATTTTAATTAATAAATCTCGTCATTCTATTTATTTATTTTTTTTTTAATAAATATATTTCTTTTATTTTAACCCTTTTTTAATTACAGGAATTATTTTATTTATTTTTTTAATTAAATTTTTTTCTTCTAATTTTTTTATTTAAAAATGATAAATAATATTTTTTTTAATTAATTTAAAATATTTTTTAAATTTAAAAAAATTTTTTTAATTGTAAAAATTTGAAATTTCTGAATATTTTTTTTATTTTTTTTTTAAATAAAAAATTAAAAAATAGATAAAAAGGCGACGACGATTTTTTCTTTTAATTTTATTTGCATATTTAATTAATTTTTCTTTCTAAAAAATAAATAATTTAGAAAAAAACATAAGAGACTAAAAATTAGAAAACAGATGAAATTAAAATTAAATTTAAATTTTTTTTAATAAAAAAAAATTAATTTATTAGAATATTTATTATTTTTTAAATTATTTATTTTAATAATGTTTCCATTAAAAAAAGAAGCCAAATAAAAATTTCATTTTAAATGAACTTATTATTTTTTTATTTATTTAATTTAGAATTTATTAATAAATTATTTTAATTTAATATTAAACTAAAAATATTTTTTTTTTAAAAAAATTATTTAATTATCTCTTTATAAATAATTTTATTCTCACTAATAAATAAAATATGTAGCAATTTTATTAACATAATAATTAAATTAAACTTTTTTATTTAATAAAATTGCTAAAATACTAATTTAATTTATATGTACACTCTTATTAAATATTTTTAATAAATAAAACTTTTTATAATTTTATTGATTTTTTAGAGCCAATTAAATATGGAAGAACAAGCAAATATTTTAATGACTTCAGAATTTTTACAGAAAAACTTTACAAGTATTGAATTATTGATGCCTCTTAAGGTTTTATATTAAAAATAAACTTTACGGAACAAATACAATAATAAACTTTCCTGAAATAACTCTGAAAAATTAAATATTTAATTATTTAAGATTAAAAATATTTTTTATTTTCAGGGTTATCGTCAATTTGTAGCTATAACATATTTAACTTGTAATTTAATTGGATTTATTGCTAATTCATGGGTATTTTTTGTTGTTGCTCCATTACTTTGGTTAGGCCAAGTTAGAGTTCCAAAATCTATTCTTTTTTATATACTTGCACTTTGTGTTTCTGATTTAGCAACAATGTTTGGTTAGTTTAATAAACTTTAATTAAAAATACCTTCCGGAAGAGAAACAAAAGAAAAGTTATTTTCCGGAAAATAACTCTCGAATAAATTAAACTTTACGTATATCGCAAACTTATCAGCATGTTTATTTAATAGGCTGATTTCCGGAAAATAATTTTTTAGTTATACATTATAAATAAATAAAAGAATACTTAAGCTTATATTCTATCACTTTATATAATTATATATTATTACCTTTCCTTATAATAATTTCCTTTATTTTTTATAGGAATGGTACTATTAAATTTGGAAATACTTAACGGAACTTGGCGTTTTGGTTTAATTGGCTGTAGAGCTTATTTATTCTTTGATTCATTAAATAAATTTTCTGCTCCAGCAATTGTTTTATTAATTTCCCGTACTTGTTATTCAATTATATGTTTGGATAAAGGTCGTTTACGTCAAATATCAAATAATAATAGTGAGATTAAATTAGCTTTTATTCAAGTTATGGTGGCTTTAGTAATTGTTTTATGTCTTCTTTGGCCTCTTCTTGTTTATTCACAAGTAAATATAAATTTTTAATTAAATATTAAAATAATAAATTTAATCCAAATTTTTTTAAGGTCACAGAAATAGTTGTGCGCATTGATAGGCACAAACGACAAGAATTGTTTAGTTTAATATTTATTTTATTAAAATAAATTATAATTTAGATTTGTTCGTAAATGTGCTTTTTTACCACCTCCAAATGTTGAATTACTATTTAATATTGTAGTTAGTATAACTAGGTAGGTTAGTTAGAGAGAATAATTATTTTTATACTTTCCGGAAAGGATTAAATAAACTTATTAGAATTTTTATTTTAAACTCGAGAAGTAAATTTGAAATAAATTAAAGTTCCGGAATTCATAAGTTTAGTGATGGGCTTTAAAACTTTCCGGAAGATAAGTTTATATTTTATACACTAATAATTAAGTATACATATATATTTATATAATTATAGTTATTGTATTCCTTTTGCTGGTTTTATATTCTGGTATGCATCTGTCCCGTTCTTCCTTTGGAGAAGAAAAGAATTATTAAGTCAAAATCCATCTTCTTCATTATCTACTCAAAGGTAATTAAATATTTTTTTCTTATTTTTTCTATTTTTAGTCATCAACCAATTTCTATAAAATCTGGAGCTCTTGGAAGTGGAGGTACTCCCAATATTCCTGCACCTTCTATTGCCCTTATACGTAGAGTTATTGCTACAGTTGTTGTATTAGCACTAGTTTATGTTGTTTGTTGGACACCTTATTGGATGGGAATGTATGCCCAAAGACTTTTTCATTTAAGAATGACTAAACAAAGTAATTTAATAATTAAAAAGACAATTGAAAAGAATTAATTAAAAATTAATACCATCAATTATTTTCTAGACAAATATTTTATTTTTATTTAAATTTTAGCAGTAATTGTTATGTATTATGTTCATTTAATGCCATATGTTAGCTGTGCTGCATACCCAGCAATTTTTACACTTTTTAATCGGCCAATACGGTCTGCACATTATCAGTGGAGACGGTCAATGCAAAGGAGAATGCATGGAAGTTTATTAGTTAGAACAGTTAGAGATGTTTTAATAACTAGGTAAATAATTATTATTTAAACATTAAAAGGTGTTTTATAGACAAATATAATTGTTAAAGAGTACAAAATAATACAAAAATATAAATAAACTTTCCGGATAATATAAAATAAGCAATCCGGAAAAATTGAACTATAAATTTATTTTTTTAGAACTGGTAGTCAAAGATCAAACAGGGAAACAAACGGAATTTCTGTTGGAATTCTTAGGCAAAGACCAAGTAGTTGCGAAATGGAAAGACATCAAAGTTGTGTATTACTTACTAGAAAAGAATCGATAAATCTCTCTCCTTTGGCTACTGCCAGTTTTTAAATTAATTTAATTTTTTTGTTATTGTCTCTTTAATAATTAATTATAGTTTTAATAAATATTCCAAAAAACAGAGAAATTATAATTTACCTAAATTTGCTCATTATTTGATTTAAATATTCTCATTTAAATAATAATATACTAGAAATAAATTTTTTATTATATAGTATGTATTTATAGTTTATATTGTATGAAATAAAACAAACTTTCCGGAACAAAAAATAAACTTAAGTTATATTTCTGAAATAGCTCTAAAAAATAGAAAAATTTTTATTATTTATTTAATAATGTACATAATTAGACTTTCCGGAACCGGAAAATCTTTTTATTGTTTTAGCAAAAAAATAACGATATTATACATTTAATTAATAAAAACAAAAATAAATAAAAATAATTTTAAAATTAAAGGGGTATTCATGCCTATAAATAATTTATATGATCGATTGATCTTCAATGTCACCGGACAACATGCGCAGTCCTGTCGGCTTGTCTCTATTTTTTTTTCATTCACAGCTTCAATTTATGGAATGAAAAAATTATTTTTTACAAGGCCACCCATCAAAATATTTTCCAATAAAAATAATTCCTTTTTTCTTCTAATCAAAAATGGGTAAAAATCATTTTTATTTTTTAAATTGGTTGGGGAAAAAATATAATCAAAATGGTGTAATTCTGTTTTGGATTTTTGGAATTTTGGCATTTTTATTTTGTTGGATATTGTTGACTTTATTAATTTTATTAGCACAAGAATCTGTAATATTTTTTAACATATTTTTTTTTAAATAAATTTCTTTAGTTACTTGGTCCTCTTTTATTAACAAAATCAGTCTCTCTTTTGACAGTAGATCCAGATTCTTATGCAGGAAGAGGAGTACAACTTTTAGTTGGTCATTTTAACGGTAATTTGCCAGCAGAAAGAATAGCTAATTTAACTGAAGGTTTAATTAAATTATAATTAAATATTTTATTTAAATAAATAAAATAGAGGAAATAAATTCAAATAATTATTTACCAATTCCTGGAGCAGGAAAAGATGGCCGTCCTGTGGAATTAGGTCCAGAAGATGAGAGAAGAGCAGAGAAAACTTTTAGTATTAATCAGGTATATTATTAAAGATAAACTTTCCGGAAACTTTTATACAAATAATAACTATGATAAATAAATAACTTTCCGGAAACTGAATATATAACATAATAATTTAGCTTAAATAAAAAAACTTTCCGGAAAACATTAAGTAAGTAAATTTTAATTTTTAGTTCAATTTATTGGCCAGTGATTCAATCGAAATAAATAGAACATTACCAGATATTCGTCGAAGCCAATGTAAAGCTAAGGCTGATAAGTTGCCTCCAATTAATAAATTACCTGATACTTCTGTAATTATTGTATTTCATAATGAGGTTAAAATATTAATTAAATTATTAATTTATTTCTTATAGGCATTTTCTACACTTGCACGCACTGTAACAAGGTTAATAAATGTTTTAATAAAAATAAACTTTCCGGAAATATAGACCATTCAGGAAAATTTTCAGAAAAATTAAAAAAAACTTTCCGGAACTAAATAATATTTCACATTCCCCCTTTAAGTGTTATCAATCGTTCACCTCATCCATTACTTCGTGAGATAATTCTTGTCGATGATTTTTCAAATCGAAGTTTTAATTTAAAAAAAAATATAATTAATATATTTTTTTGTATTTTTAGAATTTTTAGGCGCCGAATTGGAACTTTTTTTAAAATCATTACCTATAAAAATAAAATTAATTAGAGCAAAGGAAAGAATTGGTTTAATTCGTGCAAGGCTTATTGGGGCACAAGAAGCTTTAGGAAATGTTTTAACATTTTTAGATGTTTGTTATTAAATAATTAATTTATTTATTTTTAAATTAACCTTTTATTTAAATATTTACTTAAATTAAAGAAATGGAAATTTAAATTTAATTTAAATATTTTTTTGTAGTCACATTGTGAATGTACTAAAGGATGGCTTGAACCTTTATTAGCTAGAATAAAGGAAGAAAGAAAAGCAGTTGTATGCCCTATTATTGGTAAATAAATTTAATTTAATTAAAATAAATATTTATTTTTAAATGTTATAAATGATCAAACATTTGCTTATCAAAAAGGAATTGAACTTTTTAGAGGAGGTTTTAATTGGAATATGCAATTTAGATGGTATGTATAGTATTTAATTATTTTAATTTAATTTTAAATTTTTTAAGGTATTCAGTTCCAACTGAAATGGCCAAAGAAAGACATCAAAAAGATCCAACTGCTCCTATTATGTAAATACAATATATTTATTTTAAAATTTAAATTTCTATTTAAAGTTCTCCAACAATGGCAGGAGGATTGTTTAGTATTGATAAACAATTCTTTCAAGCATTAGGTGCCTATGATCCAGATATGGACATTTGGGGAGGTGAAAATTTGGAAATGTCATTTCGTGTATGGCAATGTGGAGGATTTATTGAAATACTTCCTTGTTCTCATGTTTTTTTTTTTTTTAAATTTTTTGTTTTAATTTTAAATAATTTTAAAAAGGTTGGACATGTATTTAGACATTCTTCACCTCATGATTTTCCTAAAAATAAAAATTCTGGTAAAATATTAAATTCAAATTTGGCAAGAGTTAGTGAAGTTTGGATGGATCAATGGAGGTTAAAAAATAAAAATTAATTTTAATTTAATTCATTTATTTTAAAGACATTTCTTTTATAAAATATCACCTCGTAAGTGTTATATTATTTATTTATTTTAATTTAAATTTAAAGAAGCTTTTGCTCTACTTCCTAGTTTAGATGTTAGTGAAAGAATAGAACTTAGAAAAAAATTAAATTGTAAAAACTTTAATTGGGTAAGTTAAAATTAAATATAAATTAATACATATTTACCTTCTATTTAAATATTCTTATCAGGGATGGGCGCAATAGATAATAATATCCTAAAAAACGCCGAAGCGTCCGTCCATGATTTCTATACTATAGAACACTTATTAAACAAAGTTTTCTATTTTAAGGACTTAAACTTTGATATATTTTAAATATTTTTCTATTAATTCCAAAGTAGAATCTTTTATATTGAGTATTTAAAATAGAATTATGTTCTTTTATTTTTAATTTAATTTAAAGTATCTACAAAATGTATGGAAAGACAATTTTCTACCAAATGGACATTCATCTTCAATTATTGGACGTGTAAATATAATTTAATTTAAATTATTTAAACATATTTTAGTTTCGTCATAAAGCTTCAAATTCTTGCCTTTTTAATCGTCCTTCAAGTCCAGGGAAAAGACATAGTTTATCAATGGGTACTTGTTCATTAGGTTTTGATATATGGCAGGTAATTTAAATTAAATAAAAGAAATTCCTTCCTTTTTTTTTAGTTTTGGGTATTAGCTTCTTCTAAAGAATCAGAAGGTTTTAGATTAATGAGTGATGAACATCAATGTTTAAGTGCAGCAAAAGAACAAGGAGAAACAAATAATTGGAGAATTCAATTAAGAGAATGTGGAGGACATAGTAAGTGATTAATAAAGATAAATATTTTATTAGTTAATTAATTAATTTAAAGAAATGGAATTTTGGAGATGGGAACAAAGAGTAAGAGTTCAATTATTTTATTTAAAATTATATTTTAAAAGTTTAAACATTTTGTACATATAAATAGCAGTCTTTGTTTAGATGAACCAATAGAAAATAATATTATTTCATTTCCTTATGAAAATATATTTAATGAAAGAGAAGAAAAACATAAAAGATTACCTAAAATGTCAAAATGTATGAGAAGAAAATATTCACAGGTAAAAAATGAATTTAAAATAAAAGAAATTTTATTTATTTTTTTTAAGCAATGGGAATTGATTGAAATTAAATGGCTTCCTCAAAATAAAGAAAATAAATTATAAATAAAAGCTTTTATATTTTTAATTTAAGCAAAAAAAAGTTTTGCGTCAAAACGTCCATTTTACAAAAGATAGTTCAACCAGACAATTAAAGATTTTTTCTTTAAAGTCTAAATATTTTTTGCTTAATTTTTTCGTTTCTAATTTTTTGTTGAATCAGAATTTTAATTAATTGTATAATAAATTGTAAATTTATAAATGACAAAAATATATAATTTTAATTGTCATAATTTAAATTTACCTGCAGTATTTCAATGTAATGATTGGACATCGCATCAGGTTGCTGAATGGCTTAATGGTAATTAAATAAAAATTATTGTCTAAAAAATCCTTATATTATTGTTAAAATTTAGGTGTTGATGATGGAATGGCTCCTTATATTAGACATTTTATTACACACAATATTAATGGAAATAAATTATTAAATGTTGATAATGATACTTTAAAAAGGATAGGAGTGAATAGAGAAGCTACTAGAACAAAAATAATTTCTGCTATTAATTTACTTTTATATTATGTTTGTTTTGTAATTTTTTAAAAGACTTTATTAATTTTAGAGTTATTCAATTAAATATGAAAATTTACAAAAACTTGCTTTGAAAACAAGGTTTATTAATTTTTAGAATTAAATACATTTGGTTATGAAGGTTTTGGAAGAGTTTCCTTACCCAAAGTTCGAAACCTTTTATGAGCACCCTGAGATTTCTTTGAAATCCAAAATCTTTTATATCAATTATTCAAAACATGGGTGTAGGATTTTTAAATATTCTAATGTGTTTTATCTTAAATTCATTTTTTTCATAATAAATATTTATTCTTTTTGTTTAGAGTTTCTTCAAATGAACTACTTGAATCTGTTTCCATTGCTACTCCAATAATTAATAATTCTTCGAATGCTTCAATGCACATTGAAGTTTTAAATAATGTTTTGGGAGCATTAGCTAGTATTTATGAAAATACAATAAGGCTAATATTTTGGCTTGAAAGGTTTTTTTTTTTTAGAAATTATTTAATGTAATTTATTTAAAAGAAATCCTTTTGTTGAAAATAAAAAATTTGTAAAAATGAGGAATAATTTGGCAACATTTATTGATGAAATGATTGATTGTGTAAATAATCCAAATAATCCAAAATTCTTTTCTGTTCCACAATTGCTTATTGAGGTTATTTTTTTATAAATTATTATATTTTGGTTATTAAATTTTAGAGAGCAAAAATGATTCAACAACTTTGTAATGAAATAATTAATTTACCTGATCCAAGTATTTTATACACTGCTTTTCTTGATAGAATTATTATTCGAAGACCTCCAAATGCTGATTGGGTTATTTTTTAATTATTTTTATTAAAATTAAATACTTTATTTTTTTACTGACAAATGGTCACTTGGACATAAGGGTCAAAATGTATTCAATGGATCAGATTTAGATTTGTTTCGAAAGGTTTTCTCCGTACCTTTTTTCAAAAAAATAATTTTATTTTTATTGTTGTCGATTTGACCATTATGTCCAGTTGACCATTTATACGTAACCAAAAAATGAGAGAGGGAGTAGCTTATAATTTTGGTTAATTACGTTTAATTTTAGGGCTTCGAAATTGGAAGAACTTGTCTAGGAATTAATTTGATAACTCGTGTAGATTATAATTCTCCACTTGCTTTTGCAGATAAATTTGATGTTGGTGATGAAATTATTGAGGTTTTATTTAATTCAATTTATATTTTCCTTTTATTTAAAGATTAATGGTCAATCAGTTATTGGTTGGAAAAAGACAAGTCTTTTACGTCGTTTAAACGAAAAACAACAATTTTTACTTCCTGGACAACAACAATTCTCTAATTTAGAAAATGTTGAGACAAGAATGCTTTTATGTAAAAGACCAAGAGAAAGTTGTTCTCCTCAAAGATTTTTTAAAGTTCAAGATGGTGGTAATGGTGATCAGGAGACTAAAAGGCTGACAAAATTAGCTTTGGATTTTAAAAATAAGGTTTTTTAATTTGAAATAATTTTTAAGATTTTTTCCTTCTTTTTGACTTGTTTTTTGAGTTTTTTAATTTATAACCTTATTTAATTTTTAAATTAAAAAATTCAATTTTTATTATAACATTTTTCATTTTTAAAAAATTTTTCCAGATTGGAACAAATTTTTCTATGCGTTGGCATAGAAATCAAAAGGATGTAAAAAAACATGAGAATAACAATTTAGCCCTTCGTCGTGTTCGTTCTTCAAGTTTTACAGCAAATGTTAATTCAAATAGCCGTAGATGTAGTGATTGTTCTTTACCACAAGCTAGTCGATGTATTTCACTTTTAATTCCAATGGGGAAACAACAATTATTTCGAAGAGCTTCTGTGTGGAATGAAAGCCCTCCTGGGACATTACATTCCCCTTTTAAGGTTTTTTTTAAATTTTTTAGTAAAAAGAGTCAATTAAATTATTTATTCATAATTTAATTAATTTTTAGGCTTTTATAAAGTTATAATTAATTAAAAATTAAATTCTTTTAAGGACTCAAATTCTTGGCTTCTTTTACTTGCTTCCTGGGGAACAGAAAATCGTTTAACACCTTCAAACAGACCTGAACGTATTCAAAAAAGACCTCCCCCATTAAAGGGTATTTTAGAGTCTGGAATTTCTGTTGTGGTAGATAAAGGGGAAACAAAAGAGGAAGAAGAAGAAAATGGTTTTTTTTTAATAAAAATATTATTTAATTCTTTTTGTTTAGGAATTATATTTTCTAGTGTAGAAATTGTACCAGAAAATGAATTAATTAAAATTGGGAGAACAACAACATTATCTGTTATTGTAGAACCTGAATGGAATGCACCAGTAAAAGAAATTACTGGAATTTCAACACAACAACAACAACGTGACCCTTTTGCTGAAAATTGTATAAATCCAGTATCAATAATTAGTGAATCACCTTTGAGGTTTTTTTTTAAAAATAATTACTTTAAGGTATTTTTATAAAATTAAAAAGACTTGGTCCAAATAAAAATTAATTTTCTTTAAAATTAATTATTATTGAATTTTAGTACAATTCATGCAAAAATAGCTCGTTTCTTTTATGGAGAATCAATTCCATCACCTAGTCCATCATCTATAATACAACAAAATTCTCCAACAAATAATGAATTAATTAAAAATAATAAAATAAATAATAATAATATAGAATGTAAAACACCAATAACACCAAATTCAACAAAATATTCATTAGAATTACCATTTAATTCTTCTTCATCATTATTAAATAATTCAAATAAATTAGGGAATGAAAGTAATAGTTATGGTTATGGTGGTGGTTATGGTTGTGGTAGTTCAAGTAGTTTATGTTCTATTGATTCACCTTCATATATTTCTACTACAATTGTTAAAACTACATGTACTAATAAAAATAGATTAGCTGTATATTATTTAATATTTTTGTTTTAAAGAAAAATTTTTAATTAATTAATTGAAAAAATTAAATTTTTTAAAAATTTTTATTAAATCTATTTTTGTTTTTTTTTAATTTTTTTTTTTTTTGGAAAGGTTAAGAGATTTTTTAAATTTTAATAATTCCAAATTTGTGTAAAATCTGAGAGATTTTTTTTTAACAAAAAAAAAAAAATTAATTTTTTAATAATTTTATTAATTAAAATTTAAATTTAATTAATTAAAAATATTTTCTTTTTTAATTTTAAGCCATTAGCAGAACCAGATGAAGTTGGAGATTTTTTACAAACTTTTGTACCTTTATCTATTTCAGAAAATGTAAAAAATTTAAATTAAATTTACATTAAATTTAAATTTAAGTTAATTAATAATAATTCTTTATTATCTCCAATAATTGAAGGATTAATTTTAAGAGAATTTTTTCAATCAGAAAATAATAAAAAACAAATATTTAAAGCTTCATTTAAAAGAAAACGTTGGACAAAATGTTGGGGTTTAATTAAAGATGGATATTTTTATATAAAAGAAAATGAATTGGTAAAATTAATTTAATTAATTAAAAAAATTAATTTTTTTAATTTAAATTTTAAAAAAAAATTTTTTTTATTTTTTTAAATTAAAATATTTTTCCCTTAGATTTACTCAATAATTTTAATTAAAAAAAAATTTTTTAATTAAAATTTTAATTTTAGTCAACAGAAATTCAATTTTTAATTGATTTATCAATAAATATATTAATAACTAAACCAGAAATTCAAACAAGTAAAAAATATATTTTTTTATTAAAAAATGTTTCAAATAAATTAAAATTACATTTTGCATTTTATTCTTTTGAAGAATTTAAAAAATGGACAGAAGCAATAATTTTTGAACAAAAAAGAATAAATAATAAAAATAATAATATTTCATTTTCTAATGATTCTAATAATAATAATTTATTTAATTCTTCTACTAATTCAATGATTGTAAATATTGTAAATAATAATAATATAATAAAATAATTATTTAATTATTTTTAAAAGGAAATTTATATATATTTTTTTATTAAAATTTAGAATTTGTTTTTATTTAATTTTTTTTTTTTAATTTAAATTTTTTATAAATTTAATTATTTAATTTTAAAAGAAATTCTATTAATTAATTAAATAAATAAATAACAAATTCTGAATTTTTTTCTAAATTAAATTTATTTTTAAAAAATTTTTTTTATCTTTTTATTTTTTAATTTGTGATCTTTTCTATTTTGCAATTTAGTTATTTTCTTTTTTCCCCTCTATTAATTTAGCTTTAACTTAACAATTCTTATATATTTTTATTTATTAATTTATAGATTCTTTTAAATTTTTTTAAATTACCTTTTCCTTCTTTTAATTTAAATAAAAATATTTTGTGATTTTTTTTTATTGCATTTTTTAATTATTTTTAATTTTTTTTCTAGTCAATAAATTTTAAAAAAAAAATATTTTTTTTTTTTTTTAATTTAATTATTTTAATTTAAATATTTATTTATTTAATTAATTTAAATTTATTTAAATTAATATATATAAATGTACTTCTTTTTAATATTAATTTTATTAATATTAAATTTATCTTCAAGTCAAAAATGTCAAATAAAATTTCAAAAAAATAATTTAAAAGAACAACAATATTGTACTTTAAATAATAATTTAAATAAACGTTATTTGTTATATTCTGTTGTATGTTTTATTTTTTAATTTTTATTTTTAAGATTTTTAAAAGAATAGAGGAGAAGGATTTAATTTAAGAAGAGATGTTTATATGAGAATTGCTAATGTTATTAGACAATTAAATGATGAACAAGGTTTTAAATTAAATTATTAAAAAAAAAGGAGGGGGGTTTAATGGTAATATATAATATAATAAATATATATTATGGATTAAATAAATTTTAAAAAATAGTTCCCATAAGATAGTGAATGCTTAAAAAGGGAATTGTTTGTATATCTTTAAAGATTTATATTTTGTACTTTTTTACTGTTTACTGGTTGTAAATCCTCTGTCTGATTTTTCTAAAGATTTGAATAAAGTTAAAGGGAATTAAACCACCAATCAAACCCTTTTCTTTCTAAATTAACAATTTAATTATTTTCTCAAATAATTTTAAGGTTATAATTTTACCCTTGTTTTACCTCCCTGGCACGGTATTTGGCATTGGCGCAATTCTAATTTAAGAATCGCTTGGAGAGAATTATTTGACATTAAAAGCCTTAATAAATTTATTTCAGTTATTGAATTTGATGAATTTATTAAAGGTTTATTTTAATTTATTTATTTTAAATAGTTTTTAGACAAAAAAGAATTAACTATTGATTCAATTTTATATCTTCAACATTATCAAGAAGGTTGGTCAGAAGATAAAGGTTTTGAAATTAAATATGATATAAGGCCTTGTATTGATGCTAATAAATATTATTATAAAAAATATGGAGAAATATGGTTAGTTTATTTTATTTTAATAAATAAGGTAATATTTTAATTAATTTAATTAAAATTAATGAAATAATGTATTTTGAACATTTTTTATTTTAATTAGGGAAGGCGATTTTTCTGGTTATTCTTTGCTTTTTAAAGAATTAAATTGTCTTTCAATACAAGGACAATCAAGTACTTTAGTTGATGCAATAATTAAATTATTACCTAACAAGTTTAAATTTAATTATTAAAAAAAATAAAGCTTTTAATTTAAAAGGCAAACAATTTTAATTGACAGAGCAGAAACTATTTTACATGATATTTTTGGCGATAGTATTTAATTAATTTATTTAATTTAATTTTTTTTTTAAAGTAAATTATTGGAAAGCTAGAAAATCAATGAATTATTCAAAAAAATTAAAAAATATTGGAGATTTATTTAGAAAACAAAAATTTTCTCCTTTGGGAAGTGAATTTATTTGTGCACATTTGAGAAGAGGAGATTTTGTTTGGGCACACAAGGAAATTATTCCTTCAATGGAGGGAGCGGCAAGAAAGGTTTTTTAATTAAATTAAATTTTTATTAGTCGATTAAAAAATAATTATTAAATAATTACCTAAATATTTAATTTTTAATTCAGACTCAAGTGACCCTTTTTGTATTTATTTAATTTTGTACCTTTAATATTTTTGTTAAAATTTAAAAAAATGTTTCTAAATATTTTACATAATTCTGGACATTTTACCAAAAATTATTTTATAAAAACATTATTTCTAACCAAATAATTTATTTAAATTAATTAGTTTATTAATTATTTAGTTAAAAGATTTGTCAACATCTCTTGGTATTAAAAATATATTTATTTGTACTGATTCTAATAATAAAGAATTTAATGAATTAAAATTAATTTTAAATAAAAATGGATTAATTGTTGAACGTTTTGTTTCTGAAGAACATTCTCCTGCTGCTATTTCTATTATTGATCAAGTAAATAAATTAATAATTAAATAAAAAAATTTTGTTTTTTAAAGTGGACTTGTGCAAATGCAAGGTTTTTATATTTTAATTAATTAATTATTTTTTAATTTTTCTTTTTTTTTTTTTTTTAGATATTTTATAGGAACACATCATTCAACATTTTCTCTTCGAATTAATGAAGATAGGGAAATTCTAGGCCATTTACCAGAGACTACTTTTAATAGATTTTGTGGAGAAAAAGAAGAAAATGATAATTGTGAACAACCTGCAAAATGGAGAATTTTAATTTAATTTAATTTTTTTTGATAAATAAATTTATTTAATTATTAATTTATTTATTTATATATTAGATATTTATTTTTTCTTTTAAATATTTATTTTATATTTTTTTTTTTAATTTTATTTAAATTTTTTGTTCAAGTAAAGAATGTCTGAAATTAATAAATTAATTCAAACTGCTCGTCTCAATTTTGTTGATAATCAATTCAATAATTGGTTAAATATTAATAGATTGTTTAATTTACTAAAGGTTTTTTTTTAATAATTTTAATTTCCTGCTATTTTGATTTTTTATTACTTGGGTACTTTTTTTAAATATTTTTTCAAACAAAAAATTTAAAATTGTTAATAAAATTATTTTAAAAATTAAAAAATAATTTTTAATGTAATTATTAATATAATTATTTTTATTTATTTTTTAAATAATTTCAGAATGCTGATTTACCTTTTACTGAGGATATTTATCGTGCCTACTCAGCTATAATTAATTCTTTATTATTAAATCATTTGGACTTTTCTCAAAAAAATTTTTTTAATACAAAAAAGATTGCTTGTTTAATTTTACAGTTATTTTTAATTAATTTAAAATTAATTTTTAAATTTTTTAAAGATTTGATTCTATAATATTAAAATCAACTCAACTAGAAGTAAATAATTCAAAAACATTTAAATTACTTGATTATTTAATTAAATGTATTTTTTATATGAGAATTGGTGATTTTATTTTTGCAACTATTTTTGCTGAGAAAACGGTTAATTTTTATTTATTTATTTTTCTTTTTATTTATTTTTGTATTTGTTAGTTCTATTAAAGAAAATATATAAAAGGAATGTAAAACGAAACTTTCCGGAAAAACAAACTTTCCGGATATTTAATTTTATTCAGTAATTTAATTATTTTTTAAGTTTATTCTTTAAAGTTTTTGAAATATAAAATGTTCCGGTTTTCCGGAAGCAAAAAAGTTTTATTTTTCTTTTATTAAATTGTATTAAATTAAATTCTATTTTTATTTAAGATTTCAAAAAAATCTTCAAAACAATTAATTCTTGCAATTTATTCTTATAATATTGCTTATGAATATATTATTAAAGGAATTGAACTTGATGAAAATATTGATTTAAATTTATATTCAATTTTATCCCTTTGTGCTTTAGAATTAAATATTTTATTAAAGAAAAATTGTTTTGATGAAAATGCTTTGTTTTTATGTAATAATTTAATGGTTTGTTTTTTATTTTTTTTTAATTAAGAATAATTGGGAGGGGAAATAATTAATTAATTAAAAATAATATTTTGATAATATGGACCATAAAAGAATTTTTTGAATAATTTTTTAAAGATTAAATTCTCCTTTTATTTATTTTAAAATTAATTAATTTTTATTTTTAGCTTGGTTCATTTATTTACAATTTTTCTGAAACATTTAATTTACAAAAAGAAAATAATGAAAATAAATTATTTATTTTCTCTGATCAAACAACAATTACAAATCAATTAAGAACAAATTTTGATATTAAAAAATATTTAAAAAATTCATTTTCGTTAATTGAAAATAATTATTTTTTGAGAAGATTTGTTTGGATTATTTCTGAAATTTCTGATGATTTTAAAGAAGAAATATGTAAATATATTTTATTTTAAATGAAATAAAAATTATTAATTTAATTCTTTTATTTATTTAGATACTTTCATTGACCAATTTTTCAATTTTCTTCCTGATTGTCCTATAGATGAATTTAATTCTTGTTCACCTGAAAGTATTTCTAAAATAGACTTAAAAGTATTTAATTAATTTTTAATTAATTTAAATTTTAATTTTTTTTAGATTTTTCTTTTTCGTCTTTCTCATTATTTAAATTGTGAATTTAATAATAAACAAATTAATTGTACACCTCCATGGATTTTTTATAAAAAACCAAATTCTAATCATTTAAAATTTTGGAATTTTATTGTTAAAAGTTTAAATGATGGAGGAATTTCAGAAAATTTCAGTACAAGGTTAATTAAATTCTAAACTAAGAATTTTCCTTTTTTTCCTACAAATAGTCATTTGGACATAATGGTCAGATAGTCACCAATAAAGATTTCCGGATTTTAAATTATTTTCTAATAATTTCCGGATTAATTCTGAACAGAATAAATTCTGAAAAATTCCGTATATAAACAACCGGAAAATAATTATTTTACCAATTATTAAATATATTTGTAGTATTCCTGACCATTATGTCCATTTGATCTTTTTCATTTAATAGAAGTTATGAATTTTAAAATTAAATAATTTATTTATTATTATTTTTTTAGTTTAATATTAGATGATTTAAATAATATAATAGAAATAACAATAATAATTGAACAAATTAGAGATCCAAATATTCAAACAAATTCAGATGATTTAATTAATACAATTAAATTTATAAATCAATTAATATTAAAAAATACAAAAAATAAAAATGAAAAATTTAAAAATTATTTAAAAATTCTTTTAGAAAGATATTCAAATATATTTAAATTAATTATACCAGAAAATGATTGGATATTTATTGTTGATGAAAATAAAATTGAAATTGAAGAAGAAAATAATTTTATTAAAGAAATAAAAGGAGGAGGAGAGAAAAAAGAAGAAAAGGAAGAGGAAATTTTAATTGTTGAAGAAAAAAAAGTTTTTATTAAATTAAAAATTAATTTTACTAAAAAAAAAATTTTTTCAGAAAGAAAAAGAACATTTAACAATGTCAACACAAACTGAGGAAACAATAAAAGAACACCCAGTTGATCAACACACTAGTAAACAACAAAAAATAGTTTACGATTGGGGAGAGACTAATTTTCATATTAATCGATGGATATACCACAATGAAGCACTTTATAAAATGTTTAACAAAAAATAAAACAAAAATTATGTTTTTTTTTAAAAATGATTTTTGATATTATAAAAAAATAATTTTAAACAACAAATATTAATAATATATTTGATTATTCTCTAAAAATTCTTTTAATTTTTTTAGAGCCTTTCCTCTATGAGATATTTTATTTTTTTCTTCTGAAGTTAATTCAGCAAATGTTTTGTCAAAACCATTTGGCTTTTTAATAAAATAAAAATTATTTTAAAAAATTATTTTTTTGTTTTACCAAAAAACAAGGATCCCACCCAAATTGACGATTTCCTCTAGGCTCAACAATTGTACCTTCTATTCTACCTTAAAATTAATTAAAATAGAGAAATTCTCTATAAATATTATTTATTTTATTCAAACCTTGAAATGTATGTATTTTTTGATTTACTCCATTACAAAAGGCAAAAGTACAAAGTGCATAGCCTGATTTGTCCTCAAATCCATCTAAATTTAATTTAAATAAAAATTAAAAAGTTTAATTTTAAACTAATTTATTATTAACCTAATAATTTAATTAATCCATCTGGCTTTAATTTTTCAAGAAACCATTTAATATAAGGCCCTGGCAAACCACCAAATGCATTAAAACATAAACAAGTATCCTCAACAATTACAGGACCTTCAATTTGTTTGGATGCTAATTCACATTTTTTGGTTACAATTTCGTCTGGTTCACCTTGGAATTCAGGTAAATCTAGTGCAACATGTTCAACCTAAAGAAAAATAAATAAATAATCTGATATTTTTATAAAACGAAACCGTCACTTTAAATTGTACAAGAATTATCAAAATAATCAATTAATTCAAGTAATTATATCCAATAATTTCTTTTAATTTTTAAATCTTACATTAAAATTATTGCCTAATATTGCTTTAAGCTCTTTAAGTTTATTTTGATTTCCAGTAACAAATTTTAATGTTTTGATGGAATTCATTAAAACCTTAATAAAAAAATAAAAATAATTAAATAAAATAAATAAATATTTTCATTTTAATTAAAAAATTAAAAATAATTATTTAAAAATTAAAACTAATTTTTTATTCTAATAATTTACAATAAATAAAACAATAACAAATTTATTTTTATTTATCTTATAAAAAATTAATTCCTGCAGCAAATTGTATTCCTGGAGAACAATTATCATTAGGAAAATAACGAAGAGGCAAAACATAATTTAATTCAAATCGAGCACTATTAAAGAAATTTATTGCAAATCCAATACCTAAAGAAATTCTTTGCTTTGTTATGAGATCGGACAATAAAGTTGTTGAGTTTTTTAAAGATAAAGAACCAGAAGCAAGAAAAATATGGGCAAAAACCTTAAAAAAATTATTTATTTATTTTTTAAATTTTTTTTAAGCAAAAATTAATTTAAATAAAACAAACAATTAATTCAAAAAAATAAATTAAAATTATAAAAAAATAATGGATTAAAAAGTCCTTAAAAATATAATTATTTATTTCAATAGTTAACATTCTTTATTACTAAATTTTATTAATAAAATTATCTTAAAAAATTAAAAAACCGTGTCATAAGGTACTAAAGGTGCATAAATATGTAAAACATTAGAAAAAGAAGCAACTCCACCAAGAGAACAATTTTCTGTTTGAATTCCTATTGAATTTTGTTCAAATCCTCTCAAATCGTAAGGTCCACCCAAGTAAATTCTATCAAGTAAATGAAGAGAATTTCTTTGATTTAAAGCTTTCATAAAAGCAAAACGAGTTGATAAAGAAAATATTAAACCATAAAAAGGTTCAGAAATTGAAGTCTTTTTAAATTAAAAATTAAATTAATTTAAGAAAAACCTGATAATCAAAAATTGATTTAATAAATGATGTATCACCAATTAAACCAGCTAATTCTGAATTTAATTTAAATAAATTTCCTTTTGTTGGAATTATTGGTTTATCCCTTGTATCACTGGAAATTAGATGTTCAATAGAGAATTTAGTTGTATGACCAGAATGTTCACGAATTAGAAAAGGAGTATCTTTATTTGGTAGAAAGAGACGCCAAATCTTTAAAATAAATATTTAAATAAGAAAAAAACATAAAGAATTAACCATATTTAACCGTAAAGAAGACAATATTCGATTAGATAAATATCCATTATTTAATTGTATAACAGCTGCATTTTCTAATGAATCAGACTTATTCCAACGATAATAATCAGTATTTTTGAATAAATGAGCAGTTATATTGCTATACTTTTCCCATCCAAGAAAAGGTTTAAGAGCTTTAATATAATTATTTAATTATAATTAAATTGAAAAAACTATTTTTACGAAGCATTTCATTTAAAAAATAATTAAAAACCTGTAAATCCAAAATTGTATCCTCCATGTTCTTTTATTCCTTTTGAATAATTTAATTCTGCAAATTCTCCTCTACCGAATATATTCTAAAATATAATTAATTTAATTATAAGAATTAAATATAAATACAGTTCTTCTAGCAGTAATTCCAGCATCAGTATCTCCACTTGTCTTCATTTCCATTTTTATATTTAATTTTACTGGCCTTTTATTCTCTTGAACAGTGAACTTAACTGAATAATCAGAAACTCCAGAAACATCAATTTTTGGTTTACAAACTTCGAAAAGGCCCATTTTCTAAAATTTAATAAAAAAAACGATTAAAAAGATAACTCTAATGGTATTTACTTTTAGAGTTATGACTCTGGTTAATTTGGGAATGAAATAAAATTTAATTTAAACCTGCATGTGTGTAGAAGCCATATTTGCCATAGAAATAAGTTGATCTCTATTAAATAAAAATAATAATTAAATTGTTTTAATAAACCCTTACAAATTTGTTGCTTTAAATAATTCAGATACTTCTTTTATTAAGGCATCTCGTTTGGTCATTGTAACTCCATAGAATTCAATAGATTTTAATACAACAGGAATATTACTAATACGATCATAAAAATTATTTAAATTAATTGATTGGCTGTTCAACATTTATTTTTAAAAAATAATTTAATGTAAAATGTAAAAATCTGAAAAACATTTTAAAAAATTGTATTTAATTTGAAGAAAAAGAAAATCAAGTTTAAAATTAAATCAAAGATAACTTTAATTAAATGAATTTATCGGGGAAAAAAATAAAAAAATTCGTCTTTTTTTGGCCAACTAAACGCCGCCAAATGAGTTCCATAGTTCTTAGATTGTAAAATATTTTTCCCTTTAGACTTTATTTCTTTATGACTATTTTTTGTTTTTATATAAATTTCGAAATAAACTTTATGATTTAAATTTTTTTCTAATTATTTGTTTAGATCTAAAGAAAAGTTTCAAAATTATTAATGTCACTTCAGAATTTGCCTCTAGAGATTTTGGTTAGTTTTTTAATTAATTATTATTATTTATTTTTAAGAAATATATTTTTAATTTTCTTGACTCCAAAGAGAAAATCAAAATTGAACGTGTATGCAAAGAATGGAAATATTTATCTTGGAATTATGCATGGTTAGATTGTCAAGATTTGAGATTTTCATGGGATGATCTTTTATCCGAAGAATGGAAAAATAAAGATGAAATAGAAAAGAAAGTTGAAAAATTGAATGGAAATCAATCGATAGTAAGAAATTAAAAGAATATATTAGGCCAGATTGGTTCTGGACAATCTCTGAGGTTTTTCATTTAATTCAGAGTTTAGTGTAGATCAATAAATCTAGTGGCTCATAGTCAATGTCCATCACTTTCAAAAATTCCATTTTATATAAGAGTATTATATTAATTTTATAAACATTTTTAGATAACTCAGCAATTATTAAATGAATATAAAACAGTGCATAAAGATTGTTATATTAAAAATCTTAATTGTCAGGATTGTCCAAAGAACACAAATGAAGGCAAAAATTTTGACAAATATGAAAGAAGAGGATGGCTAAATCAAGAGAATGCAATGAATAATTACAGAAAATTGCTTTATAATCCTGATCTTTATAAAAAGAAAAGGCCTTCTCGAAGTGTTAGTTTCTTTTTTTCTTTCAATTTTATTGTATAAAAGAGGATGACTTTTAACCGTCGACCTCTCTGTAGACTGTTGCTCTTTTGAGAAAAAAATCTTTTGGGTTCAACTTACATTTAATTTCCAAATAAATATTTTAGTTGAGTGTATTAAGTGCTTTGGTTCGTCGTTGTGCTCCAAATCTAGAATTTCTTTCTATTGAACAAGGCATTACTGTCTCCACACGTGTTGGCCGTTATTTTCATTTCTTGAAACCTTCTCTTCTTCATTTTTCTATGATGGAACCAATTGATAAATGGCATTTAAATCAAATTGAAGAACATTTGTCTCCTTCACTTCTTTCTTTGAGTTTATCTTTGAATAAAAAGGTTTGTTCCTTTTCTTATATTTTCCCAAAATTTAATTATTTAAGAGTTTGTTAATTTCAGAAGCAAAAATTTTCTGGAATTCTCAATTTTTAGTTATCGGATTAACTCGCGCGCCATTAGACATTTCTATTTAATAATTTTTATTTTTACAGAAAACGTCTATTGATGCATTTTTGTCTTTAGTTTTAAAATGTCAAAAGCTTGAACGTCTTTACATCGATAAATTTAATTTAATTTACGATAGGTCTTTGGAAATTGGACAAACTCAATTTATTCCTTCAACATTACAACAATTAAGTATTAATTATTCTGTTTATGGCAATAAAATTTATCTACAAGAAATTCCTAAAATTTGTCCAAAACTTTGTTTTTTATATATTCGAAATGATGATTTTGATTATTCTTATAATTGTGAGATAAATGACCCAAACATCCTTAGGTATTTTTAACTCTTTTGGCAAGTACCTTTTGTCGCCCACCGGTGATCTTAAACTGAAAATGTCCACAATTTTTGTTCGAAACTTTTTTTTTTATTTTAAAGGGGAAATATAGTCTAATATCAGTTTAATCTAAAAAAATTGTTAATTTTATTTATTTTCAATAATTACTTGCGGACTTTTTACTTCAAAAAAGGAAGTTACGAGTGTCCATTAATTTTTTAGTTTTTGCACTCCCGTATTTTATGCTATGAATATTAAACAATTAAATATTCATCCAACTTTGAATTCTTTACGTGCTTTAAAAGTTCAACATAACTTAATGAGGGTATTATTGTTTTTAAATAATTAAAATTAAAAAATAATTTTTCAGTCTGATTTATTGGAAATTGCCTTGTCTTGTCCAAATTTGGAACATTTGGATTTTATTTGGAAAAATTATGTTGATGATTTAGATGGTTGGGTTGATGCACGTCAATTAGAAGCACTTTATTCATTTAATAAGCTTTCATCAATTTCATTTGAAATTAAAATAATTTTACGTTATTGTCCAAATGAATCAATGCCATTTCATCGTGTTTGTAATTCTAATTGTTGGAACTATAAAAATAATCTAAATTTTAGTTATTTTGTGTAGATGGACTTCGTTTTGATGATTTTCTTTTTGAACTTCTTTTAAATTTAAATTCAATTACACCTTTAAAAGTAAATAAAGTTGAAAGGTTTTTTTTATTTATCTTCTATTTTAAGAGTTTGGAATTTCTTTATGGTAACGATTTTTATTTCACTTCTGAATATGCACTCAAAATTTTAAAAAATTTGAATCAATTAGAAACATTTTTATGTGCATTATCAACTTATAATAATTTTACAAAAAAATTGGAACCAAATTTATTTTTTGAAAAACTTGTTAAAATATTAAATGAAAATGAGAATCAAACAAAAGTTTCTTTTCGTTTTATGGTTTTGTTTTATTTAATTATATAAGTAAAAAAATTTTTAGAGTGAATATTATTATTTTCGAGAACCTGACATAATTTTTAAATGGAGGAGAGGAAAACCTTTTGAATTAATTGAAACGCCTCAATTTAATTATTATAATTTTAGTTTTGGTTATTCTATAGTTTTGGAAAAAATATTAAATCAATCTTTTGGTTATAGAAATAAGTATGTGTTTAAAATTCTTTAATTTTTCTTAAATTTGTTTATTCAGGCAAATTCTCTTTTCTAGATATTTAAATGAAATATAATGTAATTTTAATAGATATTGCAATTTTTTATTCGATCTTTATTTTCTAAACTTTTATTGTAAAGCTATATTTCTTTTTTAAATAAATTGTTTTATCTATTTTTATATTTGGGAATATTAAAGAATTATTGAGACTCAATAGACCCTTTTCTTATTAATTTGCGTTTAATACTCTTTTGAGTCTGGTTGTTTGAGTCTATAAATTATTTTGAATATTTTATTTATTTATTTTAAATACTAAATATGCTTAAAAAATTTGCAACTTCTTCTCTTTGGCGTTCGAAAAATCCTCATTCTCTCGAATATTTAAGGTTTTTTACTTTTATTAAATAATCTTTTAAGAAAAACAAATTTTAGATATCTTCAAGGAGTTTTAGTTAAAAATGAGAAAATAACAGAAGGGAATAGATCTCTAGTGATTGAGGCAGTGCGTGCAATTACTGAAATTTTAATTTGGGGTGATCAAAATGATGCTGCAGTTTTTGAGTATTTTTTTATTTAATTTCAAACCAATTAAGTTTTTTTTTATTTCTTTTTTTCATTTAATATTCCATCTGGTTATTTTAATTAATTTTTTCTTTTTAAGTTTTTTTCTCGAACGACAAATGTTTTCACATTTTCTTAAAATTATGCAGCAATCTGATACAACTTTTGTTAATATACAATTACTTCAAACATTAAATATTTTATTTGAAAATACTAAAAATGAAACGTCTTTGTGTTTGTTTTTTTTTTCTTAATTAATTATTTTTTTAGATTTTTTATTAAGTAATAATCATGTAAATTCAATTATTACTCACAATTTTGATTTTACAAATGAAGAAATTATTGCTTATTATATTTCTTTTCTTAAGACTTTATCTTTTAAACTTAACGTGAAAACTGTGCATTTTTTCAGTGAGGTTAAGATTTTCTTTATTTTATTTGAAAACAATTTCTTTTTACTGAACATTATGTTGTAAATGTGTAAACAATTATTTTTAATGTTATTTTGGTACTTTTTGATTATACGATCAAAAAGGATATTTTTCACATTTTATTATTTGCGGACAAAACTTGCGGATTATTTATGTCAAACAATTTAAAATTAAATTTATTTATTTTTCAGAATGCTGACCATTTTCCTTTATTTACTGAAGCTGTTAGGTTTTACAAACATTCAGAACCAATGATCAGAATTGCTGTGAGGACACTTACTTTAAATATATTTAAAGTTTTCTTTTAAAATTAATTTTTTAATAAAAAAAAATTTTTAGGTTAAAGAGCAAATGTTAAATAAATTTGTTTTAACTCATTCTCGAGAATATTTTAACAATGTTTGTAAAGAAATTGCTCATCAAATAATTGAGGTTAAATTAATTTTTAATTTTTATTAAATTAAATATTTAGATGGACACTTTTGCAAGGTCAGCACAAAACGAAGCAAGTAACAGGTTTTACTTTTTAATTTTTTAATTAAATTATTTTTTAAATTTAGATCTCGTTTATCTGTTTATATTGATGTTCATATTGATAATTTACATTATATTAATGATATTTTGGTTATTGGAAACTCTGATTTGGTAATTAATTTGTTAATTAATTTTTCTTTTTTCCCATAAATTTTCGTTTTTGTTTGCAAATGGACATAATGGTCAAACATTTTTGCCATTCTTTTCTTTAAATTCCTTATTAATAATCAATTGACCATTACCTTTTTATCGAAAAGAATCAGAAAAAAGTACTTAAAATGTAACTTCAGAATTTATTAATAATTGATTGTTTACATCAATTCCTTATTGGCCCAATATATTTATCTTCATTATCATCAATTAGAGCACAAACAAATACTTTACTTGTTTCACGTGTTACTTCTTTATTCCTTTTTGCTCAATTTTTAAAAATTATTCAAGAACCTGAAACTATTCAAAATATTTTAACTTTTATTTTCTTTGGTGATATAAATGATATAAAAACTGAATGGGTTAGAACTTTAAGTGATGGAATTACTTTGGCAAGTATTCAAAAATGGGATAAAACTATTACTGAAAGGTTTTTAATTTTTATAAATTAAAAGATAAATATTAAATTACCTTTATAATGTAATTAAATTAATAAACATATTTATTAATTGCTTTTTTGTTTTTATACACTAATTTCAAGTAGTTTATAGGTTATAATTGTATACCAACCTTTTAGGTAATTCTTTAACTTTTAGATTTTCTGTTAATTAACGCAAAAATCCTTTAGAATTTTATTTTAAAAAATTATATTTAAAGTTCTCCTTTTCGTAATCATTTATTTATGGCATTACATGATGGAAATGATGATGACCATTCTTGTTTTTTTGCTCTTATTTTAATTAATTATATTTTACAAAATAAAGGTTTTTTTATTTAATTAAATTAATTTTTAATTAATTAATTTTCAGTAGCACAAAAAGAATTATTAAATGCAGCACAATTACCATTTCCCGGTTCTACACTTAAATGTGATTCAGAATTAGCTGATTGTTTAATTAGAATAATTGAAAATTGTTCACTAACAGGTTTTTAATTTAAATTAATGGAGAGTATAAAAACAACATTATTTTAAAAACGTTATTTAAAAGAGAGGAATGAATTTGGACAATAAATGGGGGTTATTAAAGTTTTGAATATTCTTTTCCTCTACAAATTATTCCTAGAACTCTAACCCAAGGCTAATCCAAATCCCTTAATAATTTAAAAAATATTTTATTAGAAAATATTCTGTTAAGGAAGTATCTTTTTAGTAAAATATTCCCTTTATTAATAAAATTTTTAATTAATTAATTATTTAGATACTTTAATTCGTCCAATAACTGTTGAATTATGTAGTATTGTTATTCGACATATTCTTCTTTGTTTAGAATTAGATCAAGAATTTTATTTATTAATTGAATCTTCAGTTAGAAAAACTCAACATAAATTATCTAATGTTTTAAAAGGTGCTTTACAAACTGAAAAATTTTTTTTGGAAATGTTTGAAGAAGAATATTATTTAATTCAGGTTTTATTTTAAATTTTAAATTTAAATAAAATTTAAATAGAAACATGAAAGAACAATAAATACATTTTTAGAAGATCCAGGGCTTTATTTACCTCCTAGTAATACACCTATATCGTAAGTTTGGAATTTTTGATTAATATTTGGTAATATTTTTAGACATAGATAGTGATATGTTTATTTAAAATTAATTAATTTATCTGTTAATTATTTATTAAATTTTATGGACTCTAAATATTTAATCCTAAAATGTTAGTACCGAAATGTCCGTATTTTATTTTCTTTATTTTTTTTTAAATTTTATTTTGAGTATTAATTTTATATATTTCCATTTTCCCGGTAGTTTTTAAACTTTAAATTTTTCAACTTTTTTAGTGGACTTCCACTTTTCAAAAGAATATCTAGTGGTAATGATGAACGTATACGAAGGGTATTATTTTTTAATTAATTTAATTTTCATTTTTTAGAGTCTTCAATTTTATTTTATTATCAGAAAATTTGCTCAAGATTTATCCGGTGAAAGTGAACAATTTCTTCCTATATCATCACAATCTGAACCTATGGCTGAATTAAATGATTGCATTAATTTAAGTAAAAATTAATTTTAAATTAAATTATTTTAAATAATGACTTGTATTTGTTATTTAATTTAAATTATTTTAATTTTTAGATAACAGTGATTTACTTGCCTGTACAGTTGTAACTTCAAAAAATGAACGTCTTTCTCAATTTCTTGTAACTGACCAATTTCAATTTATTTTAGTTGAACCAGACAGTCGAAAATTGGGTTGGGGAATTGTTCGTTTTGTTGCTTTATTACAAGTTAATAAATAAATAATTATTTTAATTAAAATAATTTATTTAAAAAAAGGATGTTTTAATTGTTGGGACTTCAGATAATAGAACATTACAAATAAATATTGAGGTTTTTCTTTTTTATTTTATTTTGATTTTTAAAAAATTTATACGAAAAAGTTGTTGAAATTTTTATTTTTGACATTTTCCCATGCTTTAAGAAATAATTTAAAAATATTTTAAGAAATAATTTACAAAGTAGACGAGAAAATAAAGTCTGGGAATAACCTAATCGATCTTCTGGGGTTATCCAATTTTGTAATGCATGTCCATATAATTAAATTATTTAAAACAATAATTTTTATTTTTTCTTAAAAAGGATGTTGAAACTCGTATTAAAAAATCAGGAAAAACAGTTTTCTCAGCCCATTTAATTTTTGATGATTATATTCGTTGTATGGCAGCAAAACAACGTTTAAATAGAGGAAGAAAACGTTGTCGTCTTTTTAGACTTGGAATTATTGCGGATATGCTTGGTATGAGATTACCCCATTCTCTACAGTCAATGGAAGGTTCTCCAGTCATTGGAATTAATACTTTAAGATTACAAGGATTACCAGCCCCTGGATCTGTTCAAAGACTTTGTTTAAGGCAAAAGAATAATAATACAGAAGTTATTCCCCCTGACCCTATTACTACTACTACTAATAATAATAATAATAAACAAGAACAACAAAGTTCTTCTTCTAATTGTGGAGGGACAACAATACATCATATTTAATTTAAAGAGAAAAAGAAATATTTAAATTTTTAATTTTAAAATTTTATGGCTTGTATTTAAAATTTGTAGAATAAAAATTAGATTTTTAATGTTTCATTTGATAGAGTAAATACTAACTAATATTTTAATCTTATTTATCTTTTAATTTTTATTCATTTACAGATTTATTTTTAGCAATTATTTTAAAATGGTTAATGAAACAGAATCTAATGGAGCATCTTCTTCATCTTTTGAAGCATTACCTCCATGTGTTGTTGTTTTAGGTATGGCTGGGTCTGGAAAGACTACTTTTGTTCAGGTTTATTTTTAATTAAATTGGTTAATGTTTCTTTTACTTCAGCGTTTGGCGAGTTATCTTCATTCTAATCGTTCATTTCCGTATTTGTTAAATCTTGATCCTGCAGTTGGTTGTGTGCCTTTCCCTGCAAATATTGATATTCGAGATACGGTTAAATATTTTTAGTAAACGTGGACCTTTAAATACTATTTTTAATAATAATATACTTTTTTAATGTTAAGGTTGATTATAAAGGTGTAATGAAGGAATATGGCCTAGGACCAAATGGAGCAATTTTGACTTGTCTTAATTTGCTTTGCACTAAATTTGATCAGGTTTTATATTTAATTTATTTTAAATTAATTAATTAAAAGGTTCTATCTCTACTTGAAAAAAGAAGTCGTTCAGTTCCTTACATTATTTTGGATACTCCTGGACAAATTGAAGTTTTTACATGGTCAGTTAGTGGTTCAATAATTACTGGATCTTTGGCTGATAAATACCCAACGGTTTGTTTTATTTAATTATTTTAATCACTTGTATAAAAAATTATTTTAAAAAACCTTAATATATTTTACTTCTTTAATTTTTAAATATCTTTAATTAAAAAATAATAATTATTATTATTTAATATTATTCTTTAAGATAATTGCTTATGTTGTGGACAGGTTTTTATTAAATAAATTATTTCATATTTATTTTTTCTTAGTGCCCGTTCAGTCAATCCACGTACTTTTATGTCTAATATGCTTTATGCTTGTTCTATTCTTTATGTATATTTATTTAAATAAATTTTTTATTCTTTTTCAGAGAACAAAACTTCCATTCTTTTTAGTCTTCAATAAGTCTGATATTGTCAGTTAATTATTTAATTAATTAATTAATTATTTAGGTTAGTCCAGATTTTGCTGTTAGTTGGATGAATGATTTTGAAAAGTTTCAGGTTTAATTATTTTATTTTTTTCCGTTTAAAATTTTCAATTTAGGAGGCATTAGATGAGAGCGAGTCTTGTTATGCTAATGATTTAACTCGTTCATTAAGTCTTGTTCTTGATTCTTTTTATCAAAATTTAAATTGGGTAGCTGTTTCTTCACAAACTGGGGAAGGATTTGAAAAAGTAAATATTATTCTAAATAATTTTTTAAATGGTCACTTTTGCTTTATCAAATGTAAAATTAACTTTTACATAAAATTGATAAGAATTTTTTTATTTCAGTAGAAAAGAAAGGTTTCCACTTTATAAAAATTATTAAAAAATTATTTATTTATTATTTTTAAGGTTTTGGAAATTATTGAAAAATGCAAAAAAGAATATAATTCTGAATATCGACCATTTTTCGAACAATTATCTAAAGATAAGGCAGAAATGGAAGCAAAATTTACTGCTGAAAAATTGGATAATTTAAAAATTGGGGAAACTAATGGTTTTTCTAAAATAGAAGAAAATAAGGAAAAGGAAATAAATAAAGAAGAGGATAAATAAAAGTTTTTTTTATATTTTGTTTTGGTTAAATATAAATATCGTGAATTTGAATGATCTTTGTTTTTCTTCCATAAGGACAGATGCATTTAAGAGAATATCAATTTCAAATAATTGCTTTTGGCATTTTTTACATTTAAAAGTTTAGAGAGAAAAATAAAGAAATTAGAGAAGATAAATAAGTAAAGTTAGACGAAAAGTCATTTTTCAAAATACCAACTTATAAAAATAACAATTATAAAGCCTTCACAACTTTTTGTTGCATTTTTTTTGCATTATTTCTTATTTTAGCTTTCTATTTGACAGGAATAATGCTTACAAGAAAAAGAAAAAATTTAAAAGACGATTATGTAAAATTTATTTCAACACCAACAGAAAAGAGGCTGAAAGTTAATCAATTTTATGAGAATTTGCGTCATTTTTACAGAAGAAAATGGTTTTCATTTTAAATTTTCTTTCAAATTATTTTCTAATAAGGAACTTTTCTCTTCTTTTTTTTTCATTTACTTTTCCTTTTATTTTTATGTTTACATTCCACACCTTGTTAGCGATTATATTCATTTAAGGTGTTAGTTTCCTTTATTTAACAATAATTCGCAAACTTTTTATTTTTATTAACATATGCTTCCCATAATCTATTCTATAAAGATTATTTAGTACTTTCGCCTTTTCTCCGACCTAAATACCCACACGCTTATTTTGAAAATGTTTGCAATTTTTTTCGTAAATGTATTTGGCAGCCTACTTATACGAGTTTTTTGAAGCGGAATATGGAAAAAAAGAATCTAGATGATGGTCCAGCAAAAATTGTCAATTTGGTAAAAATTGCGGACATTTAAAAATAAGTTTGCGGATATTCAGTCAATAGCAATAAGTCCTCAATTTATCTTTAGCAATTTAAATGTTTCCAACTAACTTTTGGACATTTAAAGGAAAGGATTTATTATTTTATTTTATTCAAGATTTAAAGTGTTTGTCCGCAATATTAAAATTGTCCGTAAAAATAAATTATAACTCTTCAATTTCAGGGGATGTTCATTGCGTATACCTTATGCTAATGGAAAAGAATTGGACCTTTTTGAGCTTTATGAAGCTGTTGTTTCTCTTGGTGGATGGCAAAAAGTTACAAATTTTGATCGATGGGGAGAAGGTTAGGAACTTTATGTTTCTATTTCTTTGTAAAGTATTTTTTCGGTTGTTTATACAAATGTCCAAAGTTTTTAAGTAATCATGAGCGTATTTTGTTCAAAATGCTTGTTTTTAAGAAACAATATTTATATTGAGGGAATATATTAAGGCACTTTATTTATGTAAGCATAATTTTGGAGAAATTTTTTTTCATTATTTATTTTATTAAGTGACTTTCCATGTTTGTAACTAATTTTGTAGAATCTAAATTTTTTAAATTCCAAAATCTTCTATTACCTTTTATATCCTTTATAAACGTAATGGATATTTTCATATATAAATATCTTTAGGGAGCAATCCTTTTGGGAGAAATAATTTTAATAAAAACTTGCGGACTTATGCACATATTACCGAAAAATACCAAGGGGAATTTTCTTCTTTATTATTATTTTTGTCATTTTGTTCATTAACTAATATTCAATATTTTAAACTTTAGTTCTCCAAAAATTGTCTATTTCTGAAAATATTCAAATGGCTGAACATGCTATTCGACGCACTTATATGCAATATTTATGCAAATTTGAACAAAATGAGAATGGAGGGGATATTACTGAAGAACATGAAAATGAATTAAGTGGAAGTAGATCAGCTCGTTTGAAAGGAATTCAATCAATCCCCTCTTATAGTGAACCTCCAATAAGTATTCCAAAATCTTCTGGTATCTCTTTTAATAATTTTATTAACACAAAATAATTTTTTTAGATAATTCTCCACTTCCTGATTTTCACAAGTTAATTTTCTCCCTTCTTAGTGGTTTGCCAAATGAAGTAGCATTTGCACTTAATGTACTCACAGTAATGTCACATCCAGGTTTAATTATAACTTTAAAGTTTTTAAAATTATTCTTTTCTTTAAAGGACCGTTTGTTCTAAATTTCCAAAATTGTCCAAATATTATAGACTTGTTGGTTTCAATTATTGGCATTAAAGTAGATCTACATGGTTTTTATTTTTAATTTTTATAATTTCTTTTTGAAAAGCTTTTAGTCTAAATTAATATTAAAAATTTTAATTCTAACTTTTAAAAGGAGCTTCCCCAACAAATTTATACAATTGGTGGAAAGAAACTAGTAATTATGATTTTTCAAAATTTTGGGAATCTTCTGGCATTGATGAACAAATATTTAATTGTTGGGTTTTCAAAAGTCAAGAACATGGAAATAATAAATCTTCTACTTCTTCTTTGATTGAACTTTACAAAGATGATCATTTTGATTTGTCCAACCCTGTTAATTGGCGTGTATTTAGTATTCTTGGAATTTTGCATAATTTGTCTTTTGAAGAAACAAATTTATTGACAATGGGGGAAAATAAAGCTTTATTGAGGTTTTTTTATTTATTTAATTTTAAAAGGAGAATTGTTTGGAAAATTAAATTTATATAATTTTTAGATTATTATTAATGTGTTGTAAATGTCGATGGCAATTACTTAAACGTATAGCTTGTGAAACACTTAGCAATATTTCTAAACATGTATTTTATTTTTTAAATTTATTTTAAATTAATAGGAAAACGTTCCTTTACATTAACACCCTTTAAATCATTTTTATTTAATTCTGTATTCATATTCAGTTTATTGATGTTATATTCATAATTATAAAATTAAAGTCTAAATTATTTAAAAAATTTATTTTCTTTTTAGATTAATTTAATTTCAATAGAAGATCCTTTAACTGGTTCTACTCTTTTCAATTCAATTAAGGATGGATTAGATTCTAATGATCGATTTGAAATTCTTCGATTTATTGAAATAATTGGTGGTCTCTGTCATACAGCTTTAAATGAACATATTTTGTGTGATTTTCTGGATAAAACTGTTTTTTTAAAACATTTTTTTAATTTTTTTTATTTTTTAGCAATTCTTTTCTCGTTTATTCACTCTTCTAACACTTAAAGATATTTTGATTTGTATAATTTCATTAGAAACACTTTTACAATTAACTGAATTGGGTAAAATTGCTTGTGAATTAATTAGTTCATTTAATAAATCAATTGAACGTTTGTTTAGTTTTTAATTTTTTTAAAATTAATTCTTTTAAAGAACTAATTGGAATGTTAACAACCGATGCAGCTTCTTTTGGTCAGGCTGGACTTTCGGGAATTAAAGTAGTTGAAATTAATGGACATCGTGTTCAACCATATATTAATGTTAGTATAATAATAATTAATTTTTAAAAATTATTTAAAAGATTGTTTAATTTTATATTTAATTATTTAGCCAAATAAAAAGAAAATTCAAACATTAAATCAAACAAATAATATTCAAAATAAATCAAATATTACTACAACAACAACTACAACAATAATAAATAATAATAATAAATTATTTGAAAATGAAAAATTAACAAAAACTTCAACAACAACAACAAAGACTTGCCAAAAAATTAATAATAATAATAACACTTCTTCCTCTTTATCTTCTAATAAAAAATGTGTAGATGCAAGAATACCTCAACATATGTGTGAATGGATGATGATGGCTTTAGATGATAATAATGAAGAAATTGAGCCTTGTTCAAGGTTTTTTCTTTAATTAATAAATCACTTTCTTTTTTTAAAAATATTTTACTTTAATTATTTTCTTTATATTTTATAACACCCCCTTTTTTGAGTGCTAGTCTTCCAATTAAGGAATGACATTTTTTGCTTTCAACATTTTCAAATTACTATTTAAAAATTATTATCTTTTAGATTTTTCTCTACTCCTTCCCAACTTCTTTTTCATATTTATGAAGAACATCTCAAGGCACTTGTCCAATCACACACAAATTCAGCTAATAGAAACCCTGATGATATTTGTATGATTAGATGTAGATGGCCAATGTGTGATAGCACTCCTCGTACTTTATGGTCAATGACTACACATTTACAGGTTAATTAAATATTTTTTAACAAATCTTTAGATTATTGACAATCCTTTAATCGTCTTCTTGTCCAGATGGTAAAATATTTGGCTTTTTAAGTTTGGTGTATATGTAGGTTCGATCCCAATGGCCTCAAACAATTTTTATTATCCTTTTTTTACAAAAATAGGATTTAATATTAATTTATTAATAAACTTTAGACTAAAAATAATTTTTTTTAAACAGGATATTCACTGTACTGAACAAAATTTAGAAATTAGTTTACAAAAAAGACGTGAATTTGGCCTTGATGGTTTATTTTAATTTTTATTTTATATTTAAATTATTTTAGATTATATAAATCAAATAAGACAAAGTTTTAAACAAAATAGAGAACAAGGGCAACAACCTGGTTATGCACCTTTTGCTGCATATGAAGCAATTAAAAGACATGCCCTTACAAATTTGAAAAAGGATTTAACGGTTTTTTTTAATTTGTCAGATTTTATTTTGTTAAAATATTATTTTAAAGGATGATAGTGAAGGTCCAGTAACTCGGAATATTAGACTTACATCAGCAATTATTTTACGTAATCTAAGTAGACATTCACCATTGGCGAGAAGAAAATTGCAAAGATTTGAGAGTTTTTTAAGGTTTAATTATTTTGTAGAATTTTAAGTAAAATATTTAGAAATTTAAATCAAATATATTATTTATATAATATTATTTTAGTTGGTTATCTCTGTCAAAATTGGAATCATCTCGAACACTTTCCCAATGTCTTTTTGAATTAATTACACAACCTTCTATTGACAATAATGAACAACAACAACAATTATCAAAATTTAATAATAATGAGGAATGAAAAATAAAATTTTTTAAAAAATTTTGGTATATAAAATGTTTTATCTTTTATTTATTTTTCTTAATAAAAAAAATATTTTAATTAATATTTAAATGATTTATTATTTGTAAAATAATTTTTTTTTAAATATTTTGTTAATTCTATATTCAATTATTAGAATTTTATTTCAGTGTCTAAAATTGATTACTAAAATTTCGGGATTATATATATATATATAACTCTTTTAATTTTAAAATTAATTTTTAAAAATTAAATATTTTTAATTTTATTTTACTTTAACAAATAATGCGAAGATTTTAATATATTTTTAATTGGGGAATTATTTATTGATATTTTTTTAATTTTTTTTTTTTAATAAATTAGTATTTTATATATATATAAAAGTAAAGTATATATATATTTATTATCTACCAACCAAACACACAAATTACCGCACGGAAAAAAAATTAAAAAAAAAAATCAATTTATGTTGGGCGGTCATTTTCATTAGTTTTAAAAACATTATCCAAAACTCTTCAATCATTCTCTCCTTTCTTTTTAAAATTTAGCAAATTGGGTAAATTTTTATTTTAGAAAAAAGAAAAAGTTTTGGGGAAGGGAGGAGAGATTGTTGTTTTATTTTTAGTTTTACTCTCCTTTTGCAACTAAAACTTTTTTTTTTCTCCTTTTCTTTTTTAACTAAAAACTGCGACCAAAAAAAAAAAGACGAAAGAAAAAGGGCAGTGTTAAACAACAAAAGCTATTAATTTTTATTTTTCAATCAATTTTAAAAGAAAATTATTTTTAATTTTTTTAACTTAATTTTGCAGAAATTGTTGTTTTTTTTCTTTTTAAATAAAAAAATAAATTAAGCAGCTGATAAATATCTTTATTTTTATTTTAAATATTTCCTCGACCTATATTTTTGTTGTTTTTTTTGTTTTGTTTTGTTTATTCCCATAGGGAATGACGAGATTTATATAAATATAACTATTTTTACTATTATTTTATTTATTTTTGGCCTAAACAGCCTTTTAACCAACTTTTTCCCTCCTCCCTTTTTTCTTCTTCTGTTCACCTTTTGCTGCCACTCTATTTATTTTTAATTTGTAGACAATTTATTTATTCTTTATAATGTGCGCAATTAAAATAAACTAGTTGAGAACGCCAAACTTGAGTTTATTTTATTTTTATAAATTATAATATCTTCTCTAAAACTTGTTGAAGCATTCAAGTTGAAATTAAATAAAAATATGAAAAAGGTTGATTTACTAGGTAATTATTTTTGACAATATTATTTATTAAAAATGAACTTTTACAAACTTGTTTTAAGTTTTTAGTAATTAAAAATGTTTTCATTCGTTCACTTAATCCACATAAAAATTATTTATATTTTTTATTGAATATAATTTTTAATAATTCACTGTCTATGTATGTACATGTTTGTTTGTAAATTTATTCGAAACATTTCCAAACATGATTAAAAACTTCGTTTAAAACAAAACATTTTAATAAACATTGTTTCTTCGTTAATTTACCTCTAAATATGTTCATTAAAACTTTCCCATCTAAACATTATTAAATATGTTTTAAAATGTTTTATATAACTTAAACATTTAAAACTTGTTTTGTTTGTTTTTATTTTGTGCTCTAAACTATTTTTTTCTAAACATGTTCAAATTTTTCTAAACAAAATCTGTTTTTAATTTTTAAACAAACATTTAACAATGTTTTTAATGTTTTTAGTTTTATTATTTGGTACTTTTGATTTTTCGTAATATAAAAACAAATAAGAGGTTATTTATGTTTATAACAAATTTTATGTTTGCTAAATTGTAGGGGTAATTGTTTGGGGTGGTCTTTATTTATTTACTTAAATACCAAACAACAAATGTAGGCTTATTACAAATATTTGTTTGAAAAAAGAGGAAATATGTCAAAATGTAGAAAATTTGAAAGGTGAGGAAAAAGGAAAATAAAGACAAAATTAGAAATGACAGAAAAATATATATATTTCTTAAGCAGAAAAAGGAAATAAATTAATGTCTGAAAATATTGGTTTTTGGTCAGATATTTTGTTTAGTATTTCTATTTTTAAATTTCTTTTTTTTATTTATTTTACAAAAAATTAAATAATTTTTAGACTAATTCAAGACCTTTTCCCATAATAAGAATAAAATTACTTAACTTTATTTAAATTATAGAATTTAATATTTATTTACTTAAGTTTTAGATTAAATAATAAATTTAAAAAAAAATAAATGAATGAGTTTTTATTAAAGTTTAGTGTGCAAAACATTTCAAGTTTTACAAATTAAAAATAATCTTTAATTTAAAGTTTATTAAATAAATTAATTTAACCAATTTTTCTGTTAATTTTATTTGCTAAAATAAAAAATTAAATATAAAATTATAATTTCTTCTAATAAAATTCTTTGATCATTAATCAAGGCCACTTTTAATGGAAAAGGAAAAGAGAAGACTCTGACTAAAAATTAACCAAAAAATAAAATATATTTTATTTATTTTATTTTACCTTCTTTAAAGCATTTATATATAAAATAAAATCGATTATTTATTTATTTAGTGTGTAAATAAATAAATATTGGTAGAGGAAAAGCTTTCTCTTTTCTCATAAATTTTTCTCGACCAAGCATCTTCCACTTTTATTGGCCATTAAAACGAAAAAAAAGAAATGACCATCTATTATAATAATAATAACTAATAAGTTAGACAAAATGTCCATTATAGAAAAATGTTCAAAAGAAATAAAAAGTTTAAAAAATAATTTTTTATTATATTTCCTCTTTTACTAACCTTTTTATTGGTCATTTGTATATATATATATAAAGAATGGACACAATTACCTACCTCTAATTTTGTTTAAATAAAAATTACAATCTTTATTTTCTTTTTATATTTTAAATTGTCATCGCTTTTTAAGACAGCTGAGGTTTATAAATAAATAAATAAATTTATTTTATATTTATTTTTTAATATAATTTTCTTTTTAAGAAAAAAAAAATTAATTTTTCCCCCAAAAAAAAAATTTCCTCTTCATTTATTTTCTGTCCGTATTAGTCACTTAAATAAATGAACAACAAAAATAATAATTATAATAATAAATTTACTTCAAATGGTGATGAAAAAAATAAAAATAATGGAAGTGATAATAATAACTGGTCTGAAAAAATAATTGCTGATTGTTTTTATAGTATATTAGGTGTAAAAAAGGATGCAGATGAAACAGAAATTAAAAAAGCGTAAGTTTATTAAAATATCAGAATTTTTTTAAAACTATTATTTCTATTTAGTTATCGACGTCTTGCGCTTAAATGGCATCCTGATAAAAATCCAGAAAAGAAAGAACGCGCAGAACGTAATTTTAAAAGAATTGCTCAGGCATATGAAGTACTTTCTGATGGTAATAAAAATTCTGATTTTAAAAATTCTGATCTTAAACTTAAAAATTCTGATTTTAAAAATTCTGATCTTAAACTTAAATATTCTGATTTTAAAGTTTCTGATATTAAGCTTAGAAATTCTGATTGAACTTAAAGAGTCTGGTCTTGAACTTATAAAAATTCTGATCTTAAGATTTTGATCTTAAACTAAACATTCTGAATCTATTATTAAGGAAAACGTCGTGCAGAATATGACAAACATGGATTAACTAAAGGAACATCTAATAATAATCATTATTATTATTATCAAAATTCAAATCCAAGAAGGCGAACAACACCAGAATTTTCTGCACATCATCATTTCTTCCCTAATGGAGGTTTTCGTTCACCGTTCGATGTTTTTCGTGAATTTTTTGGAGATCCTTTTGGTAGTGATCCTTTTAATTCACCAGTTTTTGCTTTTGGAAGGGAAAATAGTGCACATTCTGCTGGAATGAGACGTTAGTAAATAAATAAATAAATATTTAGGGAAGGAAAATTAAAAATATTTTGTATTTCTTGGGGAACTATTTGTTTAACAATTTATTTTAAAAATATCAGAATTCTTAATATTTTTAAATATTATTCACAATCTTCTTCTATTTAATTTTTTAGACAGACGAAGACATACAACAAATTTATTTGGCCATTTTACAACAGATAAAAATGAAAATAATTGGTAAATAAATAAATTAATAATTTTATTTTTATTTATTTTTTAGTGAGTTTTCTACAGTTATTCGATTTAGTACAAGTACAAAAGAACCTGGAAAAAAATTAAAAAAAACAATTACACAAACACGTGTTGTTAATGGTTAGAGAGAATATAAATATATAATTTTATTTAAATATAAAACCTTTTTTTATTTCCAATAAATGAAAGGATTTTTTTGGGGATTTATTAAAATTGGGGGTTTAAAAATATTTTTAATTAATTAAATTTATATTTTTTTAATTATTTAAATTTAAGGAAAGAGAATAATAACAAAAAGGTAGGAAAAATAATTATTTAAATAATTTTAAATAAAATTTAAAGGACAGAAGATGATGGAGAAGAAACAGTAGAAGTAACGGAGAATGGGGTATTATTATTTATTTATTTATTTATTTATTTATTAAGAAGATGATAAAATACACTAAACTTTATATTTAGTAAAAATTATTAAGTTTCCGGAAAACACATAAAATAAAGAAAACATTAAAAAGTTCATTCTCATTATAATTTTTATATTTGAAGCATTTCTGGTTTTAGAATGAAAATTCTGAATGTTTAAATACTAACAGAAGAGACTTTTTATATTCTAGTGTGTTCTTATAAGTTAACTGAAAACTTTTTAAAGTTTCCGGAAAGTTTATTTCTTTACCCTGAAGATCAACTATATAAAAATCAAATAATTTTATTTTTATAATTTAAGGTTCTCAAATCAAGGTCAATTAATGGTAATTTATATATTATTTTTTTCTTTTAATATTATTTCTTTAGGATGTCCAGTAGAAATATCTGTTTAAAAGAAGAGGAAATTAAAACAAAATTGCCATCCATTTTCTATTTTTTAATATAAAATAATTATTCCTCAAAATTTAATGATGCCTGAAATATATCTGCCCATTTTATTTTTTTTTTAATTTTCAAGTTCTTTCATTATTATAATCTAAATTCCATTTTTATTGTTTTAGACAATTTTATTCAATTTTCTGAATAAAAATGTTAAATTGTATTATCTAGATAAATTTTACCAGTTTTATTGTTAAATTGATAGAGGGAATATAAAGGGGGAAAAATATAATTATACATATATAATTAAAAAGAATGTACATATTATCTAATCTTTTTATATTAAGGTTTTTAAGTTTATTAAACCTAATCTAAAACTTTAAATTAAACACAACTTTTAAATAAAATTATTTTTAAATTCAATCTTAAAAAAATAATTAAAAATCCTTTGGGAAAATAAGACGTGAAGATTAATCTTATAAAAAATCTTAAAAGAAAAAACCTAAAAATTAGTAGACAATCAATTAAAATTTATTTTACAAACAAATCATTTATATTTACAATATACATAAATATATTAACAACAACAATAGATACATATATTTACAACATAAATCACAACCAATAAGTATATATATATATATAGAATAATACAATTATATATTATGAGAGAGTGAGAGAGAGAGAAAGAAAAAAATAGAAGATTTAGGTACCTATTTAGTAGTAGAGATTATATATATATATTTAGAAATGGGGATATTTATTTATATATATATATATATATCATGTTCATCCATTTCCTTTCTTTATTTTCATTATTCCCTTCTCGTTTTGGTGAATTGCCTTCTTCCCCTTTACACAGCATCCAAAGGAACGTCGAACCTATGTGCCGCCACTGTCCCATCTTGGAATGATGTTCGTGGATCATTGATGTCCGGATCAACAGGTGCAAGCAAGATCTCCATTCGATCATCAGATTTTGGAGGTCCATTCTATTTAAAATTAAATTGAAATTAAATTAAAAAATAATTATTTTAAATAAAATACCAGACGAAGCACTTCCACTTGTGTACTAGTTCCAGACTCAACAAATCCATAGACAGGATTGACTCGATAGAAGTCATTGTTCGTAGACTTGCACTTGAAGCTATAGCGAATCTAAAAATAATAATAATAATAAAATAATTAAATTAAAATTAAACCTCAGTGCTGGCATTCGTCAGTAGAAGATTTGCACTACCTCCAGCTGCTGGAACACTGATCTTTGTAGGTTCCAAGGTAACAGGGAAAGCAGCCATTATTGATGAAGAAAGTTGTGTAGAAGAAGCTTGACGACGTCTGTTGTTTTATTTGAATTGATGAAGTTAATTATTTTTAAATTTTATTAAGCTTTTATACTAATTTCTTTACACTGAACTGTCCTTAATTTTGCGGCAATGAAAGAAAAATTCTTTTAATTCAAGGATAATTTTTTTTCATTTTTTTTTTATCATTTGTTTACTTGTTCAGCACTGTAAATTATCTCATCGACTTTTGTGCGATCTTTCTTAAGATAAATTAATTTTTTCCCTTTTATTGAATATTTTTATATTCAAATTTTATTTAGAAATGGCTCGTAAAAATACTAAAAAGAAATTAAAACGTGAAAAAACCGTGAATGTTAAAAATGACAATAAAGCAAAAAAATTTGAAACAGAGAATGACCTGAAATCGATTGATGATGGAAAAAAAGAGAAAGGAAATAGTTCGTTCAATGTACCTTCAACGTTAGTTTAACTTTATAATGTTTGATTTTATGTAAATAGTCCGTGATTATTTCATTATTACATATTTTTTCTTATATATCTTTATCATTTACATATTAAATACTTTTTAAGGGCTATGAAAACTTCAGAAAAAGATAAAGGAAAAAGTCAAAATAATCACCAAACTAACGGTAGTTGTATTTCAAATGGTGGTGTACATACTTCTCCGAGTTTTGTTAATCGTCTCGAAAGGCAACAAATTGTACTCTGGAAACGGCCTTTTCGAACATTGCAATATTTTATATTAGAGCTTTTCTCAATTTCTTGGTCATTGATTACAAGGTTTTTTTTAAATTTTAAATACAGTTTCCAATTTCAAATCTTTATCTATATTATTTAGTCTTCTATGTGTCAAACGACTTGTTCCTGCTATTTTATTGCCTTCATTAATTGCTTTTTTGTATATGGTCCCCGGTTATCATAGCCAATTTGTACATTTATTTGAGAAGAAGTTTCTATGGTGTTTATATTGGATTAGTTTGGGTGTTCTTTCTTCTGTTGGCTTAGGAACTGGTTTACATACATTCCTTCTTTATTTGGTTTTTATAATAAATTAAACTAATTTTTAAAATAACTTTAGGGTCCTCATATTGCTCGGGTTACTTTGGCCGCTTTTGAGTGCAATTCTCTTGACTTTCCTGAACCACCATATCCTGAAGAGTTTGATTCTTATTTAAATTTCTTCATTTTTATTATCTTTTAGCGTTACTTGTCCAACATCTGAAGAATCTGTTGGATCAGCAATTTCGCTTTGGGCAATTCTAAATAAGGTTTTTCTTTATTTATTATTCACTTAGGTTTTTAAAAGGTTCGTCTCGAATCGTTAATGTGGGGAGCTGGTACAGCATTAGGCGAATTGCCTCCTTATTTTATGGCCAGAGCAGCACGTATTTCTGGTGAACAACCATCAGAGGATGAAGATTATAAAGAATTTATTTCCATAGTAGAAGAAGGAGAATCTAATAAACAAATGGTTTTCTTAAAATTAAAATAAAATTAAAAAATGTTTTCTCAAGTCTTTAATTAATAAAACAAAACTTTGGGTGGAACGTATAGTCTCAAAAGTTGGATTTCCTGGCATCTTGTTATTTGCATCTATTCCAAATCCTTTCTTTGATTTGGCTGGAATGACCTGTGGACATTTTTTAGTACCTTTTTGGACATTTTTTGGTGCAACACTTGTTGGAAAAGCTTTGATAAAAATGCACGTCCAGGTTTATTACTTTTTTTTTTTATTAAACATACATTTCTGGTTTTATTGTCGGATAAACTTCTTTTATGTCAAGAAAAGTTTTCTCTTACTTAAATTCATAATTTTAGTGTTTGGGTCGAAGTATTTTCCCCCAAAAATTATCTTTTTATAAGCGCCTGATGTTGAAACTTTTATTTAAATTTAATCTTATTATTAGATGCTTTTTGTTGTTCTAACATTCTCAGAACATCATGTTGAACATTTGGTTAGCCAATTAAAAAATATTCCACATATTGGAGCATTTATTCAAACTCCACTTAGAGAATTTCTTTTGGCACAAAAATTGAGATTACACAGAAAACCTGGTGATCCAATTCCTGTTCAGGCTTCAAGTTTATTACAAACAGGTTTTACTTTTTATAATTTACATATTATGTATTTATTAATTTTATTTTTAGTTATGTCTTTGGTTGTTACCGCAATGGTTTGTTATTTTTTTAAATATTTTTTTAATTCCAAAAATTGGGGTATAACATTTAAATATATTTACAAAAATTGTTTATCTAAATAAATGCTATTTTCTGTAAATATTATTAACTGGCTAATATTGATAAAGATATTTTAAAAATAAAAGAATATTAAAAAGAAAGAATTTTAAACATAAATTTTTTCTTTAAATATTTTGGAATTATATTTACTTTCTTAAATTCTCTTTTAATTTATAAATACATAATTTCATAAACTTTTATAGTCTTTTTACATTATTTAATTTTTAAGATTCTTTGGTTTGTCATTTCTTTGGTTAATTCATTAGCACAACGTTACCACAAACGACTTTATGAATCTGACAAAAAATTGGAAAATACACAAATGTTTAATAATAATATTAAAAAGGTTAATTAAAGAAATATATACACCCAACAAAGACAAAATTTTTGGAAAAAAAAATTTTTTTTTGTGATTTAATATTTGAATTTGTAAAATTATTTTTAATTGCTCCATAAGACTCAAAAAAATACTTTCAAATAATTCTTTGATTTGAAATTTCTTCTTCTTTCTGTATAAAAAATGAAAATTCAAAAAATTATTGTAAAATTTTAATTTTATAAATAAAGAATTTTTATTTAAATTTTAATGAAAACAATTTTTGAACTTTTCTCACTTTATTGTTCACTTATTGTTTAGTTATTTTAAAGTTAATTATATTTTATTTGTAATATTTTGAATGATAAATGGTTGTGAAAAATATAATTTTTTTTTAAAATTGAGTAATTGATAATTGTTAAATTTTAAAAAATAATTTTTGACCAAAAGAAATCGAAAAAAAATTTAAAATTAAACTTATTTTGAGGGGTTCACACCGAGCTCAATTCCAATTATCGAGAATTTAGTAAATTTTAAACAAGTCAGAATGATAACAAAAAACAAAAATTTTATGAGGGCCAAATTAACCCTCTTTCCAAAAATTAGCTACGAAAGTAGACGAAGAAAACCAATAATAATATATTTATAGTAATAGACCGTTACTCCAAAAAAAAAAGATTTATATTAAATTGTATAAAAGATTTTGCTTAAATCTTTAATAGGGAACAGAAAACTCTTTAAAATAAAACAATAATTTCTTTTCTTTTTTTTTTCTCTAATTTAAAAAACAAAATGTCAACTTTCGATTTGGAAATTTCATTTTCTCAATAATTGAAAGAAAAATATTTTGGAAGGAGAAAAGGAGTACACAAATTAAAATAATAATTTAAAATTTTGACGTTAGTGAAATTTGTTGAAATATATTCTTAAATATTAAAAATAATATTAATCTCTTAGGAAAAAAACAAAAAACCTAAATCAATTTATAGTACAAACAAACGGGAATATTCACTTAAACTTAATAATTTGCAGGGAATAATCCCCTTCCCAAAAATTATCACGAATTAACGAAACACGAAAACGAAATCGAAAACGAAACACGACAAAAAATTTGATTTCCCATAACTTTAATATTAAACATTTTCTAAAATTTTCAATAGGAAGCAAAAGCTTTGCTAACTCTTCATTCTTTTTAATATTATTTTCTTTACTCTTTTTAAATAATGGAAAATGTCAGACTGGATAAAACGTTAGAAAGACATTTCGTCAAAGAAACTTTAGACAAAACGTCAAAGAACAAAGTGACTTTTGTTTGTAAAAATTCAATGAATGGAGAAATATTTTGAAAATACTAAAAAATATAATGATAAATTAAAATTTTTTTTAGACCAAAGGTAAACCAAAAATATTGTTTTATTTTTTATATTTTGAATTATTATAATAAATGTACTTACTTAACTAAATAAATATATTTAAAATACGTCATTTAAATAATTCAAAAATTAATAACAAAAAAATCCTCTTCATTTTTCTTTTTAAATAAAAAAAAAAGAAAGGGAAAGGTCACGAGTGCCTGCAATTCTTGGCATTAATTGTTTTTTTTTCTTGAAGGTTTTTTACCGTAGAACAAAAAGATTTGAAGTGGATTATGCCATTTTTTTGTCAAATAAAATAATTTACTATTTATTTTAAAAATATTTCTTCCCATAATTTTTTTTGGTAAATTTCCCTGTTTTTTAATAATTCCTTTGTTTTTTTTTAAAAATAGTTTTTGAAGAGAAAAAAATTATTTTCTTTTTAATTTAAAAAATATATAAACATACATAAATATATTTATTTTTTGATTAAAGAATATTTTATTTCTTCAAAACATATATATTTATATTTAATATTATATTATTTATTTATCATCTACATATATTAATCAATTACCTTATTTATATATAATGCTGTAAAAATGAAGACTTCCCTATTCTCTTATCTAAAACATTTTTATTTTAATGGAAAACTTTATTTACAAAAAAATTTTTTTTTTTAATTCTAAAATATTTTTGTCTAATTTTAATTTATTTTTTTAATATATCACAATCCTTTGATCCCTAAAACAATTTTATAAAGTACAAAAAAATTTATTGTCTGATCTGATTAATTTAAATTCTTTTTTAACGCAATAAATCAAAACGCCAACAATTTTATTTTTTTTTTGCTAAAAATTTCTTAACTATTTTTGTTACATTTTCTTTCTTTTTTAGTAGAAAATACTAATAAAAATCACTTTAAAATTTACTCTTATATACTAAAAATGGTTGGAGAATCTACAAATATTAAAGAAAATATAGAAGTAATTCAACATAAATTACAACAAAATGGGCCTTTTCTGACCGGAAAAATGCAAGAAAATTTATTTGCAATTGGTTAGTTTTTAATCTTAATTTTAATTTTTAAAATTAAAAAGATTTACTTCCACATAATCCACGTGGTTGGGAAGAAACGTCTCAATTTTTAAGAGCAATTGTTGAGATACTTTTGGAATATATTCGTCAAGAAAATGATCGAACTACAAAAGGTAAGAAAACAAAAAAGTAGGAAAGAAAATTTATTTAATCTAATTTAATTTATTTTAATTAAGTTAAAAATAAATAAAAAACTTAATTTATTTCTTTTTAGTCCTCGATTTTCATCAACCTGAAGGAATGGTTAATCTTATTGATCTACACATACCTGAAAAACCTATGCCCTTAGATGAATTAATTAAAGTTTTTCTTTAAATTAAAAATTTATATTAATTCCCCCTTTTGTTAGTCCTGTAATGAAGTTTTACGCCTTGGAGTACGTACTGGTCATCCACACTTTTTTAATCAATTATCACAAGGATTAGACTTGATAGCAATGGCTGGTGAATGGTTAACTGCTACTTGTAATACAAACATGTTTACTTATGAAATATGTAAAGAATTAAATTATTTTTAATTTTTAATTAAATTTTTATTTAAGCACCAGTATTTATTCTAATGGAAAAAGAAGTAAGAAATAAATATTTCCTAATTAAAATTTGTGCATTGAATTTTAAAAATTTTACAATTTATTGAGGAATTAATTTAAAATTTTTTGGATTGGTTAAGAACATTGGGCATTTAACTTCTCAATAACATTAATTTAAATTTTCAAATAAATTTAATATTTTTTTTCTCTAAAGGTAACTAGAAAAATGATTGAATTAATTGGTTGGCCAACGGGAGATGCAATATTTTCACCAGGTTTTTTTAATTTAAATAATTATTATTATTTTCCCCCCATTTTTTGGTGGTGCAATTGCTAATTTATATGCTGTTAATGCTGCAAGGTAAACAAAGTTAAAAATTTTATAATTACTTAAAAAAAAAATAAAAATATGTTAATTTGTATTTTCTAACCTTTAAATAATTTTAATTAAAATTTTGGACACAACAGAAAATTATTTTATTTAATATATTCTTCTTCTTTAGACATGCAGTATTTCCTCGTGCCAAACATTTAGGAATGGGGTCTATTCCCCCACTTTGTTGTTTTACTTCAGAAGAGGTTTTTAATATTTATTTTTTATTTTTTTAAATTAATTAATTTAGAGCCATTATTCAATAAAAAGTGCAGCAGCAGTATTAGGTATTGGAGCAGACAATTGGTTAGTTATTTGCATGTTTATTTTTAATAAAAAGAATTTTCTTTTCTTTTTTTTTTTTTAGTTTTAATATTCAAACGGATGCCCAAGGCAGAATGCTTCCCAGAGTGTTAGAAGAACAAATAATTAAAAGTAAAGAAGAGGTAAAAAAAATTAATAAATAAATCAAAAAAATAATTATTTAAGGGCCTTTTCCCCTTTTTTGTTTGTGCAACTGCAGGTAATATTTAATTTTAAAAAAGAAATTTAAAAAAAAAAAATATTAAAGGAACAACAGTTTATGGTGCTTGGGATCCAATTGAAGAAATTTCTGAAATTTGTAAAAAATATAATCTTTGGTTACATGTTGATGTTATTTTTTATTAAAATTATTTTATTTTAAATAATTTTAATTTTTTAGGCAGCTTGGGGTGGTGGTATTTTATTAAGTCCAGAACATAGACATAAATTGGCAGGAATTGAAAAGGCTAAATCTGTTACATGGAATCCACATAAATTAATGGGGTCCTTACTTCAATGTTCTGCTTGTTTTGTTAGGGAAGAGGTTTTTAAATTTATTTTGAGTAATTAATAAAAAGCTTTGGTTAAGTTGGTAGAGTGTTAGAGGAACTGCTAAATTGTGGAGGGTTCGAAGCCTTACCGGTTTTTTAGCTTATTTCCTCTCTTGTTTTTGTAATTAAGTGAAGCTTTTAATTATTTTGTAAATAAAAATGATTTTTAAAATTTTTATAAAATCTATAAAAATATTTATTTAATTAAATTTAAGGGTTTACTCTTTAATGTAAATCAAATGTCGGCAGATTATCTTTTCCAACAAGATAAACCTTATGATGTAAGTTACGATACTGGAGATAAAGCAATTCAATGTGGTCGACATAATGATATTTTTAAGGTAAAATATTTAATTTTTTTTTCTTTAATTATTTTTTTTTCTTTTTCTAGCTTTGGTTAATGTGGCGTTCAAAGGGAATGGTAAAAATAAATTTCAAAAAATTTAAATAAATTTTTAAATTTATTAGGAAGGTTATCGTCATCAAATTAATCGTCTTATGGTAAGACTATAATTAATTAATTAATTAATTTTTTTAAAGGACTTGGCTAAATATTTTACTGAAAGAATTAAAGCAACTGAAGGGTTTGAAATGGTTGTAGATGAAGTAAGTTTTTAAAAGAAACTTTTTAAAAATTAAATATTTTAATTTATTTTTTTTTATTTCAGCCAGAATTTTTGAATATCTGCTTTTGGTATAAATTTAAAAAAAAATTAAAATACTAATTAATTTCTATCTTATCACACCGTATTAGTAATAATTAAAAAATTGTGATACCTGGTATAAGTCAGAGATTGGGATAAGATAGAGTTTTAAATATTTTTTAAAATTAATTTAATTATTTTAAGGTATGTTCCACGAAGTATTCGAGGAGTTGATTTACGTGAAAAAATGAGCCGTTTAGAAAAAATAGCACCAAAAATAAAAGCAGAAATGATGAAAAGAGGGACTACAATGGTTTAAATTAATTAATTAATTTATTAAATAAATATTTTAAAAAGATTGGATATCAACCAGATGAACATAAAAAACGTCCTAATTTTTTCCGTATGGTAATTTCAAATTCTGGTGTTCAGGTAAATTAAAAAATAAAATTTAATTTAATTTTTTTTAGAAAAATGATTTGGACTTTATAATTGATGAAATTGTTAATTTGGGATATAATTTGTAAGAAAATAAAAATTAATAAAAGGAAGAATAAAGAAGTTAATTAATTAAATAAATAAAATTAAAATATTTGTACTATTTCTGGCTTTAGATTTTAAAATTTGTAAAAGAAATTATTTTGAAATAATTTTTAAAAAATAAATTTTTAACAAAAATGATTTATATTAATTGATACAATATATGTATATTCTTATGTTTTATTTGTATGGGAACAAAATAATTAAAAAATAATTTATTTTACCTACAAAGAGTGTTTAAGTTAAACTTGGAGAGACAGAGGACGATAAAGACATTTTTCTTTTAAAGGATCTCTATCGATGATAATATATATTTTAGGTCATTTTCTTAATTCTTTATTTTATCAATATATTAACAAATGAACCTACGACCTAAAGCAGTTAATTTTGACGATGTTTGGACAAAATTGAAGGAAACAGCTGAATCCATAATTTCTTTAAAACCAATTGATCGATTAACATGGGACCATAATTTTAGGTTTTTTTTTAAAAACTTTTTTTAAAAATTTAATAATTTAAAGTGATATTTACTTTGTTTGTGTATCAGTACCAGAAACACAATCTAAAAAACTTTATTTTGCTTTAAAAGATTGTTTAGAACTTTATACAAAAGAATTATGTCAAGTTATTTATATTTGTTTTTTAGAATAATTATTTTATTTAGTCATTAGAAGGTCATTCTGGTGACAGTCTTTTAAATGCTTACAACCATGAATGGAGTAAATATAGAGAAGGAACAAATTATTTACACAATCTTTATTGGTTTATATTTTATTTATTTAATTTTTAATTAAATTTAGTTATTTAAATAAACAATTGGCAAAAGAAAAAATTGATTCTGAAACTCAACATACATTTATTACAGATGATTCTGATGGATATTTTTCACATATGAGTATTGGAGATGTAAAAAATTAATTTTTGAAAAAAAGGTTTAAAATTAATAAATAATTTTAGTTAGCATTTTCAATATGGAAAAAAGAATTAATTACACCATTAGCCTCAAAATTGGTTACACATATAATTGGTTTAATTCAACAAATTCGTAAAATGGAAGGAAATTATTTAGCAATAAATTTTGATGATATTAAAGGATCTATTCTTTCTTTTGTAGAGGTTTTTTTTGATATTTTTATTACAAACTAAAAGAATTGATTAATTGTTTTTGGTTCATTTATTATTAATGCTTGACAATAGTTTTAGTTTTTAGATATAACTTTTAGAAATTGTTGTTCATTTTGTAACATTTTTTTGTTAAATTATTTTTAAATAATTTAACAAGTAAAAAGTCTGAAATTCAATAATTTTTTCATTTAGGTTAATGAATTATTTTTACAAGAATCATTTTTGGGTCAACAAAAATCTCCTTTTAATTTATCTGGAGGAATTATTGTCACAGAGGTTATTTTAAATTTAATAGTTTTAAATTATTAAAATATTTTAAAGTTTTATGAAGAAGTTTTTGAACAAAATTTTCTTAATGCAACAACTGATTATTACAAAAATTTGACAAAAGAAACTTTTGCCCATTTAGATTGTTGTCCTTATATGGAATCGGTATATTTTATATATAATCTTTCAATTAAAAATAATTATTTATAATAAATTTAAATATTTAATACCTTCAAGTCTAAGGACTTTCATCTATTTTCTCCCCTATTTTATACTTTAATTTATATTCTTGTTTAATCAAATAGGGAGAATAAATAAAAACTTGAGGAGAGTCATTAAATTTGAATATTATTTATAAACCTTCTCTTATATTTTTTTTAAGGTAATAAAAAAATTAGAGGAAGAACGAACACTTGCACAACGTTTTTTACATTATAGTACACTACCAAAAATTGAAAATCTTTGTTATGAAATATTAGTTAATGAACAACTTGAAAAAATAAGTTCAATGTGTTCAGATGTAGTACAAGGAGAATTACTTAATGGTTTTATTTAATTTTTTATTTTAAATTATATATATAATTAAATTAAGATTTAAAAAATATGTATATTTTATTTAAACCTCTAAGCAATGCTTTCCCAATTTTATTAAAAGAATTTGAGAATTATATTAAAAAATTGGGAATGGAATTTATTCTTTTACCAACAAATGATTATGCACAATTTGTTGGAAATATTACAGGTTTTTTTTTAAATTTAATAGACTAAAAGCTTTAATTATTTTGGTTAATTTGATTTTATTAAAAGGATTTTTAGTTTGTTGGGTCTAAAAAAAAATTTATATTCTATTTTTTTATATATTTAAATTATTCTTTTTAGATTTACATTCAAAATTTACTCAAATGATCGTTGAAATATTTTCTTCTGATGGAGAATTTACAACTGCATTGGATAGAGCAATTCAATCAATAATTAATTATAGAGAAGATCCTAAACAACAACCAAAAATTTCTGAAAAATTAAATCGTTATATTGATTTATTAATGCGAACAAAGAAAGGAAAAACAGAAACAGAAATTGAAGCATTATTATCTAAAACAATTCTAATATTTCGACATATTGATGATAAGGTTTTAACTTATTTTTTTTTAATTTGAAAAATACTTTTCGGACATATTTTAAGAATATTTACTTATTTTTAAAGAAAATATAATACTTTTATTTTTCTATGAATTTTAACTTTGTTTCCCCACTTTTTATTTTTCAAATATGATGGTCTTTTAAATTTTAAAAATTAACAAAATTATTTAAAAATTTATAAAGTAAGGTGTAATTATTAAATAAAACAAAATTAATTATTAACAATAATTTTAAATTTTTAGGATTTATTTCACAAATATTATTCAAAACAACTTTGTTTACGTTTAATTTCAAGCTCATCATTTTCAATGGATTTAGAGGAATCAATGATTAATAAAATGAAAGATGCTTGTGGTTATGAATTTACTAGTAAATTATCTAGAATGTTTACTGATATAAATGTTAGTCAAGGACTTACAAAACGATTTTTGGAGGTTATTCAATTTTTAAAGGTTTGGGGTAGTAAAAAATATATTAAATAATATTTTGGGATTTTAAATATTTGAATTTATAGCATTTTTTTGTTGAATTTTTGAAATTTTATTTAAATTAATTAAATTTAAATTCTGCGAAATGTGCTATTAAATTTAAATTATTTTTAATTATTAAGAAAAGGGTCAGCTTTAAGTCACTTTAACAATTAAAATCTTTTTTTTTTTTTAATATAAGAATGTGTAATCCTTTTATTATGGCTCTTTCTAATTTAAATTTAATTAAATAAATCTAAGAATATATTTTTAATCAATTAAAGGAAATGGCTAAAAAAGATGTAAAATTAAATGTTTCTATTTCTGTAATGGTTTTACAAGCAGGGGCATGGCCTTTATCTGCTCCACAAATTAATTCTGAACAAACAACATCTTCAAATCAAAATGAACAAAATATTGATTATTCTCCTCCATTAATTTTGCAAGATTCTTTGAAATTGTTTGAAGAATTTTATGCAACTAGTCATTCAGGAAGAAAATTAACTTGGTTATTTGCTAATTCTACAGGTTTTTTTAAAATTTATTTAAAATCAAACGAAAAGACCCTCAAACTCTAATGAGAATTATTTTGACTATTACAAGTTCTAATAAAAAAATAACTTCTAAGGCTCTTTTAAGCCATCGATTTTCGGCATTTGAAGCATAAACAAATCAACAATCCCTTTCAATCCTTCCTTTGGTTTACGTTCCATTCCATCTTTAATTTAATAATACTCTTTATATTAAATAAATAAAAATATTATTAATTTTAGTTGATGTACAATTGAATTATTTGGATAGAAAATATCAAGGTTTTTTTTTTAAATTTTTTTTTTAAATTAATTAATTTTATTTATTAAGCAACAATGAGTGTTCATCAGGTTTCTTTCTTTTTTTTTTTAAATTATTTATTAAAAATTACTATTTTAGTTATCTATTTTGCTTCAATATTCAAATAAAGATATTATTACTCTTGGAAATTTTGTTAATTTAACAGCTCTTTCTCTTCCAACAATTATTAAATTAGCAAAAGCACTTGTTGAAACAGGATTTTTGATTTGTTCTGATGTAATTTATTTAAATTAATTAAAAAAAAATTTCCCTTTTTATTTTAAGAAAGATTTATCAGAACTTTCAATTTTAACATTAAATACTTCATTTACTTCTAAACGAATTAATGTTAGAGTATCACTTCCACAATCAAATAAACCACAGGAAAAAGAAGCTGAAGCAACTTGTAATACATTAATGCAGGATAGAAAATATTATATGGAATGTACTATTGGTATTATTTATTAAATAATAATAATGTTTATTTATTTATTTATTTTTAGTAAGAATTATGAAAGCAAGAAAAATAATGAAACATAATGCATTGGTTGAAGAGGTTTATATTTAAATTAATATTTTTGTTATTTCATCTAAAATATTTATAGTTAAAGGGGAAATTGATTTATTAAATTGTTTGTTGAAAATTAAAAATTAGTTGTAGTATAAACCAATTATTTACGGATAAGGAAAGTAGTAATTAAAATTTAAGACTTACATATGTGTGTTTATGTATTTTACATTTTGGTCGATTAATTGCCCCTATAAGTGGATGTAAATATTAATAATTTATAGGTACTAAAACAAACACAGACAAGATTCTTTCCTGATATGCAGGTATAATAAATTGTTTATTAATTAAAAATATATACATCATTAAAATTTAGTTTATAAAGAAAAATATAGAGGCTCTTATTGATAAATTATATATACAAAGAACAGATCAAAATGATGAATACGAATATATTTCATAAATTTTAAGTTCATATTAATGATATTTTTTTATATTTAGTGATATAAATATATTTAGTAAGATTTTAATGGAAGAAGATTATCTCTTGGGGAATTTTTTCTGCGTTTAAGTGACCGAAAATTGAAAAAATAAGTTTGAAAGGAAATAGTATTGGTAAGACAATAAAGAAAAAAGAATTCGATATCTGAAATTTCTTTTAGCTTTTTTTTTTATTTTTTTCTATATAATTGTAAAATCCTTTTTGTAATTTCCTTGCTAATATATAATCCTATTTTTATAGCGAGAATGTTTGTGTTTTTTTTTTGTTTAACCTTAGGATATAAATTAATTACAAAGTAAATGACTAACTGAAAAATTAATGGCGATATAAAAATGAAAAGTGTGTGTTTATTTATAAATCTTGATTGAATGTCTTTTTCGTTTTAAGTTTTTTTGTTTAATTTATATTTTTAGAAAATGGACGATAATGAGCCTTCTCAACCGAAATCTCAAATTAGTGAAGCATTAGTACGTAGTTTTTTATTTGATGCCTTGTCATTTCGTAATGCTTCTGAACATGATGAGTTGAAGTTTCTTTTTTAATTTTATTATTTTAAAACGATGTTCAGTATTCCTCCATCTCTTGAATCTTCTGCACTACAAGCTCTTATAACTGAAGTTGGTAAACAATTGGTGTCTTCTAGTTCATGTGTCAATCAGCTAGAGTATCACTTTATATAATATTAATTTGTTTTATTATTTTATCTGTTTTGCTTATTCTTTTGAATTAAAAAATTTTCCGGGGAAATTTTTTTAATCTTTGGGCATATTCCTTACGTTAAAGAATTTTGTTTTTATTTTTAACTTCTTATATTTTTAGTAAGCCATCAACATCAAGTGTCGTTACTGAACAACAAGATCTCTACAATCCTATTCAAATCTTTATTGATGCCAACCATGTTTGTCTATTAATATTTTATAAATTTAATGATTTTATTTAAGGAAATTGATGTCGATCAGCCGTCGACTAGTTCATCTTTGGATAGCTCTCAGATGGATTCTCTTCAGGTATTTAATAGCATAATTTTCTTATAGTAAAGTTGATCTGAGCCTGGACATGGCTTATACCCTGAGTTCGATGTCCAGTTTTATAATTAAACCCAAGTTCATACTCCACGCCTAAGATTTTTAAAATTCCTAGCTTTATTCTTTAAAAAGTTATTTTGGTCAAACATCCTTAACTTGAAATTTTTAAAAATAATTTAAGGATGCAAAAGTTTATGAAAGAATACGAGAGTTACGTGAAGCAGGTCTTTGGGAATCTACACGTCTTCCCAAATGTATGGATCCTCCTAGAAGAAAAACGCATTGGGATTTCTTTATGGAAGAGGCCTTATGGCTTGCAAATGATTTTTTAAATGAAAGAAAATTTAAACGACGATTGGCTAACAAGGTTTTTAAATAATTTTATTAATTTAAAATAAATTTAGTTGGCCTATAATGCAAAATCTTCATGGCGTAAGATTAAAGATCTGAAAAAGGAAAAAGAAATATCTCAGTTTGTAAGAGATGAAAAAGAAGCTAAAAGAATTTGTGGGTCAATAGCTCGAATGATTAGGGAATTTTGGCAGAATGTCGACAAAGTTGTGGATTTTAGAGCAAACGTAAAATTTTTATTTTATTTTTTTATTTTATATTTATACTATTTAGGAGATTGTCGAGTTAAAAAAGAGGAGAGCTCTTGATCAACATTTAAATTTCCTTGTCGGTGCTGCAGACAAAATAACGTCATTAATTCAAGGGAATTATGTTGCCTCATCAAATGGCCGTTCTTCTGTTATTCCTTCTACAAGTGCTAAAAGTTCAGATTTTGAAATGGACACTGACAGTGATGATAATGAATCAACACTGGATATTGAAGAAGCAGAGAGGTCAAATGTTCCAGTTGAACAAGAATTAAATGAATTAAGCAAAGAGCAAAATATGGATATGGATCAATTACTTTCATCGGTTAATTTTTTTAAATATTTTTTGATAATAATATTTTAAGTTACCTGAGGGTTATCTCGAATCTCTGGGCTATACAGTTCCCAATAAAAATTCTACAAACAACGTTGATGAAAGTTTAAATGATGAACAAACACGAACAACTTTTGATTTAGAACAGGATGAAGGAAGGGAAACTCCCAATGAAAGACCAGATCTTTCGAATGTTGATTATACAAAATTAACTTCAGAAAATAGCGAAGTTAGAAGACAACAACTTGATAATATTGCAGAAGCTGCTTTAGAATTTCAACCAAGGGGTTATACTTTGGAAACAACAGAGGTTTTTCTTATTTGTGTAAATATTTACTTAACAATATAATTTTTAGGTCAAAACTGAAGTTCCATTTTTACTAACTGGTCAACTTAGAGAATATCAATTAGTTGGGTTGGATTGGTTAGTTACTTTATATGAAAAAAATCTTAATGGAATTCTTGCCGATGAAATGGGTCTTGGAAAAACAATACAAACAATTGCTTTACTTGCTCATCTTGCTTGTGCTAGGGCAGTTTGGGGTCCTCATTTAATTATTGTTCCAACATCTGTTCTCTTAAATTGGGAAATGGAATTAAAAAAATGGTGTCCTTCATTGAAAGTTTTGAATTATTTTGGTTCGGCAAAAGAACGAGCTGAAAAACGAAAGGTTTATTACAATTTTAATTTATTAAAATTTGAATGCAATAGAGAGCATCCTTTTACTTTTTATTGGGTTCGGTCTGTATTATTATTCCAATTTCACGAAGCCTTAAAACAGATTATTCATTGATTCCAAGTCCATAAATTGGTACAGGGCTAATAATTGAATCTAGGCCCTGAGTCTAGTTCCATTTTTTTTACAATTCCGTTTTTAATTTTTACGTAATTTACTATTTAAAATGATTGATTCATTAATTTGTTTAAATTAATTTTTCATTGCAGGGATGGTCAAAATCTAATGCATTTCACATTTGTATAACCTCATATAAACTTGTTACTCAAGATATTCGTGCATTTAAAAATAAGGCTTGGCAATATTTAATTTTAGACGAAGCACAAAATATTAAAAACTTTCGAAGTCAACGTTGGCAATTATTAATTGGTTTACGTTCTCGAAGACGTCTTTTATTAACTGGTTTATTATTATTTTTTTTAAATTAGATTATTAATTTAAAGGAACTCCTTTACAAAATTCTTTAATGGAACTTTGGGCTTTACTTCACTTTTTAATGCCAAATGTTTTTTCATCACACGATGACTTCAAGGAATGGTTTCATTGCCCTATAAGTGGAATGGTTGAAGGAACTACTGAAGTTGATCAAGCACTTGTTCAACGTCTCCATAAGGTTTACATTAATTTTTTATTGAAGAATTTGGATTTTAACTTCTTTTAACTATTGTCCTTATTTAATTTATTTACTTATTGTTAGAGTTTTGGGCTAAACTCCATAAAAGGGTTAAGGCCAATTAAGAATCACAAAGTTTTCTTTTTTAAGAACTTTGCATTATTTTGGATTAGATTTGGGGTTTTAAACTTCTTTAATTCTATCTCTAATAGAACAATGGATATATCAATAGAGTCTATTTACTAACATTTACGTACTTATTTAACTTTTAATTTCTCTTTTTATTTTAAGATTCTTCGACCATTTATACTTCGTCGACTTAAATCAGAAGTAGAAAAACAATTACCAACCAAAACAGAACGTGTTCTACTCTGTCATTTATCAAAAAGGCAGCGTTATTTATATAATGAATTTTTATCAAAAACATCGTTTGTTTCTTTATTTATTTTTAATTTCTTTTAAAATATTTAGAACAGTTGAAAACCTCAAAACAGGCAATATGTTCTCTGTATTGGGAATAATTATGCAATTACGTAAATGTTGTAATCATCCAAACCTTTTTGAACCTAGACCGGTTATTTCTCCTCTTGTTATTCAACCAATTTCTCCACAATTTTCACCTCAAATCTTTTCAATTATTCAAAAAATTAATTCTTCAAAATTATTAAATTTGTTTTCTTCAGAATTTGTTTGGAAAACTTTTAAAGAACTTTTATTAGATGAAAATTTACTTAATTTAAACAAAAATATTTTTACAAATTCAACATTTCCGGTTATTAATGGATTAAAGTTTGTTGCTGATGATAATTATGATGGTGGACATTTTTACAAATTAAAAGGATTTCAGGAACGAATTGGGAATGAAATTATTTGTAATGGATTAGAAGATAATGTTAGTAATTTTTAATTTTAATTTTAAGAATTTAAAATTAATTTTTAATAGTTTTAAGTAGAGTTAAGGATTTTTAAATAGTTTATTTGTAAAATAACTTAAAATAAATATAACCCAATATATCAACTAATTCCTTTATATCAACACCTTATTTGACTGTTTTTTTATGTTATTAATTATTCTCTTTCATATTTAATTAATTTTTTTAAAATTTAATCTAAAATTTAGACTAGTCATTCTTCTGAAGCTTTAAATAATACAAGAAAACGTAAATTTCCTTCACAAGAAATAACAACAAATGAACAACCGATCAATAAAATAAAATTAAATAATGAAGATTTACAACAACAATTTTCTAATATTTTTAAGCCTTCAATTTACCGATTAGAATCAATAATTCAAAAAAAGAATAACGAAAATAAACGTATTGGTATTTGGTTAAGTACTTTAATGAAGAATTTAACAAGTCCTTTATTATCTACAGAATTATTTAATTTTTGTAGAATAATTAAAAATAATTGTGAAGAAGAAGAAAAAATAAATAATAATAAATCAGAAATTAAATTATTTAATATTATTGATGAAATAAATGATAAAATTAGACAAAATATGCTTAATTGGATTGAAAATTCATTAAACAGGTTTTTAATTAATTTTAAATAATTTTAAATAAAAAGATTTTATTTATTAAGCATTTTTAGTTTATTTATTTCTTTTTAACTTTTCTTTAATAAAAATTAATTTTATTTTTTAAGTTTTCTTATTTGTGTTCAAAAATTATTAGTTAATAAATGTTTTGAACCTTCTACTCGTATTACTTTAGAACAAGAAAATCTTCATTTATTTACGCATAATATTTATTCTTCACAAATATCATTAGCACATAAAGCTGAATTGGCAACAAAATTAGAATTTCCAGAATTAAGATTAATTGAATATGATTGTGGTAAATAAATATTAATTAAATAAATATTAATTAAAGTATATATAACCTTTTAAATATTAATTATTAATTTTTAAAAATAATTTTAGGTAAACTTCAAGTACTTTCAAAATTATTAGAACAATTATATGAAAATAAACATCGTTGTCTTATATTTACCCAAATGTCTAAAATGTTAGATATTCTTCAATCATTTCTTTCTTATCATAATTATAATTATTTTCGTCTTGATGGTGCTACTCATATTGATCAAAGACAGGCAATGATGGAAAGATTTAATTCTGATAATTCTATTTTTTGTTTTATTCTTTCTACAAGGTCAGGTGGTATTGGAGTTAATTTAACTGGTGCAGATACTGTTATTTTTTATGATTCTGATTGGAATCCTGTTAGTTTATTTTTAATTTAATTATTATTTATTTAATTAATTTTAATCGTTTGATTCCATCCCATTTAATTAACCCCCAATTTACTTATCTTTTTATTATTGTTGATCAACTGGGTTAACCCTTATTATTATTATTAACAAAATAAATTTTTTATTTTTTATTTATTTTATAGACAATGGATGCTCAAGCACAAGATCGTTGCCATAGAGTATTTTAATTTAAATTTAATTTTTAAAATTAATTTAAAGATTGGACAAACAAGGAATGTAACAATATATCGATTAATTAGTGAAAGAACAATTGAAGAAAATATTTTAACAAAATCAACACAAAAAAGGCGTTTAGGAGAAATGACAATTGATGAAGGAGAATTTACACCAGAATTTTTTAAATCAGCAAATAATCTTCGTGAATTATTTAGTAATGAAGAAACAGTTGCAAATATAATAGATAAAGTAATAATTAAACAACCACCACAAAATTTAAAAGAAATTGAATTAGCAATGACAAGTGTAGAAGATAAACAAGATGTTTTAGCTGCACAAATTGCTAAAGAAGAAAATAAAGTAGATATAATTGAATTTGATGAAAATAATAGAATGGAAAGAGGAAATAGTTTTGTTGATTTACAAAATATTGAAAGTCCTTCAGAACAATATTTGGAATTAATTAATGAGGTAATTAAATAAATAATTAATTATTTTTTAAGAGAAGGGATTTTAATTAATTTTTTTTAAATAAAATAATATTGTTTTATTTTATTTTTAAAAATTAAATTATTGAAAAATTAATTTAATTTTATTATTATTTTAATGAATATTTTGATAATCTTTTTTTTTCTAAAAAAAAAGTTTTTAAATATTCCCATTAAATTGTTTAATTTATTATAAAATTTTTAATTTAAAATTAATTTTTATATTTTTTAATTTTAAAGCTAAAACCAATTGAACGTTATGCAGTTAATTTTCTTACAAATGAATATAGGCCTGCTTTAGATAAAGAATTTGAAGAAACTGAGGTTATTTTAATAAATAAATAAATTATAATTTAATTTAAATTAAATTATTTAGGCTCTTATTCGTGCAAAACGAAAAGAATTTTTACAAGAAAATAATGAATTTTTTGATATTTCTGATCAAGAAATTGAAGAGAAAAAACAAAAGAATGAACGACAAAAACGTTTAAAAAATAACAATAACAACAATAATAATGCTCAACAACAAAATAATAATAATTCAATTATTGCTTATGATGTTGATGAATTAAATGAGGTATTAAGAAAAGAAAAGGGTATTATTGGTAAACAAAAAAGAAAATTAATTAATAATAATAGTTCTTCCTCCTCCTCTTTTACTCATAAATAGTAGATAGAGCTATTAATTTGTATGGATTTGTTCTGGTTATTGAGTGCTAAAATGCCAGAAAACTTTTTAGTTTTATTATTATTATATTGTTTAGTTAATCAATATTTTTTTGTTCTTATTTTGGCATTTTTTTCTAGATTTCATTTTATTATCTTGTATTCTTTAAAAATTACTCCACAACATTCATCAAAAAGTCTTTTTATTGCGAGGATGGATTGCATAATTTTTAGAATATGCCCATATAGTCGTATGGCCGTTTTGTCGAAAACATTTAATGAAAATATTTGAGTCTTTGTTTGGTATAAATTCTGAAGGAAATTTTTTTTGAGGGGTTTTTGTTTAATGTTAATCAAATAATTGTTTTATTTTTGTTTTAAAGATCATTTAATTAATTGTGATCAAAAGAAATATTTTTAATATAAAATAAGGATTTTTAATATTAAAATTTTGTAGTTATCAGTCCATATTATATGGTTCTAATAATTATCAATTGAATAGTCCATATAAATAAATTATATAGCTCTATTTATTATTATTATATATCACCTCTCTTTTTCTCTCTTATTTTTCTTATTTTTGTTGCGCGTATTTTATTATTTTTTTCTACAATGTATAATTTTTTGTTGCAAGACTTGCTCTTTTTGTATATTAAAATTGAAGAGAAGATAAAAATATTTTAAATAATTTTTTGGAGCAATTTTATTTTCATCGCAATACCTTGCTCTGTGAAAATTAATTTTTAAAGAAAATTAAAAAAAATTTTTTTTTTTTTTAAGCTGCTCCAAAATTTATATATTTTTTAGATTTAAATATAAAAAGAGCAAGGTTTTTGCTTGATGTTTTAAGTAGTGAACAGGAATATTTTTTTAAAAATTTTGTAGTGAATATATTTAGAATGGTTGTGGTAAGGTGTCTTAAAGGGGTTAGGTTAATATTTTTATTTTTTTAATTAGAAGGGTTTAAAATTAGAAAAATATTATTATTTTGGTTTAGTAATACTTTTGTTTGGTAAATATTAATTATATAGTTGAGGTTCCTTTTGGGAGGGGGGTCCTCAGGTTTTCTTTTGATTTAATACTTTTATTTTCCATTATTTAATTAATTTAAGAGAATATTTTATTTCCTTTTTTAAAAAATATTTTAAAAATTCAATTTTTTTAGTTTTCTTTCTTCACATCTTTGGACATGCCTTTTGAAGAAATACCGGTATTTATTTAAATAAATAAATAAAATATTTATTAAAGACTTGGATGCCTCCATCACCACCAAATTCAATTGTTTTTGAAGACAAAATTGAAGAAATTTGGAATTTTCCTTTTGAAAATTCTTTCTTCTATGAGACAAATAAAATGTCAGAAGAATGTCTTCCACCATTACCTCCACTTGTTTCACTTAATGAAATACCTCCAAGAATTGAAATTAGAAGAAAACAAATAATAACAACAACATTACCTAATAATAATTTATTATTACCTTTATCTCCATTAGAAGGATTATCTTCTTTTTCAATTCCAAAACATAGAAAAAGGACAGCTTCTTCAACATCTAGAGGGTCCCTTACAAGTGGAAGAAGATCACGTTTAGGTAAGAAAAATTGAAATTTTTTATTTTTTATTTAAAATTAAACTTTAGTTAATTAAAATTGTTTTCTTCTCCTTTATTTTTTAATATTTTCTTTTTTTTCTAAATTAATTTAATTTTTCTTCTTCTTTTTTTTTAATTTCAAATTAATTTTACTTATTGTTAGATAATAAAGGTTTACTTTCAATATCAACACTTGCAACAACTACAACAACAACAACAATATCATCATCTACAACAACAACAACAACAACATTACTTCTTTCTCCACCAAATACTCCATTAAATCAAGAAAGAATATTAATAGAAACTTCTTCACAATTAAATAATAATAATTTAAATAATAATAAATTAATAATACCTACTACTACATTAATAGTACAACAATCTATTAGTAATACAAGTAGTATATCTAATAGTAGTAGTAGTAGAATACAACCATCATCTTCTAGATCTACAATTACTATACCTGGAACTATACCTTCTTCTTCTTTGAGTTCACTTGATGGTTAGAATTTTTTTAATAAAAAATTTAATTAAATTTAGAGTTTATATTTAATTTGTCTTTTGTTAACTTATTCGGTGGTTCAGTTGGTAGGGCTTCGGATTTTGTTAAGTGGTGAAGTTAAAGGGTAAGGTTCGATACCTACAGGACATATTGTTCTTTATTTATTTGAGACGTTTAAGTCCTTCTTTTAGAAAACTTTTTTCCATTTTATTTCACCTTATTACTTCCATTTTTTTGGCAATAAATAAGAAATGTTTACTTCTTTTATTTTCTAACTATAAATAATTTATTTTCTATTTAATATTAAAATAAATAATTTTTTAGAATCAATTGAATCAACTGTTAGAAAAAGTCGAAAACAAGTTGGACATGGTCCTCTCTCTCGTTATATGTTTGTTTTACAAAATATTAAAAATTAAAAAAATAATAATATTTTTAGAACTAGAAATAATGGACAAATTCCTCAAAAATGGGAAGATAAACTTGTTTCAGATCCTTCACGTTCTGTATTTCGTGTAGTTTGTCCAGAATGGAGAACAAATCCGGGACTTATGAATATACCCCAAACATCAGAAGAAGAGGATTATGAAGGACCTATTTGGAGTGCAAATGAAGATACTCGACTTTTAAAGGTTTTTAATTTAAATAAAAATTAATTATAATTAATTAAGGCATTAACTACCAAACATGGAATGGATAAATATACAGAACCTACAACTACAACTAATATTAATGGATTCCAACCAAATTGGGATTATGTATCACAATATGTTAATATTTGTTCTAATCATTATAGGTAAAAAATTTTTAAATTTTTATTTAAAAAATTAAAAAAAGAGTTGAATTTAAAATTAAATTAAAATAAAAAATAATTATTTTTGTTAAGAATTTATTTTTTTAATTATTTTTAAAAAATAATTTATTTATAATTTTTAGATCTCCTCGTCAATGTGCTCTTCGTTATCAAAATAATGTTTTACATTGTGATGAATTATCTTCTTCCTCTTCAGAAAGAGGTTTGTAAAAATTTATTTATTTAAAAAATATTTAATTATTTTAATATTTTTTTTTTCTGAAAATTAAAAAAAGAAATAAATTGGGAATTTAAATAAATAAAAATATATTTAATTAATTTTCTAGTTCAATCAACAACATCTAATAATTCTTCTCGTCGTCGTAATTTAACGTCAAATACAAATCTTCCTTTACATTCAATTATTGTTGACAACAATTTTTGTAATTTAGATACAACAAATTCTGTTAGAAGAAAGGCTGGATTAATAACAGAAATTGCTAAACAAAACAAATTAATTAAAAAATACCCAGAACAACAACAACAAAAACATTTATCACAACATCAACTTTTATGTTTAACTGGAAGATTACCTCAACATCAAGAACAACGTTTAAATGAATTGGGTGCTAGATATACAAATGTTGTTAGACCTTTAGATGTTTTAGATGTTCGATTTAAAAAACAACAAGGAAATATTAGTGGGGTAGGAAATGGAAATGTTTTTAATGAAGATTAATTAATTATTTATTTATTTTTTAATTAAAAATATAACCCCCCAATTTTATTATATTAAATTCTTGACATTATTTGGTGTTTCAATTGTTTTTTTTTAATTTCAATAAAATGAAATATATGAATCTTTGTTTGATTAAATGAAAGAATAAAATCTTCCAAAGCTTGGAAAAATGTTTCAAAAAAATATACTAGACTCTCCTGAATTTACAAACCAACCAAAAAGTTTTGAGACAGAATATAACTATAAAAACCTGTCAAATTCCTACCAATCTCAACAACCAGCAACACTTCAATCTGTCTACACAACAACAACTACAAACAACTCTCAAATGGCGTCTGTTCCACCCGGCGACATCACGACCTTCCAGCCGCGAAGGTGATCTTCAACGCCCCGTTCGATCAAATGAACACCTACTATATGAAGGTGAATTTTTAATTTTATTTAATATTAATTCATTTCTAATCACTTTTTTCATTTACAGATCATCAACTCTGGTGGACATCGTATCGGATTCGCTTTCAAAACGACCTGCAACCGTCGGGTCAAGCTCCGGCCTCCAGCTGGAGTTTTGGACCCGGCAGAGGCTATCAACATCGTCATCTCGCCTTCGATCCGGCTGCGGAAGCGACCAACAAGGATCGTGTTGTGGTCATTTGGACCAACACCCCGGAGGGAGCAGCCAAGCAATTCCGCCGCAAATGGCTCAAAGGAGACGGGATGGAACGCCGTAAGAACATGTCAATCAAGTACAACATGTAAGCGGCAGTGGAAGATGTAAGACGTCAATAGGATAAATATAAATCTATTTCCTCCCCTCATAATTGTATTTAATTTATTCCCCCCAAATAATTATTCTTGTGTGATTCTTATTGTCCCTATTTTTTCTTGTTTGATATATATTTTGTAAATATATTTTTGTATTGTAAATAAATAAATAATCATTGTGTTGTTGTTTTTGTTTTAATTTTCTTTGATTTTTAAGTTTTTACTCAAGGTTGTCTTTTATAAGTTGTTGAATAAATTAATTTTTTGACCAAAAATTATTTTAAAATCAAATAATTTAAATTCGATTTAATTTATTTTATGGAAAATTAAATAATTTTAAATTAAAATATATTTGTTTTGAATTTAATTTTTTCAGTTGTCTAATCTTTACTATGTTGTCGACTTTTGTTATTGTCGAATTTTTATTACATTCTATTTACACACCACCCTAATTAATATAAGGAAATTTAATTTAAAAATTTTTATTTTTATTAATTAATAAAATATAAATAAATAATTAAAAATAAATATAAAAATAATAAATTTGTATTTTTTAATAATGAATCTTTTCCATTATTATTATTATTTAATATTTGTACTATTCTTTCTGTTTTATTATTAATTTTTCCTTCTTTTTCTTCTTCTTCTTCTTCTGCCCAAATTTCTTGATTTATTTTTGTTGTTAATTCTTCTTCTTTTAAATTTTTATTTATTTCTTTATTCTCTTCTTCTTCTTCTTTTGACTCATTTAAAAACATTTGGTCAGAAGAAAAATCAATTTTTGGAAGAATCTTTTTTTCTTCTCTTTTTATTTCAGGAGGAGATAAAGAACATCCTGAAAAAATATAAAAGTTATTCTGTGGTATAGTGGGTAATGTGTTGGACTTTATTGTTAAGAGTTAAAAGCGGTTCGATTCCTAGTAGGATTATTTATTTTTAATTAATAATTAAAATATTATTTATTTACCTTTATAAAATTCATTAGCCCAAATATTATTTAAATCAAAAACATGAAGTAAAGCTTCTTCTCCACATTTAGAATTTATTTGTTCTGACATACATTGAAGTAATTTATTAATTCCTAAACAAACATTTTCTCCAATATCTTTAGCTAATAAATCAATTGTTTTAAATTCATTTAAACATTTCTGTCCTTTATCAGTTTCTGTTAAATTAAATAAACAATTCCCAAATTGACGTTGATCTCTTAAAGTTATCTAAAAATAAATAAATTAATTAATTAAATATATATTTTATTTTAAATTAATTAATAAAACAATAAAGAAATTTTAATTAAAGGAAATATTTTAATTTTTTATTATAATTAAATAATTAATTTTTTAAATATAAATTAATTAATTAAATTAATTTAAAAGATATACCGGTCTATCACAAACAGTTTCATATAAAGTTAATGATGCTTTAGTAGCTGGTTCTGGTTTACATTCTAATACCTTTTAATTTTTAATTAATTTAAATTAATTAAATAAACCTTAATACATTGTTTAAATTTATTTAAAGCATTAAAACAAAAATCATCCCATTGAGATTGATTAGAAATTAATGAAATTGGTCTAAGTCTAAATTTATCTAAAATTGTTTCACATTCTAAATAATTAACTAATTGTTGTCTTTAAAAAATTTAAAAATTAAATTAAATAAAAAAAACTCTGTGCATCCAGTTTGAAGAGAAACAGAAGGTGTTTCAAGATGATATTTTGAATTATTTGGAATTAACTTAATAAAAAAAAAATAAAAAAATAATTAATTTTAAATAAAAAAAGAAATTGAATTATTTTTTAAAATTAAGAAAATTAAGTTAAATTTTTTTAATTTAGTAAAAAAAAAATATATTTGGAAAAACTTTAAAGGAAATTAAATTAATTAAATAATAATTATTTAAATTAAATTATTTTTATTAATTATTATAAAATAATTTAAATTAAATTAACTACATATAAATAATAACCTGTCCAATAAATTCATTAGTTGCAGAAAAAACAAAATCTAAAGCTTCATTTCCACATTCAAAAAATATTTTAGAAGAAATACAATTAATTGTTTTATTTATTTTTAAACAAAATTCTTCTTCATTATTTTCTTCTTTTTCTTCATCAAAATAATAACAATTTTTACCTTCTTTACTATTTAATACATTTAATAAACAATTATATATTTTTAAATATTCTATACGTGAAGAACAAATAAATGAAGATAATGATTTCATTGCTTTAGTTAAACCATAAGAAGGATCCTTTTTTTTATAAAAAAAAAATTAATTAAATTAAATATTTTAGAAAAAAAAAGAAGGGAAATTTAGATATTATTATTAAAAATTATTTGAATTTTTAATTAACATTTTAGAAAACGAAAAAAAATTTTTTAATTAATCAAAAAATGGGTTGATCTTATGGATTGCCTATATTAGTTGATCTTTAGGGATAACCTTGATATTTAAAATATTTAAAAATAAATAAAACAAAACAAAATTTAAAAAAAAAAAAAAAGAAAAGAAAAGAAAAATTATTTTAAAAAAAAATGGCCATTAATTAATTTAAAATTAATTAAAAATTAAATATATTTACTTCAAAATTACAAGAATTAGTTTCAATTTCACATTCTTCTAATTTATCCAAATCATAACAAAATTGATTTATTAATTCAGAATTATTATTATTATTATTAAAAGAAATAATATTTAATAAAATAATTGGTTTAAATTTATATTTTGAAATTAAATAATTATTTTGACAATTTTGACGATTTTTTCTTTAAAAAAAATAAATTTAAATTTAAAAAAAAAATACCTAATTTCATTTGTACATTTTTGTTGAGAATTATTAGTAATTATTGTTGTTGTTATTAATTCTGTACTACTATTCTTTAAATAAAACTTTTTAATTAATAAAAATTAATTTTAATTAATTAATTCTTTTAATTAATTAAATTAATTTAATTATTTTAAAAATAAACTTTATCAATTTTTGGACAATTTCCATTAGAAGCTAAAACTCTCAAAACATTTAAAGGAATATTTCCACATTGTTTAATTACAATAGGTTGTACACAATCTACAAAATTAGGTAAAACAGAACGTAAACCAGATAAATTAAGTTGACGTAAAGAACCTAAATGTTGTTTAATACATTGACTAAATTCTGTATTTGAAACCTGAAAAAGAAAAATACATTAAAAATTAGAGAGGAAAAAAAACAGAATTTATGTGTTTTTTTTTATTGTGTTTTTAGAAAAGTTTAAATTAATCAGAATTGTTTGTATTTTTTCTACATTGCGAAATCTTCTGATTTTATTTTTCTGAATCAGAATTTAATTTATTAAACATTTCTTGCAATTCTGATTTTAAAAAATACAAAAAATGTATTTTTTAAATTAATTCTGTTATTTACAAAAAAAATAAATCAGAATTATAATTTAAATATTCTGTTTTTATTTATGTATTTTAAACTAAGAATTGTGTTTTTTAAAATAAATATAATTTACTTGTTTAAAAACACAACCAAGATTAGAATCAATAGCTTCTCCAACATCTTTTTGATCACAAATACCAACACCTGCAGCAATTAAACAACTAAATAAATAAATTAATTAATTTTTAAATAATAAAAATACCTAGAAATTGTACAATTAAAAGGATTAGAAAGAAGAGATTCTGCACAATTGCGAAATTGGTCAGAGAGAATACAACCTTTAAATAAATAAATAAATTAATTAATTTAATTAAAAACCTTTTTGAAAAAGTGTAGAAAGTCCATTTAAATTTTTTAAAAATGTTTGAAGACCTCCTTTAAACATTTGATTTAATTGTGTTTTTAAATCCATTAAAGGAGCAGAACATTGTTTAATTAAATGTTTTTGATCAGAATAACATTCTTTACTAGAAAATACAGCAACTTAAAAAAAGAAAATACAAAACTTAAACTTTAAATTAATTTAAAATACTTTCTTCTTTTGTATTTTCATTATTATTATTTAATAATAAACATTTATTATCTAAAGCTTTAGCAAAATGTTCAACATATTCTTTAATAAATTTAACAGCATTATTACCACATTTTGTTTCAATTAAAGGAATTGAACATTTAATTAAATATTTTGATGAATTACAAGCATCTTTTTTCAAATTTAAATTAAAGTTTATTTTATATTTCAAGTTTTATTATTTAACTATTATATTTTTTATTTTTGCTTCAATTTAAGTATTGTTTATTAATCTTTAAACACTTTAAAATTCAATATCTTGGGTTTGGTCGGTTAAAAAAAAAATTGTTCGGTTTTTTAAATAAAGTATTGTTCATAGAATATATAGGAAAAGAATTTTAGAAAAATAAACATTTTTCGATAAAAACAAACATTTAAACCTTTTGGTGAAGCACGAGAAAATGAAATAATACATTCATTAATTAATGAATTATTAATTATTGAATGACGAAGACATTGACGATTCTTTAATTAAATTAATTAATAGAAATTAATAATAAATATTATTTAATTAATTTAATAATAATTTAATAATTAATTAATTTAAATATTTAATTTATACTTCAATAAATAATTTATTTCCTTCTTCACCACAAGCATATTTAAACATTTCAATTAAACCTTTAGCCCATAAAGGAATACAATTATTTTGTTCTAAATTTTGACAACATTTAGTAAAATTATTAAAAGCTAAACAAGCTTCTCTAATTTGACGAGGATTTTTAATTACTAATAAAGGATGCTAAAAAAAAAAATAAATTTAATTTTAATTAATTAATTTTAAATTACTGGTTGAAAAGCACTTAAAGGTTGAACACAAAATTGAAATTTTTGTTGTTGTTCAATAGGGCATTCATTATTATTCTCCTCTTCTAAATTAATTTCATCAATTTCTTTAGGTAATGGTTGTGCTATAGGTTTATTATTATTAATTAAATTAAATTTTGTTGAAGGAATTGATTTAAAAAATTTATTAAAATTTAAATTAAATAATTCTTCTTTAGGGCAACCTTCTTCTAAACCAATTAAATTAATCTTTAAAAAAAAAATAATTAAAATAAAATATAATTTTCAAACTTTTTCTAAAATTGAATTAAATTCATTATTTAATATTTCATTATTATTAATAGTACATTTATTATTATTTATTATTTCTATTTTTGCACAATTATTAAATATTTCTTTTAATAAATAAAATGATTTACATAAATAAATAGATGAATTATTAGATATTCCTTGAATTATTGAACTTTAAATTTAATTAATTAATTAATTAATTTTAATTAATTTAAATTAATTTACTTAATTAAATAACTAAGCATTTGTATATTGTGTTGACATGAAGAAGATAAATTATTAAAACTTAAACAAGAAATTGAATTTGTTAATAAATAATTGTTTGTACAAATAGGTTCTAATACCCTTAAATTGCGAGAAATACATTAAATAAAAAAATAATAAACTTGAAAATCAGAATTTTAAATAAACTTGATGCAGAATTAATCTTTAAATTGTATAAGTAAAAATTCAGAATTTAGTTAAAGAAAAATCAGAATTTTAAATAAACTTGATGCAGAATTAATTTTAAACAAAATCAGAATTAAATTTTAAAAAATCAGAATTAATTTTAAACAAAATCAGAATTAAATTTTAAAAAATCAGAATTAATTTTAAACAAAATCAGAATTAATTTTAAACAAAATCAGAATTAAATTTTAAAAAATCAGAATTAATTTTAAACAAAATCAGAATTAATTTTAAACAAAATCAGAATTAAATTTTAAACAAAATCAGAATTAATTTTAAACAAAATCAGAATTAATTTTAAACAAAATCAGAATTAATTTTAAACAAAATCAGAATTAATTTTAAACAAAATCAGAATTAATTTTAAACAAAATCAGAATTAAATTTAAACAAAATGTTTTTGTTTTGTTGTATTTTATCAATCTGAACATAGTGTGTTTTTTAAACAGAATTTTAAAAAATCAGAATTTTATAAAAACAAATGTTTCTGATTTTGTGTTTTAACTCTAAAAAACAATTTAATTTAATTACCTTGTTAAAGCATTCATTGGTGAATTTAACGCACATCTAAAATTCCAACTAGTTGGAAAAACTTTTTTTTGTAAACATTTTTGGTATTGATCAAATAAAGAACAAACTTGTAATAATAATGTTTTATTAGTAAAAAGATTTTCTAAAGAAGATAATTTTTTAAAACGAGAAGGAAGTTCTGATAATTCTGTTAAACAAAAGAGAGCATTTTCCTTTACAAAAATAAATATTTTAATTAATTAATTAAAATATTAAATTAAATTAAAATACTTCTTGTTCATCATTACATTGTCCATTTAATGGATGTAAAATAAATTTATCTTCTTCTGAAATTTTTTCTTCTTCCTTTTCTTTTTGTTTAAAACATTGTTGAACAATTGCTTCATCATTTAATTGTTCCTTAAAAAAACATTGTATTTAAAATCAGAATTAATAAAATAAATTGTGTTTTTGGTCGCATATACTTTTATAAATCAGAATTCTTTGTATTTTCGACAATTAAAATCAGAATTTAATGTATTTTTGTTTAATTTAATAAAACAGAATTTATTTTTGTATTTTTTCATATAAATTTCAGAATTTACCTGAATCTCAATTATTGCTTCTTGTATATTAACAGGACATAATTCATTTAATGATTTAATTGAACAATCAATGTTTTTATTAAATGCTTCCAAAATTAAACAAGTAGAATTTAATTGTTTATTTATCTTAAAAAATAATTTTTAAAAAAAATAATTTTTTTTTAAATTTTACCTGAAAATTACATTTATTATTTTCTTTATTATTTAATTCATTTAAGCATTGAGAATTTTCTGATAAAATTTTTGATTTTTCACATAACTAAAATAAAATAAATTAAATTTAAAAATAAATAAATAAATATTCTTTTAAAATTTATTTTTTATTTAAATAAAATTAATTTTATTTAAATAAATATTTTTATTTTATTATTTATTTAAAATAAAATAAAATTAATCTAAAAAATTAATTTAATTTTAATTAATTTAATACTTTTGACCATATAGGCATTGCCAAATTATTTTCATTTAAATTTATATTTTTACAAATATTTTCTGCATTTGATAAAAGTGATAAAACATCCCAAGGTTTAATATTATTATTTAATTGTTTTATATTTATATTATTATTATTACAATTTAAATCTTCAAACCAATGTTCACTTTCTTGCCTTAAAGGAGTTAACTAAAAATTAATTTAAATTTAATTAAAATTAATTATTTATTTACAACCATTTCTAATGCAGAATCAGAACATTCTTCTGAAGGAGGATTTGCTTCAATACAACGAAAATGTATTACAGAATAATTAAGTAAAATACAAGGAAGTGAAATAATTGAAGTATTTTCATTAGAAAATAAACTTGAAGAAAAACAAGTTTTTGTTGATGATAAACATTTTGGATAATCAATTAATGCTGGAGTTAATAATTCACAAATAAATACATGTAAACGTTCCCAAACCCCTCCAACTGATTGATTTTTATTATCAAGAAAATTACAACCTTTAAGTAAAAGTTGGCTAAACCTATAAAAGAAGAAAATAAAAAAAAAAGTTTTGGAAAAATACATTTCTAAGGAAATGTTTAAAATAAACTTAAAAACAAACAAACATAAGAAAAAACACAACAACATTTAAATAAACTTGTGTTTTTCAAAATTATAAAGTTTCAAACATTAGAAAAACTTAAATAATTAAATGTGTTTTACTTACTTTTCTGAATTTGTAAAAATTGTTGGTAATTCTGTTTCCATTTGTGCAAGCCAGTCAATAAATGTTTCATTTGTTTGTTCGATTGTTTTATTTTCTTGTATTTTATGTTTTGTATTTTCAACTTCAATGTTTGTTCTAATTAAAAAAAAAACATTTTGTATTTTTAAAATTAATTAAATAATTTACTTATTATTATAAAAATATTTTTCATCAGCCCCATCTTCACAATCAAATTCTCCATCCCCTACCCAATCATTAGGTATACAATTTCCATTTATTGGACATAAAAAAGTTTCTGAAGAACAAACTGATGAATTATTTTCCGAACAATTAATTGAATAAAAAATTGAAAATAAAATTAATAAATTAATTAATAATAACATTACTAAAATAAATTAAATTAATAATTAATTTAAATTAATTTAAATTAATTTTAAAAAAAAAAAGTTTTTTTTTTTAAATTAAATAATAACTTTTAATTTTTAAAAACCAAAAAAAGAAAAATTGTTTTTTTTATATAAATTAATGCGCAAAAATATAAAAAAAAAAAGTGAAACAAAGTTGGTCGGATAAAATTAATAAAATCTCTTAAAATAAAAAAAAGAAGAAGAAAATCCAATGAAGCGAAAACAGCAGGGAAGAGGAAAAAAAAAAAGAAGGAAATAAATAATATAAATTGCCGTTTGGAAAAGAAAAATAAAATGCAAGTTTTTTTTTTTAATTTTTAGAATGGTCAGAAAATCATTAAAAAAAATATTTATTTTTTTATTTATTTTTAATCTATTGGAATTATTATTTTTTTTTAAATTTGTTGCTATTAAAAATATATATTTTTATTATTTAAATATTTAATAAAATAATTCCTGTTTTAAAATAAATTTAAAAAAAAAAAATAATTAATTAAATAAAAATATTATTATTTAATTAAAAAATAATTTAATTAGAAAGAATAATTAATTAAAACTTTTTTAGATTTTTAGAGAGAAAAAATAATTAAATTAATTTAATTTTTTTTAAAGGGTTTATAGTAATTTTTTTATAATTCTTTATCCCTCCATCTAATAATATTTTTATTTTCTATTTTTAGTTTAGAACAAAAAACAAAAAAAAAATTTTTTTTTTTGAAAGTTTTAAGAATTAACAACTTTTTATTTTTTGAAAAAAAAAAATATTTTTTTGTTATTTTTAAATATATTATTGTGAAAGGAATTAATATATATATGTAACTAAAATATATTTAAAAGAGGGTTTTAAAAATAATAAGAAAATGTTTATTTATTTATTTATTTATTTATTTAATTCTAAAAATATTATAAAGGGGAAAAGAAGAAGAAGAAGAACAGTTTTAATAAATATAAAATAAAAGAATCACCGGAAAAAAGATGGACGGTCAATTGACGAGAAAAATGTTAAAACTACTAAATATATAAAAAATTAGGTCATTATCAAAAATAAATTGGAATAAATTGTAAAATTTATTTTAAGGGAATTATTTATTTATTTAAATAATATTTTATTTAAATAAAAAGTAGTATTAAAGAAAATAAAAATAAAAATAATTTAATTTAATTATGTATGTATTATAATATATATAAATTATATAAAATTTAATTAAAAGAATATATATACATATAAATATAAAGTTTAATTACTATTTAACAAACGGTGACCAACTAATGAATCAAATACTGAACAGTTTATATAAAATACTGTAATTATTTTTTGCACTGAACTGACCAAAATTTCGTATTAAAAAGATAAAAACTAATTTAGATAAATTTTTGTTGGATTTCTAATTTTCTACTAAATAAATACTGTTTTTGTTTTGAAATTTTTTAAAGATTATTAGTTAATTTTAATTTCTATTTAAATATTCTCAATTCCATTTAGTTAAAGATGTAAATTTATTTATTTATTTTTTTATAAACTTTAATATATTTATTTGTTTGCTCATTTAAATGGATTCGCTTGAAACAAGATTCAGACATGAGGTTTTTATTTAAAAATCTTTATTTGATCTTTTAATAAAAGGTTCCTTTTAAGTTAAGTGAAGATGAAAGTACATATGAAAATACAGAATGCAATTCTTCTAATGATTTTTTACCTAAAAGTCACAATGATTCAAATGACAATAATAATTCTACTATTTATGCTAATTTTGGGGAGATATCTAGATTAAAAGTTTTGTTTTTAATTTATTTAAAATGATTATTATTTATTTTTAAAGGAGTTACAAGAAATCGATAGAAGGCCTTACCCTCCTTTTCCTGATCCTTCTTCCTCACCTTTGTTTGTTTTTATTGATTTAATGATTAAATTTTTAGGCGTATAATTGCTAATGGATGGAGAGAATATCGAACTTTAGGCGGAAGGTTTTTTCTCTTTTTTTTATAAATTTATTTTTAGGTCATACTATTTCCATCCTATTAATAAAATTTGTCAATGGAAGGTATTTTATTTTTTAATTATTGGGGGATATTAGGGAATGATTTTTATAATAACTTTCTTATTTGATAGAAAAAGAGCTTGTAAATAAATAATTTTTTTTAAAGTTTTTTTTTGTAAATGAAAGGGTTTGTGATTGACATTAAGTTTAAGTATTGAATTAAATATATATTTATGTTAATGATTCATTCCTTTCTATAATTTGTTTCTTTTCTGAATCATTTTTCTTCTAAAATATCTATTTTTGCTTTCTTTTAATAATTGATTTGTTTAATTTTTGCACCCTAAAATTTTGACTAATCAATTGTTTAAAAAATTTATTTTCTAGCCTCCAAGAACAACTTTAAAATTTTATTCACAACAAGAAGATATGGAGCCAGTATTTGCCACTAATTTTGCTCATCAAAATTTATATCCATCAACGTCTATTGAATCTGCTGATTTTGCTGAATTACCTTTACTTAATAATTTTAAAAAACGTATAGGCTCATTTAAAACAAATGAAATGCATAAATCTGTAATTGTTGAATCTAATGAAGCTATTGGAATAAATAAGGTTTTGAATATTTAAAATAAATAAAACATTTGTTTGTATTTTAATTAACTTTTTTTTTAAGCCCGGATTAATGTCACATAGCTTAGACGAAGTTACTGGTCAATCAAAATTTCCATCTGATTTAAAATCTTCAGATAATATTACCGATTGTTCCCATTTTGACAACACAAGTCAGTGCCATAAAGACACAGAACTTCGACATGGTTTTCTCGAAAAATGCAAACTTGCTGAAAATGGCGTAAAGCTAAAACGAAAAGATTGGGCTAGTGCTTATGCTTATTTGTATATTGGACATTTACTTTTCTATAAAGATCAGAAATCTGCAGAAAAACATGGAAAACACTATCCAGCTCCTCTTGGTATTTTATTAATATTTTTTAAAACTAAAAATGAGAGGGTTTTTTAAGATGTCTGTGATTTACGTGATGCAATTGTTTCATTTATTGAAGATGACAAAAAACACCGAGATAAGCGAAGAAAGCATGTAATTTCGGTAAATAAAATAAATTTTAAAAAATGTTTATTTTTATTTTTTAGCTCTTGCTTCCAACAAAGACTGAATATCAATTTTCTAGTAATGAAGAAGAAATAAATGATTGGTTTTATGCTTTACGTCAAGCAATAACTTCTGCGGTTTTTCTTTTTAAATTTTTTTATTAAATTTTTTTTAGCCTGCTCCAAAAATCTCTGCCAATAAAATTATTTGTGATTGGAATGGAAGTCTTCAAAGATCTATTCGTCATAAACGTGACTCTGCTGGTAGTACTTTTGGTATTGGAAAGACAACCCTTCATAATTCAATTAAATCACGTTTAAAGCCTTCATCAACTAAAAGTAAAAGAAATAAAAAAAATTTTTTTATTAATAAATAAAATAATTAACTCCTCTATTTTTAAAATTTATTTTTAATTAAGCAATTTCTGATGAACATTTTTCTTCTTCAATTGATAACAATACTGTAGAAGTTGTTCCCCCTGCCAAAGCAACAATTATTGAAAGGCTTTTACGTTTTTTCCGTTCAAGACCTTCAATGGAATCTCTCAGAGAAAGAGGAATTTATAAACGTTTTTTTAAAAATATTTTATTTAAAATAAATTAATTTTATAGCAGAACCTGTATTTGGAAGTACATTAAATGAAATTTGTACAAGAGAAAAATCATTAGTCCCAAAATTTATAACTGAAGTTACTAAATTAATAGAACAAAAAGGGCTTGATTCTGATGGGTTAGAATATTAATTAATTTATTTTTTAAAAATTTTCTAGTCTTTATCGAGTAAATGGAAATCTTTCTTCTGTTCAAAAAATTCGTTGTCAAATTGATCAAGGTATTTTTTTTTAAATTTAATTTTTATTTATTTATTTTTAGATAATTATGATCCTTTAAGAAGAGAAGAAGATATTCACGTTCTTAGTGGAGCTTTAAAATTATTTCTTCGTGAACTTCAGGAACCAATATTTCCTGTTTTAATGCATAAAGAATTTACTTCTGCTATTAGTATATTAAATTTAATTAATTAATTGGGTATTAGGGGTATTAAATGAAGGGAAAAGAAAATAAATTATTTATTAATTTTTATTTTAAAGGAGAATCTGGTTCAAAAAAATTAAGATGTATGGAAGATTTACTTCTCAAATTACCACCAGTTAATAAACAAACATTACGTGTTATAATTTTACATTTAAATAAGTATTTATTTTTTTAATAATAAATTTAAAATAAATTTATTAAATTTAGAGTAGCAACACATTCTGGAAAGGTTAAAATTTAAATAAATTATTAATTTATTTATTTAAATTTTAGAATAGAATGCAAGTCCATAATTTGGCAATTATTTTTGGTCCTTCACTTTTTTGTTCTTCTGATGAAAGGACTGGTGGTGGTGGGAATAATCATTTACGTAAAACTAGTCAAGATAAAGGAAAATTAAATTCTGGTGGAAAACGAAAAACTTTTGATAAACGTCAAGAAGAAATTCAAAATAGTCAACCTGTAGAACCAACACAAAATCTTGCATTTAGAATGTATTCTTAATTAATTTAAATTTAAATTATTTTTTAAGGATAACATATGGACAAATTTTAGAATTTATTTTATCTGAGGCAGAAAGGTTTAAATTAAATTTAATTTGTTCAGTTTTTTGTTTAATTAATTATTTAAATTATAATTTAAATAATTATTTAAATAAGAATTATTTTAATTTTAATTAATTTTTAGATTATCTATCTTCAAGGAAATTTAAAATTAATTTTTATGTGTTTATTCCTAATTTTAGTAAAAAGAATAGAGAAAGAAAAAAAAACAAAAATTTAATGTTTTTCTCTTTTTTATAGAATTATATAATTTTTAGGTTTAAAAAGAATATTCCATTTCAAAAAAATTTAATTATTTGATTGTCCCAATTTCCTTCTTTTTTTTTAATTTCTCTTTTTTTTATTCAATTATTTCTTTCTTTTAAAATTATATAAATAATTAAATTAAAATTAATTTTCCCCCCAAAAAATAAAGAAAATTAAATATTTATTTATTCATTCTACTTATTATACGTAATTATATATATCTTTTTTTTTAAAGAAAAAAAAATATTTTAATTATTTTTTATTTTCATTTATTTTGTTTTTATCAATATTTATTTAATTTATTAATTTTTTTTTTTTAATTAACAATTTAGTTATGAACGATTTTTTAATTTTTGGGAAAACTATTGCTGACCCTTGGAATAGAGTTTGTTCTTTTGAAAAGCCAATATTTCTTTTTGTTGAATTTTGTCAAATTATCGGACCAAGGTTTTTTTTAATTTAATTGTTTTGATTATTTTTAATTAAATTTCTACATTTTTTAGACCTTTATTTTCTTATCCAAACGATGTTTGTTTAAATCATCTTTTGGAGGAACTTTCCCTTTGGTTAATGAGTTCAGATAATTTTCATGGAAATTTTACTTCAGCTTATAATCAACAACTTGGTGTTTATGTTTTAACTCAATATGCTACAATGTTAGATATTACTGCTAGAGCACTTCAAGTTATTTTTTAATTTATTTATTGTATTGTTTGGGGGAGTTAATACTAAAAATTAATTGTTTAAGTTCTTTTAGTTAATTAGTGGATGTTATAGATTAAAATTAATACAATTTAGGTAAATAAATCCTTAGACTATCCTTAATTTATTATAGAAAATATTTTTATAAACTTTTTTTTGTTTTAGAGACCATTTGCTCTTTCACTTGTTTCTCCTCACCAACCAACTCCTAAACAAATTCTTATTTTTCGACAAATTTCAATGGAAGTTCTTTTACCTTTACTTTCTTGTAATCGTTATTATATTCATTCAATGATTACTTTTGCTTCTCGTTTGGCAAATAATTGTGAAAAAACAAATTTTCAATCTTATTATTCTACAGCAGGGAATGTTCAACAAATTGTTGTTTTATCAAATAAAATTAAGGAAATTATGTTACAGGTTTATAAATAAATTTATTTTTATTTTTTAAAATTTTTTTTCTTTTCCAAATGGGAAAAAATAAAATTTAAATAAAAAACACAAAACGTAAAAAATTGAAATTTATTTTTATTAAGTCCAAATCCTGGTATGACCGATTTCTTGGAAAAATGTCTGGAATTGAAGAATTAACAAATACAACTTGTACTTGTGAATGTCGAGAAGAAGACTTTAAAAAATTTATTCGAATACTTTGTTGGAAACAGATGGCACAATTAGTTGATTTAATGGAACTTTCCCCTTGTGTTTGGTCTTAATTTATTTAAATAAAAATTTTTTTAGACAGGAAAAAATTATTTTAATATTTTAAAAACTGCTTATAATCAATTTATTAAACAACAAGAATTAACATCTGAAGGATTAATGTTTTCAGGAAATTTGCCGGTTTTAAGGTTTTTAAAATTTTTTATTAGAAAATAATTTTTAATTTTAAGAAGTGTTTTTGGTGCCAATTCTAAAAGAGAATTGCACGGAAATGAACAAATAGAAGAAGAAAAAGAATATAATTCTAATCGAATTCTTCCTTTACATTCTCTTTCAAATGAAGAGAATACACTTAAATCTTTATCGTTTAGACTTATTAGAGTATTTTTTTATTAAATTAAATTAAATATATTTTTTAGTGTGTATATCCATTGATAGCTGGAGAAAAAATTGTAATACTTGCTTCACAACAACGTACACCTACGGGTATTGATTTATTAGATAAACTTAATAAATTACGAGTTGTTAGAAGAACTGAAGAAGTTAAATGGACATTTGAAATTGAAAGGTTTTTTAAATTAAATTTTGAAAATATTAATGACTTTATTTGGCTAAAAATTGATTACAAAAGTTTTTCAATAAATAAATAATTAATTTACCCAATTGATCAACTCTAAATTGATGTTGATCAATTGGGTATTTTGATTATTAGGAATATAATGGGAATTGATTAATTGAAGGAATTGTTTTGTATTAATTCTCAAAAATTATTTTTAAAATGTTATTTCTTTTTCTTCTCTCTTTTTTAGATTAGAAAGTGTTGTCAAAGAACATCAATTATCTGGAATTTCATGTGATAAAGAATTATCTCTAAATTTAAGTGAAATAGATTCAAAACATGAAATGATTATTTTAGATTTAAATAATCACAGAATTCGTTGCCGTGAATATAGAGGATTTTTATTAAAACAATTATTGGGAAAAAGATCTTTTCCTTCAGATTGTTCTGTAATGGATTTTGTTGTTACAATTATAACAGATATATTTCAATTAATTATTCTTTCAAAATATATTACACCAGAGGTTGTAGCTAAAAATTTAGAATTAACTAAACAAGATAGAGCAATTCTTTACAATCTTTTAATTGAATTTAATTTGGCAAAATATATTCGAATAAAGGCTAAAACTAAAGAACTTTTAATTAAAATACCTTTTAAATTACGTCCTTTTTAATTTTTTTTAATTTAAAATATGAGTCTATTACTAAAGGCTTATTGACAATTTAATTAATTTATAGAATGCCTATTATAATCTATAGACCTTCAGTGTAACTTTATACAAAAATTAAAATCTTAATTTTTTTTTGTTTATTCGGTATTTTGGAAGATTTTTTTATAATTTTTGTATTATCATTAATTGTATTGATTTTTTTATTTCTTTAAATGATAATAGCTCTTTGTATAATTTTTAATTTTAATATTATTTTTAATTGAATTTTTTTAAATTAATTTTATTTGTGGAATATATTCAATATATCAATATATTTATTTGTTAATTATTTTTTTTTAAATAATTTTATTTTCAGGTTATTATTTAGAAAAGCAAGAAAATATGTTATCATTAAGACGTTCACTATATTTTGGTATTAGATCTCGAAATGTTCTCCGACTTTTGGCAAATAAAAATTATTTAAATATTTTGCCAAAAATTCAAAGAAATTATGCTTCTGTTGGTGCAGCAAAGAAATTTGAGTTTCAAGCTGAAATTGATAGTCTTTTGGATATTGTTGCAAAATCTTTATATTCTGATCAAGAGGTTTATTTAATTCTCTTTTATTTTTTAAATGAAATTTTTCCTTTTCTTTTACTATATTTCTCTTCACCAAAAATTTTTAAGGTCTTTATTAGGGAATTGATTGCTAATGCTTCTGATGCTTTAGAAAAACGAAAATATCTTGAAATGGGTGACGAAGGTAGTCCTGTGCAAGATGTTCCATTCGAAATACGCATTGAATGTGATGTAAAGAATCGTAAATTGGTGTTTACAGATACAGGTTTAATTAAAGTAAATATTTAATATTTAAATGATTTTAGGAATTGGAATGAATGAAGAGGAATTAGTTGGACTTTTGGGAACGATAGCAAAGTCTGGTTCAAAGGCTTTTCGTTCTGATGAGGAAAAAGCAGAATCACTTATAGGTTTTTTGTAAATAATTAATTTTAATTCAATTATTATAGGGCAATTTGGTGTTGGTTTTTACTCTGCTTTTGTTGTCAGGTTATTTTTTAATTTTATTTTTTGAATTATTTTTATTATTTAGTGATAAAGTACGTGTAACAACTCGTAAAGTTAATGAAACGGTTGGTCATGTTTGGACTTGGTCTGGTGGAAAACAATTCGAAGTAGAAGAGGATTCGAATGCCAATTTGGGAACAAAAATAGAATTATGGTTACGAGATTCTGAAGCTGCAAAATTTGTACAAGCGGAAAAAGTTGCTGATGTCATTAACAAGTTTGTTTATGGGAATCAAAATTTTATTTTGTTTACTTTAATATTTTCTCTTACCATTTTGTCACATAACTTTTTGTCTACTTTACTATTTTTATTTTTGTTTATTTATTGTTAAAATTTTTTAAATTTAACTTTAAAAATATTTAGGTATTCCTATTTTATTTCTGTTCCAATATTCCTAAATGGTGAACGAATTAATGTAATGTCCGCTCTTTGGATGATGAAACCAAGTGAAACAACACAGGAAATGCATGATACACTATTCAAGTATTTTTTTAAATTTATTATTTAGGAGTATTATTTTTTGATAATTATTTTATAACCTCCTCTCGATTAAATTTTTTTATTTAAGACATTTTGTTAAAACTCACCATCCTCATTTAAAAGATGACCGTCCTCAATATACATTCCAATACCAAACAGATTTTCCAATAAATATACGAGCACTTTTCTATGGTTATCTTTTTATTTATTTTTAATTAAAAAATATTATTTATTTTTTAAAGTTCCTTCAAGAAAAGTTTCTCAATTTGAATTTACTGCTGATTCACAAAATGAGACTGGTATTTCTCTTTATAATCAAAGAGTTCTCATAAAACCAAATGCAAAAGAGTTATTACCTCATTTTTTAAGATTTTTAATTGGAGTTGTTGATTCTGAGGTTATTTTTAAATTTTTATTTTTAAATATTAACTTTAGGATATTCCATTAAATTTATCAAGAGAAATGCTTCAAAGAGATTTAATTATTGAGTATAAATAAATTAATTTACTAATTTTTTTTTTAAATATTTTTAGAAAAATTAGAAATATTTTAAAGGATCGTTGTATTCATTTTTTTGTTGAACAATTAAAAAAGGATAGAATTAAATATTCTGAATTCTATAAAGGATATTCTTTATTTCTTAAGGTTAATTATTATTTTTTTTAATTAATTAATTTTCTTTTTAGGAAGGAATTTTAACAGATCAATCTAATCAGATAAAGGTTAAAAATTTATTAAAAATTAATTAATTTGTTTTAAAGGAAGATATTGCACAACTTTTGCTTTTTGAATCGTCCAATACTCGTTCTGGAATTTTAACTTCCCTTTCTGAATATGTGGAAAGAATGCAAGAAGATCAAAAATGTATTTACTTCCTTTATGCTCCAAGGTATTTTTATATTTATTTTTATTTATTTTAATTTTAAAAGTCGTCAATTGGCTGAAACTTCTCCTTATTATGAATTATTTAATAAACGTTATGAAGTTCTTTTTTTGACTGACCCTGTAGATGAACTTGTTTTTCTTACTATGCCACAATTTCGAATGAAACAAATTCAATCAGTTGAACAATGGGTTAAAAATGAAGGAATATCAAAAGTTGATGAAACAAATATAACTAGAGATCCACTTAAAAAAGGTTTTTTTGTTTAAAATTATTTATTTTAATTTATATTTTAGAATTCCTTGATTGGTTAAAAGATTCTCTTGGTTCAGTACGTGTTAGTAATGTTAAACCAAATACAACACAATCAGAACATCCATTTATGGTTTTTTTTTAATTTTTACTAATTAAAATATAGATAATATTTTTTAGATAACAATCTCTTCTGATGCTGGTGCAGCTAGACATATGCTTAGAATTACTGAAATTAAAGAAGTTAATAATATTTAATTATTTATTATTTAATTTATTTATTTAAAGATGGAACATCTTGTCTATTTAAATCCAATTCTTCATGTCAATTTCAGCCATCCTCTCGTTCAAGGATTACAAAAACTTTTTAAAAAAGAACCAGAATTAGCATTAAAAATTGCAGAACAGGTTTATGATAATGCTTTAATTTCTGCAGGACTTTTAAAAGATTCAAGTAAAATGGTTGGAAGACTTAACAAAATTTTAGCTGATTTATTACAAATGAATACAGCAAAATCTCAAATAATTACTCCTTGAAAAGATTTTTTTAAATTTGTTATTCTATTTTTATTTTAGAGAAATAAATATCAATTTTTATATTTATTTAATTTTTAAATGTTTTTTTCTTTTTTTAATATATTTATTTATTTTATTTAAAAACTAATAATTTTAAAGGAAAATGCAAGCACTTGTGCAAGCCTATAATGATATGCCACCAGTTTATTTTTAAATTATTATTTTTTAAATACTTTTATTTTAAGGTGACTAGAGCATATAGTACAGCTTGTGTTTTATGTACATTAGCTGTACAACTTGATTTTGTGACACCTTTCCATTTATATTTTAATTGGCATTTAATTATTCATGAATTACAAGTATTTTTTTAAATAAAATTTAATTTTTATTTATTTATTTTTTCAGTGGTGGAGGTTGTTTACTTCCTTTTGCTATTTTGGTTCATTTGGATTTACATTTCTCTTCAATATGATATTTACATATAGGTTATTATTTTAATTAATTTCTAATTTTCCTTTTCTAATTTTATAACTAGAAAAGTTTTTACCTATTATTATTAACCAATTTCTCCTAACACTTCAGATTAAAGTCTTTAATGCTTTTTTTTAAACATTTTTATTTTTAAATAATTCTTTTAAATAATTTATAATTTAAAGGCATTGTTCAATGTTAGAAGAAGGTTCATTTCGTGGAAAAACTGCTGATTTTATTTTTATGTTTCTATTTGGATGGATATTTATGGTTTTATATTTTTTTTTAATTTTTTTTAATTTTTTAAGATTATTTCTTCATGTTTTGTTCATTTGGCATTTCTAGGTCATGCATTTACAATAATGCTTGTATATGTTTGGAGTAGAAGAAATCCTTTTGTTGGAATGAACTTTTTTGGAATATTTTCTTTTTCTGCTCCATATTTGGTTTTAATATTTAAATTTTAATTTTTATTTAATTTTTAAAGCCTTGGGTTTTGCTTTTCTTTTCACTTTTACTTGGTCAAAATGCAATGGTTGATATTTTTGGTTTGTTTATTTTTTTAAATCATTATTTTTTTTAAAGGTATTGCCTGTGGCCATCTTTACTTTTTCCTTGAAGATATTTTCCCTAACCAACCTGGAGGATTTCGAATACTTCAAACACCCCAAATTCTCAAACGTTTATTCGATCCTCCACCATTGGTACGTGTACCTCCTGAAGAAAGGCCAGGAGGATTTAATTGGGGTGCTGAAGATCAACCAATAGAAAATGGAGATGAATAGGGAAATTTGTGGTATTAATTTGTGTTTTATTTTAAAGTTTTATTTTTCTTTTGTTTTCGGGTTTTTATGTAAAAAGAAAAGGTTTATTTTGTGGGAAAATGCCTTTGGTCACAAATATATATTTTTTTTAAATTTAATTTTTAATTGTTTGTTACGATTTTTGAGGTTTTTTTTTATTATTAATTATTTTTTAGGCAATAAACATTTAATTTTATTTTGAAGAATTATTTTATTCAATTAATTAAAAAATAACAAACAATTAAATTAAACACTTCTCTCTTGTATTATATTTTAACTATTTTCTTTCTTTTATTTTCCTGTTGTTTTATATTTTATTTTTGTTAATCCCAGCTATATAACCAACAAAAAAAAATTTTTTTTTTTTTTAATCAATTTTTATTTAATTTTAATTAAAAAGTTTATTTCTAAAATTATTTAATTTTGAATTATTTATTACTTATTCTTTTAAATTTGTTTAAATTAATTTAGATTATAAATTTATTTAAAATGGATGACGAATACGAACAAGAAGACGAAGAAGGACAAACTTTATACTCTGATACTGGAAAGAAAGCAAGAATTTTTGTAATTGATTATGGTGAGCATATGTTTAGTGAAGATGAATGGCGTTTTCGTATGGCATTAAAGGTTTATTTTTAATCTTTTAAATTTTTAAAAAAATGTCAATTGTTTACAAGAAGTTCAGAATTATTTAATTTTGTTTTTTTTAAAAGATTGTTCGTAACCAAATAAATAAGCTCTGTTGTACGGGTGATCCAAATGAATTATGTTCTATTATTTTTGTGAATACAAGCAATTCAAATATTATTCAAAATGTTGATTGTATTTTTACTGATAGAGAATTGGGTTTAATTGATGCTGATTATGTTAAAAAATTAGATAAACTTATTAATTCAAATAAAATTAAAGAAATGTTAATTCCAACATTGGGTGATTCTGGAGAATGTAATTGGGCAGATCTTTTCCTTTTATGTCAAAATATTTTCACAAATACGTAAATATTATTTTTTAATTATTTTTTAATTTTTAGAGGATTCACTTCAATAATTTTAATTTAAAAAAATTTTCTAAATTTATTATATTTTTAGAACTCGAGTTTTTCCTAAAAAAGTCATTACAATTTTCACAACAGACAAAGCACAAATTGATAAGGATGTTCAGGTTTTTATTATTTAAATTTAAAAAAAAAATAATTTTTTTAAGGAATGTTGTAATACACGTATATATCAGGATATTAAATTTATTGGAACAGAAATTAAAGTTTTATTAATTGAGGAAAAAATTGAAGAAAATGAAACTACACAATTTTGGGTAAAATATATTCATTGATATTTTTTGAATTAATTTTTAGAAAAATTTGGATCCTTATTTTTCACGAATTTCAAGTCTAGAAGATGTTGATAAATTGTAAAAGAGAATTTTTATTTTATTTAAATTCTTAATTTTTTTCAGTTTTTTCTACTTTAAAGATTATACTTTACGTCCTTCTACTACTTTACTTTTTGATCTTGGATATGATTTAAAATTTGCTGTTGGACTTTATCATTTAATTAAACCTCAAGTAAAACCTCTTCCAGTTCTTATGGATTCTTTGGCAAATGAAAAGTTAAAAAAATTATTTAAAAAATTTAATTCATTAATTAATTTAAAGAGTAGAATATAAATCTCATTATAAACCTGAAAATGTTGAAAAAAAAGAAACTGATTTAATGGAATTAACTGTTGATGAAGTAAACAATTTAAATAAAACACAAGAACATTTAATTGATGAACATTTTGAAGGAGAAATTAATTTTAATTTAGATGTTGGGGGTGTTAATGTTATTTTAAATAGAGAAGAAAAGGAAAGTTTAAGAAAATTTGATAAACCTGGTATGTTTTTTTTTAATTAAATTAAAATTAATTAATTTATAAATAATTGTAGGTATAACTGTTATTGGATTTAAACCATTACATTTATTAAAACCTTCACATAGAATGGGCCCTGCAAAGTTTATTTATCCAAATGATAAGGTTTGTGTATTTTCTTTAATTCTGATTTGTATTTTATTATTGTTTGTTTATTACAAATCAGAATTTGTATTTTTTGAAAAATAAACTTTATATTTTTATTTAAAGGTTATTTCTGGTAGTTCTTCTCTCTATAGAGGATTATTAAATAGATGTTTGGAAAGAAAGCTTTTTATTGTTGTTAGATTTACTCAAACTACAAACACTACACCTAAACTTTGTGCTTTAGTTCCTCAAGCAATTACTGAAGAAAATGAAGGAAATGTTTGTATTTTTAACATATTTTAATTATTTTTATTTAAATCAGAATTTTTGTGTTTTTAATTTCTTATAATTCTGATTTTTTAAGTTTTCTTCTAATTTAAATAACTTTTTGATTTTTCAGAATTTTTGTGTTTTTGTTTTCTGTTAATTCTGATTTATTTAAATTTTCAGAATTCTCTTATTGGTCATATATATGAAGGCTTTCATTTAATTGAATTACCTTTTGCTGATGGATCAAGAGATTTAAGATCTGCTAATTGTTATAAACCTCCACCAACTTCAAGTATTAATTCTTCAGAAAATATTAAAGAACAAAGAATTGCTGCAGCAGAAGACTTTATTGATAAATTAACAACAACTTTTGAACCTGATCAATTTTTTAATCCAATGCTTCAAAGACATTATAAAACAGTTGAAAATGCTGCACTTGATTTAAATTTTGACAATTTTGCTGAAGAAGCAGAAAAATTGGATAAAATACGTTATTATAATTTTATTTTTTTATTTTAAATAATTTATTTTATATAGAACCATATTTTAAAAATGAAGAAAATGCTGAACGTGTAAAAAATGAAATTATTAAATTAAATGAATTATGTATTGGTGGAAATTTAAATTTAATTAAAGAAGAAGATGAAGAAAAGAATATTTTTATTAAACCAAAGAAAGGAAAAAATAAAATTGAAATTGAAGAAGAAGAATCTAATAAATCAAAGAGAGGAAGAAAGAGAAAAGAAAATTGAATTAAATTTTATTTATTTTAAATTTTTTGGGAATCTCTTTTTTTTTTTTTAATTTTACAATAAAAAAGAAAATATTTAAATTATTTTTATTTTTTCCATTCAATATCTCTTTCAATAGAATTAGATCCCCCATCATCATCCAAATTATATAAAATTCCTCCTTCATTTTGTTGTATTTGTTCTCCATTTCCTTAATTTTTATTTATTTTTTAACATTTTTAGACACCTCCCTTTTATTTTTATTTAAAATAATTTTTTAAAAATTTTTATTTTTAGGGAGGTGCCCACCTTTTATTTTAATTTTTATTATTTTTTTGTTTTTTGTCAGCACTTCTAATACAAGCAGCACGAAAACGTCCATATGGAGGAATAATACAAGGATTAGTTGGTGGAAGTTGAGGAGAAGGAGGAGGAGGTGGTGGGGGAGCTGCTGCTGCTGCAATTGGATATGAAGCAATAACTCCTGTTGGTACAATAGGTATTGGTGAAGGAGCTATTGGGGAAGGTATAGGTGGTGGAAGTGGTGAAGGATACTTAAAGAATAATAATAATTATTTGAATTAATTATTTACATAAGCAATTGGAATAGGTGGTGGTGGTAGAGGTAAAGGTGCTGCAGCAATTGGTGGTGGTGGAGGTGGAATTACACCATAAATACTAAAATTAAATTTAAATAAATAAATTAATTATTTATTTACGTTCTTGAGACACAAACAGTTCCCTCTTGTACTAATTCTGGTGGACATAAACCTTTTAAATAATTTTTAAATAAATTTAATTTAATTAATTTACAAATTCCTTGAGAACAAACACTACCACCTGTACATTCAACACCAGGTTCACAAGGAGCACCTGGAAGTGCCTGTATAAATTAAATAAATAAATGTTCTTTTTTAAATATTTTAAAATTTATTATTACTTGAGGAATTAATCTTCCAGTAGGAATTGGTGCAACAGAAACTGCTGGTGCTGGTGGAAGTGCTGCAACTGGCATAGCAGCACTAAAATTAATTAATTATAAATTTATTTTTGAAAATACAAATCAGAATATTTTAAGTTTAATTATTAATTTTAAAAAAAAAATCAGAATTTTTTTATTTGTGTTTATATTTCAACATTTAAAAATTTGTATTTTACAAAATAATTATTTTTTAAAATATTAAAAATTTAATTATTTTTACATAAAATAATTTTAAAAATAAACAAAATATTATTTTAATTTAAAATTAAAAAAATTATTATTATTCTACCATCCAGCAGGTAAAGGACCACATGTAGCTGAATTAATTAATTAAATTATTTAAAAATTAATTTATTTATTTAAAAATATTAAAAACCTCCAAAAGCTTGTCTTTTTGAAGGTTCTATTCTCAAAGATAAATTTTTGGTAGTTAAACAAAATTGAATTAAAGTAAAAATAAAAATAAGTGAAAATAATGTAAACGAGGAAGAAGAAGTCATTTTTTTTAAATTTAAAATTCAGAATTTATTTAATAATAAATACATTTATTTTAAATTCTGAATTTGTTTGTATTTTTAAAAATCAGAATATTTTTGTATTTTTAGTTATTTATTATGAAATACATTTCAGAATTTTTATTTCCGGAAAGAAAAGAGAAAATAAATAATAATTTAATTTTCTCTCATTAAGTGACCATTACTTAAGACTTAAGTAAATTCTTCTTTAATTTTTTTTTTCTTTGTGTTTTCTTTACAGCTAAAATACTTAACGAACAAAGAAATAAAAATTATTACTGTTCTTTATAGTTATTTTCTAAAGAAATTGTTTTTATTTAAAGACCGGAAATTATTTTCTTTAGGAAATAAAAAAATAAAACAAATAATCTGAATTTAAAAAAAAAATTAATAAATAAATAAATATTTTATTAAAAATAATAATTATTTTTTTTTTTAAACAAAATTTATAATTTAATTTATTTACTATAAAAGCTTAATAAAATTTAAAAATAATTAACGTCATCAATTCAAATAAAACAACAGACGTCGTCAAGCTTCTTCTACACAACTTTCTTCATCAATAATGGCTGCTTTCCCTGTTACCTTGGAACCTACAAAGATCAGTGTTCCAGCAGCTGGAGGTAGTGCAAATCTTCTACTGACGAATGCCAGCACTGAGGTTTAATTTTAATTTAATTATTTTATTATTATTATTATTTTTAGATTCGCTATAGCTTCAAGTGCAAGTCTACGAACAATGACTTCTATCGAGTCAATCCTGTCTATGGATTTGTTGAGTCTGGAACTAGTACACAAGTGGAAGTGCTTCGTCTGGTATTTTATTTAATATAATTATTTTTTTAAATTTCAATTTAATTTTAAATAGAATGGACCTCCAAAATCTGATGATCGAATGGAGATCTTGCTTGCACCTGTTGATCCGGACATCAATGATCCACGAACATCATTCCAAGATGGGACAGTGGCGGCACATAGGTTCGACGTTCCTTTGGATGCTGTGTAAAGGGGAAGAAGGCAATTCACCAAAACGAGAAGGGAATAATGAAAATAAAGAAAGGAAATGGATGAACATGATATATATATATATAAATAAATATCCCCAATATATATATATATAATCTCTACTACTAAATAGGTACCTAAATCTTCTATTTTTTTCTTTCTTTCTCTCTCACTCTCTCATAATATATAATTGTATTATTCTATATATATATATATATATACTTTTATTGGTTGTGATTTATGTTGTAAATATATATCTATTGTTGTTGTTAATATAAAAATAAAATAATTTTGAATATTTATTTTTTTTTAAATATTTAGTAAATAATAACAAAACATTTTGTAGGGGGTATAATCTTTATAATCACTTAATTAATTATTTAATTCATTTGAAAACCTCTTCTTATTAGCTTGGTTGAATTTACTTTACATTTAATATAGAAAACAAAAGTTAATTAATTTAAAGATTAAAGTAAAAAATCTTTAAAAAAAAATTAAAAAATATTTTCTAATTATTTTAAATAATTTAAAACTTTTAAATTAAATTTATTTCTAAATATTTTTTATTTTAACAAATAAAGAAAAAACAAATTTTAATTATTTTTTAAATAATTAACATTTCCTTCCTCCTTCTTCTTCTTTTTCTTTATTTTTTTCTTCCAAATGTGCATTCAATAATTGAGGAAATTGACAAATAATATTATTTAATGAATTCGAAAATTGATTAATAAAATTATTTAAAATTAATGTTGTCTGTATTTGAGCATTTTCTAAAGTTTTATATTCAGCTATTTCTTTTGTTTGTTCCAATGATAGAATTACTTCATTAAATTGTACAACTAAAAAAAATATTTTAAATAAATAAATTTATTTAAAAATTAAAAACAAACCAATAGGAAAAATCCAATTATATTGAGAACATTGATTAAATAAATTTGCAATATTTTCTTCGTTTTTACCAAAAAGTAAGCAAGTACATTCATCAATAAGAAAATTATTAAGTGATTTATATTGAGAATTTTCAAAAACTTTTTTGAGTATTTTACTTGGATAATCAATTAATTCAATTCCTTCTAAACGAAATCTAAAAAAGAAAATAATTTTTTAAATAAAAAAATAAAACTAATTTTTTAAGTTAAAAGCATAAGGAAATGAAAAAATAAAATAGAAATTCAGTAAATATTCTAATTATTTGAAATTTATTTTTTAATTTCCAATTTATTTTTTAAAAATTTTTATTTAAAAACAAACAAACTTATTTTTAGCAAACCAAATAACTTCTTCTTTAACAAAATTTGTATGACAAATAGCCATTACTTTAAATTCTTCAGTTTTAATCCAATTACTAACTTTTTCAATTAATGCTAATTCATATAAACTAAACTATAAAATTTAAATATTTACATAAATTTAATTATTTAAAAAGAAACCTCATTTTCATTAAAAAATTCTTTATGTGGAGAAGATGTTGCATAAATATTATATGGATTTTTTAATTGTTTCCATTCTTGTTCTAATTCATTTGGTATAATTGGTGCTAATGCTGCTTCATAAACCCTTCTTTTGTATGGTCGAGGATTTGGCCTAACATGATAATTGGAAACATAACGATAATTAATCAAATTAAATTTATTCAAATAAAAATATATTTTATATAATTGAAGCATTTTCTGCAATAAGTTGTTTAATATTGACCAATTTTTCCTCTAAAAAATAGAAGATATTTTTAATTGCATTCTTCTTTTTCGGCTGTGCTCCGAAATGGTGGCGACTCCAAAGATAACTTTTTATTACTCTATTTTTCAATTAGAGTCCGATAAAATTCAACTCGATATCAGATTCGAGACTTTTTCTAAAAGGAAATAAGTCTCGGATCTCGAAAAGATAAATATTTATGGCTATTAGGTTAATTTTTTAAAAATATTGCAGTTTAAAAACCTTTTTATTTTTTACAAAAAAAAATTTTAGTTTTTATTTTTAATAATTAAAATTTATTTTTTTAGTAATTATATTTATTGTTAATTTATCTATTTTCTTTAAAATAATTTTACCAATAGATCCTAAAAATTCATTAAATACTTTAATTAAATTAACAATTTTCCTTGTTATTTCCTTTTCTTTTTATCTTTTAGATTTTCTTTAATTAAATTATAAAATAGCGAGAAATGATTGACTCTGTTAATACAGCAAGTACTTCACAAAGAAATCAAACAAAAAGAGTAGTAGAAAATGATTTTAATTCAGAATGGGAAAATCATTTAATAATAAGATTTCCACCAGAAATTGCAAATAAAGTAAAAGATTATTTGAATGAAGATGTACATCATATAAGTCAAACAAAAATGAATATAAATTTTAATCAAAATTTGCGTTCTGGAACTTTAACTTTTGGAAAATATGATATGGACTTTACTTTATATGATTTGCCTTGTGTTTCTGAGGTTTTTTAATTTATTTTTTTTTTATTAATTTTTTTGTCAGAGCTTTTCTTTTAATTATTAGCTTTATTTATCCAAGGGGAGGAGGGTTTTAGACTTATGGATTTGAATTGAATTAAATTAAAGTACTACCAGTTTAATTTTATTATTTTAAGGTAATGAAAACTATTGATAAAAAGACAATATATAAAGTTGCCGATATTTCCCAAATAATTATTTGTTCACCTCCTGGTGAAAGAAAAAAATTAGCAAAGTCAGATGGTGACAATAAAGGACAAGATAAATATGAATGGCCACATGGTATTTGCCCACCAATGCGTTTTGCACAACGTAAAAGATTTAGAAAAATTAAGAGAAAGAAATATATGGATGCTTCAGATGTTGAAAGAGAATTAAAAAGACTTTTAAGGTAATTAAATTGATTTTTTAAAAATTAATTTTATTTTTTTAAATAGATCAGATTTAGATTCAGTAAATGTTAAATGGGAAGTTGTTTCAATTGATGAAATGGAGAGAACAGACAATGAAACTTTACAAGAATTAAAAATTGGAATTAATGTAAAAATTAAAGCTAAATAAATAAAAGTTTTTATTTACTTTTTTTTTAGGAGGGAAATACTCAACAAACATTAAATGATGATTTTGATTATGGATTATTTTTGTCTGATTCTGAGAATGAAGATAATTAATTTATAAAAATTAAAAAAAGGTTTTCTTCATAAATTTTATTTTTTTTTAAATTAAATATTTATTTTTCCTTTAAAAATCTTTACAGGTTTTTAAATTTTCTTTGTATTATTATTTTTTGGATTTATTTTTTATTGTTTAACCAATTTATATTTAAAGTAAATTTTTATTTATAAATTAATTTATTTTGAATTATAAACTTATTTTAGTTTTTAATTTCTAAAAAATTTTATTTTTAATTTTTTTTTGTAAATATCATTTAAAATTAAATATTTTATTTAATATTTTATAATTTTATATATTTGATATATTTTTATATTTAAATTTTTATTTTAAATAATTTTCTTATCAAACAAAAGGAAGAGGGGATGATTCAAAGGCAAAGAAAGAGAATTCTGCTTTTTTGTTTATTAACTATTTTTGTTATTTGTTGTATTTTTTGGCTTAATTCTTTTAATTGTTTTAATTTGGAAAGAACTTTTTCTGAAATTAAATCTTCAATTGATTATAGTAAAAGAAGTAATGAATTAATAGTTAATGATCCTTTTATTTTTATTGGAGGAATTCCAAGGTTTTCTTTTTTTTTTTAAATTTAAATTTAATTATTTTAAAGGTCAGGGACTACATTAATGCGTGCAATGTTAGATGCTCATCCAGATGTTAGATGGTTTTCTTTTTTATTTTTAATAAATTTATTAAATTTTAAGTGGAGAAGAAACTCGAGTAATTCCTCGCATTTTAGCTTTGCGATCACAATGGAAAAAAAGTGAAAAAGAATGGAGAAGACTTCAAGTATTTTTTCTTTTTGTTTAAATTTTTTGTATAAAAATTAAAGGAAGCTGGTGTAAATGAAAATGTAATTAATTCAGCAATTTCTTCATTTATTGTTAATATAATAATTGGACATGGTGATCCAGCTCCTCGTTTATGCAATAAAGATCCTTTTACTTTAAAATCAACTGTTTACCTTTCTGAATTATTTCCTAAGGCTAAATTTATTTTTATGATAAGAGATGGAAGGGCAACAGTTCATTCAATTATTTCAAGAAAAATTACAATTACTGGATTTGATTTAAATGATTTTAAACAATGCCTTCAAAGATGGAATACTGGAATTGAAGTTTTAATTTTTATTTAATTAATTAAAATATATAAGGGTTTAATTTTCTAATAAAAAAATGTTTTTTTTTTAGTTAAAAATTAATTTAATTAAAATTATAGGTAATGAATGAACAATGTAAACAAGTCGGTGATGAAAAATGTATTCGTGTTTATTATGAGCAGGTTTTCCTTTTCTAATTTCTAAAATTTTATTTAAAAAAAAAAAAAAAGCTTGTTTTACATCCCGAAAAAGAAATGCGTAAAATTTTGGATTTTCTAAATTTACCTTGGAATATTTCTGTTCTTCACCATGAAATGTTTATTGGAAATAAAATTTCCCTTTCTAAAACTGAAAGAAGTACTGATCAAGTAATTAAACCTGTTAATTTAGGTTTTTTATTTTATTTTAATTTTAATTTAATTAATTAAAAAAGATGCTCTCTCAAAATGGGTTGGAAAAATACCTGAAGATGTAGTTAATCAAATGGATGAAATAGCCCCAATGTTAAAAGTACTTGGATATGATCCGGTTAATTTTATTTTTAATTAATTTTTATTATTTAAATTAAAAAATAGAATGCTAATCCACCAAATTATGGTCAAGCAGATGAATTTGTAAGAATAAAAACTGAACAAATTCATAAAGATGAACAAAAATGGTATGATAAAGCTAAGGATATGGTTATTGATCCTGATAGAATACAAAGGCCAAAACAGGAAATTAAAGCTTCTATAAATAATATAACAATTATGGCTGGTTAATAACTAAATAATTAATTAATAGTAATTTTACTTAATTCATTTTTAAATACTGGGTTGGTTAAGTGGTTAACTTTTTGATTATGAATAGATAAATCTTAGGTTCGATTCCTGTTCACTTTAACCTTTCATTTTAATTGAAAAAAAGTTGCAATTTAATATTTTAAAAATTTAAAAGTTTTTTTTCTTACCTTTTAATTGCGGGTATTTTTAAGGCATTATATTATTTTGATACCGCATATTGAAATATGGTATTTTTTACATTCTTTCTTTTATTCCTTTATTACATTGTTTTATAAAAATACAAAAAAGATTTTTAAATAAAAAAATAGTTAATTTAAATAAAATAATTTTTTTTTAATTTAATTTTTTTTTAAAAATCTTTTTTGGTATTATTTTATGTAAATTTTCTTTTTCTTGCCTTATTAATTATGTATGTATTAATTAATATTTTTATTTTTTTAATCCGGTCCTATTTTTACTTTATTATTTAAGTTTTTATTTTCTATTCACTGTCATCTTTTAATATTTTTTAAATTTTAAATAATTATTTTCTTTAAAATTTCTTTTGTAATATTCCTTACTTTTAAACCCCATAATTTTTAATATCTTTTGTCCTTTCATTGATTTATATTTTTAATTAGCAATTAATCAATTAATTTAAGCAAATAAATATTTTTTTTAAATAAATATTTTTTTAACTATTAAAAAAAAATTTTTTTTTTTCTTTTATTTTACTTCCTCTTCCCTTATAACTCTACTTTTAATTTTAAGCTATTTTCTCTTCTTCGCCGTTAAATATCTCGCGGAAAAGTTATCTTTTTATTTTATATATTTAATCGAAAATGACCCAAATCTAGTTATTTCTATCATTTAAAAGCTAGAATATTTTTATTATTTAAAAAAAAAAGAGGTGAAATAAAATAATTATGGAGGGGAGAAAGAATATTTTTAGGTTATATTATTAATTATTATTATTAAATATTTGTTTTTTCTTGTGATTTATTTTTATATTAATTAGATAAATTTTAAATTGAATTTTTTTATGAAGGATATATTATGGGTTTTTAGATTAATTTTTAAAAAAAGGAATTTTAGCTGCATCATTTAATTGAATTTTTTTTTTAAATTAATTTAATGAGGCGTTATGAACTTTTTTTTTTAAAGAAGAAAATCTTGTTTTTAATTAATTTAAGGAAAATTAATTTAAAGAAAATAAATTAAAAATTATTTTTAAATATTTTTTAAGTAAAAATGCTTCTTAAAATTTTAAAGTTAATAAAAATAATTTGTTAAAAATTTTTAAAAGTCTTACCTTTAATGTTTTTCAAATTTAATAAATTCAAAATTTATTTTTATTTATTTTTTAGTTTTTCTTTCTGCGATGGCATTGCCACCGCTAAATAGAAATTATTTTTTAATTTTTATTTATTTATTGGTCTTTTTATTAATTATTATAGAAGGAATACCTTTAGATGATGGAAGAAATTTAAAATATAAAAAACAATTACATCATAAAAGACAAGGTAATTATTCTTTAAGTTTAAAAAAAATAAATGATTCCTTGGTTTAGTTGGTAAAGTAATTGGTTCATTGCTGTAATTATTAAAAAGAAGATTAAGGTTCGAGGCCTGCCTCAGTTTAAACTTTTCAATCTATAAATAATTATTTAAGTCATCCATTTCCTTTAACTCCTATTAATAAAAATGTGATAAAAAATTCATTTAATAAGTTAAATGTCTGAGATCATTTTTAACAATTAATTAATTAATTAATATTTTAAGCACAACATCAAAATACTTCTTCTATACAGACAGAAATAATTGTCCCAAAAATAACAAAACAATTAGATGGTTAGTTAATAATTACAATTTATTTAAAATTTTCTTTTTTTTTATTAGAACAACAACAACCTGTTCAACCACATTTTGTTGCAAATAATGGACCTTTGATAAGAATGCCAGATGGACAATTTGTTTTGGCACCGGTTCTATAAATTTATTTTTAAAAAAATATATTAAAATAATTAAATTATTTTAATAAAGACAATAGCTGAACAACAATCTTCTTCTTCTTCTAATATTCAACAAGAAAATAAAGGAATTGAAACTAGTAAATTAATTACTTAATTAATTTTAATTAAAAATATTTAATAAAATTTGTTTATTTAATTAAAATAAATATTTTAATAATTACCCGATTATTTTAATTATTACTGGAAGGGGTAATTAATATAAGGGAGAGGGTAATTAATAGAGTATTATAAAAACATTATTTTATTATTTAAAATTAATTAATTAATTTTTTAGTTAATAAAGAATTAATTATTTCTTCTTCTTCTACTACAACAATATTTAATTCTTTTACTGATAATTTTAAAGAAGAAAATACTTTATCCCCATTTACTTCAACAACAACAACAATATCTAATTCCCCTAATCATATTCCTTCAGTTGATAAAAGTGTTGATTTAGATGGAGATGGAGCTCTTTCATTAAATGAAGTTCAATATGCTGCTGTTTGTTTAATTTATTTAATTAATTAATTAAATATTTTGATTAATATAAATTTTTATTAATCTCAATAATAATTATTTATTCCTTCAATATCACAAATATATTTATTAGATTTATTTTTTTAAATTTTTTTTTAATTAATTAATTTAATTTAATTATTTTTAAAGTTTGTTCATCATGGATTAAGCTCTTCTGTTGTTGAAAATCTTTTCAAGTTTTTATTTATTTTTTTTTTAATTTAAATTTAATTTTAGTGATGTTGATTTTAATAAAGATGGATTCCTTTCTTCTATAGGTAATAAAAATATTTTTTTTTGCTTTAAATTTAATTTTTATTTAAGAATTTAATGAAATACGTCCTTTAGTGTTAGCAAAAGCAGAAAATGCTGCTTTAAGATATTTACAAGTAAATTTTAATTTAAAAAAGTTTAATTTTTAATTAATTCTTTTTTAGAATGTTGATTTAGATCATAATGGTTTACTTAGTTTAAATGAAGCAAAAACTTATATTTTACGAGAATATGGAATTAGTAATAGAGATGTTGAAAGAATATGGCGTTTAGTAGTAAATATTAAATTAAATTATTTTAATAAATAAATAAAAGGGGGGATTTTAATTATAATTATTAAATTAGAAAAAAAAAAGAAATTGGATAATTAATTAATTTTTAAATTTAAATTTAAAAAGGTTCCAAGTAGCGGTGATGAAATGGATGCTGTTTTGTTTAGTAAATTAAGAAGGTAAATAATTTATTTAATTTATTCAACAATTTAAAAGACAATTTTAAATAAAATTGTCTTTTAAATTATTTCTTCTATTTGTTAAATATTTTTTTTTTTTTATTAATTTTAATTAAAGAAGAGTTCGTGGAATGAGTATTAGATTAGCCAGACAAATAATGAAAGTTTGTTTGTTTTTTTTTTTTGAATTTAAATTAAATAAATTTTATAGACTGCTGATAAAGACCAGGATGGTCATATTGATATGAGAGAAGCTGCTGTATGTCCTCTTTTTAATTAAATATAAAGTTTAATTAAATAATTAAAGTCTTTAATTAATTTTAAATATTTTTCTTTATGAGTTAATCTTTTTTTTTTTAATTTTTTTACTTTAATTGTTTACTATTAAATTAATTTATAAAAAAAAGTTTTTCTAAAAATTGTTTATTAAAGATGATAGCTTTTGAACAAGAAGGTATTGGAGCAGGAGAAGTTGTTGAAATGCTTGGTTTGAATTTAAATTTTTTTTAAGAAATTAATTTTTTCTAATTTTAAAGCTAGTGTTGATGATAATAATGATGGACAATTAAATGCTCCAGAATTTGCTGATTTTGAAAGAATTGTAAAAAGAAAAATTAATTAATTAATTTAAATTAATTTATTTAAAGGTTCGTGCTAAAGCAGTTGAAACATCTAAAAAAGCTTTAAAAGTAGTAGATACAGATGGTAGTGGAACTTTAACAATGGATGAAGCTAAGAAAATAGCTTTTGATCATTATGGTTTTGATGAAGCAACATTAGAGCCTTTCTTTGCTCAAGCAGATGAAAATGAAGTTATTTTTATTTTTTTAATTAAATAATTAATTTAAAAAAAAGGATGGTCAATTAGATGCTGTTGAATTTGCTGGATTTCGTTCTGTAATTAGAGGTAGAGCAGTTAAAAATGCATTAATGTCGCTTCCAGAAATGGATGAGGATGGTGATGGGGTATTTATATAATTAAATAATTTTAAATAAATCATAATAATTTTAATAAAATATTTAATTGTTTTATTAAAATTTCTCTTTCCTTTTAAAGAGCATTAACGAAGCTGAGGCTGAACAGAGAGCACGCCGTGAGGATGATATGAATGGTTAATTTAAATTATTTATTTATTTTAATTTTCTTAGGTGCTGAAACTCATAGTCTTTTTGCTGTAGCTGATCAAGACAGAAATGGATTACTTGATAAAGTTAATTATTTAATTTAAATTTTTAATTATTTAAAGGTTGAATTAGCTGATTTTGTTCGTCTTGTCAGATTAACTTCAATTAAATTTGTTTCTGACCATTTTCGAGATTATGACACAAATAGAGATAAACAAATAACTTTAGATGAATTAGAACGTTTAGTTAAAGATCGTTACAAATTAGAACCTACAGTAATAATATTTAAATTAATTTAATTAAAATATATTTAAAGCTTATTAGACGATTTTTTGATAAAGTAGATGTTGATAGAAGTGGAGATTTAAATCCAGGTGAAATTGTTGATTTTAGACATGAAGTAAGAAGATTTGCACAAGACAGAGGTAATTTTTTTAATTTAAAAATTTTATTTTTAATTTAAAAGTAATGCAAGCTGAATTGGAAGAACAAAATCGTAAAGAAATGGCTGAAATTGAACAAAGATTACGTTTAGAAGCTATGGTAAAAAAGAGAAATTAATTTTAAATAAAAATTTAAGGCTAAAAAACAACCAACAACATTATCACAATCACCGACATTAATTGAAAGTCAACAACAACAAAAAACTTTAATGACAGAAACAACAACAACAAAGAATATAGAAATTGCAAAAACAGATATGTCTAACTCTCAAGAGGAAGAAGAAATTGAAAATATTGGAGAAGAAGGGAAAAAAACAAACGAGAAAAAATCAGATGTTGACGAACAAAGAGTTAGAGAACAACAACTAACAACAATAAATCAGACAAACAATGTTGTTAATAATGTTTTAGAAGAAAATACAACAACTATATTAAAAACAAGTGAAGTTAGTGTAGATAGAATAAATAGTGAAAATGAGACAGTTAGACAGTCCAATGATTCTCAACTTGTAGAAGAGAAACAAAGCAATAAAATAGTTGATGAAAAAGATAAAAATGAAAGTCAAGTTTTAAACATGAATAATTCAAACATTCAATCAACAACAATATTTTTATCAAACACTACAATACCTAATAATTTACAGACAACGAATAAAATTGTTTTACAAAATAGTAACAATACAACACAATCTGACAGTAATGGAACAACTAAAAAAAAGAAAAAGCGTAGAAAAACAACAACAACAATTGCCCCAACAACAACAACAACTGCTGGAGAGGAAAGTTATGGTCAGAAATTTTTAAATAAATATTTTTAATTAATAAATATTTTAGAAGATCAAGAAGGAGAAGAGCATCGATGAGAAATTGAAAAAGAAATTTTACAATTCTTTATATAATGTTATTTAAGTCAAAAATAGAATTAATTTAATTTAAATTTATTTATTTTACATTATTAAATAATTAAATTTATACAAATCCTCAAATTCTTTAAATCAAAAAATCCCTCCACTCAATGCATAATATAAATAAATATAAAAATAAGACATGTAGAAATAACTGCTGCTAATATTAGGGTGTCTTTACGTTTCTTCATTCTAATTTTGTTCATTAAATTATTAATTGCTGGATATTTTTCTAAATTATTAAAATTTAATTTTCACCTTATAATAAATACTCTCATTAATTAAATGATAAAAATATTTTTTTTATTTAAAATTAACAAACTTGTCAAATGGTGAACACGTTTATTTATAGTTCCAAGTCCACTACTTTGAGAATAAAGTCCTTCCCTTACTGACATTGCAATACTTATTTGATCATTTAAAAGACGATCACAACTAAATTTTAAAAAACTTTAATTAAAAAAGAAAAACAAACTCGCTAATGCTTTCATTTTCTCTTGTTAAATAATCTGTTGTCCTACAACGATTATTTACAGTTGAAGTTATTTCCATTAATTCATCTCTTAAAAAATAGAATAATTGAAAATTATGTAAAAAAAACCTTTGCAATTGATTTTTAATATTTTCATGAGTTCTTCTAAATTCAGCACTATAATCCCTAAGAATATCTTGATGCCTTCTAAGAATGTGTTGTTGAGGTGTTTTATTAAAAACATCTTTGTCTTTATCAAAACATTCTTGCATCTATAATTAAATTAAAAAAATAATATAGAAACAAGATTAACCTGATAATTTATTTCACTTAATTTAGATAGTTTTGATTCAATTTCACCAGTAAGTGAATCAAAAGCACGTCTAGAATGAGTTTTATTTTGTATGTCTGTTTGACCTAAATTTTAAAGTAAACATTTTTAATTAATTAAATAAACCTGTATTCGACATATGAAATTTATTAAGAGAAATAAGACGCATATCAATTTCATTTTCTAATAATCTAGCCTTTCGTTGAAGATCTTCCATTACAATAAAATATTCTATAAATTAAGATTTTGACAAAAAAGAAAATAACAAAATTTAAGAGAAACGTGTAAATCTACTGGTTAAATGAAAAGTGACAAAGTGAAATATTAAAAAATCATAATATCAATTTACAAAATGTAAAATGAAAAAAATATGTTAAATTTGGCATTTTGTCTTGTAATGTTAAGAGTGAGAAAAATAAAGAGAAAGTAGCTAAGAAAATTATATTCTTTTTACTTCTCGACTAAAATTTATTTGTTTTATTTGCTTATGTTTTTAGCTTTAGCCCCCATCGTCGGTTTAATTACCCAAGCTAAAGGTAGCTAAAAGTTCTACCTTAAAGTGGTAGTAAATTTTGGAATTGCTTTGCTTAACTGTGAAGCTTAAAATTGAGGTTTTGTTGAGTAAATATGTTAATATTTTATTTGGGTATTATCATCATTTTGTTTTCACCATTATTGGAGAAAAAAGCAACCTCAGTACATTCGTAAAGATATACACATATTCGACTTCTGATAATGTTCAAGCATCAAAAATTAAATATTGCAAGACGTTATTTCAATTTGTACATAAATTATAAGTAGACAAGTTAATAAATTTATAGGCAAAATTTATGTTTTTGTGTTAAGATTCATCTTCATTAGACGTATGTCTAGCTTTGTACAATTCAATTTATTTCTTTTTTTCTAATTTCCAAAAATTGTTAATAATAAAAAATGTTAATTTTTAAATAAAACAACATTCAAATTTTAAGCTTCACAATTAAGCAAAGCAATTCCAAAATTTACTACCACTTTAAGGTAGAACTTTTAGCTACCTTTAGCTTGGGTAATTAAACCAACTATGAGAGCTAAAGCTAAAAACATAAGCAATAAAATAAATAAATTTTAGTCGAGAAGTAAAAAAAAATATAATTCTCCACCATTTCTTCTTTAATTTTTCTCTAACATATAAGTTGACCTAATATTCTATTACATCTCAAACAAATAAAAAAATTACAAATTTATTCAATTTTACAAAATTATATTAATTAATTAAAAATTATAATAAAATAAAAATTAACAAATTATAGTCACAAAGATATATATATATAAATATTAATATATATGCAGTTATAATTAAATTATGTAAATTTCCATAAAATTGTTTTTAATAAAAATTAATTTTCACCTAAATAGTTTTAGATAATCCAACAAGTGTAACACCTAAAGAAAAATTAAAAAAAAATTTTTTAAATAAAAAATTAAACCAAAAATAGTAACACAACAAGCAGTTATTAATAATTTTAAATCTTCCATTTCAACTTCTTTAAAATAAAAAACAGACCAAAGACTAGCAATTAATCCAGGTAACATTGCATTAATTGGAAATGTTATTGCTTGTGATAACTTTAAAATAATTTAAAAAAAATAATTATTTTTTAATATTATTTACAATGTCATTAGCTAAAAACCAAGCAAGCATAGCTACAGCCCAAAGAACACCAGCTAATAAAGAAGGAAATACTAAAGAATTGTCCATATAAGGTTTATTTTGTTTATAAGCTCTAAAAATTAATTTTAAAAAATATATACTTTAAAAGATGGCCTCAGGGCATTTTTGGTTAAAATAAATATAAAATATTCAAATAATATAAAAATACATGTAAATAAGTAGAACAACAGTTGATGTCAAATAAATTCCCGTAAAATGTGAAAATACGTAATCAATAGCATTTTTTGATGAATATTTAAAATATTGAGGATTATCTTGAATATAAACTACAGGAGTAAATCTTTATAAAAAAAAATAATTTAAAAAATAAATTTAATTAATTTACGTTGAACCATAACCAATACCAGCAAAAATAGAGGCTAATATTGCTCTAAATTAAAATAATTAATTAATTATTAAATAAATAAATTTATTTCCTTTTGTTTCCTTAATTTTTAAGAAGAAAAAAATTTTTTTTTCCCTTACATAATTCTTTTTTTAAGACCATCAGAATTTGTTCTAATATTTTCTACATTTTCTATATTAACATTATCTTCACCTCTTTGTAATACTAAACTTTCATTTTCTTCAGTATTATTTATTTGTTCTCGTCTTATATTAGTTGATGGTTGTTGAATAAATGAATCTCTTCTTTCTGAAGAAGATTTTGGTCTAACAAAAGCAAAAAGAATTCCTCTAGAAAAATTTAATTAATTAAATGAATTATTTAAAAATAAACCCAATAATAACAAGAATAAGTCCAATATAATTTAAAATAGGAGAGGATGGCAAACTTGCATTAACCTAATTAAATTAATATTAATTTAAATTAATTATATTACCCCAAAAAGTCCAAAACGTCCAGTTGCCCATCCAACTAATTAATTAATTCAAAAATTAATTTAAGAATTACCAACACAGTTAACAGTTCCCCAAATTAAAATACCCATTCCTAAACCAATTGTATTAATTATTGGAATTGCTGTTAAATTGCCTAAATAAATTTAAATAAATTTTTTAAAAAATATTAAATAAAACCAATAGCCCAAAGAAGTCCACCAAGCATTGCTAAAGGTTGAAATGGTGGTGCACCGGTAGCAATATACTTAAAAAAATATTTAAAAGCGAAAATTTCAATTGGATTTCAAAAAATAATTTTGTCAAATTTTTTATCCAAAATTCAATTAAATATTTTAAACACAATTTTTTTAAATTAATTTTTAAATGTTAAATAATTAATTTAAAAAATAAAAATTAATAAAAATAAACAAACCGTGACAACACCAGAAAGGAATATTGCAGAACAGACCAAAAATTAAATAATAAAATAATTTCCAAAATATTAATTAACTAACAATCCATTGAACAACAATTCCATCACCAGGATTACCAGCAATTCTTACACCCTATTAAAAAATATAATAATTATTTATTTAAATAAAACTTACAACATACATTGAACCAAAACAAATAGAAGAAACAGCACAAGCAATTAATCCAGTTAATGTACTCATTCCTTCTTCTTTTTCTAATTTTAAATTAATTAAATAATTTAAAAAATAAGTAATATTATTATTTTGATTTAATTGATCAAATAAATTAATTAACATTTAATTATTTAAATTTTAATTTATTTAATAAAAGCTAAGGAGAAAAAAAAACATTTTTTAAAATAAATAGAGTCATTAATTAATTAATTCCTAGCTTTTAATTTAAAATAAATAATAACAAGTCTAATTTATTGTGTAAGATCATCTCCTAAAATAGATAAAGTTAATTTATCATTATCACTTGAAACATCATTAATTCCATCATAACGACTAACATATTTAGCTATTGACCTTTTTATATCACCAATTGGACTAAACATTTTATCCCCACCATTAATTAATTCACGAAGTAATCTAAATAATGAGATAAAATATTTTTTTGTTTTATTTAAATAAATAAACCTGTTTCTAGTAAGGAATTTCATATAATATTCTTGACCTCCCTTTGTATGTTTTATTGAAAGATTAGCTGACATTATATCTGAATGATGTTCATTCATAAAACTAAAAAAAATAAATTTAAATTAAAGTAATTAATTTAAATTAATTATGTTAAAACATACATTCCTAATTTATTCCATTCAAAAGCTGTAAATATTGCTATTCCAGCAAGTATTGGTAATGCAATAATAAAAACTAATGAATCCCCTTTAAATGAAAAAATATGAAGAGCATAAAAACAAAGCATAAAAGTTAGAACCTAAAAAAGTAAAGAGAGAAAAAAATAATCGTTAAATAAAACAAACGTGGCAAAACCAGCTTAGTGCTTCCTGAAAAAAAAGAGAAAAAAATAAATAAATAAAAATAAAATTAACCTGTGTTAACAAATAAGGCCTTTGTACTCCATAAAGATCTCTAGCTACTAAAAAAGCTAATGCTTCATTAGATAAAACAAATGTTGATAAAAGTTGTTTTCCAATATCAGATTCCCAAATAATACAAGCAGTTTTTCCCAAAATATTAAATGGCTTAAATTAAAATATTTTTTTAAAAATTATTTTGAAAAAATAAAAGTTATGAAAACAAAATTATTTATTTATTTTCATAAGAATAATAGAATTTTGTGACAAAAAATGGACGAAAGATGTGTTCATAAATTACAAAGAACTCCAAATGATCAAAAATTAAAATAATTAAATGTTTAATATGTTGATCTTCTGGGTTAAAATAAAAGGGAAAATATTTTTAAATAAAATTAATTAATTAATTAAAATAAATTAACCTCTAAATATTTTTTTGCATATTCTAATGCTTCTTGTTCATTATTAAATTGAACATAAAAGGGCAAAGCAATTTGTGCACCTGTTGGGGAACTTAAAGTTCCCATTCTGATAGAGTCTAAACTATCTGAAAAATAAATTAAAAATATTAAATTAATTTTAAAACAACCCATATTTTAATTAAAAAAAAAAATATATATAATTGTTAAGGGAGGACCAAAGACTTTTTAGTGATTCAATAAATAAATTTAAAGAAAAATTTTTTTGAAAATTTGTTGAAGCCCCAAAATTAAAATACAAGAAAAAAAATATAAATTTAAATAAAAATATAATTTTTCGTTTCTCAAACCTTTCCCCAAATTAAATTAATTTTTATTTACGTCTTGCATCTTTTTGGCATGTAAAAGTAAAGAAAGTATCACTTTCACCTCTTCCTTCCTTTTCTAACCAAAAAAATGATTGCTAAAATATTAATTAATTTTAAAATTAAATTAATAATAACTTCATTAATTGTTCTTTTCAATCGATCAGGAAGTCTAAAAAATTATTTAAAAAATATTATTAATTTTAATTAGTTACTCTGTTGTAATTGTATACCGCCAAGGAAATAATGTACTAATTAATGGACCAGATAAAAGAACATTTGAAAGTGGATAAGCTTTAAAAATTAAATAATAATTTTAAATAATTAAATTCAAAACCTGTAACCATTACCCCAAGAACACCCAAACGAAGAAATGTTCCTTTTTTTGTAAATAAAAATTTGTCAGCTTTGTCCTTTAATATCCTAACAATATTTAAATGAATATTTTTTAAAAAACTAATAAAATAAACCATAATCTTTGATATAATTCATCAATATCCAATTTATGTCTAAACATTTAAAAAATAATAAATTTATCTAAAAATAATTATCTAAATTATTTTAAATTATTTAAAGATTTAATTAAATATAAATTAATTTATGTATTATTTAATTTAAAAAATTAATTAAATGGAAAAATTAAAATATTTAACAACTTTTATTTTTTTCAAAATTTTATTTTATTATCAATTTTAAATTTATTTAATCTTTCAACATAAGAAGCTGCATGTAAAGTATAATTCCCATCTTCATTAAAATAAGAGTTTCCTTTGGTTAATTTATTGAGTAATTTACATAAATTAATACTAATATTTAAATAATCACTAAAAAATTAAAAAAAAAAATTAAAAGAAAAGTAATATAAACCTGCATCCAACTTTGTGATCCTCATCTCTAAAAAATAAATAATTATAGAAGATTGTTAAATTAATAAAAGAATTTTTAATAAAAAATTATTAAAAATCTTAGAAGTAATATTTAGTTATAACTACTTATTTTATGTAGTAAATCATTTGGTAGAAATAAATTAAATCAATATGGAGACATATTCGAATCAAAGCGATATGATTTATTGGAACCCAAGAACAGAACAAAAATTTTTATTTTTTATTTAAAAACGGAGAATAAAACACAAATAGTATTACATTAACAATTAAAGAATTTAGCAAACCCCCAATTAAATTAATTTAAAATTTAAACTAACATTCTTGCTGTTTCATAATCCAAACTAAAAGTTTCGTATTTGTAATATATCAATATAAATAAATATGCACATAAAACACCTAAAGCAGCAGAAGAAATTAAAGCAATCCAATCATTTATTTTGCAAGAACGTAAAAAATAACATAAAGCAAAAGAAGGAATTGAAGAAAGAAAGCAAATAACAAAAGGCATAATATATTTAGAACTAAAAAAATTATTTATTAAAAATACTAAAATTCTTTTAATAAAACCTTGAAGCGTATAAAAGTTCTCTTGCTATTACAAATTTTTTGGCATTTGGACTTAGCAAAATAAGTTGAAGATCATTATCAGTTAATTTTTCAGTATCTAAAGCATCACATTTATCTAATCCACTTTTAGAAAATAAATTAATTAAATGAAAATATTTTCATTGACTTAATTTAGAAAAACCTCCGTAGAGGTCGATAAAGCTGCCCCAGAATTGGAATTTTCTAGTTTTCAGATTTAAATTCAATTAGGTCTTTCTGGAGCCCATTGTTAAAATCTGACCCAGATTAATTAGTCAACTTCGGTCCATAATGATTTTTAAAAACTTTTGATCCCAGTATAAAATCTAATTACTAAACCCTCTTAAAGCCTTCTTAATGATTAAAAATTAAATTAAAATACTTCGCTTTAAACAATCTTGATAAATTTGGATAATTTTTTCTAATTGTTTGGACATCGTTAAGCACCACTCTTGTTGATAAACTTAAAAGAGTATTATGTCTATGTTGAAAACATCCGTAAGTCTTTGATTCAATATCATCACAAACCATTATCTTAAACTAAAAATTGGAAAATTTTTTAATTAAAAAATGACTTTAAAAATTTAAACATTTGTTCGATCTTCTGGGTATTTTTGTTCACTTGTAACTGTAAAAAGTTCTTGCTCAATTGACATAACTAAATCATCATCTACTGCCTTTGATAAATCTGACAATGAGCGTCTTATATATTTTTCTACCATTGGAAATTCGTGAGCATCTTCAAAGACTATCTATTAATAATTGAATATTTATAAAAGAAACCTTTAAAAAAGAAATATGAAGAGCCAATAATAAATCCACAACTAAGTGTATTAAATGTCCAATGTGATTTCAAGATATTTCCTCTCATAATATAAATTGAAAAATTTTAAAAATTTAATAACAAAAAATTGTAGTCGCGGGCCAAGTAGGTCACGGTGGGTTAAACGGGAAATCTAGTTGTCTCACGGCGATTAAATCAAACTTAGCGAAGTGCCTCGCTTTTCTCTCTTTCTATAAATTACCCTCTCATTTTAAGCACTACTCTCGTTTCAATTTTTTCAAAAAATGAGGTTACCAACTTTAAAATTTAATATCTCGAAAACCATCTATACGATTTTAAATCTGTCTTACCATTTCATAGATAATTAGTTTAGGATTATATGGGAAAAATTTCCTACGCTGAAATGCAGATTCGAGAGAGTAAATGCAGTTTTAATTTTAGATGAATACAAGAGCAAAAAATTAAAGAAAAGCCTTGCTGCTGAGAAAGGATGGGCTAAACAACAAGAAAAAAATAAGAATATTTCTGATAAATTATTAAATGCTCGTGAGGAAAAAAGAAAAGGGTCAAAGACAGCAGCAAAAGCAAGAGCAGGCAAAAATCAACAACAAGAAGAACATTCTCCTACTCCTGAACAAGGTTTTCTATTTTGTAAATACTTTCTATTTTTATTATTAGTAGCTCAAGCGGGATCACTTGAGACGGCAGGAAATGATGTGTCTACTCAAACCTCATTGAAAACTAGGTCTGTACATACCCAAACAATTTTGAAAGTGAATAAAAAGGCCACCCAAACTCCTAGCGTAACTAAAGTTGATCAGTCAACACAAACAGTCACAGAATTTCGGCTAGACCAATGTATGATTTTTACTAAATTCAATATCTGTAATTCAGTCTCTGATTTATTTAAATTGCAAAGAAAAATTAAGGAGCTTGAAGCAGAGAATAAAGAATTAAGGCAACAAAGCAGGCAAAAACCATTAAAAGCCCTTGAAAATATAACAACAAGGAGATCGAATCAAATAGCAAAAAAAATTGCTAATGAAATCCGGATAAGTCGTCCGAGTATGAATTCTATAAGTGAATAAATAAAATTTTTATTTTTAAGCCACTCCAGAAGGTTTATCTCATAGTCAATTGTTAATGCGAGTAGAGAAGAATTTATCACCAAAAAATTGGAGAATATCCGCAGAATTAGACTTAGCTGCAACTTTGGCTTCTGGGCTGACAACGAAACAACGTGAAAAATTAAAACATTGCTTCTATTCAATAGGCTGTGACAGAATGGCTTCCACACCGTCTGTGAAGGAATTAAAAAAATCATGGAAAAAAATTGCTTCATGGTCATGGCAAAATGATTCATTTATTTGCTTGAATGTGGCTGAAGTATTGTCAACAAGATTGAGCACTCTAGCAAAACACAGTTTTTTTTTATTTTCTTTAAATATTCCAAGATTTATTAGAACAATTAAAAATGCATGAACAATTCAACGGACATATAATTCTTACAATTCTTGGGGATAAGGGAGGAAAAGAGTGGCCATCAAAATCAACAAAATTTGGAGTTGTTATTGGCAATGTTGAAAAACCGAACAGTCCATTTAATATTACATTATTGGCTATTTATGATGGTGATGACAATAGACAAAATTTAGAAACGAAGATCAAACCAATTATTTTTCAATTAGAACAATTAAAAAGTATTACTTTTGATAAAGAAGGTGTAGAAGTGACGTTAGGCGTAAAATGGTTTTTTATCTTATTTTCTTCCTATTTACATTAAGGTATTTATGTTCTGATTTAAAATTTACAAGCGCCTTTTTTGGGCATAGGGGTTCTAGTGCTAGAAATCCATGCCCTAAATGTTTAATTTTAAAAGAAAATCTTGGTACAGCTTGTGGAGAACCAAGAACACTGCAAGGCTTATCATTTGATGCTTTTCATGACAGAAACTCGATCTTTGCCAACCCCCTTATGAAAATTTCTCCATCTCAAATAATTCCACCAAGCTTTCATTTAATCCATGGTATATCGCAAAGAATCATCGATGCCATTATAGATTACACCCAACATTCTGGCAAATCGATACAAGAGATTTTTAATGAAGCACATGCTAAAATGGATCCAAGGAAACGGACATTTACTGGTTTTAGATATTTTTTAATATTTATCAATTTTACAGGTGCTGCTTTATACAATCTAATTACTGGTCCTTCAAATGAAAAAATTAAGAAATTACTCCCAACAACACAATCTTCTGTTATTTTTTGCCGAATGCTTGATACAATGAAGGAAATATATAGTCTTGCAGATGCGTCATTCCTTGACAGAGACAAAATTGAACATTTAAAGAAAATAACAACAGATCTTTATAATGATATTCAGGTTTGTTTTTAGTCTAAAAATTTTACCCTTTATTTTAAGAAACTCCGAACCCGTTTTGAAGATCTTAACTTAAGAGGACGTCTAGCTGGTGGTCATTTAAAAATTTTTAAACCTACACCTAAACTCCACATGCTCTGTGCTCATGCTCCTCAATTTGCTGAAACTAATGGATGGTGGTCTTTTATTTCTGAACAAGGGATAGAACATCTACATTCATTATACAATCGTCTTGTAAGTTAAATAATTTCCATATTTGAAATCAATATTGTAGGCTGTCCAATACTGCAACATTGGTGATAAAAATAAAACGGCTGAAAAGATGGCGGAACATCAAGCCCTTCTTAATACTCTCAACGATAGAGGAACATTTCAGAAAATTATTATTTAATGTATCCTTTTATTATTTTAATATGTTTTGTTTTCAATTAATATTTTTAATAAAGATTTAATTATTATTTCTTATCTAGACTCAATTGGGATAGAAAACCATAAAAGAAAGATGAAATAATGTGTAAATTTGAATTTAAGCTTTTTGGCGTACTCTATATAAATAAATTCATTTTGCCACATGAATTTCCCGTTTAACCCGCCGTGGTAGGTGCGACCAAATAAGCGCAGGACAAGTAAACGCAAAGCTTTTTTGTAAAATATTTTAAATATAAATAAAGATTTAATGAATTTATTAATTTTAAAATTCAAATCTGGAGACATTTTTGCGAAAGACGGAATCATTTACAAAATTTTTAAAAATCTCCTATTTACTCATTTAAATCTTTAATTCTTTTTCTACCACTAAATATTTATCTTTTTCAATTCTAAGCCGATTCATCGCGAAACTCTTTCTTAATCAATTTATTTTTTTTTACATTTTACTTTGTTGATATTTACTTAATTATAAGCTTACTTTTGGAAAAGCATCATACCATTAATTCTCTTTTCTCGTTTTTTTCGTCGTTCGACGATAATGTCTTTTTATCTAAATGAGAGAACAATAACTACAACAGAAAGTGAGGACGAAACAACTAGAACGACAACAAAATCTACAAATATTAAAATGAATAAAGCTAAAACTGATTCACCAAATGATATCAAGAATAATTCTTATTTACATAAGCTTTCTCCTTCTGATAATGCAAAAAGATCTGCAGCTATTTCCTGTGGAGAAGAGGAAGTTAAAAGTGGAATGAATTTAGGTATTGGAAGTGGAACAACAATGAAATTTTTAATTGATTGGTTACATGAAGCAATTCAGAATGGTCGATTAAAAAATGTAAAATGTGTTCCTACTTCTTTTCAGGTTTTTTACTATTTAAAATAATATTTTCTATATTTTCTAGACACGTGTTTGGTTAACTAATGCCAATTTACCTGTTTATTGTTTAGATCAATTAAATGATTTGGATTTGGCAATTGATGGGGCAGATGAAGTTGATCAACAATTAAATTGTATAATTATTTAATGTGCTAAATTAAAGGAAAACTTCAAGGTATAAAGGGTGCAGGTGGTTGTTTATTACAAGAAAAGGTTGTTCAGACTTGTGCTAAACGTTTTGTTGTTATTGGTGGATCAGATAAATATTCAAAGGCTTTTGGTAATGTTGCAAAAAGTATTCCGATTGAAATTGCTCCTTTATGTCTTACTCCTGTTAAAAGATGGATTACAGAGAAACACGGTTTATTTTTTAATTTTTGGTTAAAAAGGCTATTTATTCTTTTCTGGCCTAACCTATAAATAAAAAAATTATTTGGATATTGGTTGTAGTTTTTACATTTTTCGGAGTTTTCTCATGTCATCCACGGTCATCATTCACTTGGGAAATGTTGGAAAATATATTAAATTGTTTAATATTAATCAAAATGTTTTTATTTAGGTGGACATTGTGTATTAAGAATGGATTCTCGTAAATGCTTTCCTGTATTTACAGAAAATCATAATTATTTGGTTATTTGAATAATTATTTTTTTAAATATTTGTAAATATTTTATAGATAGATTGGCATTTTCCAATATCAGATTCTAATAATTTTGATTGGGAAGCAATTAATCATAGTTTATTGTGCATTCCAGGTTATTATTTAAGTATATTTTAATTAATTCTTTGTTAGGCGTAGCTGAAACTGGATTATTTATTAATGTTATTAAAGCTGCTTATTTTGCTACCCCAAATGGCGAAATCCAAAAAGTGTTTAAACAATGAAAAATTAAGAGTTTTTAGTTTGTATTTTTTCTCATAGACATTCCTTGCCTTATTTTTTACTTTTTAAGCCTCAACCAAAATAATTAATTTTTGATTTAAAATATATTTTTATTTTATCTAATTCAAGAAATTTTTAAATTAAAATTTTTTATTTATCTTAATAGTAGACATTTTATTAAATAATAATGATCTTTTAAATTTTTTTTTTTATTTAAAATTTTTGTCTATTTATATGGCAGTGTTCAATTACAGAAAAAGGAAAACTATAAATTAATTTATTATTTTTTTTTAATAAAATTAGATTTTATTCATTTTCTTACATTATTTATATTTATTAAATTTAATAAATAAATAATTTTCTTTATTTAATTTTGTCTAATTTATTTAATAATTAATTAATATTTATTTTATTTTTTTTAAATTTAATATTCTTTTTTAGGTTTTAATTTATGTTTTTGAGTTTGGCTAGATTTGCTAGACGGCCTGATACAAGACCTTTATACCGTCGTTTACTTACTAATAGACGCCTGGATATTTTACATTTGAGTGAGGTTTTTAAAAATTATTTTAAAAACAGGTTTAATTTTAATTATTGAGATTTTTTTGAAAATTATTTAAAACATTCATTTTTTCCCTTTAAATAATTAAGTTGAAATATAAAAAATATTTTTAAATTTTAATAGCTTCTGTAAGGTTTATTACTATTGTTTTATTGCCTTATTTGTCTTCTTTTTTGGTAACTACTGCAGTTATTTACTACACTTTTGAGAAACCAATTAAAAAACAAGAGAGACGACGTTTGGAATTAGAAATTTTACAGGCTCAATTAGCTGGATTTAAATTTCAAGAGGAAAATTAAAAAATGAATATTGTTGGAAAAGTATCATATATTTTTTATTTAAAATTTAAATATTTTAAGGTTAAAAAATTTGGAAATATTTTTAATGGAATTAATCGTTGGAAAGGCCATTTTATTGTTGAATTATCTTATACATTTATGAGGAATGATTTTGCATTATTTTTTCTTGGAATTGGTTTAGGTTCAGCATTAGAATTAATTAAAAATCATTTAATTATTGGACAAACTTCTTTTTATAAAACTTTTCGAGAAAAGAATGTACCTAGAGAATTAGAATCTTTTGAAGAAAATTTAAAGGAAAGAGAAAAAAGAATTTTAAAAAGTTTGGAAAGATTGCGAGAGGTAAACAATAAATAAATAAATAATTATATTTTATTAGAGTTTTTGTTTGTAGTTTTGCGTTTTGAAAAGTTTCAAACTCTAATAAACATTAATTTTTGTTTTGTTTTTCTTTAGTTGGAATAAAAAATGGCTTTTCCCAATTTAATTAAATTATTTTTTTTTTTTAAATTAATTAAATATAAAAATAAACAATTAAAGTTAGATTTTCTTTGAGAATTATTTTTGTATTATTTTCTTTTTTACCAAATATTTCCATTTTGTTCTTTATTAGAACCTAATCGAAGAGTAAAAGATGCTTGTACTATTTCATTTGTTCCATTTAAATTATTTTGTTTTCGATTATTTTCTCCAAGTTCATCAAGAATAGCATCTAGTGGATGATTTCCATTAATTTGTGATGATGTTATTATTGGTGGACGAAAATTTCGAAGAGAAATTTGTCTGACTAAAAAGAAAAATTAAATTAAATGGACGTTTGAGTGCGGAAAGTTAATTACCAGGAATTGTTCTCCTTTGTGTTTGTGAACATTCCTCGTCTTGTATTATAGCCAATTTTTTCATTGTTACCTTTAAATTTTTTTTTTAAATTTATTTATTTTTAAAACTTTATTACCATCATATTAGCAAGTGTTTTACATCTTCTTAAAAATCCATCGACTAATGGAACTAAAAAAAAATTTTTTAATTTATTTAAATATTTAATTTTTAACTTTTTTCTTGTAATAAATGTTCTTCTTTAGAAAGTCTTTCCATTGTTTGTTTAATTTCCATTTCTACTTTCTTTTGTAGAATTGGAATTTCAACTTAAATTTTAAATTAAAAGGAAAGGTCGTTTCAAAACGTTAAAAAGACTAAAAATTAAATTTTACAAAAATGATCCTAATTTTATTAAAAACTTACTTTTTAGTTCCACAGCTTCCCTTCCAATTTCACCTAAAGCTGCAGTTAATTCATTTACTTCATCTAATTTTAATCTTCTTGTAGAATTTAAAACAGCACTTCTTGTATTTTCTAAATTAGATTCAAAACTCTTTAATGCACATTGAACATTAGATAATCGATTTATATGATTTCCAATTATTGAATTTTGTTGAAATAAATTATTATTATTTGTTGTTATTTTTATTTGATTTAAAACATTTTTAATCATTTCATTTCCATTAATTGTATTTCTCTTTAAAAATAATTAATTTTTGAGACTCTAATGGTACTTAATTTTTTACCTCAACTTCTAGTTTAAGAATATTTAAATCTTCTTTAATTATTTCAATTTCATTAATTACATTTCTCCATTCTTTTTGTATTAAAATTGAAGAATTTGGTAAAGCTAAAGTTTTATCAAATTGAATTAATTGTTGTTGATTATTTTCACAAATTTTATTATCTTTATAAAGAGCACAATGAACTAATGAACATAATGTAGCCATTTGCCTTTCCAAATTATCAACCTTTTAAAATTTAAATTAAGAATTTAATGCTTCTTGGTCAATGACGTTTGAGAGCCAAAAATAAATTTATTATTTATTATATACAGTAGTTCAATTTTTACTATTTAATGTTTTTTTTTAAATTTTTTTTTGTCTCGGATCAAAAGTCTTTTACATTTTATTAAATAATTTAATTTAAAAAACCTTTCTACGTGTTTCTTGTTGTTCAACAATTTCTTCTCTTGGAGTACTAGAACCAGATTTTGTATAATAAATAGATGGTTGTTGTATTGAAAAACTTCCTCCTCCTATTCCACCACCACCACCAATAGTAGAACAAGTAGAAGAATCACTTGTATGTCCACAACCTTCAATAATTTTTCTTCTTTTATTTTTTAAATTTTTATTAAATTCAATAACAGATGAAGGCCTTAATTGTTGTTTTTGTTGTATTATTTCTTCTTCATTTCCCCATTCATTAATTTCTGGTTCACTTAAATATTCAACTACTGGAATTTGTTTTCTTTGTATAAAAGAAGAAGGTGAATATATAGTAGTTGGTGGTTGTGGGGGTAAATTTTGTTCAAAAAGTCTTAAAAATTTAATTTTTTATAAAAAGGTAGAATAAATTAAATTAAATTGTTTTTTTTATCAATTGAAAAATATTTTTAATTTTTTCATAAAAATTATTTTTTATTTTGAAAAATATTTTTAAAAAAATAATATTTATTTAAAATTCCCAAAAAAACATTTTTTTTTAAATTAAAATATAATATAATAATAAAAACCTTAAAATACAAGAATCTTCTAAATCTTCAATATTTTCTAATTCATAAAAAAGTCCATGTGGAGAATCTCTTTTTTGTATATAAATTTTAATATTATTTAAATATAAATTCTTTGATTCTAATAAAGGAAATGAACGTAAAAATAAACTTTTTAAATTTTCAATTGAATGTATATTAGAAGGTAATATTGAACGTTTTGTTTCTCCTTGATGTTCCAAAAATAAATAAATTTGTTGTTGTGATAAAGAAGAAGAAGAAGAAAATAAATCTAGAGAATATAATATTTTTATTCTTTTTAATTTTACCTGTTCTATTATATTCAATTTGTTGTTGTTGTTCATCATATTCATTTGATTCAGAATTTCTCATTTGTTTTAATAATGAATTAGTTCTTTGAAAATTCTTTTTTTGTTAAAAATAAAATTATTTTATTTATTTTTTAATTTTACATTATTTTTATTAGGTCTAGGTGGAGGTAATGATTGTTGTTGTTCTTCAAAATTATAATTATTATCAGAATAATAATTATTTGATGAATTTATTTGTGAAAATGAACGTCTGGGGGCAGGTTGTGGAGATTTTGGTTTTGGAGGTAAAGCAGCATTTATAGAAGAAGGAAAAGAAGAATTTGTTGGTAAAGGAGGAGGACGAGGAGGAATTGTTTGACCATTAATTGGTGAAACTTTAAAAAAATAAATTAATTAATTTAATGAATTTTTTCAATTTAAAAACTCTTTTTTTCTATATTAACCTTTCCCCCATTTAAAATTAATTAAATAAATTCCCTCCCCCTTTTCAAACCATCTATTAAATTTTGTTGTTGTTCTTCTTGTTGTCCTTCACTAAACCTAACAGCTCTTTGTTGTCTTCTTCCAGAATTATTTAATGTTGATGGCATTTTTGGAGCTGTTTCAATAATTTCTCCATCAAATAAAGGATTTGGAAATTTTTTAAATTCATTATGATTTTCTCCTTCTTCATCTGTTGAGTCAGGGCCTTCATCCAATCGAGGAAATTTTTTAAGGCGGACTTGTAATTTGGTAAAAAGAGAGGAAGGTTTAGGCATTTTAAGTGTAAAATGAAACCTAATAAATGACCAACAAAAGTTTTTTAAAGAAAAGCTTTTTAAAAATAAAAGGAATTATCTATAAAGAGAAAAAAGAAGAGACAAGGTAAAATGAAGAGAGACAAGAGAAAATAATTAGAGAAAAAGAGAAAAATCAGAAAATTCTTTTAAAAATAATAAATAAAATGGATTGCTCGAGAAAAGAAAATGATTTTGCAATAATTTAAAAAAAGAAAAATAAAAGTTTAGTTAAGGTATAGGGGGCACACTTTACAACAATAAAGCAATATATAACATAACAGGATTATAAATATAGAATTTGTGTGAAGGAAGAAAAATATTTAAAGAAAAAAAGGTTTTTTAAGTGGAAGAAAAGTATTTTCTCTTTTTTTAACTAATAAATATACTTAAATTATTTTTAGTTAGATTAAGCGGAAAAGACTGAAGATAAATAAATAAATATATGTACGTGGTATTAAAAGAGTAAAAGGTTTGGCAACATTAATTATAAAAAGTAAATTAGTTTAATATTATTATATAAAAGAAAAAGGGAAAATGATTAGAGAAAATGAAAGGTTAATTAAATTATTTAAAATTTAAAAATATTATTTACGAAATTCTGACGATTATTTCTACTAAAGTTGCATTTAATTTATTTACCTTTTTTATTTTAAATCTTTTCCAAATATTTAAATATTAAAATAACCTTTCTTTAAATTTGTTTGTTGTTTTTGACCATTATCTCCTTTTTCACCTTTTATTTGTATACAACGTTCACATAAATTATCTCCAAATGGTAAAGAGAATACTTCATTAATATCACAACCATAATCTGAACGCCAAGAAGTTACTGGTTTTTGTCTAATACAACTTAACAACATTTTATCTAAAAATTAAATTTAAAGTTCTTTAGACTCTAATGTTCCACTTAGTCTATTAATATTTAAATAAAAAGAAATTAAAGTCTCAACTTATTATATTAAATTAATAAAAATAATTTCTAAAATTGATTTATTTTAATAAATTCATAAAAATTAATATGAAAACTTGACAAATTGTTTGTCTTGTTTTTTTTCAATCAAAACCGCAGTTAAATAAAAAAAAAGATGATTGAGCACAGTTGTTTATATTTTTTAAATTAGAAAAAAAAACAATTTAAAATGATCTATTTTTATTTTAAAATAATTACCTAATTTAATTTATAAAATAAATTATGTAAAATATTTTCGGTAACCTCTTAATTGGAAAAATAAATAAAAATTAAATTTCAATTCTGTAAATAAACAATATAAAAAAATTAAATAAACTTTTATTTTTAAACAACATATATTTAAACAAAATAACAAATTTAAAGCATAAATAAATTAAAAGGCAACAATAAATAATTAAAAATGGTAACAAACTAAACTATTCAGGAAAACAAATAAAAACAATCAGAATAATAATTAAAAATTATATATTGATATGAATAAATAAATGACCGAGAATATTAAATTAAAATTAATTCTATTTCCTTTTTTATATATCCTTACATAATATTAAGGTTAAAAGTGCCATACGTACATAAATACCATATTTTGCTTGTTTCATAAAAACACAACGTTCATCTGTATCAAGTTCAGTACTTATTTCATTAACACGTGGAAGTGGATGCATAACAATTGGAGTTGGATGACGTCGATCTTATTAACAAAAAATTTATTAAAAATTAAAAAAGAATACCAGATGTTGAAAAAAATGTTTCTTGATCATTTTTTCTGACTGAATTATTTAAAATTTTTGGTGTAAGAATAAATTTGTCTTTTATTAGTTCATATTCCGAAGGATCGTTAAAACGTTCTTTTTGTATACGAGTCTTTAAAAGAAATAAAAATTTAATTTAAATTAAATAAAAAACCATGTAAATAACATCTACATTCCGAATTCCATCTTCAAAATTAGTAAATTCTTTCTAAAAATTATTTATTAAAGATAACTATTTTAAATTGTAAAAAACCTGAACAATTCCTCTATCAGCAACGTATTTTTTAACATGTTCAGGCATACCTAATGAATTATTTGGTGAAACATAATGAAGAGTAATGTCATTATAAAGGCACAAAATTTTTGCAAGCGAATGGACTTTAAATAAATAAAAAATAAATAATTAAATTCCAAAAAAAAACAGACCAGTACGCCCATTCTTTAAATCACCAACAAGAGCAATCGTTTTCTCATTTATACTAGACAATTGTTCCCTGATAGTATAAAGATCAAGAAGTGCTTGTGTAGGATGTTCACCTACAAAAAAATTTATTAAAATAAATCAATTAAAATAAACCAGTGCCATCACCAGCATTAATAATTGGGGTAGAACAAGCTATAGTAGAAATAGCACGTTGAGCACGTTCACATGCACTTACATCAGAATGGCGAAGAACAATTAAATTTGTATATTGTGCCATCATGGTAATTGTATCTAAAAATAATTTTGTTAAACAAAAAAAAAAAAATAAATAAATAATTACCTTCAAGTGTTTCACCTTTCTTTTCTGATGAATATTCATTCTGAAAAACAGAAACTTGACCACCCAAAAGTTTCATTGCAATTTCAAATGAATGAAAAGTTCGAGTGCTAGGTTCAAAAAACATGAGAGAAATAACAAAATGACGCAAAATATCCAGTGAACAACAACCTCCAGCTAGTCCCTTAAATATAAAAATAAACAAAATAAGTTTAATTAGAATAAAACCTTTTCAAAGCGTAATGCCAAATCTAATACTTGTTTAACCATTGGTTTAGTAAAAGATTCAACAGAAATGACATTACGTCCATACCAAAGACTAGTTGTGAGAATTGAACTTAATGGGCGATCAGGTGAAGGACGTAAAGGTTTTTCTTCGTCATTATCAATAAATTTGGCATCAGAACTTGCATGGAAAGGTTCTAAGAGAAAGTAATTAAAGGATAAATGTTATAAAACCTGAAGTTGATAATAATAATTCATCTTCATTATCTTTAACATTAAGACGAACATTCGTTCCAAATCCTGGAGAGACAAGAAAATTTCCATCAACATAAATTGGAACACCACGAATAACAACAGTTTTTACTCGGCCGCAAACTTCTCGACCAGCAAACGGAGTCCAACCTGCCTTGGAAAACCCCCCATCCTTTGGTATTCTCCATCTTTCGCTTTTATCCACCTAAGAGAATTATATAAGTTAATAATTTAAAAGTTTATAATTAAACCTCAATATAAGTATTAGGCTGTTCAGGTAACCCAAATATACGACGAGGATTAGTATAAAGACGATCAATTAGTTGTTTCTCTGTTAGTCTACCTTCGTGTACTGCTTGAAACAAAATGGGAAGCATATATTCGATACTGGGAAAGCCTGGGGGTGGATTTTCAGAACATTTTTCTTCCAATGTGTGTGGAGCTAATAGATCAATTTAAATATATTAAAAAAAGTAAGAAACCGTGATCAGTAGCAAAACAATCAATAAATTCTAAATTTTCCCATAATGCATCACAATCATCAGAATTAATAGCTAATTTAGGGCGTACTTCTCTAATTCCATCAGGTAAGCTATCCGTTGTTAAAAATAAATGATGTGGGCAAACTTCACATGTAACAGATTGGCCTTCAATTTTGGCCATTCTAATCAAATTAATTTCCTCACGAGTAGAAACATGACAAATATGTACTAAAATAAAAGGAAAATATAATAAAAACAATACAAGAAGATTTACAGCTTCTTTCACATAATTTAGCACAATATAAAACAGCTGCTAACGTTTGTCCTTCAGCATGAACAACGACAGGACGATTAGAAGGAAAACTTTTCAAATGTTCCAACCATTTATCCATTTTAGGTAATTGAAGAGCAGAAAATGTTTGATTTAAGTAAAACTTTAAACCAGCACATTTATGACCTATAATCGAGCTATCCTTGACATTATCCATTGTTGCACCGAGATAGAGGGCGTAATCACAGAATGACTTGCTTGAAGCAATTTTGTTAATTAAATTAAAAGAAACATCATCAACTAATGGAGGATTAGTATTTGGCATTAGAAGTACCTACATATTATTATTTAATATAGAAAAAAAGATAACCATAGTAATGCCACCAGCAATAGCAGCGCGAGTTCCGCTTTCCCAGTCTTCCTTGTGTTCTCCTCCAGGTTCACGCATATGAACGTGTACGTCAATTAATCCGGGCATTCGAACCAAATATTCATTAGAAATACAATCAAGATTAAGATTTACTGGATTAATTCGGGAATTGTTAGGAGTAATTTTAAGCTCAGCTAGTGCCTAAAATATCAAATAAATAATTCTAATAATAATAATAATAATTACTTGAATAAAGAGTTTTGCACATTTAATGTCAGTAATTAAAGGTATTCCATTATCAATTGCCATTCTTCGTGTTTTATAACCGGGAGTACGATAAGCACTTACTCGATAACTTCCTGAACCTCTAATTGGTAAATTAATCTTAAGAAATAATAAAAAAAGTTGTAAAATAATAATAAATTAACCATAAAATCAATATTCTTTTTTGCAACATAATCTGTTATTGTTGTGTTAACTGTAGACATTTTTGATGTAAACAAATCACTGCTATTTAATCCATTTGAGATATCGTCAAATGGCCATTCAAGTTGTTTAATCTTTAGGAGAATATTTTAATTAAATTTAATTATATGACTTACAGGAATATCGTTACGTGAATAAAAATCAACAGTTCCTTTACTTCCATAAAGTTGATAACCTAGTTTGGATAATGTCTTTACACTTAACAACATTTCCTCTTTTGGCTAAAGAAGAAAAATAAAATTAAATAACAAAAAATATATACATAAAATCCGCCAATTGACAAGAAAATTGCCTTTTTTGGTAATTGAAAACCTGTAGAAAGAAGTCCTTTAAGATAAGCCTCTTGCCGATTTCGTCCAAAACAAGCAACTTCACCAGTAGAAAGCATTTCAACACCCATAACAACTTCCGCACCAGAAAGACGAGAAAAAGAAAATTGTGGAACCTAAAAGATTAAAAATATTAACAAAAAATAAATAATAAAAATAACAACCTTAACTCCAACTTTATTTGGTTGTGGTGGTGGTTTAAATTCAACAAAATCTTTTGGATCCCCAATAAACATCATAGCTCGAGTTGCTAAACCAACAAAATCAAAATCAAGTGTTTTAGAAATGAACGGAAAACTACGCGAAACACTAAAAATTAAATATTCTAAATAAAATCAATTATTTTAAGAAAATAACCGAAGATTGCATTCAATAACAAAAAGTTTATTGTTTTTAGCGATTAATTGTAAATTAAACGGTCCTATAACTAAAAATCGTCGAGCTATACTTTTAACAATTTTATTTATTTCCCTTATCGTTTCGTTATTTAAATCTTGAGGAGGAGTAACCAAAGTTGCATCTCCAGAATGAATACCTTTTTTAAATAAAAATATATATAAAAATTAAAATAAAAAATAAACCAGCATTTTCAACATGTTCAGATATTGCCATGCAAAGTACTTTTCCACCTAAGCAAACAACATCAACATCAATTTCTTTAGCATCTTCAATAAATTTGCTAACAACAACAGTACCTTTTGCTACTTTATATGCCTCATCCAAAAATTGTTGCAAATCTTCATTACAATGTGCAACATTCTAAATAAAAGGTTTAAAATATATCCTTTATTTAATAAATATTTCATGAATTTGATAATATTTAGTTGTTTTTAAGTTAAAAATTGAACTTTATTTAATAAAATAAACTTTGGTTTTCTCTAATTAAATATTCTGAGAAAAATTAAAATATTTTAATAGGCAATGTTCCAAAAATTTTTTTAATATTTACTTACCATAGCAGCACCAGATAAAACATAACTTGGCCTAATTAAACAAGGAAACCCAACAGATTCGCAAAAGTCTTCAGCATCTTTTATATTTTTTGCATATTTCCATTTTGGTTGTTCTATCTAAAACGATAAATGAATATTTAATAAAAATGTTTACAATAACTGTGAGAATTAACTAGAGTTCATATTTTATCAAATGAATATAGTCAATTTAAAAAAATTATAAAATAAAAAATAATAAGGTAAGAAGAAGACAAAAAATAATAAACCTGTAATTCATCTAATGCTCTACTAAATTTAAAACGATCCTCAGCTTCATCAATAAATTTAGGTGAAGTTCCAAAAACACGAAAATTTAAAAAATTTAAATTAGAATCCAAAAGTAAGGCAATATTGTTTGCTGCTTGTCCACCAAATGCAAGAATAATTCCACTTGGCATTTCATAAGCATAAATTTGTGAGACAACTTCAAGCGAGATTTCTTCAAAATAAAGACGATCACATTTATCATAATCAGTTGACACTCTAAAAATAAATCAATTTAAATAACAAATTGCAAACGTTTCAGGATTGCAATTAATCATAATAGTTGGACGTCCCATCCGTTTTAATTCTTCTATACAACCAACAGAACAAGCATCAAATTCAACTGAAGAACCAATCCTATATACTCCAGATCCAAGAACAATAACACTATTATTCTAAATAAATAAATATAAATATTATAATTCCTTTACTTTTTCAATAAATTTAATGTCATGTTCATTCCCATTATATGTTAAATATAAATAGTTAGTTTTAGCAGGCCATTCTGCAGCAACTGTATCAATTTGTTTAACAAATGGTAAAATACCAAACTGTTTCCGAATATTTTTGACATTTAATTCAGTGCTAAATATACAAAAATTACATTAAATTAAATATAAATACCTCTCAATAAGTTTAGCAATTTGGGCATCTGAGAATCCAATTTGTTTTACTTCCCTTAATAAACCAGAAAAAGAATGTTCATTGTCTAAAAAAATACAAGTTTTTTCTTTATATTAAAATAATTTACATTTGTCTTTTTCAGAAGAATATTGAGTGCAATAATTTTGTAAACGTTTGTACATTTCTACAATATTACGCATACGGTAAAGGAACCATTTATCAATGCTGCTTTTTTGGTAAAGTAAATCTATATAATCCTGATTTGTTTGGCATTCCTCAATCAATTCTTCAAAGTAAAGAACTCTAGCCAAAGCGAAAATTCTTTGATCGGTTGGTTCTTGTAAGTCCTAGAATAGTTTATTCAAAGAATTTCATTTACAAAATAGATAAAAACCTCTATTTTAACTTTATGTGGGAATAAATAAGGAGAAAACCCATCATAACGTTCATTAACCATTCTAAGTGCTTTTTGGAAAGCTTCTTCAAAAGAACGTCCAATAGACATAACTTCACCGACAGATTTCATTGAACTACCTATCTGAAAATGTTTTTCAATTTTGTTAAATATAAAAAATCAAACCTTTGTACTAACACGAGCAAATTTCCCCAAATCCCAACGTGGAACTTTAACAACACAATAATCTAAAGATGGCTCAAAACACGCTGTAGTTTCCCCAGTAACTGAATTTTTCAGTTCTGGTAAAGAAGAGCCTAATGCCAGTTTGGCAGCTATATAAGCTAAAGGATATCCAGTCGCTTTACTTGCTAGTGCAGAAGAACGCGATAAACGAGCATTAACTTCTATTATATAATACTAAAGAAGAAAATTAATAAGGTTTAAAAACAAACCTCAAACGTCTTAGGATTCAAAGCAAATTGTATGTTACATTCACCAATAATTCCAAAATGTCGAATTACTTTCAATGCAGTCGACCTTAGTTTGAAATACTCATTATTATTTAATGTTTGAGAAGGTGCAACAACGATTGACTCCCCAGTATGTATCCCACATGGATCAATATTTTCCATATTACATACGGATATACAATTATCATAAGCATCACGAACAACTTCATATTCAATCTTAATGTCAAGTAAAGTGATTTTAAATTAACAAAAAATCATCTTACTTCTTTCCAACCTCTAACACTTTTATCAATAAGTACTTGTTTTGAATGAGCAAATGCTTGCACTAAAATTGAATACAACTCCTCTCGATTTGATGCGAATCCTGACCCCAAACCACCTAGAGCATATTCAGCACGGACAAGGACAGGATAATTAATCTTCAATACATTAAATAAAAAATAAAAAACAAAAAACTTCTTCAGCTGCTTTAACAGCTTCCTCAACATTTGTTGCAGCACGCCCTTCAGCTACCCTCTCATCTATTTTTAAAATTTCTTGTTTAAATAAATCCCTGTCCTCAGTCCGCACAATAACTTCTAAAAACAAATAAAATTTTCAGAATAAAATACAAACAAGCCTATTGGAGTTCCTAAAACGCGAACATTGTACTCATCCAAAATACCATCACGAAATAAATCAATGGCACAATTTAAAGCGGTCTGACCACCAAAAGTGCATAAAAGACCTGTTGGCCTTTCTTTTTTGATTATCTAAATTGCCTTTAAATAACTCTAAAAAAATAAACAAATTTAACCTCTGTGACATATTCTTTGGTTACAGGCAAAAAATAAACACGATCAGCAAAACCTTTCGTTGTTTGAACAGTAGCTACATTTGGATTCTAGAATAATAATAATAAATATTTAAAAAATTAAATGAAATAAACAAAAAATTAATTACCACAAGAATACATTTAATGTTCATTTCACGTAAAGCTTTAATTGCTTGTGAACCAGAATAATCAAATTCTCCAGCCTGGCCAATTGATAATCCTCCACTACCAAGTAGTAAAACCTTTCTTTGATTAAGAACTTCATTACTAAAGAATATTAAAATTATTTGAATCCTTTAAGAAACCGATAATTTGATGTAAAGGTCAAATGCTTATTAATCAATTGTTTTATGCCAACAGATTTATTTGTTGATTTAGTCAAATGCATTGCTTGAACAAAAACGTCAAAAAGCCATTCAGTATCATTTGGACCAGCACAATGCTCAGGATGAAATTGAACACTAAAGTGCAATAATATAAGTAAAAGATTAAGATTTTTTGCCTAAAATAGGGGTTGCTTTCATGAATTATGCCCTCATTTGAATTATCATTTGCATTTATAAATAATTCGTTCCAATTTTCAGGTAAAGAATTAACATCAACAGCAAACCCATGATTCTGTGCAGTAATAAAACAACGGCCACTATCTTTGTGCAATGCAGGCAAATTATGACCTCTATTACCGAAACTGAAAAAAATTGATGAGAAAAAAATCTAACAGAAAAAGATAAACCCCATTTTATAAGTTTTTGCCCCGGCAGCAGAAGCCAACAATTGATGACCAAGGCAAATACCAAAAATAGGTTTTATAATTCCGAGTGTTAGAATATTGGCAATTCTTTTAATCAATGGAGTACATTTTGCAGGATCACCTGGCCCATTAGAAATAAAGAGACCATCATAATCTAAATATAATTATTGATTATTATATTGTAAATTCAAAACCTTTAATATCAAATTCATAATCCCATGGAACAACCAAAACGTTACATTTTCTTTTTAATAAGCATCTAATTTGGTTAAATTTTATTCCACAGTCAATTGCTAGTACTTTTAATAATGAAGAATCAGAATAGTTACCAAACAATTGTGGAGTCTAAAACAGTCATATATTAAAATATTAACTTTAAATAATAAAATAAAACAGACTTTTCTACTAACTGATGCTACCAAATTTTGTTCATTAATGTTAACAAATTGAATATTTTCTTTATGATCTACATCGATTACTATCTAAATTTGAAGAATATTTATATTTTGTTAAACAAATACCTTAGCTTTCAATGTTCCATAAGTGCGAATAATTTTTGTAAGCATTCGAGTATCAACACCACACAAACCAGGAATTCCTTGAGCATGTAGCCATTGAGATAGAGAAATAGTCTTAAAGTAAATGAGTTATTAACAAGAAAGAAAACCAACAGCTTCCCAATGACTGAACTCTTCACAAATTCGATCTACAATCAAAGCTGCAGGCCATGCCCTAGTAGACTCAAAACTTCCTTTTGGAGGAAAAGATTCAGCATCAGAAATGTTAAATTTTGGAACACCATAATTACCGATGAGTGGATAAGTAAGAACAAGAATTTGTTGAGCATAACTCGGATCTGTTAATGCCTTGAGAGAACAAAAAATATTAATTTATTCCTTTTATAAAACAATTAATAAATACTTCTATATAACCACACATTCCCGTTTGAAAAACAATTTCTCCACTGATGCTCTTTGTCGCACCAAAAAGCTTTGCACGAATCTTAGTCGGATGTCCGACATTACTATCCAAGTCTAAAAATAATGTAGCATAACTAGACTTTTCATCAAATTCATTAGCAAAGTTTTGTTCGCAATCAGTTGTTGAAGGAATTAATAACTTAGAATGCATGTTAGTTATTCAAAAGAAAATAACTTTGATGTAATCAATCCAACAATAAAGAAAAAAAAATTTTGAGTTTTAAAATATTAAAGAAATAATAAAAGAGAATAATCTATTTGAGAAAATAAAACAATAATGATAAACTTTTTAATAAAATCCAGATAAATCAAAAAATAATAAAGAGACAATTTAAAAAAAGTGAAACGTATTTGTAATCAATGTTTAAACCGGCAAATGAAATAACTTTAATGAGGATATTTTTAAGAGAAGTATAGAATAAATTATGAAGATCAATTTCCAAAAATAAATAGTTTATCGCCCAAATTGTAGAATTAATTGTTGTTTTTATCATCATTAAAATGTTGCAAAACATCAGCAAAATCATTGAAGTTCTTAGCAGCAGACCGAAAAACATTAACAATGTTCTGGCGAAGTGAAGCACATTCCTGACAGCGCAGAGTTTTAACTTCATTCCCTCCTAATGAAACAGGTTTATCAAAAGATTTATCCACAATCCAAGCAGGTTCGTTCTCCATAGGAATGTCAGTAACTTCTTTATGAACCACCCAGGGAGGTGTAGAAACTTTTTGTGAAAGCCCATTAACTTCAGGCAGAACTTCTGAAAATAAACAATAAAAAACTCGTTCGTTTAAAAGTAAAGATATGCTTAAATAAAAAAAGAACCCTTCTGTTGTTCAACAACTTCTTGCAAAGGAAAACGCTCAACTGTCTGAGAAGAAATAAGACCGCCACGTCCAGAACTCTCGATTTTTCCAGAAGAAATAAGACCGCCGCGGCCAGGACTTCCGATTTTTCCAGAAGAATCAAAACCACCACTTCCAGAATTTTCGACTTGTTCTGGCAAGCGATTGACTTTAATAGAAGCAAGAAGACCGCCACGTCCAGTACTGAAATAAGATAAAAGAGTGAAAGTTAATAAACGCAGAAATATTCCAAACAATAATTATTACCTGAAGTTGAATGGCGAGACTACTTTCATCGCTTGAGGACGAGGTCCTCGACTATACCCATTTGAACGAAATCCACGCCCTTGACCATTTGAGGCACCATTATCATTAAACGATTTGTTATATCCCCGAGATCGACGTTGCATCTTGAAATTGATTTAAAAATAATAAAATAATGTACTATTTGTAAGTCGAAAAACTAAAAATAAATAATGAAAAATTTTACAAATTAAAAAAAAAAAGTAATAAAACTTCACAAAATAAGAAAAAATTTTTTTACATAACATTTTTTACAAGAATTAATGTTTATTTTTCATTTTTACGTTATTTTTAAATTAACGATGCCATGGAAAGGTTTTTTTTTATTAATGGGTGCATTATTTTTAATATTAAAGGGTCATATATCACGACACTGCCCACAAGAGTGTTTAGTTTCGAATGGTTATACACAATTTGAACTAAGAAGTATTTTTAATTTTACTTTTTACGTGCTATTTTTCAGACACATTGACAATTCGTGATGCAAGATTCTTAGGATTACCAGATGAACAGCAAAAAAAAATGGTTAACGAAGTACTTCCAGAAGAGTTCAAGTTTCTTTCTTCTATTTTGTATAACTAATAACTTAAATATAGGGAAAATATTGATCTTGTCACTAAACCAATTTCGAATATTCCAGACACAACGGTAATTCTTTATGTTAGAGGTTGTTTATTTATTCTGTGTTTTAAACTTTAATTTTCAAAATTACAATGAATTTATTACTGAGTTAATTTCAGCCTAATTTTTAATCATTAATATTAATAAGGTTTCCCTGTTGAATAATTTGCAGTAAATTTTGAGATCCTTTATACTTTTGCCTAAAAGAATTATTTTCAATAAATATGTATTATTTAGATTCGGACTCTTGTCTTAAATGAGAACATCAATATCGGCGTGAATGTAAAGGAATGTCCACAATCATTCCTTGACCTGGCTGTTTTTTATTTTCAAGACAGTACTTTTTAATGGCTAATTGTTTGGATATAAATAGTCATGAAATGAAAAGAACTTTCGTAAAAGTTTATTTAATTTATAGCTTTAAATGATTAACATTTAATTTAGGTTAAGTTTGAAATTAATATTTTGTATTTTTTTTGAATTTTTTTATGATGACTTATACAAGAATTTTAAAATTTCAATCATTTATTCCTCACTAATTGATTAATTTTAGTGCGCATACAAATGGATATAACCAAACATATTCACTCTTTTTTGTTAAGAAGTGGCTAGTTACCTCCAAGGATTTTTCAAATTTAATTGCTGAGATTCATAGCAACAAAACATTCCACACAACTGACTTTTTCAACTGGCTCTATCAAATTTATTCTGATACGGTTCTGATTTTAATTATTTAAAATATATGTATATTTTAGTTCTTTCGTAATTACAATGGTATTTGGAAGCAAGTGAAGAAGATTCCAGGTTAAATGAATGGGGATTCTAAGATATTGTTTGCTGCCTATACATATTAAAATTTTAAATTTTTTTGATTTTTATTATCATTAAAATAGTATTTTAATTTAACTTTATTTTTAATCGTAAGTATTCTTGTCTGTTTTTTTAGGAATGTCATAATTTGTAGAAAGATAATTCTTTTTTGCTTCGGAAATGCTTTCTAATTTAAATATTTCTACTACTGTTGGTGGAAGAGATTCAGCATTTTCTGCATCTCCTGCTTTTGCACAGCAAGCTTTACAACCAAAAGGTTCTGTGCAGCCATCAATTCCTGCGTTCAATTATGCAGATCTGAATATTTTCACTCAATCAGGTTCTTTTTAGATTTTATTTAAAATATTGAAAGAATAAAATATAATTTTAAATAATTATTCTTATTGTGGTTTATTTTTTCCTAACAAATTTAATAATATTTTTTATAGGTCTTATACAGAATACAACAATTCCACAACATCTTATTCTCTTCCAAATGCATCCAAATTTGAAATATCTCTGCAAGAATGCTATTTTACATTCAGGTGGAATTGCCGATCGTGCTATCAGTGTTGCAATAACTGCTACTGAGCATGTATGTCGTAAAGATTTTTGTTTTGATCCATCAGAACAAAATATGCGTCGTGCAGCACATCAAATGATGCGTGCAATGACTGCTGTTCTATTGGAAATATTTTGACAGGAAGTGACCAAGCAAAAAGGAAACAAACGGTTCCTTTATTATATTCCGTTATTTAAAGAACTTAAATATTTATAATAATTCAAAGTTAAAATTATTAATTAATTTTCTCCGAAAAAGGATATTAAATTAGAATTTAATTAATTTTTTTATTCTTCATCAACAACTAAAGAATTTAAACATTCTTCTTCAGGTAAAGGTCTTCTCTTCCAACGTGGATTTGCTATTAATAAAAATATGCAAAAAGAAAATCCAATTAATGAAAATCCTAATAAATTTGAAATTAATTGACGACCACAAAATTGTTTTTCAACTGTCCAACAACTTTAAAAAAATATTATTATTAAAATTAGGTATATTTTTTATTTAATTTTATTTTCTCAACAAAATAATGTCTTTTCTTAGAAATAATTATTTCCCCGTTATTGGTTACTTCTTTTACGTTATCCCTTAAGATTTTAAATAAAAATTTAATTAATTTTAATTTATTTACATATGATGCCAAGCTGAATATTCAGAAATACCCATTAATGCAGTAATTGTACAAAAAAATAAAATTAAAAGTCCTCCTAATTGATGAAAAGGTAAAATTGCTCTACGAAGATCTTGTGATAAACTAGGCCAAAAAAATGTTAAAAAACCAGCACCAAACTTTAAAATCAAATAATTTTAAAAATCTTTTTTAAAAAAAAATACTTGAATAAAATAAAAAATAACTGAAGATATTCCAATCCAAGAATGAATGGAAATTAAATTAGGTAAAGGATTAAGTTCACCATTAGAATCACGATGTAAATCTTTCAAAATTAATTTATCAAAATAATATTTAAATATAAACCATGAGAATCCCAAACAGCTTTTAAAGAAATTAAAACAAGTAAAAGAGCAATTGAATGTGTTGACATGTGAAGAAGCTTAAAAAAATAAAATTTAATTAAATAATTTAATTGTTTTTATACTTTAGTAAATTTTTTACGTTCATTTCTGTAATGAAAAATATTTTTTTAATATTTAAAAAAAAAATAAAAATACCGAAAAACACGATAAACGAGACTGTAGAGAAATAATAAAATTAAAAAAAAATATTTAAAAATAAATTACATTGATTCGCCCTGAAGAAAAATGATAGCAACCACCATAAACTAAAAAATTTTAACAAAATTTATTCCAATTTTTGGTCTATTAATTTGCATAAGAAAATTAATTATTTTATAAATTTCATACTCTAAAACCACCTTTTATTAAGAATTATTAAGGGTAGGGGGTACATTAGAGTATCAGAATAATTCTTTAATTATTACCGTTGGATGATAATTAAATTGTTTAGAAGGGTTTTCACTCCAAGAAAACCCTCCATCTTCAAATGCCCCCATCCAAACGGCAACACCAAAAACAGCAAAAATGCCAAAACATTGAGAAATAATAAAAATATAATTAAAAAATTTAGTGCTTTGTCGTTCATCCAAAAGTTGGGGAGATTCAAATAATAATGTCATTTTATTTAGAAAATTAAATTTTAATTTCTAGAAAAAATTTAAATTAAAATTTTTAAAATTATTTGATAATAAAAATACTTTTTTTTTTGTTTGTTTTTGGCAGTTGAAAAAAAAAATGAATTAAATTGTTTTTTAAATAAAAATATTCTTTTATGTAAGTAAATAAATATAATATAGCTTAGTTGGAAGGTTAAAATAAGTAAATATGTAAAAGACATACAAGAATGGAAAGAATCGATGTGTTGTTTATTTAAAAAAAAAAAAAGAGAAAATAAGACTTTAAAAAATTAAATTAAAAAAATAAAGTTTTTAAAATTACCTTTTTAAATCTTTAAATAAATAAATATAATATTTAAAAAATAGTTTATTTTTTTATTAAATAAAAATTAAATTAAAAAACTACAATTTATTCTTCACAAAAAAGGAAAAATAAATAAAAAAAAATAATTATTTATTTGGTTTTATATTTTTTGTTTAAAATTTTTTTAATTTATTTACTACAGAAAAAAAATTATTAAATCATTTGAGGATAACCAAATTCATCAAAATAAATTAATTTTTTTATAATAAGAAATTTCCTAAGAAATAGATTTTTGGTGAAGAAAAGAATTTTTTTATTTGATGAAAATTGGTCTTTTAATTAATTTAAATTTTTAATATTTTTTTGCTTAATTTCTTCTTCAATATTAAATATTATTTCCCCTCTATATATTTAAGTAAAAAGTACAGGCAAATCATCTTCAGCATCTAACATACTACGAATTGGACGTCCATCATCTGGTTGTCTTTCACTATATTGTTGTTCCCCTTCTACTTTTATAGCAGCTAAAGCTCTATCTCGCTTCTTTTTTGCTTGAATTTTTTTCATTCGAAAGAATTCTTCTCTTTCCATTTCATCCAATTCAGTTACTTTAAAAAAATAATTTTTAAAAAATAATTAAAAAATAAACCAATATATGTCAAAGTATTTTCAATTTTTGGAATAATAACATGTTCAATAGCATTAACACGTCTATTAGTTATTTTTATAGCTTCATCTAAAGTAATAAAACAAGTTTGTAAAGTTGCCAATTCAACTAATAATTCAATTGCTTTATTATAATTCTAAAAAAGAAAAATTAGTAAATTTGTGATAATTTAGAAAAAATATAGACACAAATTTATCAAAAAATATGTTTTAAAAAAATATTTAAGTAATCCTCTAAAACAAATAAAAGAATTTTTCTTAAAATATTTAAAGATCTAAACCTTTTTTAATTTTCCAATATTAGATCCACCCTTTCCAAGACCTGTCAAATTATAAGCATCACCATCCAAACCTTCACGTCTATGTGCTTCAAATACAGGAAGAAAAACACCTAAGAAAATGATGTAAATAAAAATATAAATTAAAAAATAAACAAACCAACAACATTATCTTTTCTCATTTTTATCTAAAATATTTAATTAAAAATAAATATTTTAAATTTACAGTATATTGAGCCTGTGTAGAAACATTCTGAATAACATGGGGTGAAAAATCACCAGCAGTAAACTTTGCTTCGGCTAACGAAAATGCTGCTTCTTTGAGTATTTCAGCCATTTTTTTCTTATTCTTTAAAGTAAAATTGATTAATTTTTATTAATTTTAAAAATAAACTAGGTAACTAGACGAAAATTAAGTTATTTTTCACATACACACATGAATTTTAAAAAATTCTCAGTAAAAATGGTAGTGGAATTTAGTAGATAAAATATTCAAAAAGAATAGAAATATTATATGATTTTAGAGCACTGACAGAAAGGAAATAAAAAGTATTTCTAATATATATAAAAAAAAATAAACAAAATTACAAACCTCAGTTATTTTCTTCAATATTTCACGAAAACGTAAATTCAATGCGTCTGCTTTTTTCTTCAATAAGCTGTGTCCTTTTTGAGCACCTTTAAGACGTGTTTTCATCACAGATTGTGCCCTAATATCCTCAGAAATGTATTAAAATTTAATTAAAAATTTACATTCGAGATGGGAAAACAGCAATTCGATCCTTACCACCCCCAGACATTATCTTTTAAGATTTAATTTATTTAATTAATAATCTGAAAGAAATAATATCTAAATTAAATAAAAATTAAATAATAAAATGAATAAATTATTCAATATCTCTCCAACTTTTAATAAAAACCAAAAATCATTAATCTATGAATTTAAATTTCCGCGAAGAAATAAGCTTTCGCTTCAAAAAATTTTTTATGAAAAAAAATTAAGAAATCGATCATGTGAAAATTAAAAGTTAAAATCAATATAATTTAATTTTCATTAAAAATTTAATCTTTAGACTAGAATTTAATTTAAATATTTAAATAAATAAGTGAATTATTTAAAAATTAATAAAAATTTAAATAAAAAAAATTTAAAAAAATTATTTTTTTAGAAAAACAAACAAACAAACCAATTCTAACTTTAATATTTTTAAAAATTTTTTAAAAATAAAATTAACATCATTTAATGGATTTAGCCACTCCAGGCGATCCCCCACCTATTAATGATTTTATTCAGCGGATACAGGTTTGAGAGAAAAATTTAAAGAAAAAAATAATAATTTAATAGAAACTTGGATCTTTATTTACCTCAAATGTTGAAATATGTCAACAAAATATTCTTTCATTATTAGGCGATATGCCTTTAGATGCTTTTTCAACTGCTAAAATGGTTAGAACTTTAAAAAAACAAAAAATAAAAAATAAAATTATTTTAAATAAATAATTAATTAGATAACTGCAATGATTACAACAACATCTGAATCTTCAATTGAAAAAACTAATAATTGGGATATGTTCTTATCTGGACCTAATGTTATTTCATCAAATTTTAGTTCAGATATTTCTTTTGATGGAACAATTTTTGTTTCTGCAATACGTGCTATGGTTTAAAATAATTTTCTTAGAAAATAATTTATTTATATTAAATAAAGTCTCCATCATTGGATTGGTCAGAAGTTCTTCAATCATTAGATAATGTACATTTTTGGGTAAAATCTAAGACAGCCTTACAATTACTTATGATTATTTTAATAACTGGAATTTCTCCAAATCCTTTCCCTATTGGATTAATTTATCGATTATGGGGAGGAAATAAAGCTGGACAACTTTCTTTACTTATTCAAATTATTCAACATCCTGATGTGGTAATTAATTTATATTTTATTTAAAATAATATTGGTAATATAATTATGGACTTTTATTATTAATTATTTAAATAAGAGACTCCACAATTTTATTATTTTCGTTTAACAAAAATTAAATTATTTTTTGTAAAATATTCAAATATTTGTACACCAAACTAATTTATATTTTATTTAATTTGTAAATGTGTTCATATATTTATTAAAGAAAAATTATTTTTTGATTAAATAAGCTTTATAACTTGCGGATAGAAATTGCGGACTTTTTTGTTTGCATAATTTAAACTATAAAATTAATTAATTAATTTAGTTTTATGTTCTTGATTACCCTCATCATCCAGTTGGCAATTTAGGATGTTTAAAAGTATTTCCAGATGAATCAAATAGAGCAGTTGGAATGTGGAAATGTTTAGATCTTGTTGAAATTATTTTTCGATTAGGAGATCTTCCTGCTTTAACTAATCAAGTATTGAATTTACTGAGGAGAAGGTTTAATTTTTAAATTATTAAAATAAATGTTTTATTTAATTATAACAAAATAATAATTTATTTTTAAAATATTTTTAGTCCTGGGCCGATGCTTTTATGTCCTGATTTACTATTTCTTGGTGTTCTACAAATAAGTGTAAGTAATTAAAAAAATAAAAATATTATAAATAATTTAAAAATATTTAATAAAAAAACTTCAAATAAAATCAATTTTTATTTAAAAAATATTTTCTTATGTTTTAACAAATTTTTATGTAAATTTATTTAAGATGCCAATGACTCAATTTCGTGTTCATGTACTCAAATACCTTGTCTCAGTTTTATTAGCTGGTCACTCAAATGCTGTCCCGATACTTCAATTTGCTTGGAATTTTGAAAATCATCGTGTCCAAATGCGTCAGATTTTATTTGCTTCAATGGCTGCTTACTATTCCCAAAATCCTGAAGACCAAACCCGTTTAACCAGAATTTTAGAAATTACACATGAATTAAAAGGATTAAGTGAATTACTTAGTATTAATCAATTCCCATTTGTTATTGATTTGGCTATTTTGGCTGCAAGAAGGGATTTTCTTAAATTGGATAAATTTATTGAAGACAAATTAACTGAACATGGTAAGGAAAAAATAAGATTTTTTAAATTATTTAAATTAGTTAAATATTGAGAACTAATTGAACATTTAATTTAAAAAGTGTTTACCTTTATGGTTGACTTTATTGAAATTATTAATTTATAGGTGAAAGATTTGCCCAAGATTTATGTCAGACAATGAAAAGAAGATGTCCAGTTCTTGGAACGAACAATCCTTTGCCAGCTGATACTTTTCAATTAATATTTTCTGCATTACAACCTAGAGTAGCTGCTTGGCCTATAATAGCAACAGAATTAACACAATTAATTGGACAATTAAGGAATAAAGTATTTAAATTATTTTTTTAAAATATTAAAATTAATTTTAAGGCAATGCCAAGATCAGGAAGTACATCCGCTTCATCAACAACGGCTCCTTATATGGGAGGGGGAGCTCCTTCATTTATGCCAATTAAAATGTCTGAAGGAAGAACATCTGGTTTAGAAAAATAAAAAATTATAATTAAGTTATTTATTAAAATTTAGCAGGGACACCTGTTATTACTGGGCCATCTGGTCTTCCAATTGGAGGTCCAACAACTCCAACTTCTAATCATTTTACTTTTTTTCAACAACGGGAACAAATTGTGCGTAATTTACGCTCAACACCCGGAAATGAATTTCGTAGTCCAGACTTTAGAAATTTATCTAATTTGCATAGTGGATCACCTAGCCATGGAAATATTGATTTTGGGGGTTTGTTTATGAAAATTATTTAAAGATAATAAACTAAAATTGATTCAAAAATACTCAAAATTACCGTATGGCAATAATTTTTCAGAAAATGATTGGCATTATGTCTATTTTAATAAGACAATTTATCCTTTTATTTTTCAGCTTCATTTTTTTTTGTTGATCTTTGTTTTACGTTATCTTTTTTGTTTTTGCTGATTTTAGAAAATTAAAACCATTTAATTATGTATTACTATTCCTAAAAATGCTTCAGCCAATAAATCATTACCAAAATTATTTAGATGACTTGAGCACAGTTGTGTTTGGAGAAGAAATTCAGGAGGAAGCTAATTCCTATTTTCAACAGGTTCTTATTTTTTTCTCTACTCTAATTCCTTTTTAAGATCTATGCTCCGAATGGACGAATGTCTGTTGCTGAATTCATTTCTAAGCTAAAGTCATTCAAACTTTCTGCTAATCCACGTGATAGAGTAATTTAACAATTTTTATCAATTCTATTAGCTTTTCAGGAACTTCTTCTCTGTGTTATCAAGAATTTGTTCGACGAATACAGATTCTTTCGTGAATATCCAGATCGAGAATTGAGGACAACAGCTGAAGTTTATGGAGGCATTATTAGAGAAGAAATTGTTGAGTAAGTTTAACTTCTATTTTTCGCTAGTTTAAATAGTTATAGACAAATACAATTTGCTACGGCTGTTCGCCGTGTTATCGAATCATTAAATGATGAACCAGGAAGTATGCTTTGGACTTTTGGAATTACTGCATTGACTAGCTGTAGAACAATTCTTCACAAATATCCAAAATTTTGCGAAATGGTTATTGCTCTTGAAAGCTTCAGTCGCTTTCCCTCTGGACTTAAAGACTACATAACATTTGGAGTAAAAGGACAACTCCCGCCAATGCATACTGGTGATCGTGATATTGCTTGGAGTTCTGGTCAATCATTTATTCCTTCCGGAATGATTCCACCTTCTCCTTTCAATATGCCAATGATGGGATCAAATCAGCCATTGTCAATTCAGCCAAATATTGGAAGTATGAAGTTCTCTGCTCCTAGAGGACTTACTACTGTGCGGATTTTTAAATATTAACTTTTTATATACATAACTTTCAGGGAAATTCAATGTTGAACGTCACCAATGTCGACATTCTCGTAAGTGCTACCGAGCGTGATGGCAGTCAAGTAAAACAACCTCCACAAGTTGTTTTTGAGAAAGTTGCATTTACTTGTAACAATCTCTGTGCTAGTAATTTGATGGAAAAGGTTTCTAGCTTTTAAGATTATTTAACAATTATTTAAAAATTTTAGACTCAAGAAATCAATGAACTCGTAAAAGAAGGTGGAAATGATTTCAACATGTGGCTTGCTCAATATTTGGTTATGAAGCGTGTGACAGTTGAACAGAATTTCCATCCTATTTACAACAGTTTTTTGATGCTAATAAACAATGAATCCTTGGACGAATTTATTCGTAAAGAAACCTTTCGTAATATTGACATTCTTCTGAAAAGTGACAAACGCCAAGCTGTTTCTAATTTTGGTGATCGTCAATTACTTAAGCATCTTGGACATTGGCTAGGAATTATTACAATTGGAAGAGATTTGCCTGTTCTAGCAAAACATTTGGATTTAAAATATCTTTTAATCGAAGCTTTCTATAAAGGACAACAAGAACTTCTTTACATTATTCCATTTGTTGTTAAATGTCTGCTTGCAAGTGCTAAGAGCACGGTTATTTTTTAATTAATTAATCGATTTTTGTTTAAAAAATTTAGATTTTTCGACCAAAATGTGCTTGGATTTACTCACTTTTAAAAGTTCTTGTCGAAATTCACAACGAACCTGATCTAAAATTGAATTTAAAATTTGAAATTGAATTTCTTTGTAAAGAACTTAATATTGACTTACGCAGCGTTGAAATTGGAAATTATTTGAAGGAATCTAGCAGACTGGTTTATTTTTTTTTAATTTTCTGATTATTTTTAAATTTTTAGCCAAAACTTTTACCAGTTAAACCGGAAGGTCCTTCACCTGGTCCTTCTTCAATTATTCCACTTCATCAACCATACCCTTCAGGAGTTTCAATGTTTACTGGAGGAGGAGTAAATAGACCTTGTTCTGCTTCGGAAATGCTTTCTAATTTAAATATTTCTACTACTGTTGGTGGAAGAGATTCAGCATTTTCTGCATCTCCTGCTTTTGCACAGCAAGCTTTACAGCCAAAAGGTTCTGTGCAGCCATCAATTCCTGCGTTCAATTATGCAGATCTGAATATTTTCACTCAATCAGGTTTTTTAGATTTTATTTAAAATATTGAAAGAATATAATACCATTTTAAATAATTATTCTTAGTGTGGTTTATTTTTTCCTAACAAATTTAATAATATTTTTTATAGGTCTTATACAGAATACAACAATTCCACAACATCTTATTCTCTTCCAAATGCATCCAAATTTGAAATATCTCTGCAAGAATGCTATTTTACATTCAATTAAGGAGCTTATTAGTTTGTTATTTTTTTGTTATTTTTGTTAAACCTTTTAATTAAGGTGGAATTGCCGATCGTGCTATCAGTGTTGCAATAACTGCTACTGAGCATGTATGTCGTAAAGATTTTTGTTTTGATCCATCAGAACAAAATATGCGTCGTGCAGCACATCAAATGATGCGTGCAATGACTGCTGGAATGGCTGCAATAACTTGTAGAGAACCTTTAGCTACAACAATGCTTGGAATGATTAAACAAACACTTTGTAATTCTATTGGAAATATTTTGACAGGAAGTGACCAAGCAAAAATGATTGAGGAAACAGCAATTTCTGTTACTGAAGCAAATATAACTCTTGCAACAAATTTTATTGTAAAAAGTTCTTGCGAGAAAGCTGTTATAGAAATTGAGAAACGTTTGGAATCTGAGTTTTCTGCACGTAGATTGGCTATAAAAGAAGGTAGAACATTCCAAGGTGGTACAGAATTAAATGCTATAATGGAAAAGCTTCCGGAAATGTTAAGAATTCAACCTGGAATTACTACAGAAACAAATTTAAAGATTTATGATGACTTTTCTGCGTATGAATTTTTAACTTTAATTTTTAAAATTAATTAATTTTAGTAAAATTTGTGGTTTCAAGCCTTTGGTTCCAGAGGAACGTTTTATTGAGTTTACTCGTCGTGGTCAAATGACAACTCCTGCAGTTGGTACTGGCCCTAGCCGAACACCTACAAATGCATTCTCTACTCCATTTGTTCCTGCTACAAATATTTCATCTTTGCCTGATGGACGTCCTCCAACAATTACTTTGCCAAATATGATGCCTTCCCATCCTTCACATTTATCATCACATTCAACTTCAGTTATGGGTGGTGATCGAATGCAAATGAATATATTTTCTGATGAAAATAATTTTAATGCTGTTGGTTTCAAAAAGATGAATGATGAACAAATGTTACAAAGCAAAGTTGAGACTATTTTGAGAGAATGGATTACTATTTGTTATACTCCAATAGCACAACGTGATCCACAACATGCATTGGCATGTATTGTTCAAATGGTATTATTTTTTAATATTATTTTTGGTCTTTTTGAATTTTTTTGAAATTTCTTGGTATTTTTTTGTTATTTTTTTAAATTATTTCTTCTTCCCTTTTCATCTAAAAATGACTAATGAGAACAATAATGGTCAGTATTATCCATGTTTTTTTACATTAAACTCTTTTTTAAATTGCTGATGGTTGTTTACCGTTCCTTGGCTAAGATTAAATTAAGGAAAATATAAAATGTAGAGAGATGCAAATAAATATTATTTTTATTTTGTAGATGCATGACAATGGGGTGTTGGCAACTGATGAAATGATTACCAAATTCTTTAAAATCTGTGCAGATATTTGCTTTGATGTCTCATATCGTTTACTTAAGAATGAGAGTACTGGTCAATCAACAGTTGTGCGTCAACGTTGTTATTATACCTTGGATGCTTTTACTAAATTGACATGGTTTGTTTTTAATTTAATTATTCTAATAAAATATTTAAAAATAGTTTAATGGTCAAATACAGCGATGGCCAACATCATTCAACAAAAGTTAATCTACTCAAAAAGGTTTTAAACATTTTAAGCAGCGCTGTTCACAAAGATCATGAACAACGTAAATTTGAATTTAATGGAATGCCATTTCATCGAATTTTGATTATTATGTTTAATGAATTAACTGCTCCAGATCCTGTTTTGGATCCCATTCAATGGCATATTCTTGAAGCTTTTGGGTATTATTAAAAATTAATTTTATTAATTATTTAACACAATTTATTTAGACAAACACTCTTTTTATTACAACCTCGTCGTGTACCTGGTTTTGCATTTCATTGGCTTGATATCATTGGACATCGAAATTTTATTGGTCGTTTGCTTGCAGATAGCTTTGATTTGGTTCGAACTGGTGCTATGTATACTCAATTAATTCTTTGCCACCTTAAATTCTTGGCACTTTTTCTTCGTAATGTACAACTTCCAAAACCTATTTCCTTTATTTATAAAGGAACTTTGAGAGTTTTATTGGTTATTCTTCATGACTTTCCAGGTTTAAATTTAATTTTTATTTCTAAATAATTGTTTATTTTGACAGAAATTCTTTGTGAATATCATTATGTTCTTTGTGACACTGTTCCACCAAATTGTGTACAACTGCGCAATCTTATTTTAAGTGCTTATCCAAGGGATATGCGTCTACCAGACCCTTTTGCAGAGAATTTTTCAAAGGTTAAAAATTGTTTAAAATTTTATAATAAAAATTATTTTTAGATTGAAAATTTTCCTGAGATGAGCACTAATCCAAAGACACATAGAGAAATTAATAATATAATTTCTCAAGATTTGCGTAAACGTTTGGATGATTATTTTGAAACTCGTACTTCAATTAGTCTTCTTTCTGATTTACCAACTTTTCTTGAATCAACATTACAACAACAAACAACATCTCCAAGTCAAAAATATAATATTAGTGTTGTTAATGCTGTTGTTATGTATGTTGGTGTTAAAGCAATTGATTCAATCACTGAAAAGAAACAACGAATTTCAATGGAGACTATTGCACATACAGCTTTTATGGACATTTTTCAGAATTTGGCTGTTTCTCTTTGCACTGAAGGTTTTAATTAAAAAGAAACATTACTTTTAAAATTTAGGAAAATATTTGCTTTTCAATGCAATGGCTAACCAACTTCGTTATCCAAATTCGCATACACATTACTTCAGTTGCACATTGCTTTACCTCTTTTTGGAGGCCAATTCTGAACGAATTCAGGAACAAATTACGCGGTATGATATGTTTTATTTTTTGCTCTCAATTTTATTTTATTAGTGCCTTAAAAGGATATATTCTCTTAAATAATTTTAAAAAGGAGAGATTCAAACCTTTTACTTTGGATTATTTTATTATATATTAATATTTTTCAGAATTCTTTTTGAACGACTTGTAGCACTTCGACCACACCCTTGGGGTCTTCTTATCACGTTCATTGAACTCTTTAGGAATCCGCGTTACAGTTTTTGGAATCATGATTATGTCCGATGTGCACCAGAAATTGAACGGTTTATTATTAATATATAATTTAATTAATTTAACTAATTTAGTCTCTTTATGAGTGTTGCAAATTCATGTGGTATTACTTCAATACCAACGGAGCATCAATCTAATGGAACTTAAAAAAAATATTTTAAACAATAAAATGTTCTTAAATTAAGGTATTTATAGTAATAGTAATGAATTTAAATTAAAAATTATATTAAATATTTGTTTAAGTAATATAATTCATTAAATAATATATAATTTACCTAAAATAAAATTATACAAAAATTTAGTTTCTGTTAATAAATTTATGCCATATTTTTCTTTTAAAATTACTACTTAATTTATTTTATTAAAAGGTTAAATTATTATTTTTAATGAATTATTTTAATTATATATTATTTTATTCGTTTCACATTTGCCATTTTTATGTTTTTATTAATTTTGTTTTGATTTATCGACACAACACAATATATTTACTTGTTTTCCACACTCCCGGGTAATTATTACTATATTATTTGGATTTTTTAACTCTCATTTTGTTGTTATCTCTATCCACTCCTTAAATGATTTTTTTGATTATTTTAAATAAAATATGTAAAATTCAATAAATATTTTTTTAATTATTTGAAAAAAAAGTCTTACAAATTTTATAATTTAAAAAAAGTTTTTTAAATAATTCTTTTTAATATTTCTAATTCTAAATGAAAAAGTCCTTCTTTTATGCAATCTTTGCACATTCAAAGAAATAAGCCACAAACATTTTCATTCCATTTATGTAGTTATAAACATCCAACTTTTCATTCTTAACAACAAATTTTTTGGAAAAATATTTTTAAAATTAAATATACCTGTGAATGTGCCATATCATCTGAACGACCCATAGGTAAAAGCATAACATTTTTTCCAGTTATATTCTATTAAAAAGTTAATTTTATATAAAATAATAATTTTAAAAATAACTTGGAATGTTAAAGTCACAGGAATACTTCCACCTTCACGTGTAAAGTCTGGTTCAACACCATAAACTTAAAAATATTTATTAATTAAATATTAATTTATTATTTAATACCTTTCTTAACAGCATTAGACCCAGCTTTATAATGAGCATGTCGAAAATCACCCAACCAAGCCAAAGCACCACCACTTGGAATTACTCTAAAAAATTCTTTACATAAAAATATTTTAATTTTAATGTTTACCTAATTTTGTTAGCAGTTTCTCTTTCAGCAAAGATTTTATTTATATGGTCAATAACTACTTTATTAACCTCTTCAGGAGTCATATCTGGCACAAGACTTAAATTTAAATTAAATTTTAATTTAATTTCTCCAATAAATAACCGAATACTAAATTTTCCAATAACTTTAGCAGGTATAACCGTTTTCATTCCTTTTCCATAAAAAGCACCTTCAACACCTAAAAACAAATTAAAAAATAATTTAATTTTTAAAAATATTTACCATGAACTGAAAGGGAAGGCTGTCGCCATCTACGCATTAAAATTTCTTTTGGATTAGTAGATGTTAACTTTTCAACTCCAATATCCTTTTGGAATGCTTCCTATAGATTTAATAAATAAAAAATAAATTTAAAAAAAAAAGTTAACCATATCAAATGATGTAATTTTGTCATAAAGCTGAAAAATAAAAATAAAATTAACTAACCATTACTTTTAATAATTTTTTAAAAAGATTAATTTAAAAAATAAAAATATTTAAAAATGGATACAAATTTAATAATTATTTCTTTCTTTTTTTACCTCAGATTCTTCCTTTGTCAGTTCTGCCACCATTTTATCTAATCCTCTACAAAAATAATTTATTTATTTAATTATAAATTATTTACTTAATAAGAATATTTCCTTTATTATCAGTTAATTGACTTAAAAGCCAACAAAGATCAATCATTGGTTCATGTCTTAAAAATAAATTTATTTAATTAATTAATAAATATATATTTACATTGCTCCTCCATACGTTCCAGAATGAAGGTCTTGCTTTGGTGAAGTAACTTCTACTTGATATGAACAAATACCTCTTTAAAATATTTTTAATAATTAAAAATAAATATAAGAAAAATAAAAGGGAATACCCAATTGATCAACACTTTATTGGTCAACATTGACCTACACTAATAATGTGTTAATCAATAGAACTTTTTATTAACTAGGAGAAAAGGTTTTTAACTTTAATTACTATAATGCTTTCCTAACAATTTATTATATAAACCTGAGTCCATAAGTAATACAAGGCTTTTCTTTTCCAAGCCAATAATTATCTGAAATACAAGTAAAGTCAACATCTTCAAGTAATTCTTTTTTATGTTTATTTAGAATTGTATCTAATCCTAAAGAACCACTTTCTTCCATTCCTTCGAGTACAAACTTTAAGAAAAATAAATAAATAAATAATTTTATTAAAAACAAAACCTTTAAATTAATTGGAATTTCAATGTTTAATTTTTGAAGACTTTCAATAACATTAAGCCATCCAAGTACTGGTCCTTTGTCATCTGTAGAACCTCTACCAAATAATTTTCCATCAATTTCGGTTAGTTTAAATGGTTCAGTATTCCTAAACATTTTTAATTAAATTAAATAAAAATAACCATCCATCATCAAAATTTGCTGGTTGAACATCCAAATGTCCATAAATAAGTAAAGTCTTTTTATTTTTATCATTCCCTAATGTCCCAAAAAGAACAGGTGGAAGAGGTATTGTAGTCCCATCAGGTAATGTTTGTATATCATTCTTTATTTGTTTACAAACAATTCCAAGTTTAGTCATAAGCTTATTAGAAAATTAAATTAAATACTTGAAAAATATACTTTCTCAGTCCAATCAATCATTCTGTTTAAAAAAAATTTTTTTTTAATGATTTTTTAAAATAAAATTTTTGATTTATTTCCTTTCTTTAAAATTAACCAAAAATTCTTACTTAAAAACATCATCTCGATGTTCAACAGTTGCAGAAACACTTGGAATTGCAACAGCTTCACGTAATCGGTCAATCCAAACATTTTTGTTTGTTTCAATATATCTAAACAAAAAAATTTGTTTTTTTTTAAATTAAATTTATAATTTACTTAAAAACGTTTTCATAAATTTTATCCTCTTTAGTAGACATTTTAATAAAAATATTTATTTAAAGAAAGAAGTTCTTTTTTTACTAAAAAATATTAGAAAAAAATAAATGTGCAAAAATGAAGGTAATTTTAAGTAAATATAGAATATTTATGAAATAAAAATTGATAAAAAAAATATTTATATTTATTTACTCCTCCCTTTTAATATTAAAAGATAAGAATTAATTTAAATGTAAATAAATAAATATATTTATCAGAAAAAAAAAAATTATTTGAATTATTTTTTGTAATAAAAATGATTTAAAAAATATAAGGTGATATGTATAGGTAAAAATTTGTAAATAAATAAATATTTTAATTAAATTGAATAAAGGAATTAAAGAAATAAAAATCCTTACCATTTTGTCATTTGGTATTTCGAAGAATTACAAAAAATAAATGGAACCTATTTAGGCGTAAAGCCACAGGACTATAACTTAGAGACCGGCGACGAGACGAGTCTCGACGAGATTTTCCGAGATACCGCTCCCGAAATCTCGGTTTTTTTTCATTTTTGGGATTTTTCGAGATCCGAGATTTTCCGAGATTTATCTCACGGTATCTCGTCTCGGCACCCATTTTTGAAAGCAATCTCGGTCGAGATCCCTCTCGGTGAAGCTGAAATGTCGAGATTCCTAAAACCCCATCATAATTTGGCAAAACGTTTTAGAAAAAAAAAAAAATATATAAATACAAAATCTGAGTGTGGCAAACTAAATGTTTAAGGGCTGTTTACGACTAGAAATACAATATTAATTAGTCGAGTAAAGGAGAGATGTTGTTATTTTAAAACAACCCCATTCCAATTATTAAACAATATTGAATACATATGTATTTATAAATATTATTGATAAAATTTTGAATACCGTAAATTCTCTAAAATAATCCCCCCTTCTAAAAGAATCCCCCCTCTAAAATAGTCCCCCTTTGGAGACGGATTGAAAAAATAGTCCCCGGGGACTTATTTATCTCACGGTATCTCGTCTCGGCATCAATTTTTGAAAGCAATCTCGAATCGGGATCTCGGAAATGCAATTTTACCGGTCTCTACTATAACTTATGTTAAATTTCTAATTCGATAGTACTAGTTTAGCGTACATCGAGCCGCATCGATTGATCCAAAATAGGAATGATTCGAAGTTTTCAAATTAAGTTATAGCTTTGCGCTTATGTGGCCTTACGCCTAAGTGGGCTGCCCATAAATGATGATTAATTAAAATTTTAATAAAATTTTGATTTATTTTATTAATTTTAAAATTTTTTATTTTTATTTTGTAAACATTTTTGTGATCCCAATGAGAAATAATATATTTAAAAACCACTTAAAACATTTTTAGGCTTATCTTTCGTTGTATTTTAACTTTTCTACTGTCTTTTTTTCTCATCGTTTTGTATTAATAAATTCTTTATAAACATGACCACAAAATTAATTTATTTTTAGAAACAAATTAATTTAATTAGAATGGAAGTTGATCAATCTCCTGACCTCGATGCAACTATTCCAAGTGAAATTGACACACTTATTGGAGAGGATGATTATTTAACATTAAAGAAATTGGAAAATAAATTGGCACATTTGGATGTTATGGAAACGGTTTAAATTTTTTTAAAATTATTTATAAATTTAAATTTTACTTTTTAAGTATTTAAAATTGGATATGCGCAATTTAGAAAAAGAATTAGTACATGCACAAGAAGAGGTTTTAATTCTTTTTAAATTTTTAATTATTATTTAAATTAAGGTTAAACGAATTCAATCTGTTCCTTTAATTATTGGACAATTTCTTGAAGCTGTTGATTATGATCATGCAATTGTTAGTTCAACTACAGGTTACTTTTTTGTTTTCTTCTTTTATCTGTTATTTAGGATCAAGTTATTATGTTCGAGTTCTTTCAATTCTTGACCGTGAACTTCTAAAGCCAGGATGTAGCGTTGCTTTGCACAAATACAGCAATGCTTTGGTTGATGTTCTTCCTCCTGAATCTGATTCTTCCATTCAAATGCTTCGTTCTGATGAAAAACCAGATGTTTCCTATTCAGACATTGGAGGTTTGGATACTCAAAAACAGGAAGTCAGAGAAGCTGTTGAACTTCCTCTTACTAATCGTGAACTTTATGAACAGGTACTTATCTTGTTTATACTATAATTTTGGAAAATCTTTTAATTAAAACATTAATTTTAGATTGGAATTGATCCTCCTCGTGGAGTACTTCTTTTTGGTCCTCCTGGTTGTGGTAAAACAATGCTTGCCAAAGCAGTTGCTCATCACACGAAGGCTTCTTTTATCAAAGTTGTTGGAAGTGAATTTGTTCAGAAATATTTGGGAGAAGGTTTAATAATTTTTTTTTAATTTTTAGAGATTTTCCTTCTTTTTAGGTCCTAGAATGGTCCGTGATGTTTTTCGTTTGGCCAAAGAGAATAGTCCTTGCATTATTTTTATTGATGAAATTGACGCAATTGCTACAAGACGTTTTGATGCCCAAACTGGTGCAGATCGGGAAGTGCAACGTATTTTGTTGGAATTATTAAATCAAATGGATGGATTTGATCAGAATACAAATGTTAAGGTAAAAATATTAAATAGGAAAAGGGAAAGCTTTCAGCAAATAAACGAATATTATCATTTAAAACAAAATAATTAAGGTTATAATGGCTACTAACCGTCAAGATACTCTTGACCCTGCTTTACTTCGTCCAGGAAGATTAGACAGAAAAATTGAATTTCCTATGCCTGACCGAAGACAAAAACGTTTGGTATTTTCTACTGTTACAGCAAAGATGAATTTGAGTGATGAAATTGATCTTGAAGATTTTGTTTCCCGTCCAGACAAGATTTCATGTGCTGAAATTGCTTCGATATGTCAAGAGGTTTTTTTAAAACATTAAATGAATGTAATTATTAAAAATTAATTAAAATTTAATTTTTAAAGGCTGGAATGTATGCAGTCCGAGAAAATCGTTATATGGTGCTTAGTAAAGATTTCAATAAAGCATATAAACAAGTGGTAAAAAAAGATAATGATACCTTTGATTTTTACAAATAATTTGTTAAAAAATTAAATTTTCTTTTGTGTGAAGGTTTATTTTTAAATAAAATGTCTATTTCTTTTGCTAATTAAATAAATTTGGATTATCTTTAAAATTAATATTTTAAATATATATTTATTAATATGTTTTATTATAATTAATTTAAAAGAAAATTTTTTTGAATTTATTAAATATATTATTTCAATAAATATGAAGTATGGACAATTAATTATTGGACCAGCAGGAAGTGGAAAGGTTTAATAAAAATATTTTAAATTTTAATAAAAATAATATAGTCGACCTATTGTGCAACAATTCAGGATCATTGTAAAACAATTGGAAGGAATATTTATGTTGTTAATCTTGATCCTGCTGCGGAAGCTTTTGCTTATGATTGTGCAGTTGGTTTGTTTTAATCTTGTGGTTAAGTGGTAAACTCTTAGGTTTTTCTTCACTCAGTTAAGAGTTCAAATCTCAAAAACAATTTAAAATTTACATGAAAAAAATTTGCGTTAAATTAAATTAAAAAATAATTATTTTAATTCTTAAATAAAGATATTAGAGAATTAATAAGTGTTGAAGATGTATTAGATGATGAAGAAATTAAAATGGGTCCAAATGGTGCATTAATATTTTGTATGGAATATTTTGTTAAAAATTTTGAATGGTTAAAAGAACAATTACAAGAAGGAGAAGATGATTATTTTCTTTTTGATTGTCCAGGCCAAATAGAATTATATAGCCATTTACCTATAATGCAACAATTAATAACAATATTACAAGAATGGGAATTTAATATTTGTAGTGTATTTATTTTAGATTCTAATTTTTGTTTGGATTCAAATAAATTTATTTCTGCAAGTTTTACAGCACTTTCAACAATTGTATCATTAACTGCACCTTCAATTAATATTTTAAGTAAAATTGATTTATTAAATAAAGAAGAAAAATTTTTTCTAAGAGATTTTCTTGATGGAGAATTACAAAATATTTTAAATGAAGAAAAGGTTTTTTTATTTAAGGGAAATTTAATTTTTAAAAAAAATAATATTTTAAAGCAAGTAAAAGATAAATGGTCAGAAAAATATAAAAACTTAACAGAATCATTAATGCTTGTTTTAACTGATTATAATATTGTTAAATTTTTACCTTTGGATATTAATGATGAAGATTCTATTCAAGGTTTATTTTAAATAAAAAATAAATTTAAATTGAATTTTTTAAAGAAATTTTATCAGTAATTGATGTAACTATTCAATATGGAGAAGATGCGGATGTTAAAGATAGATTTCCACAATTTCCTTTGGATGAATAATTTATTTTATTTTTATTAAAAATAATTTTCTTTTGTTTGAATAAATTTTAATTTTTACCAATATTTAAAAAAAACTACCAAAATGTTATGCCACGAATTTATTAATACTTTTAAATATTTTAATGCTTATTTGATAAATTAAGGAAAAATGAATGGGGGGTGAAAACCAAAATATATATAATTATTCTTATTTTTTAATTTTAAAACATTTATGTACATAAACAATTTTAATAAGATCGTAAATTTGTTAGATATGTTCTTTGTTGATGTAAAACTCTATTTCCTAACCAACAAGAATTAAATACACATTTTCTACATTGAAATACATCAAATTTTTCAGTAGTTGATTTTCTTTCAATTTGCATTACCAAACGGTCAAAACACCTTTTGTCTTTTACAGTAACCGATCCAGCAATATTTTCTCCTGCATGTAATCCAAAATGACTTTAAAAAGGAATTATTTAATTAATTAAAATAATTGCTTTACCCAACACAACTTCTTTCAGGTATTTGTGTATAAAAATCCCAATAACCAAGTCCAATCGCTCTTCGCCTTTTTTTTTTAATTTAAAAAGTTTATTTCCTTCTTTTTTACCTGTAAAGGTTAAACCAAGCATGGTCTTGTCTTATTGAAAGCTATAAAAAATTAAATTTATTAAAAAAAAAATTAATTACAGTTCCAATCCTGTACCATCCTCTTAAAAATAAAAAAAATAAATTAAAAAATTATTTTAAATTTACCTTGGTAATTTTGTATCAATTCCATTTTCTTCTGTAAATATTGGATTGGGAATATGTGTTTCACATGTTACAGAACTAATTTAATATTCAAATTTATTTTAAATATGAGAGAATTAATTACCCGCATGTTACTTGATTTGATTCTCTTTAAAAAAAAATTATTAAAAAAAAAAATTATTAAATTTTCATTCCATTAAATATTTTTAAATTATAAAATTAAAAAAAAAAAAAATTAATTAACCTGTAATAAGTACAATAAACATTTCTAAAAATAAATAAAATCTTTATTATTTAAAATAAATAAACTAACTCTGCTACAATTAAGGTAATAAAACTCCTTAAAATTAAAAAGACAATAACAACAACTCCGATTAAAATCATTAAAAATGTAAAATGGTAGAATTGATTTAGAAAAACATAAAATGAATATATTTATTTCCTTTTACTCTTTTCTAAAAGTAAAATAAAGGAAAAAGATGCTCCTCCTAAAATATGTCCTTCATTTCTTATTTTTAAATTTGAAGGTAATGAATGACCTAAACAAAAATGAGTTGTTTTAATGTGAGAATACGTATAATTAATTTATTTTAAAATCCTCAGTGGCCTCATTCACTAAAAACAGACAAAGTAATGGAAAAGCTTTTAGAAGACTACTTTTTTTGGGGATAATAACTTGAGTTCAAAGTATAAGTAGTAACGGAATCAAATGTCAAACTCAAGTGTAGTTCCAAATACAGCCCCACTCCAAAATTTAATCAAAGTTTCTTAAAAAAAGGTCTCAGACTTTAGAGTCCTATAAAATAATTATTTTTTAACAATTTTAAAAAATAAAATTATATCAAATTTTTAATTTCTTTAAATAATTGTTTAAATTCTTCATCTTCAATTTTTTCACAATTTTCATCAAATTCTTTTTCAAAATATTTAATTATTGGATTTATTCTTAATTTTAATTGAAAATTAATCTATTAAAAATTAATTTAATTAATTAATTATTTAAACTTGTTCTTCTTGTAATTTTTGTATTCTCCAAAGAATTTTAAATTCATTAATTAATTCTAATAATTGATTTAATAAATCTTTATAATTTTTATTTAACTAAAAAAAAACAAAAACATTATTTAAAATTAATTAATTTAATTACCTTTTCTAAAGTAATTTTATCAAATTCTTTTTTAAATGATTTTTCTAGTAAATAAACAAAATTAGAATATTGAGTAATATCTTCCTCATTTTCTGGTTTTTTTAAAAGGGCATAAAGACGTTGAACCTAAAGAAAAATAAATAAATCAATTTTTTAAAATTTAAAAATTATTTTATTAGAATAATATTTTATTTTGTATTAATTAATTAATTAATTTAATTCCAAAATAAATATTTAATATTTCTCTCTCTCTCTCTCTCTAAACCTTTCCACTTAATGACTGTCTTGAACTTGCACGAGCCAAAACTTTTAAAATTAATTTTTTTAATTCTAAAATATTTTCTCTTTCTTCTTCTTTAAAATTATTTAAAATTTCAATTAAAATAATTTCTAAAGGATATTCATCTAATTTAAAATTTTTATCTAAATCCATTAATTTTTCAAAAGAAGATATTGCATTTTTAAAATCACCAATATCAACACAAATTAAAAGAAAATTAGTCCAAAGAAAAGTATTTTCCCAACTTAATTTTAAAGCTTCCTTAAAAAAAATTATTTTTAAATTAAAATTAAAAAGAAATACTTGTAAAATTTTGTGAGCTCTAAATTTTTGATTTAATTGAATATAAGAAGCACCTAAATAAAAAATTAAATTAAATTTCTTTTAATAATTAATTTAAATAATATTTATTATTACCTAAATTATTCCAAGCTTCAAAATGTTCAGGTTCAATACTTACACAACGATGGAATGCTTTTACTGAAGTCTTTATTTGAAAATTAATTAATTATTTAAAATTATTTAAATAACCTGAAAATCTTTTATTTTCATTGCAGAATATCCATAATTAAAATAAACTCCAATCTAAAAAAAAAATATATTAAAATTTTTTTTTAAATTAAAATAACTTGTAATGGTTGAATAGCTAAAGATCTTTCAAAATGTTTAATTGCTTCTGAAAAATTTTTTTTTCTCAAAAATAAATTTCCAAGGGAAGTTCTAGCAAGAGAATTTTCATCATTTGATAACTAAAAAATAATTTAAATAATTAAAATTAAAAACTTCAATAGCTTTTAAATAATAAAATTCTTTATTTGTAATATTTCCAAGAAGGCAATAATAAAGAGGATCTTCTTTTTCTTTTAAAAGTTTTTTAATAAGAAATTCAGCTTTTTCTGTTTGACCAGAATTTAAATAACATTTAACAACTTCTTCCCAATAATTTAATTTTTCAAATATTTGAATAGCATTAGAAAAACAACCAAGAGAGAGTAATATTTTTGCATGTAATTTATCTACTTTCCAAAAAGGTAGAGGAGAAGAAGTAAAAATTAAATTAAAACGTTCTGTTTGGATTAACTTAAAATAAAAATATTTATTTTAATTAATTAAATCTTATTTAGGGAAAAAAATAATATTTAAAAATGTATAAACTTTAAATATTAACATTAAATCTTTGTATCGAAATATTTATATCAAAAAAATTAAAATATCAAACATTAAAAACAATAAAAATAAAATTTTTATTTTAAGAATTAATTTAAGCTTTAACTTTAAATTAATTTTTTATATAACCTAGACAAAAACCACTTTCCCTTATATACAAATAAAAATATATATAAATTAACCTTATTATTTACTGATTCATTTAATATTTTAGCCAAAATTTCCATTTGTGAACAAGCTCTTTCAATTTTTCTAGAATTTTTTGCTTCTAATTTTGATCGTTCAATAAGTGCTCTCATTTGAATTGACCAACAAGGACGTTGTTCTATTACCTTTAGAATAATTTTTAAAAAAAAAAGTTTAAAAAAAAACTTCATCCAAAAATGCCATAATCTTTTCATCACCAAGTTCTTGTTCAAATTTATTTTCATTCCTTTCTAATAATGCATTAATTAAAATACAAGCTGTTTGGTGTGAATTAATCCTTTCATTTTTGATTTGTTGTTCATCAAAAATAATTTTTTCTAATAAAGTATCGTCTTCATTTTTTGTATTTTTAACAATTTCTATTGGTTCTTCAATTATTTTTTGAGAAGAATTTGGAGTTAATTCAAACTGAAAAATAAAATATAAATTAAAGAAAAATAAAAGAAAAAACCTCCACAAAAAGTTGAGGAACACTTTTGACTTGAAACTGAGTTCTTTTCCCTAAAATAAGTTTTTTAAAATAAAGATTTAAAAAAAGTTTGGGATAGGGTTCGAACCCATGACAACCTTACTCACTAGCCAAATGCTTTACCGAATGAACTACAAATTTTAACCCCCATACCTAAAGCTCCACTTAATTGTAATTGTTTAAATCCAGCAATTTTAATAGCTTCTTCTAAACATTTCTTAGCTGAATTAAATTCAAAAAAATTTAAAAGTGAAATAGCTCTTTCCAAAAGAAATTCAATATGAAGATTTTGGTTAATTGAAGAACAATAATTAAATAAAATAATTGACTTAAAATAATAATTATTATTTTTAAATTTAATTAATTTAAACTAAAAACCAATTCATTTATTTGTTTAATTAATTCAATTTGTTTATCATTTAATATATTAAACCAAATATTTAAAAAACGATATTTCCAAAAAAGATGTATAAAAGATGAATCTGAAGAAGAGAAAGGAAGGCAAGAAAAGGCTTCTTTTGCTGCCCATAAATGTTCAATTAAACTAAAAATATTAATTTAAATTACAAGAATTAAAGGAATAAAATTCAACCAAAGAATTTTCGGATGCAAAGGACAAAAAACCATTAAAATTAAATAATAATAGAAAAAACTAACCGAGAACCACTAAAAGGTTTATTTAATCCAAAAGATAATTCATTAAATGAAATATCTCGTAGGCTATCAATTGGCTCAAAATCTTCAATTAAATTATTTGAAGTAAATGAATTACCTAATATTTAATATTTAATTCAATTTAATTAAAAAATACTTTCAAAACCAGCAAAATTAGCTCCAACAAAAATTAATAAATGAGAAACAGCAGAATCAAATAATTCATTTTCTTTTAATTTATTAATTCTTTGATGTAAAATTGATTTAAAATTGTTGTTGCTTTCCATTATTGCTTCTTTCTTTTAAATTAATATTTAAAAAAATAACAAAAATATAATAAATTTTATGCAAAATTTTAATTAAAAAAAAATAAAAATTTTAACTAAAAATTCAATTTATAAGCATAAAATATATATAAAAATAAAAAGTATTTATGTATAGAGAGTATATATCCTTTAATTAAAAGTAATAGATTGAAAACACAATAAAATTAAGAAAATATAGTATAATAATTGTTTTTAAGTTCCAATAACAACTAAAATAATATTTGTCATTTTTCTATTCTTATATACTAAAACTAATTAAAAATTAATAAAAATATTTAAAATTTGATAGAATATAAATAAAATTACATTTAATAAAATGCAATAAAACAAATTAATCACAAAAAAAAAATATAAAATTTTTATTTTTTGAAGCCTTTCAAAATTGGATAAATCTTTAAAAATAAATATATTTAAAAATAATTAAAAATAAAACTTGATTAAAAGCTTCATCAATATCACTTTTATATTTTGCTCCAGTTATAACAACTTTACCACTAACAAAAATGAGTAAAACAACTCTGGGCTTTAATTAATTAATTTTTAATAAAATTAATTAAATTATTTAAAAGAATTTATTACCTTAACCATTCGATAAATTAAACCAGGAAATAGTTCTGGCTCATAAGTACTAAATTGAGCATGAGTAATACAAAGACCTAACAAAAAAATAAAAGGGAAATTAATTTTAAAAAAATAATTCAAAAAATTTAATACCTTCCAATTGAATTGGAAATTTTACATCACATGACCCAACCATATTTTGAACTTTAAATTCTGTAAATTTTGCATTAAATCCCAATTTTTGTACAATTCTAGCATATTTTCTGGCTGCCAAACGACTCATTTCCTCTGATCTAATTTTTTAAATAATAAAAATATAATAAAAATTAAACAACTTTGCTCCAGTGCAAACCATTTTTCCTGAAGAAAAAATTAATGCGGTTGTTCTGGGATCACGAATACGCATTATTACAGCAGCAAAACGCCTAAAAAATATTTAAAAATTAAGGTTATAATATATTTTCTTTTATACTTTGGATTATATTCAGCATTACGAGCTCGTAAAGCAATTTGTTTAAGATCCAATTGAACACCTAAAAGTTTGATAATATTAAATAAAAACTTTAAAGGAATTTTTTAATATTAATATTTGCACAAAATAACACCATAAAATTTGAGGTAATTCAAGGCAAAATTATGTTTTAAAATTTTCAAGAAATTTTCTAAGTCAAAAAAGGTAAACCTAAATTAACTGTAGAAACAATATTTTGAAGTGTAGGTGAAGGAACTTCTGATGGTGTACTAAAAGGAGTAGGAGGGATAATTGTGGGAATATTTGAAGCAGGCAGATGAGAGCCAATATTATGCTGTGAATCCCTAACAGAATATCCCCCTTGAAGTGGAGTCATCGGCACAGCCAGATTGTTTAAATTATTTACACTTTCAGGGCCATCTGTATAATTACTTGCAGATGCAGGAATTCCAGCCAAATTTACAACGCTTGATGGTCCTGTATATTCTTTTCCATGTGAAGAAAAAGGATTAAGAACTGAGCCTGGACCTTGGCTGTTAAACACAGATGCTGAATGAAAGGAAAAATTAAATTAAAAAATAGCAGACAGAACACACTTTTTTAAGAAAATAGAAAGTAATTAAAGTTAAAAAAAAACCTGGCCCTCCAACAGAATGCATAGATTGTGCCCCAACATTTATAGTAGACCCAGGTCCTGTACTTCCACCAAATAAACTTTGATAATTCGAAAGAGGTTGTTGTATTACTGATCCAGGGCCATTAGAATTATAATTCAAAGCTCCACTATGTATAGGTGTCTGTCCACCACTTAAAAGATTTAATAAAGATTGAGGATTAGCAGGTGAAGTGCCAAATTGATCCATAATAAATAAAATAAAATTATTTGCTAGAAAAAATAATTAACAAAGATATTTGTTTATTTACTATTTCGTTCGGGACAAATTGTCATTTAAAATCAAAATATGGGTGGGACAAAAGAGTCATGCCAAAAGAGTCCTAATTATAAATGGCCATATGAATCCCACCTATTTTTTTTTATTTCTTATTAAAGGCCAGGTCCGAAAATCTTGAACTTTATATCATTAAATTAATAAAATTAATTAAAAAATATTATTTAATCAAAAAAGGAATCTTCTTCTTCTTGTTCTTCTTCAATAATTTCAAGACTAACATCTTTATCATCTTCAAAAATTGTTTCTTCTACACAACTAAATTCTTTTTCCTTTTCTTTTTGTTCTTTTAAATCAATTTCATCTTTTTTTTCTTCTATAAAAATAATTTCTTTTTTACTTAAATGTTCAAATATTGATTCTTCAACTACTAAATTTGTTTTATTCTTTTCTTCATTCTTAGCTTGTTCATCATTCCAACATTTTGGTAAATCTATTGGTAAAAGATCTATTAACGAACCTCCTGCTCTTAAATTTATATAAACCTAAAAATATATATATTTAAATTAAATAATTTATATATTACTTCATCTGCACGTTCAATAATATCTTTTGGAATTCCCATTCTTAAGGCAGTAAATGTAGCATAAGAAAAGTCTGTAATTCCATCAACTAAATTAAAATGAAAATCTAAAGTATCATCATCAATTCTGCTAACGCCCATTGTTTGATATTTTAAGAGTTTATTTGGATCTATTAATAATTCTGGAAGTGCATAAAAATGTGAAGCAATAACGACATGTGGGCATTTTTCAATTGGTCCTTCAAGCCAATAATTTAAACAACTAGCTAATAAAGAAAGACCAACCTCCTTTAAAAATATTTAATATTATATATTGAATTAAGAAAATATATATTTAATTTAAAGGAGCAGGGGTAAGGGAATATATAGTAAAACCCCCATTTTGGTAGGACTTGAAATAAACTAAAAGAACTTGAGACTTGTATATTTTATTAATTTTCACAAACCGTTTGTGTTCCTTTTCCAAATTCATCAATTATAAGTAAAGAATTTTGATCACTACAATTAACTGCCCTTGACATCTAAATATTTTTAATTATCTATTTCTTTTTATTTTTTAAAATTAAAAACTTGTTTCAAATCATTAGCAAATGAAGACATTCCATCCAATACAGAATCAACGGTATAAAGCCTTGACATTATTCTATTAATTTTCCCAATAGTTGCACGATATGCTGGGACGAAAGATCCAACACAGGCTAAATAAACTATTGCTCCAACCTAAATAAATTAAAAAAAAAAATTATTTTAATATACACAAACCATTTTAAGATAAACACTTTTACCAGAAGAATTAGGACCAAATAATACCTTAATTTTTCCACACTCGGTTGAACTACTTAAAAAATTAACAAAATAATTAATTTTTAATTTAAAAAAAATTTAACATTATAGGATTAGGCACATAACATCCAACTTTACATAAATGTTCAGCTATTGGATGTCTTGCCTCTTTAATGGATAAAATTGGTTCTTCAACAAATTTTGGACATATCCAATTGTATTTACGTGCAACTGATGAACTAAAATATATTTTTAAAATTAAATAGTATATTTATTTTACAGTGAAACAAAACAATCTAAATTAGCAGCTAAATCAATTGCATCAAGGACAATTTGACGTGAACTGAGAATTCTTTTTTGTAAACTAAAAAAAGTAAATTAATTAAATTAAAAAAATATTTTTACTTTAAAACAATATTAGTTTCAATATCAATAATTTCCATTTTTATATCACCAACAGTTTCATCTAATAAACGCATTTGTTTTGTTTTAAAATAAGACATTCCTTCAGAAGTAAAAATCTTAAAAAATATTTTTTTATTAAACTTTAAATTATTTTCTCCTTACCAATTCAACAAGTCTACTTGTATTTACAGGTATTTCAACATTTTCTGGTGTAATTAATAAATAACCAACAATAGGTAAATAAGCAACTGTACATGTTTCAATTTGAATTTCATCTGCTTCTTTTCTAGCTACAGAAGTTAATTCATTAGGTAAACTATCATATTGCTTCTTTTCTAAAATTAAATAGTAAATTAATTATTATATAAAAAAAAATAAACTATTGTCCAATTCCTCGTCTATTCCTTGTTTTATTACAACACGATTTTCAGCAAGTGTTTCTTGAAAGTCAATCTTTATATAATAAATTAATTAAATTAATTTAAAAATAAAACAAACCACTTCAGAGAGCAAACAAGCAACCTGTTGAAGTTTAGCACCAAAACGGCTTATTTTTCCCTTTAAAAAAGACAGTTTAACTTCTTGCTGAGTTAAAAATTCACCAATTTGTATCATTGCACAGATACTCTAAAAATAAATTTCAAAAATTAAAATAATTAAATTAAACTGAAAAAAGATTTTTCCAGTCAGAAACAGGCAAATTACCACGACGCATTCGACGAAAAATTGGCTAAAAAAATTTTAAAAAAAATTACTAAAAAATTAAAAAAACCTTAACAGAAAATATATCTTTGACATAATTAAATAGAAATTTAGTAATTTCTAAATTACAATCTTGATGAAAATAGTTAATAGCCTCATGGCGTTCTGAAAGTATTTTTAAATTATTTGTAGGTCTCTCAAATCAAATTCTTTTAAAATTTTAAAAAATATTAATTAATTAATTTAAAAAAACCTGAGTTTTTGTTTTCCAGGTGTAGAATGACAGAGATTACAAAGTTTAAAAATACTCATTCCTTCACGCCTATTGTTTCCCCAAACAAATTTTTGTCGAATTGTTTCCGGGGTATAATCAGAATGGAAAATCTCTAATGCACGTAATGTTGTTGAATCAACTTCAATACAATCCTCACTTAAAATTAGAAATTAAAAGAAAATAATTAAAAATTTTTTTGTTAAAAATAAAATACTAAAAATCTATCAAGGGCGACAAAAATAGGTTAAAGTTAAATAAAAACTTCTAACAAAAAATTAATTCTAAAAAATTAATACAAAACAAATGTTGTCATCTTTTCTATATTAAAATTATCAAAAGCTTGGCCACCAATTCCATGTTGTTCAATAAATCTTAAAAGCGCCCCCAATGACCGAATCTATAAGTAACAACAAATTTAAAACCAAAATTTAAATAAAAAACAGTATTTGTGGCAGTAAAATCTAATCTAAATGAAGCAATTATTTGTTTATTTCGTACTCCAACACCAAAGATTTGTTCTAATTTTTTACAAGCTAATCCAAAACCTTAAAAGAATTTTTAAAAATATTTTTGGAGAAAAAAAAACAATTACTGAATGCAACATCAGGTAAAAAAGTAAGTAAAGGTTGCCATAAGGGAGAATCATCATCATCCAATTCTCCCTCTTCTTTAACACCTTTATCAGATTCTTTCTCATCCATAGTATTTAAAAAAGTCATTTGTGTTTGAGCAAGTTGAGATTGTGAATTATTTGAATCTTTTAAAGTTGATCTTTCAGAGATTTCTTCTTCAACCATTCCAGAAAACATATTACCTAAAATTTATTAAATCTAACAAATTTATTGTTTAATATTACATTCTTTACGTAGACGCATTTGATATTCAGAATTTTGTGATCGATTGACAAGAATATGTTCAGGCCTTACTTGACGTAATACTGGAAGAATAATTTAAAGTAAAAACAATTTATTTAATAAAAACTCCCCTACATCTTTCAAGTACTAAAAAATCCTCATCTTCAGCCATATCCAAAAGTTTAATTTCTTTTTCATCATCATCGTAAATCGCAGCACCTAACCGTTTTCCACTATAAGAAATAGCGCAGATTTGTGACATAATTCAAAGCTTGAGGAAAAATCGAAAAAAAATAATAAATTGAAAATAATTTGTGATAAAAATCATTTATGAAAATCAAAAATTAAATTAAAAATTTATTATTAAAACATGGGAAAATCACAAGAAGAATTAAACTTTCAGAAACAACAAAAAAAATTATGACAACATAAAAAATAAAAATCAAACAACATTACTTGCTCCAACGATGACGAAAACCAAGATTAGGCGGAAGAACATGTGCTAAAAAAATTAAAATAAATTTACTTTATATTTATAGAATAAATCTTTAAAAGATTTTTTAATTTTTAAAACTTTTTTTTCGTTTAATGTAAATGTAACCTTTGGTTATCTTTCCAGAAAAAGAAGGCGAAGGACGATGAAAAATTGGCCCTGTAGCAGAAGGTTTGTGATAATAAGGAACGGATGCTGGAACAAACGAATTTGTTGAGGAATGCGAAAGATTATATTGAACTAAAATTTTTAAATGAATTAATTATATTTAGGAATAACCTTTGTTGTTTTTCCCAGAAAATGGTGGAGAAGGACGATGAATAATTGATCCCATAGCTGATCTTTGGATAAACGAAACATTAGATGCCGGTGCAAAAGAATTATTAATTGAAGAATGTGTCTGACTGTTAACTTGATTATTGACTTGACTGAGCAGTTTTTTATACTAAAAACCAAATAAAAATTTTAAATAAATGGTGAAGTCACGATAACAATGTTAAGAGGTTTGAAAATTTTTTAAATTTTTTCTTATTAGGTTTTCAATCTTCAAACTAATTATTTCACTTCAGTAAATAAAATATACCTGCTCGTCTTTATATTTCATCAAATGTCCTCGCTGATATGATTGGAAGGCAATAGCAGTGCGAAGTTTAGTCAAATACTCAGTAAGAAGAACCTTAGACGGTTTGAATAGCTCCATAATGTCAGGACGCATGTTACGATTAATTTGCATGTAACCAGCATTAACAAGACAAAACGTGCAATGTTTGCGTTTTTCATTTGCATCGGCTTAAAATAAATGTTTATCTGTGTAAACTAATTTAACATTACGTGGTTCGGCGCATTCCGCACAAAGTATATGACCACATGAAGTAAACCAAAAAGTTGATGTATTTGTTGGTTCAGTATAACATTTATTGCCTATATAAGAAAATGTAATTGTTTATTAACAAAAATTAATTACAGTGTATCCAGGCATCCATGTTTAAATAAAATTTATGAAACAAATAATTACAAAAAAGACGAATCGAAAGGTAATGTAGCTTAATTATTAAGATATTTAAGAAAATTTAAACAAACGAAAAAAAAATTATTCGAAATTACTTGAATTTCCCAAAAAAGACGATAGGACGATTCATTACTCCGAAGCGACCACAAAAAATACCGTATATTCTCAGAATAAATTATATAAAAAGAGATTATTAAACCAAATTTCTAAGTTCAGTTATTCTCTACAATCTTCATTCTGCACTGATTTGCTCATTGCGTATTGGCTTACTAAAACTCAATGGATGAGGATCCAGCGAACAACATCCATCGTGACTACAAGGATCCGAGTGGAGTCAGCGTAACTGTAAGTTTTATTTTTTTATTTATTTTGTCAAAAATTTTTTCAAATTTATTAGATTCGTGTCATGGACAAAAATCTTCATACAAGGGACGGCAACTTTTCGTTTGTCTACCGAGCTCGAGTTTCGCAGATTTTTGAAGACGGTGCTGAACAAGAGCCCCAGCTTGTTGCTCTCAAGAAGGTCATCATCCCAAGAATAAAAGACTTTCGTGAACTACATATACTTCGTCACGTAGTCCGCCATTCTCATCCAAATATTGTCAGGCTCATGTTTAGTCAACGACGAAAATACAAAATGGATGTAAGGGAATTTTAAATTATATTTTGTTAATTATATTTATCAGAATATTCAGGTTGCATATACTTTGGTCTTCGAGTTTATTCCAACAACATTGGCCAAACTTAAGCAAGTGTATTCCAAGGAAAGAAATGTTGTTGACATCAAGCTTTGTATATGGCAACTTTTTGCGGGGTTACATCATCTTAAAGAGGTAAAATAAATATTTTTATGAAATCTTTAATGTTCCTTTTTTTATTTAGTTGAATATAATTCATCGGGACATCAAACCAGCAAATTTGTTAGTCAATCCAAAAACCGGACGACTTATAATTGCTGATTTTGGATCAGCCATCTTTATACCGTCATATCCAGATGTGTATCAAGGAACTTATGCTGTCACACGATATTATCGACCTCCAGAGCTGATATTGGGTGCTACACGTTATAACTGTATGGTTGGTATGTATTAATCTATTTTTGGGATTATTTTGTTTTATAAAATTAAAATATTTTTTCTTTAGACGTTTGGTCAGCCGGTTGTATCTTTGCCGAACTTTACATTGGAGAGGCTCTGTTCGCTGGGACAAGTGCTTATGTACAATTGCAGTTGATTTACAATAAACTTGGAACTCCCTCGGCTGATGATTTGAAGGATATGCAAGTTTTGGAAAAAGACTATATTTGCGCTATAAAGCATCAAGCAATTTATCCATTTGGGGAGCTTTTTTCGGTGAGTAATAAAAATGTTTAAAAATAATTAATTATTTGTAATTTTTAGGTCTTTGAACAACTAAGATATCCAGAAGAGTCAAATCCAGCATCGTTACTTGTCAAAATACTTGATTTAAATCCAGAGAAGCGTTTGTTTGGCCGTCAATTGCTTTCCGACAATTTCTTCGCAGAACTTTTTCAAGAGGGCAGAAGACGCAATAATGGAGCACTTGTTACTGATGCAATTAGTTTGGAACAACGACAACATATTATGTATGAATTATTTGTGAAAAATCTTTAAAAATGTTTTTTAAATTTTTAGAGGCACTGAAGTACAAACAACAAATTAGAAGAAGAATGAGGAAGTGTTAGTATTATATACATATATATATAGATAGATAGTATTTTGTTGTAAATTGTATCCAAAATTTTTAATAGTTTATTTGATATTAATTGTTTATAAATATTTTGTTGTATATTTATATGTATGTATTTTTAATAAATTTATTTATTTATGATTATTTAGTTAATTGGGTAAGAAATAATCCAAGTATTATTTTTAATTAAAAATTAGTTAGCCTTGTTTTTAGGTAATTTAATTTGAATAAAAATAAATCAATAAAGTGTAAAATGTGTTTTCTTTTTATTTATTTTGAAATAATTTTCTTTTATTTTTAAAACTTTTTTTTTCCCGACTGCCAGCTTAATTTATTGATCATACCATTCCCTTTTGTTTTCACGTGAAAACTTTTCAATAAAATGGCGTTATATTTATTCATATGTAAATATTCTTATTTCTTTTCTTTTTTATTTTCATTTTAATTTTTTACTTTAGATTATGGGAATGTCTTTTGATGGTAAAGAAAATGTTAATTCTAGTATAATTTCTGGATATCGAAGGTTTACCTAACTTTAAATTATTTTAAAATCTTTTTCATCATTTTTTAGTTTTTTGCCATCAAATAAGACAACTAAAGGTATAATAATTGGTGGTGTTACTGGAGGAATTGAAATTTGTATTACTTATCCAACTGAATATGTTAAAACTCAATTACAATTAGATGAACGTTCTGCTGTCCCAAAATTTAAGGTTTTATTTTTTGTGAGAATTTTAAATTAATTTTTGAATTTAGGGACCAATTGATTGTGTTAAACAAACTTATAGAAGCCATGGATTTTTTGGATTTTATAGGGGACTTTCTGTTCTTTTGTTTGTTTTTTTTACTTTTATTTATTTAAAATAATTTTTATTTAATGCGTATTTATTATAAAAGCTTTAAATAATTTAGATATGGTTCAATTCCAAAATCTTCCGTTCGTTTTGGTGCTTTTGAGTCTTTAAAAGGCCGGGCTGTTGATGAACATGGAAATTTATCTCCTCTTCTTAGGCTTGGGTGTGGACTTGGTGCTGGAATATCTGAGGCTATTCTTGCTGTTACTCCAATGGAAACAGTTAAAGTTAAATTTATACATGACCAAACATTGGAGAAGCCACGTTATCGAGGATTTGTTCATGGACTTGGAGTTATTGTTAAAACTGAGGGATTTAAGGTTTTTTATGAACAAAATTTTATTTAATTTGTTTAGGGACTTTATCAAGGATTAACTGCCACAATGGCGAAACAAGGAAGCAATCAAGCTATTCGATTTTTTGTTATGGAAACATTAAAGGATTGGTATCGTGGTGGTGACAGTAGCAAGTCTGTTAGCAAACCAGTTGTTGGATTATTTGGTGCAATTGCTGGGGCAGCTAGCGTGTAATGAATTTTCATAATTAAAATCAATAATAAACAAATTGACTAAATAATTAATTTTAAAAAAAATTTTTAGTTATGGAAATACACCTATTGATGTTGTAAAGACAAGAATGCAAGGTTTGGAAGCAAAAAAGTATAAAAATACATTTGACTGTGCTCGACAAATATGGGTGAAAGAAGGCTTTTTTGCGTTTGTTTCTATTAAATTATTTAAAAAGAAATTAATTTTTAGTTTTTACAAGGGAACAGTTCCTCGATTGAGTAGAGTGTATGTTTTTTAATTTATTTTAAAGTTTGTTTAAATTAATTCTTTAGTTGTTTGGACGTAGCAATTACTTTTATGATTTACGATTCTGTTAGTTTATTTTTTAATTTTAATAATTTTTGGAATATTTATTTTATGGGGAATTCTTTATTTTTATTAATGAAAGTTAAAAAAATATTTTTTTTAGATCATGGAAGTTTTCAACAAATACTGGAAATAGAATATATAAATATATTAATAAATAGATTATAGACTTTTTTGTTTGATATTTTGTTTTAATTTTTATTGTTTATAATTTTCTAAAATATTAGGTGACGGCTACTTATTTTTCCACTTATTTGTTGTTGTAAAACATTCCCTTTTAATCACTTGCACAAATTACTCACTTGTATGAATTTAAATGTGTGCAATATATTATAATTGACATAATTTTATTAATATATAAATGCTTTTAATTTTTATTTTTGACTTTCTTTTTGTTCAATATAGCCTTCAGCTGGGCCTACTTTTGTTTCATCATAATCCAAATCTTTAAAAAAATTAAATTTCTACAATATTTGACACTTTTGGAAGGAATAAAAAATTATTTATCCCCCTAAGATTAGAACTCTATCGTTTACAGAAAAAAAAATGAAACATCACCCAACTAAACTACAAGATCTAAGACTTTTTTTGGTAATGTATTTACCTGGTCGGCCTGGATGAGTTTTCTTTATCTCCTATTTTTAATAAATTTAAAGAAAAATTAAACAAATAAATTACCTTTTCCTTTGGTGGAACAGATTCACTATCAACATTTTTTAAGTCTGGGACATATTCTTTTTCACCTGACATTTTTAAAAATTTTTAAGGAGAAATTTAAAAAATCTTGGTTAAAAATGATTGAATAAAAGGAACTTGAGAATTTAAATAATGTACCTTACACATGTTTGGCTTCTTTGTTTCTAAGGGAAACAAACAATTTAATAAGGTAAAATATGTGAAGTTTTATTGGTTTCTAAGTAAATACACAAGTTTTTATTTTTAAATCAAAAATAGTAATAAAGAAAATAATAAATTAAAAATATATTTATAAATAAAAAAATAATATAAAATTTTGAACTGCACATTAAAAATAAATTAAATAATAAAAACTTGGAATGTATGAGAATCAAAAAAATATTTAGAGTTATTTTCCTTGGCTAAAAATTGACTTAAAAATTCTTCAAAAATTTCCAATAAATTTATCCTGGCAAATCTAGTCTGTACGGATCAGAAAAAAGTGAAGGAGATTCACGAAGTTCTAAATTACTTCCAGGATTCCCAGAATCTGCAGAGGCTGGGGGAGGTACTGACCAATTATTTGTTGTTAATGATCTGTCCTCTTCTAATAAAGATTAAAAAATAATTGAAGAATTAATTAATTAAATCCATTAAAAACCTCAAATGCCTTTTACTCTTTAAAATTAATTTAAAAATAAACCTGTTGTTGTTTCTTCAAGTTTACGCAATAATAGGCTTATATTTGCAAGACGAGGACCAAAAGGTGAATTAAAAAGCAATGCTTCTTCCTCTACATCTCCTCCTTCAGATAAAGGTAAAGATGTATTAGCAATATTTATTCCTCCTTCTCTTTTTGAAAAGAAAATTCCTGTATTATTTTGTTGATAATTTAATTGAAGTTGTGGATGTTGAAGACTTTGAGATTGAGAACAAACGGAGGTTCTTCCACTATTATTTGGATAATATTCAGAAATTAATGGATTAATATTTAAACAAGTTTGTTGTTGTTGTTGTTGAGGTATTATTGTATTATTCATTGTTGTTGAAGATTCTCTTGATTTTAATGACAAAGAATCCATCTGTTGAGAAAATAATTTATTTTTAATTAATTTAAATAAAAGTAGTGAACATTTGGAAAAAATAAAGGAAAATTAACAGAAAAATTTAAAAGTGCAAAATCCAGACCTCCTAAAACTTTTAAAAACAAAATTATAAAGAATTTCCCCCAAATACATCTTCTTTACTTATTTAAAATCCCCATTTAAAGAAAAACCTCATTTGCTTCAGTAATTCTTTGTAAAGCATCATAAACTCTTTTATTTGTTTTTCTTTTACGTTTTTCTTCTCTCCAACTGGGCATTTGTCCAAATTTAATTGTCCTAGTATTATTTTCTTCTTTTTCATTTTCTTCTTTAATATTATCGTCTTCTTCTTCTCCTTCATTCCCTGCAATTGTTGTTTGTTTAAATTGGACATTTGCATGTTGAAATGGATCAGCAGTACTTCTTCGATAAAAAAGTAAAAGAAATAATAAAATTAATAATAAAAGTAGTCCAACAAAGAGAAGAATAATTAATAAAGTTGCAGTTTCTAAAACAACTTTTCCGTTACTAACACCAACAAAACGAGTTGAAATATCACGAAAAGAAGAAAATTCTAATGAAGGAGACTTTTCTGTTTTACGAATTTCTAATGAAGGAGACTTTTCTGTTTTACGAATTTCTAATGCAGGAGACATTTCTGTTTTACTAATTTCTAATGAAGGGGACTTTTCTGTTTTACGAATTTCTAATGAAGGAGACTTTTCTGTTTTACGAATTGGTGAACGTACATCACAAGCTTTACCATTCCTACCATCAAAACATAAACAATTTCCAGTACTTGTACAGTTCTAAATTTAAAAAAAAAAATTATTTGTTTAAATAAAAATTAAACAAACTCCATGTACAGAACACTGAGAAAAATTTGAATTGCTGTTAGTAGGGCAATATTTTATTTTATTTCCAAGAGCACGAAATAATACATGTGGACGTCTTTTTCCTTTATCTCCCCCTTCTAATGGCCATATTCCCAAAGCACTTCCATTAGCAAACGCCAGCAAACCCCATAGACCATCACAAGTTGACAAAGTGACCATTGACCCTGGCTCCCCAATGACTGAGCCCTTTTTTGAAAAAAGAAAATATATCGATTCTATGCAAATTTTAAATTGGAAATAAAAATAAAGATTTAAAATTGTTACAAAAAAGAAAAGGAATAAATTTTTGGGGAAAAATTTACCAAAAATTAATTGCAGTTTGTTAGTTTAAAAAAATTAAAATTAATTTAAGTAAAAATACCTGATAATAACAATTTTCAATATTTTCTAATTTAATTGATTCAATATTATTTTGTTCAGAATCTTCTAAGGTAAAATGTGTTGATTTATTAAATATTATCTAAAAATAACAAAATATCTTCTTTAAAAATAAATAAATAAATTACTTCTTGACTTTTTTCATTCAGTAAATGTTCATTTAAATTTAATGATATTCTCAATCTTTGATGTAAAAGTACACTACTCCTTAATACAAACCTAACTTGTCTAGAATGTTGAATTGTAGTTGTGTTTAAAAAATATTCTCTTGTATCAATGCCCATCCTTTCTCCATCGCGTAATTGAAAAGGATGAATTATCTGGAATGAATGTTTTTAAAAATTTATTTTTTGAATTGTTTCAAAGCGACCATTCCGAAATGTCCAAAAAATTGAAATTTTTTAAAAATTAAAAAATCAAACCTCATACGATCCTTCAGCTAATTGATCAATAAATTGTTTATTAACTAATGAATGCCTCAATCGATTTGCATTAGTAATTAATGATAAATGACCGATTAATAGAAAGGAAAGAAGTGAAAACATTAAAAACTGTAAATGTTGCTGGAAGAAAAAAAGTTAAAATGAGCTTAGGTTTAAAGCACGCTTTTGCTAAAAAAAAAATGGCCAAATAAATAAAAAGGGGGAGTAGTTATGCATGTTGAAAGAAAAAAAAAGGGAGATGGGAAGGGGGAGAGGTTGTACATCATTGGAAGAAATATATATATAATGTTTAGGGAAAATTGGAAGAGAAGAAATAAAAAAAAAAAAAAAAAGTGGGAAAACGCAGGGGGGACGCCATCGGTGGACGAATAGAGGATTGAAAGATGAGAGGTTATGAGGAAGAAGAACTTTAGAAGAGATAGAAGGAAAAGAATTGAGGGAAACGAATGGCGCAAGTAAATGAGTGACCATTACATATATATAACTAAATTTATCCTTCAATTTTCCTCACATAATTCCCCTTTTATATTCTCCTACTTACTAGTAAATATATATATATATTTATTCTTGTCATTTTTTCAAAAAAAGATAAATGAACCGGTAAAAAGAAGAAAAAAATAATATGAAAAAAAGGAATAAATTTAAAAAATAATTAAATGAACGGCAGATGTAAATAAAAAGAATGTTTTTTTTCAAAATTAAAAATTAAAAGATTCAAAAATAATGATTAATTTAATAAAAGAATATTTATTGTCCTTTTAAGTAATTTAATTATTTTTTAAAATTTTAATTTTAAAAAAAAATAAATAAATAAGTAAAGTTCCCTTATTTCTTACAAAATTTCCATTTGTTTTTATCTTTTGTATCCTATTTTATCAATTAAAAGTTTTCAAATTTACAACAAAATTCCATTAGATTTTTGTGTTCTTCTCCTTTCCCTTATATGTATATAAATATAATTTTAAATAATTAAATACAAGATCAAAAATCTTAATCTGAATATTCTTCTCTTCACTTTTATGATTGAGAATATATTGGAAAATAATCGAAATCAGCCTTAAAAAGTTCAATTTTATTTTTTTTATAAATGATTCAATACCTGTTAAATTAAGTACCTATTTTTTAATAATTTAATTTTCGCAAATATAAATTTTACTGAAATGATTTTGGAGGAGAAACATTTACATAAAAGATATTTTTAAAATTGTGATTATTAACTTTTTTACATTTCATAATTTTTTTGTAATAATTAAATCAAATTTTTTTTTATTTTTTTAATTTTTCTTTTTATTTTCTTAAATTTCCAGATTTTCGCTTCTTTTTATTTTTAATGTCCCTTATCTTTTTTATTTTTTTTATTCAATCTTCTTTTACTCTCTCTTTCTCTCTCTTATTTTTCTTCCGCATCTGACCCCATCTTCTCTTTTATTTCTTTTATAATATATCCCCTCCCATCCCCCTTCCCTTCCTTTTTCTTTTCTTTTCAGTTCCAGTCATTTCTATTCCCTACAACACTTCACATAATACAAAACAGCAGGAGAGATGAAAATATATTTTCTCTCTTCTTTTTTTTATTTACCCTCCTTTTCTATCCCATTTCTTCTATTTTATGTGAAAAGAAAAAATAAAAGAGAAGAAGGGTAAGAAAAGACGGTCGACAGAAAGGAGGCTCTCTTCTCTTCTTCTTTTTTATAAATAAATATATTTTATTCGCTTACTGCTTCCTTTCCAACTGCTTTTTCCTTCATTTTCTCCGCCAGCCCCGAAAATCAATAAAATTGTATTCTTTTTTTTCATATATTCTCCCCTTTTATTCTTTATTTTTTTTTCTCCTATTTTTACCATCGTCTTGTCAAATGGCCGTCATTCCGCCCCCGGTCGTCGCCCTTTGCCTTTTCTTTTTTTTTTTTTTTTAACTCCCTTTGCTTTTATTCTTTCAGTTTATCCTTTTCTCTTCTTTTTTTTTTTTTTACTTCTTTCCCTTCATTTTTAGTAGTCCATTGCCGGTCTTTTTGGCATATTCTTTTCTTCTTCTTTTTGCTTCTTAGCCACTTTCTTTTTAAAAAAGAAGAAGCATTTTTTATTTTTTTAAATGTAGGAATGGCTACAATTTTACAAAAGTTAATTACATATATTTAGGTGCTAAAATTTATTAGCTCAATATCGGTGCTTATTTAAACCTATTTTTAAATATTTTAAAAAATGATTTCTCCTGAAAATAACGCCACAAGTCCTTGCAATGATTCACAATGTGATGAGAGTGTAAGTTTATTTAATACGTTTTAAAAAATGTCAGACTCTAATGGAACTTTTGATTAATTTGACTTTATAGAATTAATATTATAGAGTAAATTTTACTTTTTTAGGCATCTCCTTCTTCAATGAGAGATATTGATAATCAATCTAGGGCATCGACGCATGAACACAATAATCACTCTCCACAACGAAATGATGATCTTTCATCGTATGTTAATAATAGAGAATATATGTTAGAAATTAATGGTTTTTGGAATTTATTTTAAATTTGACAGAATGCCAAGAAATTTAAATATTTTTTAATTTATAGAGATGATCCAGCCGAATTTTCTTCTTTACGATCTCACTCTTCATTAGCAAATATATCTGCTAATATAGAATTACATCCTCAAAATGATGCATTAGGTGGAGGAACTTCTAAAAATAAATTCATTAAACGTCCATTAAATGCTTATATGATTTGGACAAGACAAGAACGTAAAAGAATTTTGGCAGATGATCCTAAAATGAAAATGAATGAAGTTAGCAAAGCTGTAAGTTTTTTTTTATATTTTTTTGTTTTATTAATTTGGGTTATTATTGTTGTGTTTGTGTTTTGTGTGGGGGAAAATAAAAAATTATTACACATCAGATTCAGATGGGAGAAAGATGGAAGAAGATGAGTGATAAAGAGAAGAAACCTTACTTTGAATTGGCTAAAAAATATTCTGAGGAACACAAACAGGTTTTTAAATAAAATTTAAATTTTATTTTTTGATAAAATCAGTAGGGGATGTGTTTTTTGATTATTGAGGGGAAAACAATTTTTAAAAATAATTTTAATTTTATGTGTTAGCTAACAATAAGTTTTTATTGTTAATAATTTTATAATGCTATCACCAAAAGTCCTTTCTTTAATTTTTTAAATTTATTGTTTAAAGGTTCTTCAAGATCATCCAGAATTTCAATATGCTCCTTCAAAAAAGAAAGGACCTAAAAAAGCACATGATGGATCTGTAAAGGGAGGAGGAATCCAACAACAATCTATGGCTGATTCCTCCTCTTTAAAATCATGTACTGCTACACCTGAAGCTTCACGTAGTACAACGCCTAGAGGGGCTGCTAATTTAATTGCTCCTCAACGTAAATTTTAATAAAATTATTTTTTATTTTTTTTTTTTTATTTTAGCAATTTCACAAAATCAAGTATTCTCTCCATTTCAATGTATTTATTAAATATTTTTTTTTTATTTTTTAAATTTATTTTTAAAGCACCACTTGCCTCACAGATGGCACAGGTTTTGGCACAACGTGTGGGAAATCCAGGTGGTCATTTTGGACAAACAAATATTTCTGCTCCAAATGTTTCAATGCCTGGATCTATTTTAACACCAGCAGGAGCTTTTCCACAAGCTTTTCTTCCTCAAGGATTTCCTCAACGAGTGGCTGCTACTTCTGCTTCTTTGTTAGGAGGAATTTCTCAAGCTGGTAGTGGTGTAACTGCTAATTCAAATACTGGTGGTGTTAGAACAACACCTGGGCAAATGCTTGATCTTTATTATACTTCGCTTTGTCAGCCTGCATTTCCGAATATTACTGAGAATCCGGTTAGTGTTTTTTTATTTAATTAATCAAGTTTTACTGAATTTTTTTCATTAATTTTTTGACATTATTTAAAGAGTATTTCTCCCTATGTGTACACTTCTTTTATTTTTAGGTTAATCCATTAGGAATGTACCCTCCACATTATTTTCTTGAGCAATATAATCAACAACTTACCCAACAACAGCAACAACAAGGTGGAGGTCAGTCTGGAGGTGGAGGAAATTCAAATACAAATGGTGGTGGTCAATTTGGCTAATTTTTTAATAAAGGGAAAAATTTTAAATGTTTCATCATTTTGGAATACTCGCTTACATTTATTTTTCTAATAAGGGACTGTTTGAGTCTTGAATTTATTAAAATATTGCATTCATTTATTTTCATTTTTTGACTCAAATGGCCCCTTAAATATTTTATTATTTTTACATATTTACTTGAATCTCCCACATTTTCACGTGCTTTTCAACTTAAAAAAATTTTTTAGGCTGGGATTGGTATCCAATTTTAATTTAAAAAATATTTTCATCACTGGCCAAAAATATTTAAACATATATATTTTATTATCTCTTAAATAAAATTTACCCTTTTATCTCATAAAAATTTTTCTCTCTTTTCTGATTTAAATGGGCGCAACAATTGTTGTTTTTTTACCACAATTACCTTCATTTTATTATTACATACATATTATTTTTTTTTTATTGGAAAAAGGTGCATATGCAGTGTTTTTAAAATAATAAAAAGCCTCATTTTAATTTTAATAAAAAACAATAATTCACTGCAAAAATATTTTTAAGAAAATTGTCAATTATTTAAAAATTATTTTTTTTTATTGCAAATAAAATAAAAGAAAAATTATAAATAAATGAGAATTGTTTTGGGGGAAAATAGTTTGGAAATAATTCCTTTAATTGATTCCCCTGAATTTATTGAAGAATGCATTGAATTACTTAATGAGGTTTATTTTTTAATAATTATTTAAAAATTAAATATTTTTTTAAAGGAATGGCCTCGAAGCCTTAATATTCGAAGAATTAGCCTTCAAAAGACGTTAAACAATAAAGTATTTTTTTTTTAATTTAAATTTTAATAAATTAATTTGAGCCTCCATTATCACTTATTTTAATTAATAAAGAAGAAAATAAATTAATTGGGTATTCCCGTCTTTGTCCTTTACCACCACAAAATGATGAAAATAATAATAATGGTTGTTGGATTGAATCTGTTGTTGTTTGGAGGAATTTGAGAGGAAAAGGTTTTGGAAAAATTTTAATGAATGGAATAGAAGAATGTGCAAAAGAATTTGGATTTAGAAAGGTTTTATTTTAATAAGAAAAATTTTTTTATTTCCTTTATTTTTGTTTTCAAAATAATTTAAAATCAAATCACCTGCTAGGCTTCGAACCTACACCCTAAAATCCAAGTTTTTCCCCCGCTCCACCAGACTTTCTCTTTAAATAATTTATTTTTTTTTAGATTTTTCTCTCTACTATAGATAAGTCCAATTTCTATATTCGTTGTGGTTATTCTCATTGTTCTCCAATTTTTAATTTTGGATCAAATTCAAAACTATTTGAAAGAAGTGGATTAATTAATTTATTTAATAATAAAAATATTAATGAAAATAAAACTATCAAAAATAATTCGAATAATTTAACAAAACCTTCCCCCTTAAGTCCACCACCACCACCTTTATTACTCCCACCAATTTTCCCTAAAAATAATTCTCAAAAAGATCAAAAATTTTATTTAACAAAAATTATTTAAAATAAAGGCATCAACACATTTTTTTGTTTTTTTAGATTTAATTATTATAATAGCAAGAAAGATGCATTTTTTAATAAAAGGCATAAGTAAAAGAATTGATAAATTTAATAGATACGCTCAATTATATTTTAAATTATTCTAATATCAATCTTTTGTATAAGCCTAAGAGAGGAATGATTTTAAAAGAAACTTTTATTAATATATATTTTGATTTGTTTTATTCTTTCATTTCTTTGTCTCCTCATCCTTTTCCTTAGTTCCATGTTTCAACATACGAGTAAACTCAACATAATCAAAACGTCCATTCTTTATTGGAGCATCACGAAAAAGTTCATCAACCTTAATAAATAATTGAAAAAATAATTTCTTTTAAATAAAACCTGTTCGTCTGTGTATCTATCACCCATTGTAGTTAATAATTCTCTAAGCCTTTCCTCTGATATAGTCCCACTATTATCGTCATCAAAACACTGAAAAGCATTCTTTATAACCTAAAAAATATTTTTTTATAATCAAATATGGAAGAAAAAAAGTGAAAAAATGAGGAAAAGGAATTGTTCACAAAATGCTTGGATTGGTTAATATAATTCTTTAATTTCTAATGAAAAAAGGTTAAACCAAAATTAAGGATAAGTCTATGAAAGTACTTGGGAAGGAAAAAAAATTTAAAATATTAAAGAACCTCTTCTGGATCAGTTCCAGTTAACTTCTCTCCAAACAAAGTCAAAAACATTGTAAAATTAATAGTTCCAGCTGCTTCGTTAATCATATCCTCAATAAATTTTTCACTAACTTCCTTCCCTAAGGAAGCAAACATATCCTTCAAATCATGTTCATCAATAAAATTATCATGATTTTGGTCAATCATATTAAAAGCTTCTTTAAATTCCTTTAAAAGAATTAAAAGTTTAAATTTAATTAAAAAAAACAAACCTGTATCTGGGCTTGATCAAACATAGCAAAAACATTACTAGTAGCCCTTTGAGGTCTAGCTCTACGTGTCACAGTCTTTCTAGCAGCCATTTTTATAGACAATATTTAATATATAAAGAAATAAATAACTGAAATTAAATTAAATAAATTATGTAAAAAAATAAATAAAATGATAATTCCGTCGGCATTGCTATAAATAATAAAAAAAAAATTAAAAGCAGCCATTTTTGTTTGGCCGTTTGAGTGTTAAGATCTTAAAACCTTCAAATTTGATTGTAAATATTAAATAAAACTAAAATAAAGATAAAATTCAAAGTTGAATTTTTGATATGATTTTCTTTATATTTTAATTAAAGTCTTTTCTACAATATTACAGATAATTATCTAAAGTTAAGAATTTTAGAGACTAGATAATTAAATTTTAAATGAATTAGTTGTGTGTACATTTAAAAAAAACAATAAAATTTATTTACATAAAAAAATCAAGATAATATTAAATATATAACAAAGGAATTTTCCAGACTTTTTTTTTAATGTTTAAACAACGAACATTTCTTTACATTAAATATATATAAAATATTTTTTGAAATAACGACTGAAAGAAAATAAACTGATTCATCAAAATTTCGTTGTGTTAGCGATTAACATTGAATGTTCTAAAAAAAATAAATGTATATACATATAAAACATCCATTCAATGAATAAATTAAAAACAAAAATTATTTTTAATTATAGTAAAAATTCCAAAAATTTAATGTAAAAATTTTTAGTAAATTTAAATATTATTTTAATAAATTAATTTATTTTTAATTATTTTATATTTTCTTAATTGTAAGTATTTATTTATTTTTTAATTATTAAATACATATATTTTATTTATTTCTTTTTAAAAATCAGATTAATAATAATAAAATTAAATTATTTAAAACTAATTATTTTATTTTACTTTATAAATTAAACAGAGAAAGAGAAAAAAGAAATGATTTTATTTTTCTTTATTCAAAACATATTTGTATATACTTCGATCGAAGTTATTATAAAAAAAGTTGTCATTTTACTTAACAAACAGCCGACTAAAGTGTAATAAAGAAAATAAAGAGAAAAGGGAGAAGAAAGAATTTTTGTTCTGATTCTTTTACACTAAAAAAGCTTTTTCTTTTATTTTTCACTTAATCACAAATAAAAAAATTTTAAAACAGATCATAGTAAACAAAGGTTCCAAAACTCAATTTTTCTTTCATTTTTTAATCATATAATAATAACCAATTTAATCAATTTATGTTTAAATTCTTTTATTTTCTAATTTAAAAAGTTTAATTTCAGATTAAAATATTTCAATTATATTCTCCAAAGTCTTAAAAAAATAAAATTTAAAAAATTGTATTTTTAGATAAATATTTAAATATTTAAAAACAAAATGCCAGGATTTAAACCTCCAGTACAGTCAAAATGTCCAAAATGTGGAAAAGCTGTTTATGCAGCAGAGAAAATGGTTGCTGGTGGATGTAATTTATTTTAATTTAATTAGAATTATATTTATTAAATAGATGATTGGCATAAACTTTGCTTTAAATGTGGTAAGAAAATATTTTTTTTAATAATAAATAAATAAGTAAAAATGTGTTAGAAATTAAAGAATATTTTTTTATTGGGTTTTTTTGTCTCGGTTTTTTTAGAGCTTTGTAATAAAGCATTGGATTCTACAAATGTTTCTCCACATGAAGCTTTATTATTTTGTTGTAAATGTCATGCAAGAAAATATGGACCAAAAGGGGTTGGATTTGGTGTAGGAGGAGGTGTTCTAACAATGGATATGGGTGAACGATTTGGAAATAGACAAGTGGAAATGACGTAAAAATAAAATAATTCTTCAAAGAAAATTAGCCCTATATATACTAACATTTAACCTTAAAAATAAATAAAAAGAAAAATCTTTTTTCTTTTCCCTCTATTAGGTATGTGCAATAAACCACTTGATTCAACAAATGCTTGTCCACATGAAGCAGAACTTTTTTGTAAACAATGCCATGGACGTAAATTTGGGCCTAAAGTTAAAAAAAAACTCCCCTCTTAAATAATTTCAAAATAATTTAAGGGTGTTGGTTTTGGACTTGGAGCTGGTTCATTAACAATGGATAGTGGAGAACGTTTTGGTGGAAAAAGTGGAGAGTAATCAAATATTTTTATTAACACATTTTCCATTAATTTAAATAAATTAATTTCCCCATTTCCTTTATTTAATTTTAAATAATAATTAAAGTAATTTTTTTTTAAGAAATAAAACATTAACGGCTGAAGCTTTTACTGCTCCAATTAATCCACAACATCGTTAATAATTTGAAAAAGTTTAGAAGTAAAAAGGATTTTAATTAATTTTTCTATTTTTTTTTTGTATTAAAAATATCGCTTAATAAATTAATTAAAATTTCAATTTTTTAATACCAAAAAATTAAAATAATAGAAAATAAAGATTATACATTTGTATATATTTAAAAAATTTTTCAATTTTATTAAATGTTTTGTTGAAAGAACTTTGCGGAAAGTAGAATAGATAAATTAACTCTGATTCATTATGTAAAAATTTTAAATAGGACTGGTTTGGAGAATAAAATTGAAATCTTCGTGAAGATAGAATAAAACATATAATTTTTAATTATTTTTTAAAAATTTTCTATTTATTAGGTCAACCATTTAAATAACTGAAAATCAATTCGTTTAAAACATTTTACAAATATTCCCTATGTAATATTTCTTTTTTTTCCTTTTAATTTCAATTCTAAGCAAAATGTTCATATCCGGGCATTTTAGTGTATCCATAGTCTTTGTACCTAAAAATTATTTTTTTAAATATTTGATTTTTAGGAAAGGAATATTTTTGCCTTATCGTAGTAAAAGTAAAAGAATGCCTAAACATGTACTTAATTTATGAAAATTATTTTTTATAATTTAAAAATTAAATAAAGAAATTATAATATTACCACTTTCTCTCCCAATAATGTTCCAAATGAGGATGGAAATATTCTGGCTTATCATAGCCCAACTCTTCAGGAGTAGGAATTCCCAATTCATCGAGAACAGGTTTTACCTGTAAAAAAATCTTTTTTAAAAAGAAAAATATAATTTAAAATAACCTCTTGAATAATATAAGGATAAACAAGCTTTCGAGTTTTTTGACTTCCACATTTAACTTTTATTTGCTCAAGAAAGCGAACAGCAAGCGAAAGGTCATTCACACGACGACAAGCTCGCAATCCAGCTTCAACAACTTTTGGATCAGGAATTACGTCAAAATTACTAAGTTCAGTAAATGCTTAAAATAATTAATTTTTTGTAACATAAAATATAAAAGAATTCTTAATAAAAATATTACATTCTATACATATGTGACAATTTAATTATAAAGGATATAACAATATATAAAAACGTTTTTTAAATTAGCGATCAATCCTTTCAATTAACAATTATGTGTTAACGATTATTTCGATAGTAAATTTATACTCAAATAAAATAATTATAAAATAAAAAACCTTTGCGAACTTCCCACCCATCAATTTCTGGTCGACTCAAATAATCAATAAAGTGCTTATCAAATTCTAAATATAAAAAGTTAAGAAATTCTATTTAAGTTTTCAAACTTTCTGGTGGCCAATTAAACATAATCTCATCTCTTCCAAGCCCAGAATAAGCAGCACGATTAAGCAGATTTCGTCCTATTGAAGAAACAAAACGAAGTTTATTATATCCAATAATAGAATTCATTTCTTCTGAAAAAATCAAAATTTTTATGCAAAAAACTTTATAAATGAAGATACATAAACCTTGATCAAAAATTTAATATCATTAGCGAGAATAAATTAAAAATCCACCTATAGTTTGGTTAAACTTAAAATTAGAAAAGCAATAAAAAAGCAAATATTAAATATTTACCCTCTTTCTTTTCCTTGTTCCCTTAAAATTAGTTTTACCTTTAATCATTACAAAAGAGTCTAGGTTTAAGTATAAGTCTAGACTCAAAGTTAGAACGTTTAATTTATAATTCGACAAAAAATAAGAAAGATATACAAATTAAAAATATGCATAATTTTTAATATAAATTTAATTAAAAACAATAATTTTATTAAATTTATCATCAAATTTTTAACATTTGTCATTTAAAGATCGGCCAGGATCTGGACTAAGGTCTTGGGGTTTCCTCAAAAATATTCTTCTATGCATCATTTGAGCACAATAATGAATTCTTCCTTGGGTCCAGGTCCAAGATTTTTAAAAATTCTGATCTTTATTGTCATTATAATAAAATAATATATTTATGAATATGCATCAAACAAATAAATTCATTTGAGCCCCAAGCGAATTCACTCCTCCAAATGAACGACCTCCTCCATAATGACGACGAACACCACGACGTTGAAAGAAAAAAGAACGAACAGCAGAATACCCAAAAGTCTCTTGATTGGTTTGGCGTTCTCTTTTCCAATCTGGACGAACATTTTTCCTAAAATATTTATTTAAATTATTATAAGTATAATCCAAAAGAGATCTCTATTTACTTAAAATTTTTTAAAAATAATAACCCAGCTTCCTTTTCAAGCGCATCACACGAGATGTTATCAAAGAATGAATTGTGCTTATTATAGAAAGTGTCATCTGTAGTCGCTATAGCCAAAGGTACATTTACTTTATTCCCTTCACCAGTTCCACTACCTTCCTCGTTTTTTGTCTTATCCTCCAATTGCTCCAAATTATTGTCTTCTCCCCCCTTCAAGTCCTCACGAAATTGTTCATTCGCTTTCTCAAAATCATAATCCTTGTCAAATACTAAAAATATAATTAATTAATTTTAATTAAATTAGAACCTTTAATAGCACCTGAAATGTCCACTTGTTGTTTGACACGTTGAGACTGAAAATTCGGATAACGATAATTGAAACGAGCTGGCCCTCCTGTAAAAGTTTAAAAAATGAAAATTTAACAATTGATCTTAAAGCTTTGGTAAAATACTTTTGATAAAATATTCTAATGCGAATTTGATTAAAATATTCATATTTAAAAACCTGAAATGCCAGATCCTCCAGTATTTGCATTCATTCCAACTTTAGAAGTGCCCATAATATTGAACTTAGAAGACATTTTAGGCTCAGGTGGTGGATTCATTGAAATCGAAACAATTGCCGGATCATATGGAAGGCCACCAGAAATATTGCCATGTATATTCATTGCATTTGGTTGTTCACAAACAATCAAATCCTTGATGTCACTAGCTTTAAAAACAATGTAATGGTAAAGTTCATTCCTTTTAGGGACGAAAACAGGTGTCAAACGATCCTCAGTTCCATAGGAATAAACTAAAAATATTAATGAATAGAAAAACAACAATTAATAAATACCATCTCGTAATGAAATTGTTGATTCAACTGGGTCAACAGTGTGTAAGGTCCCTTCATAACTAAAGTTTAGGATTAAAGATAAGTCAACTGAAAATATTTCGATATTATAATTCTACCGAATATCCAATTTTGAAATGAGGCTAATTTTACTTCCAATGTAAGGCGGAGGTTGCACTCGCTGACGCGAAAAGTCTGCCGAACTCATTTTTAAAAAGAATAAACTGAAAAGTGATAAATAAAAAATAGATAGGAAAAAAAAATATATAATAAGGAAACAAAATTTCATTAAAGAAATGTAATGTATTCAAATTTAAAGAATAAACATTTGAAATATCGATTGGGTTTCTTCGCGATGAATCGGCTTTGAAATTAAGCGTTTAATTCAAGTTTAAGTATTTATACAATACAAATACATACATATACAATTATTAGGAAAAAATGAAGTTGGAATATATGTATTAGGCATATTTTTATAGATATAAGAAAATTTAGGGAGAATATTACAATTATACATTATTAGCTAGGAATTATTTTTTAAGGGACAAATACATCTAGAAACTACATATTGTAATATAATTATATATGAAGAATATAGAATTCTTTCGCAATTCTAGCATTTATGTCATTTCAAGGCCTAGGTTGGTAGGTACCATTTATGATTGCCAACTGCAGCAATTGTTCACGTTTGTAAGCATCGAATCGTGGTGTCAACAAATTTTTGATGCAATGAACAGCTATTTAATTATTAAAGTTAAAAAGGCTATACATTACATATCTATTCCCTTTACCCTATTCATATATTAAATTAATCTAATCGAAATTTTTTCTGTTAGTTTATTCAAAACATTTATAAACATTTTGAGTCTATTCTTAATTTTTTATTAAAATTCTAATGTTCAGGTGAGATGATGAGAATAGATTAATAGGGAATAGAAAAATTTAAAAGAACCGTAATGAAGAAGATGAGAACACGAAAACTGATCAGAATGTTGTGCAGTAATCATCACATGCAACGATTCATTCAGATGTTCCCAACCAGGAAGACCTCGCAAACGCCTCTCTTTGTTCTTATCCTAAATAGGAAGTGATTTAATTGAATATTAAAGTTCAAACCTTAACAGAACCCTTTCCACGTATCACAATTCGACAGCGGGTCTCAGCCTCCAATTGCCGCAAGGAATTCCCACGTGGTCCCAGAATTCGTCCAATGATCTTGAAATTGGGATTTTCTGGCAAATAGATTCTCTCTTGCATGATATATTGATCATTCTCGTAGCGCTAAAAAATTAAATTTAAAATAAAAAATAATATTTTATTACCACGTGTTGAGCATAGTCACACCTGTATGGGTACATATAACCTTTACTTTTGAATCCATTTCCACCACAACCAATGGCCAGTAAAGAACAAGCAGAACCACAGCTATGATCGGTATAATAGCTGACCTTCGTTCCTTCTAAAAGCGAAGGAATTGATGCACAAAGACGTCGATGCAAACGATGCTGTTGGTGATTAGAAGACCGTCCCCGAAGGCGAGCACTTACAGAAGAATCTATTTTTGTTGCATCTTTAGTTGCATTACTTTCCATAACTACACGACGATGACGAACACTTTTTGCATTTCCTTCTTCTGTTTCCTCTCTAAGAAACTTCTCGTTAACAGTTCTTCCCGAAGATGTTCCAACGCGATTGTTGCTATTCCACTTGCGAGCCTTTAAAATTAAAGATTTATAGGTAAATTAAATAATTTTGATCAATTCTAACCTGAACTCCAATAGTAGACTCCAAATCTGGAATCGAGCCGGTAGTTTGTCCAATAGAACCTTGAAACGCCTTTTTGCTTATCGGCACACATACAATCCGTTTCATTGTAGAAGGTATTTGCGAGGCATAACGTCGTTTCAAATAGATTGGTAACAATGCATGCAATTTGTGGATTTCATGGACCAACTAAAGAAAATTAAATTTTTTTTTAATTTTCTATCAAAGTTTAAAAATTTACCAATGACCGGACATGTGCCAAATCACTAGACAAAACACCTCCTCTAACGGCCAGATCAAGCTGTTGCAGTTCTGAGAGCAATTCTTCAAGTTTGCTAAAATGATTAATTTTACGAATTTAAAAAAAAACATTGCTTACACTGCGTTCTGTTGATGAGGATGATTAGATGGAGAAGTTCGCTTGTTCGGAAGAGTAAAAAATTGTTCTTTATTTGGAGAAACTTCTTTTGGAAGGTTTTTTTGTTCTTCTTTCCTATCCTCCTCTAATGATCCAACAGTAACACTACTCACAGTACGCGCAGTCAAGAGCTGATGACGTAGTTCATTTTCTTCACTGCTTTGAACATCCATTGCTACTTCGTTGCGGTTTCTTGTAGAATATATTAGACGTTTTTTGTTATTATAAAAAGATTAGATGGTATGTATAATGAATATTTTTCTAGACTTTTATAGTAATTTTATTTTTTTAATTTCTCTTTTTCATCACTAATGGGACAGCCCCACGGTGGGTTAAACGGGAAATCTAGTTGTCTCACGGCGATTAAATCAAACTTAGCGAAGTGCCTCGCTTTTCTCTCTTTCTATAAATTACCCTCTCATTTTAAGCACTACTCTCGTTTCAATTTTTTCAAAAAATGAGGTTACCAACTTTAAAATTTAATATCTCGAAAACCATCTATACGATTTTAAATCTGTCTTACCATTTCATAGATAATTAGTTTAGGATTATATGGGAAAAATTTCCTACGCTGAAATGCAGATTCGAGAGAGTAAATGCAGTTTTAATTTTAGATGAATACAAGAGCAAAAAAATTAAAGAAAAGCCTTGCTGCTGAGAAAGGATGGGCTAAACAACAAGAAAAAAATAAGAATATTTCTGATAAATTATTAAATGCTCGTGAGGAAAAAAGAAAAGGGTCAAAGACAGCAGCAAAAGCAAGAGCAGGCAAAAATCAACAACAAGAAGAACATTCTCCTACTCCTGAACAAGGTTTTCTATTTTGTAAATACTTTCTATTTTTATTATTAGTAGCTCAAGCGGGATCACTTGAGACGGCAGGAAATGATGTGTCTACTCAAACCTCATTGAAAACTAGGTCTGTACATACCCAAACAATTTTGAAAGTGAATAAAAAGGCCACCCAAACTCCTAGCGTAACTAAAGTTGATCAGTCAACACAAACAGTCACAGAATTTCGGCTAGACCAATGTATGATTTTTACTAAATTTAATATCTGTAATTCAGTCTCTGATTTATTTAAATTGCAAAGAAAAATTAAGAAGCTTGAAGCAGAGAATAAAGAATTAAGGCAACAAAGCAGGCAAAAACCATTAAAAGCCCTTGAAAATATAACAACAAGGAGATCGAATCAAATAGCAAAAAAAATTGCTAATGAAATCCGGATAAGTCGTCCAAGTATGAATTCTATAAGTGAATAAATAAAATTTTTATTTTTAAGCCACTCCAGAAGGTTTATCTCATAGTCAATTGTTAATGCGAGTAGAGAAGAATTTATCACCAAAAAATTGGAGAATATCCGCAGAATTAGACTTAGCTGCAACTTTGGCTTCTGGGCTGACAACGAAACAACGTGAAAAATTAAAACATTGCTTCTATTCAATAGGCTGTGACAGAATGGCTTCCACACCGTCTGTGAAGGAATTAAAAAAATCATGGAAAAAAATTGCTTCATGGTCATGGCAAAATGATTCATTTATTTGCTTGAATGTGGCTGAAGTATTGTCAACAAGATTGAGCACTCTAGCAAAACACAGTTTTTTTTTTATTTTCTTTAAATATTCCAAGATTTATTAGAACAATTAAAAATGCATGAACAATTCAACGGACATATAATTCTTACAATTCTTGGGGATAAGGGAGGAAAAGAGTGGCCATCAAAATCAACAAAATTTGGAGTTGTTATTGGCAATGTTGAAAAACCGAACAGTCCATTTAATATTACATTATTGGCTATTTATGATGGTGATGACAATAGACAAAATTTAGAAACGAAGATCAAACCAATTATTTTTCAATTAGAACAATTAAAAAGTATTACTTTTGATAAAGAAGGTGTAGAAGTGACGTTAGGCGTAAAATGGTTTTTTATCTTATTTTCTTCCTATTTACATTAAGGTATTTATGTTCTGATTTAAAATTTACAAGCGCCTTTTTTGGGCATAGGGGTTCTAGTGCTAGAAATCCATGCCCTAAATGTTTAATTTTAAAAGAAAATCTTGGTACAGCTTGTGGAGAACCAAGAACACTGCAAGGCTTATCATTTGATGCTTTTCATGACAGAAACTCGATCTTTGCCAACCCCCTTATGAAAATTTCTCCATCTCAAATAATTCCACCAAGCTTTCATTTAATCCATGGTATATCGCAAAGAATCATCGATGCCATTATAGATTACACCCAACATTCTGGCAAATCGATACAAGAGATTTTTAATGAAGCACATGCTAAAATGGATCCAAGGAAACGGACATTTACTGGTTTTAGATATTTTTTAATATTTATCAATTTTACAGGTGCTGCTTTATACAATCTAATTACTGGTCCTTCAAATGAAAAAATTAAGAAATTACTCCCAACAACACAATCTTCTGTTATTTTTTGCCGAATGCTTGATACAATGAAGGAAATATATAGTCTTGCAGATGCGTCATTCCTTGACAGAGACAAAATTGAACATTTAAAGAAAATAACAACAGATCTTTATAATGATATTCAGGTTTGTTTTTAGTCTAAAAATTTTACCCTTTATTTTAAGAAACTCCGAACCCGTTTTGAAGATCTTAACTTAAGAGGACGTCTAGCTGGTGGTCATTTAAAAATTTTTAAACCTACACCTAAACTCCACATGCTCTGTGCTCATGCTCCTCAATTTGCTGAAACTAATGGATGGTGGTCTTTTATTTCTGAACAAGGGATAGAACATCTACATTCATTATACAATCGTCTTGTAAGTTAAATAATTTCCATATTTGAAATCAATATTGTAGGCTGTCCAATACTGCAACACTGGTGATAAAAATAAAACGGCTGAAAAGATGGCGGAACATCAAGCCCTTCTTAATACTCTCAACGATAGAGGAACATTTCAGAAAATTATTATTTAATGTATCCTTTTATTATTTTAATATGTTTTGTTTTCAATTAATATTTTTAATAAAGATTTAATTATTATTTCTTATCTAGACTCAATTGGGATAGAAAACCATAAAAGAAAGATGAAATAATGTGTAAATTTGAATTTAAGCTTTTTGGCGTACTCTATATAAATAAATTCATTTTGCCACATGAATTTCCCGTTTAACCCGCCGTGCAGCCCGTTTTGTTGTGTGACAGTTTGTCGGGGCCACTTTGTCATGAAGCAACTTTGCGAAAACTTATTATTTTTCCTTTCAAAAATTGTTATTAGCTCGCCCAAATAAATTTTTTTTTTATAATTTTTTCAAAATATGCAAAGGCCGGGGTTGGACGACATCTGGCAAACTTCTGGAGTTTCTTTGACACATTGTCTCAGCTAGGTCAGATGTGGAATCAATTTTCTGTTGGCATATCACCTCATTCTCGACCCAATTACTGATTTTAATTCTGGTTTATGAAATTTTCGAGTTACATTATTAAATTTATTTTTGTTTGTCCTTTATTTTAAACTGAATAGTAAAAAGATCATTTCTAAAAAATAACGATCCCATTATTATATATTTTACAAAGATTTCCACATTGAAAAACTTCTCCTTTTTGGGATAGGTGAACGGAATAATATATTAACGATAAATCTAATTCTTTTTTTAAATATTATAACAAACATATGTACATATACATATTATTAAAAAATAAATTTTAAAAAATTTATTATAAAAAATAATAATTTATTTTGAACGTCTTGACTTTAGTTGTGTAGGCTTCCCTGGATTTCTTGTTTTTGAAGAAGAATTTGGACGAGATTCTGATTTATTTGACTCTAAAATATTTAAATTGATTCAAGTATTAATTTAAAGAAAACCTTCTTCAACAAGATCAAGTTCAGGAACAACTGGAATAAACCAAAGTGATTTTCCATTCTCAAGGTCAGTAGAAAAATCTTCCAAATCCTCATCAGAAGAATGAAGGTAATCTGGTGCTTGAACAGTAACTACATCAATGTCTATTTCATCCTCTTCCTAAAATTTAAGAACTAATCGTAATTCATTTTATATATAAAAATAAATCTTTGGTAATTTCATTATTGTAATCAAACCTTTTTCTCAGTTTCCATCCCATCATCACTAGCATCTTCATCAAAAGTGTCAAATTCACCTTCCTTCTCTACATATTTTAAATTTTCCTCCAGTTCAGTAAAATCAGGTGCGAAGGCACTCCAATTTTCAACGTGTGCCTTTAAAATTGTTTTATAATTATAAAAAAAAATTTGTAACTTGTGTCCAAACAGTTACTGTTCCAACTCCTGCAGAAACAGATATAATTACAGGTCTATTTGGATGCCATTGTACATCAGAAAGCAATTCTCCTTTATGCCCATGTAATATTTTAACCAATGCACCAGTGCTTCGTTCCCAAATGTTTAATGAATGACTTTTACTGCTTCCACCACAAATGTAGTCACCATCTCCAGAAGTACATATACATTTCCAAAGTGTCTAAATAGATAAATATTAAAAAATAATAGACAAAAACTTTTACAAACATTTAACAAAAAATATGAATGTATTAAAACAATTCCTAACCTTATTTACAATATCTTGAAACTTCTGTATTGGCTGTAGAGTACTTCCTGGCTTAATATTTAACATATCTTGAAGTCGATAGCAGCGGATGACTCGATCTTGTGAATTAGTTATAATATAATCATTTCGCCTCGAAATGGAGAAACTTTTGATCTGAATGAGTCTAGAAAATTGAAGAATTTTTCTGCTTTTAGTCTTCCCTTAAATTTTTCTATGTCCATTAACCATAATAAAAATTACCGAAAATTTCCCAAAGTTCCAAATCAATAAAAGAACAGAATAGTAAAAGTTAAAAACAAAAACCTGTTGCTGGTTTCCTTGTTGACGACAGTGAGAAACAGATTTTAAGGTATTCGAGTCATAAACAATTATTTGACCCTGTTGAATTTAAAAAATTTAATTAAGAGAATTTTTTTTAAATATTCACCTTTGTGCTTCCAGTAATAATATGATAACCACGACGATCAAATATAGCAGAGGAAATTGGCTCATCTGCAGCATCAGATTTATTCCCAATTGGAGCAAGCTTTATTTCCTGTCCTGTAGTTAAATTTCTAACAAATGGCGGTGAACATATAGAATTCAAAAGTACAAGATAAACAAGAATTTGGTTTTCATTTCTTAAAATTATGTAGAAAATAATCTATTAAATTGAAAAAAAACCTGGGATTAAATAATGCACATTGTGTTGTAGAGCCTACCCCATAACAGAAACGATGAAGAGGTTGTGTTGTATTTAAAACATCCCATACAGCAACAGAACCATCCACACTGGAAGAAAGTAAACGTTTGCCATTTCGTGACCATGATAATGAAATAATTGGCTTTACATGTGCATTCCAAGACTAAATTAAGTTAAATTAATTTTAAAAAATTTAACTAACCTTAACAATTCCTTTTGTAGAAAAATCGTAAATAAATACTCTACCATCAGTACTTCCAACGGCAATTAAAGTTCCAAGTCTATTAAATCTACAAATAGTTGCAGCAGCTCCATTACTGTCTAATGTACAATCTCTTTCTTCTGGATATGAGTTAGAAAAATGTTTTTGAAATAAATCGCCAGTGTTCATTTTATTTAACTTCTAAGAAGAAAACATAAAAAATAAAATTAATTTTTAATACAAATGAACATATGTACTATATGTAAAAAAAGTTAAATATTAAAGAATAATTTTTGGCCCCAGAAATTATTGTGTAATATACTAAATACAAAAAAATAATTTTAATTAATAGGAATATTTATCATTAATTAGGTAATACATATATTTATCTTCATACTTCTTTACGTGTCGCAGGCGAAAAGTTAAAAATTTTTTAAGCCTGGCAACCAAAAACTATATTTTCGAACCTAGAAGGAATAAAAAGTTAAGGATATAAACAAATCATCTCTCCTCGTTAATATCTTTTTCTACTCTTAAAAAAATTAATCGAGTTGTAAATCAAAAAAGTCAAGTCTAAGGAAGTATATTTTTGCCTTTCTTGGCGAGAATGTGCCAATATTCTCGTCTCGGTCTTGTACAACTTTAAAACGTCAAATTGATTCGAAACTTTTTTTACTAATTTTTTAGCTTATTAAAAAGAATTTTAAAAAATTTTTTCAATAATAAAATACATATTTAAATATACATATACTTTATTTTAAATATACACACAAATAATCACAAGATATGTAATAAATACATTAAACAATATATATACATACATACATTAGGTATTTATAATATACTACAATAGAGAATTTCTAAGTTAAGGGAGAGATTATTTATTTATTTTCTTTCTCTACTTTTATTATTCTGTAGTTTCTTCTTCATCTTCATCTTTAACATCATTCAAATCAACTTCATCTTTTTTGATGTCATGTGCATCTTCCGCGGTATTACTCGTCTCAGCTTTTGGTACTTCAACTTCTTTCTTTTTAGAAGTAGATGAGGAACTTGCAGATCTAGTTTTACTCACATCATCACATAAATAGAGCAAATTGCCTGCTTCGTTTATTCTAGCAACTGAAATAAATAAATTTTAAAAAACAAAGTTTTGATATTTTAATTTTATTTGCCATTTCCAGGTTTAGGTGGTCGAGCAGAATATCTATATGCATGCGTGTCAAAAATATGTCGAGGTGAGAAAGTAATAGCCAAATGTCCATCTGCTTCACTTTCAATTTGTTTATCCAAATTTCCCATTGGATTCCCTGATGGTGGTCCTTTCCTTCCTGTATAGGCAAGAAACTTTTTGGTAGCAATAATTTTCTCCTCAACAGTTTTAAATCTTCTTTGAGATATTCCTCCTTTAACCTTTTCCTGTACTTTACTTTTCATATCACTTGGTGCTTCAATCACATCACTAAAAAAAAAATTGAAAAATAAAATTAATAAAAATTAATAAATTTTTAACCTTTTAGAGAAGGCAGAACTTTTTGTTGTTGGTTTTGAAATACTTTTAGCTGTTGTATCATCCATTCCTCCTAAACCCTTTACTTGATAGGATGATTTCTTTACTCCAGGATCCATTGTAAGAGCAGTCTTCACTCCATCAAATTTAGATTTGAATACTGATGGTTGTTTTTTATTTTCAATCTTTGAAGGAATTCGTTGTTTTTCAACAGTTTCAGAGGAGCTTTTCTTCTTTAAAGAAAGTTTTTCAGAAGATTTCTTCTTTGAAACACTTTGATTAGAAGTTTTTGAAGACTTTTTTGATCCATTTCCTTCTTTCTTCTTTGAACCACAACAATTTATTAAAATGAATGGAATAACCAACAAAGCTAAGAAGAAGAGAAAATGATGCACCATTTGAATATGTTGATGATAAGCTAAAAAAAAAAAAAAATTAAAATTATTAAAAATAGAAAGAAAAAAATGAAACAAACCTTGGAAGATAAAAGGCATTAACAAACAAAAAGGTTAATTAAGACAAATTATGTAATAAAAAGAATTAATAAAAATAAAATAAAGTTAACGCTTAAATAGTAAATAATTTTATTTTGTTTTTATATACAACAAAAAACCTTTTAAATAATATATAAATTAATAAATGTTTGTATTTTTATTTATTTAATTTGAAATATATTAATTACCTAATTAATATTTATATTTAAATTTATATAGAATTTATATTAAAGTTTTGAGATTTTTTTTTTTTGATTTTTAAAAATATAAAAAATAAAATTATTAATTTCCTCCTTATATTATTATTTGGTATTAAATTTTTTTACGTATAAAATATACACAATTAATTAATGAAAATTAAATTAATTAATTAATTTTTTTTTTAAATTAAATTATTTATTTATTACTATTAGGGTTACCGTTTTCGGTAAGGATTGGCGTTCGGTACATTGAGTTTTGGGTTCGTTTCGGGCTGCTCGATCTTTCGGCATTCGGGTCGGGTGGGTTGGCAACCTTAATTAATATTTAATAAAATCACCAAAAATATTTAAAATAATCAAAATTTAATTTAAAATAAATTTTTAATAAAAATAAAGAATATATGTATGTACATATTATTAAATAATTTTAAATAAAATAATTTTAAAAATTTTGTTAAAATGTTTGGACATTATTTTATTAAATTTAATAATATTTTTAAAAATATTTTACTAAAATCAAAACAACATTTGTTAAAAAAATAAATATATACTAAAAGTGTTCTTTTTTTAAATCTTTTTTTATATTTTTAGTGTCAAATATCTTTCTAGAAATAAATAAATAAAAAATTTTAAGTTTATTAAAAAAAAGTTTATTTATTTTTTTACCTTAAAAATTATTTTTTTTTTAATAAAAAATTAATTTATCATGAAATGATGGAAAATAAATAATTTATTTTTTAAACGGTCAATAAATAAATAAATATTTTTTTTTCACACTAAAAAAATTAAAAAAAAAAAATTAATCTTTGTGTCAGCTGATCTTTTTATTAAAAAAAATTATTTTTATTTATTTTTTAAATTTTCTTCCAAAAAAAAAAACTTTATTATCCACCCTCAATTTTCTTTTTCTTTTTTTTTTTTACCATTTGTTTAGGAAATATATTATTTTTATTTTTATTTTTTAAAGAAAAAAAAAAGGGAAGAAGCTATTTTCAATAAAAAGAAAAGGTTTTTCTTAGGTTTTAACTAAAAAATAATCCGATTTTGATGCCCCAACAGACTACAACAATTTTATTGTTTTTAACAATTTGACCCTTTCTTTTTTTTTTTTTTTTTTTGAATTATAAATTAGTAAATAATAGTAGTAATACTTTTTTTTTTTTTTTATTGTTAAAAATATTTTTATTATTTAAAAAATAATTTAATTTAATTTAAATGAATAATCAAATTTGTCTTCCTTATGAACTTCTTCGTTTACATGAATCACCTATTGAAGTATTTTATTTAAATTAAATATTTAATTTTTTTGTAGAGTTTTTTCTTTGTTTGGATTTTTCCTTGGCTTTTTTTACTTGGAGTTTTAGGCAATTCTTTGAATCTTTTGGTTCTTTTAGGCCCAAAATGGTCTCTTCGAAGGTTAGAAAAATTAAAATTAATTTTTAAATTATTTTTAATTAAATTCTTCCCTAATTATTTAAAAAAACTTTATTAAATAAATATAAATTTATTTTAAAGAGCAGATTCATTATTACAATCATTAGCTATTTGTGATATAATATTTCTTTTTTTACTTCTTCCATCTTCACTTGCACAATTTGACCATTTTGGACAACAAAAACATTTTAGAGTATTTTATTTATCTCTTAGAGTTCATTTAATTGGTTTTGCTAATTGGTGTTCTGCTGTTGCTATTTGGTTAATTAAATTAAATTTAATTAAATTTAAATAGGTTAATAATTGCAATAAGTACTGATCGTTTAATTGGTATTCGTTCTTTTAGAAGGCATAGTAGACATGGAAATACTGGACGATTAGTTTTTTTTATTATTTTTATTAGTGGATTATTAACTTCTTATAATCATTTCTCGTAAGAAATTGTTTAAAAAATTAAATTAATTGGAAAACCCTAAAGATCAACTTTCATTAATTTAATATTTAATTCCATTAAATTTAATTAATTCATTTAAGTTGTTGACTAAAATAAGTTTAAAATAAAATAACTTTAATACTAAAAACTTTAAATTAAAAATCTTCGTTGTAAATCTCTTTAGTTGATCTTTAGGGTATTTAATTATTTAGATATCATTGTGTGTTGAAATGGCTTTGTAATGGAGGACAAGTTGTTGGGAAATGTTTTGATATTTTACAAGAAAGTTGGCCAGGAAATCATACAAACAAAACACCCCATCCATTACGTGCTTATGTTCGTTTAAGTTTAGCAGCAAATGCTCTTTTAGTTGTTTTGGTTAATTTTAATAATTAATTTAAAATTTAATTTAAATAGTTACCTGTTTTATTAATGTTTTTATTAAATGCTGGATTATTATTTATTGTTAGAAGAAGATCTTTTTCAATAACAAATGATAAATGTTCAAATTATTTTAATAATAGAAGACAAATAAATAATAATAAATTTGTTAATCAACAGGTAATTAATTTAATTAAAAAAATAATTAAATTAATAATAATACCTTTATATTAATTAATTAAAAATAATTTTTATTTTCATTTTCCTTTTTAATTAATATATTTAAATAATATAAATATTTTATTTATTTTTTTTTATTAGACATCAGAACAACATATAACAGTATCTATAGCAGCAATAGTTACAGCATTTACATTAACACAAGGTCCATCTGCCTTAGTTTTATTAGCTAGACTTTCTTTAGTTGGAACTTCATTAAATAATAATTATTGGGAAGGTTGGCAATTACTTGGTTCATTAACTGGTTTTCTAGTTATTTTGGGTAAATCATTAAATTGTATATTATTATGTCTTTCATCTGCTTCATTTCGTAAAAGATTATCAAAAACAATTAATGATAAAATATTTAAAAATAAAAAAAGAAATAAAGAAAAAAGAAAAAGTTCAGCAGCATATTCATTAACTAGTAAAAGTATTATTATTGCAACAAATCAACAAAAATTGGGAGAAGAAGAAGGAAATTTTATTGAAAAAAAATTAAATAATAAATTAATTAAAAATAGATCATATTCATTACCTTAATTTAATTTAAATTAATTTTTAATTAAAAGAATTAATTTTTAATTAATTTTTATTTAAATAAAATAATTTTTAATTTAATTTTTTTTTTCTTTTTAAAAATAATAAAAGTTTTAAACTAAAATATCTAATTTCGTCATAAAAATTTTATTATTAAAAAAAAAAAGATTAAAAGATATACCAATAAAATATTTTAATAATAAATTCTTTCTTTTTATCTCAAATAAATAAATAAATTTATTTTAACAATTATAATGTTTTATAAAACGTTTTTTTTTTTAATTTTTATTATTAGCTGCCAACTGTTTAATATTTTAAAAATCTTTTTTTTTTTTTTTTGCTTAAATTAGAGGCCAACCAATTTATTTTTCTATGTCTGATTACCTAAAAGAATAATCTGCCGCCAGAGGGAATATTTTTATTTTTAACAAAAACGTCAATAAATTTTTTTTCTTTGATTTTTAAATATTATTATTAAACATTTTTTTTTTAATAAATAAAATTATTTTATTTTGCTAAATAAATAATTATTTAATTTAAAAATAATTTTATAATTATTTAAATTAAAAATAATATTTAAATAAATAAATAAATAAATTATTTATTTATTTAAATATATAAATATTTTTATTAGATATATTAATTAATTAAATTAAAATTAATTAAATTAAATTATTTTTTCATTTTATTTATTTATTTTTTAAAAATTAATTTAAATAAATTATTTAATTAGGAAAATCAAATAAACAAAATGGCAATGTTTAATGCTGATTTCATTACCTCAGGTTGTTCTTCAGCAATTCCTTCCCCTACATCTTCAACTTCATCAGCTAGAGCTTTATCTGAAGGAAATGAAACAAAAAAGGGTAGAGGAAGTTCTATTAGTCATTATGAAAATGTTGTTAATAATATTGCTGGTATTAGGGTTTGTTTTTTTATTTAAATAATTATTTATTACCCTCTTTTTTTTTTTGTTTAATATTTATTATTAAATTTAATTAATAATTTTCTTTTTTAAATTCCTTTTATTTTAAGCAATCAAATATTGGTAGATCACGTTCTATATTTATTAAACTTCATTCCCATCATTATCCTTCACTTGAACAACATAAAGATTCTTTATCAAGTTCTCCTCCATTAAGTCCTGGTATTATTTCAAATAAATCAACAAGAAGAGCTTTTACTTTGACCAGTCCAAATAGTTATTTTAGTCGAGTAATAAATTAATTATTTATTTATTTATTTATAAATTAATTTTTAAAAATATTATTTAAATTAATTTTAAATAAATATTTAAATTAATTTTTATATATTTTAATTAAGGCCAAAAAATGGTATCAAAAATCTCCACTTCGTCATATTGGTCCATGGATGTTATTATTAATTTATGCTTTATTTGGTGCTTTACTATTTTTTTGGTTAGAATCAGAAAATGAGAAATTACTTTTAAGAAAAGAATGGAATCAATTAGAAAGATTAAGACAACAAACAATTAGAAGATTATATAGAGTAGAAAGACATCATCAAAAAGAAGTTTTATTACAATTTGAAAAAGAATTAATTAAAACTAAATTACCTGAAGCTTTAGGTTAAATAATTAAAAATAATTTTAATTAATTAATTTTTTTTTTAGCCTGGGATTTTTGGGGTGCTTTATATTATGGTATTTAATTAATTAATTAATTAATTAATTTAAAAAAAAAGTTCAAACAGTATTTACAACAATTGGTTATGGTAATATAACACCTAGAACTACTACTGGACAAGCATTTTCAATTTTATATGCAATTGTTGGAATTCCTTTAGTATTAGCTTTATTAAATCAAACAAGTAGAAGAATGACTAGATGGTTAAGTTTAAAATGGATTAAGTTAGTTTAATAAATTAAAATTAAATTAAATTATTTTTTAAGTTATCGTTATAAAATAAATCAACAAAAAATAAATAATAAAAATATAATAAATATTCAAAAAGAAATAAAAGATGTTGAAGAAGGAAAAAAAAGTTTTGAATTAAAAGAAAAAGAGGAATTAATAAATACAACAGAAAGCAGGTAATTTATTTAATAAAAGGAAAGATTTTTTAAGTATTTTTTTTTAAATATAATAATAATTAATATTATAATATATATATATATATAATTTTTTTAAAAAATATTACAATAAAATAATTAATCTTTTAATTAATTTAATTTTTTTTTTTAAAGAACAATTCCAGTTTGGATGGCATTAGCTTTAGTAGGAGGTTATGTTTGTACAATTGCTGCTATTTTTTTAGTTTGGGAAAATCGGTTAAATTAATTAATTAATTAATTAATTCTTTTTAGTTGGTCATATTTTACTTCATTTTATTTTATTTGTATTTCTTGTTTAACTATTGGATTAGGTTAAAATATTTTAAAAAATAATTTAGAATTTATAATTTAAAAAGGTGATGTTGTACCAGATCATCCACATATGCTTATTTTAATGGTTTAATTAAATTAATTAATTTAAAAATTATTTAAAGTTTGTTTTTGTTATTTTTGGTCTTTCATTTGTTTCAATGCTTATTTCTGTTATTCAAATAAAAATGGAAGAATGGCTTTATAGAATGCTTATTAGAATGCAGGTTTAATTTAAAATTAAAATTAAATTTAAAATTAATTAATTTAAGAAAGAATATCAAAAAGCATTACAAACAACGACAGATCCAGAAGAACGAAATAAAATATTAGAAGATTTATTATCTAAAGAACCTTGGTATATGCGTGAATTAGCTCCTTTTTGTGTTAATGAAAAACAAACAGTTAAATTAGAAAATTTAGTAATTTAAAATAAATAATTTAAATAAAAAAAATTATTTTATTTTAAAGGCAGAAAAATATGAAAAAGTTTTTCTTCCAACAAATACTAAAGGAATACAAACAGAATTATTTAATAATAATAAAACAATAAATATAATAAAAGAAGAAGAAAAAATAGAAGAAGAAGAAGAATTGGAAAATAAAGAAAAGAGAACAGAAAATGAAAATAAATTAAAAAATAAAAATATTAATTATGATAATTTAAAAAGGTTTTTTTTTTAAATTATTTTTAAAATAATAAAGAAAATCAGAATTATTTATTAATTTTTATATTTTAATTATATTTTCCGGATAATGAAAAATATTTAACTTTCGGGAATTTCGAAAAATAGAATTATTTATTTATAAGAAAATATTAATTCTGATTTATCAGAATTAATATATTTTTTATTATTTAGAACAGAATCTTTTCAATCAATTAATTCTGTTTCTGATGCAACTTCCCTTCCAATGGATCCTTCAAGTATTATTACAATATCTTCTCCAATTCCAACATTACAATATTATTGTAAATCTATACAAACAGATGATTTAATTAAAAAAGAATTAAAAGAAATTGGAATAAATACAACAACAACAATAAATAATAATAAAATAACAAAAGGAACACAATTTAAACCTAAAACTTATGTAAATTTTTAAAAAATTATTTAAAATTTATTTTCTTTTATAGAATCAAAGTTTAGATACTAAAGAATTAATAATTTATGTTGAAAAAGAAATTGGGGTTGAATTACCCTTTACAAAATCAATAATGGTACAGACTGGAAGGAAAATTAAAAATGATAAATTTAATGACAATAATGATGAATTATCTATAGATGATAATGATTTTTGGTGGCTTATAAATAGAAGGTAATAAATAAATAAATAATTAATTTTATTTATTTTATTTTATATTTTTTAGTTGCCAAAATACTCCCCCAATTTTTAATCATTTTGAATCACAAACAGATCCAATGACAATTTGTGATGCTATAGAAACAATTTTTGGTCCTTCATTACAATTAGAACGTAGTGAAAGTATTCAAGTACTTGTAGGAGAAGATGAAAATGAAATTGGGGAAATGCTTGGGTAAATTAATTAACTTAATTAATTAAATTAAATTTAAAGAGAAATATCTACAAACCCAGATAAAAAAGCAGAAAAACATGATTTAGTTATTCAAGTAAAGAAAATATTTATTATTTAATTTTAAATTTTATTTTTAGACAGATGATAGTTATTTAAGAATTGCTCGTAGATTAGATACTCTTAGAACAGGAAAATCAGAAAATAATGTATTTGCTAATGTAAAAATAAATTAAATTATTTAAATATTTTTTTTTTAAAGGTTTATTGTACAGGTGTTGGAATACCTAAAAAAGTAAATACTTCACGTAGAAAATCATTGAGATTTTTGGAACCTGCTGGATATTTTATGAAAGAAAAGTTTGGGTAAATAAATATTTTTATTAAAGAATATTATTTCCGGAAAGTTTTTTTTTAATTAGAAAATGTATTTTTCGTTTTAAAAAAAATATTTCCGGAATATATAATCAGAATTTTTGTATAAAAAATAATTTTAATGTATTTATTTAAAATTTAGATGGCACAGTAGTAATAAAAATTCTGAAGAAGATGAAAAAAAAGAAAACGAGGAAAAAGGAGAAGAACAAGAAGAAGAAAATAAACAACAACAACAAGAACAAATTGAAGAAGAAAAACAATTTTATTTAAATGAAGATAATATTGAAAATAAAATATCTTCTAATATTAATCAAAATAAATTAAAAATAACAAGAAAAAGAATAAAAAAACATGTTCAATTACCACCAGATAAAGATGATGATAAATAATTAAAATATTATTATTATTATTTTTAAATTAAAAATGGGTATTTAAATAAATTTATTAAATTATTATTTTCAATAAAGTCTAAAAAATATTTTTTTTTTTATTCAAAATTTTAATTAAAATCTGTTAAATAAAAATTATTATTTTCTTCTTCTTTTTCCTGTTCTGGAGCATATGGAGTACCAGGAATATGTTCACATATAAATGTTTGTGGATTAGGTTGAAAAGGAAAACAACAACAACGACAAACTTTATTTGATTCATTTTTATTTATTTCTTTTATTGCTAAACAATTATACCATTTAAGATTTTGTATTTGTTCACGAAAACCAGATTCTATAGAAGATAAGTCAACACGATTAGTAGGCCAAATTCTTTAAAAAAATTAAATAATTAATTATTTTATATATATATATTACTTGCATTCATCTCCTTCAATATTAATTAATTGTTTATAATCAAGTCTACAACTTTTATTTTGATCTAAACCTTTTAAACTTTTTTTATTACAAATTCGTTCAGATACATAAAAAGGTATTACTGGTCTTCCACCTTGAATACTTTTGAAAAAATAATTAATTAAATAATTAATTAATTTTTAAAAATTTACTGAAAAGGACTTGTATGACATTTTTTTTCTCCGCCAAAACCACAACTTTGTTGATAACTACACATTCCACAAGGATTATTATTATCCAAAATAAGACTTTTAAAATACTAAAAAAATAAAAAATTATTTTCTTCTTCTTTTTTTTTTTTTAACCTCAAAAAATGAATTTAATGCAGAAGAATAACGATTACCTATAAAACGAAAGAACCAATGATTTTGACAAAGAGGACTAAGTTGTTCTAAATAAGAATTCTAAATAAATATAAATTAATTAAATTAATAAAAATAATAATTTTACTTTATTCTCTTGAGATGGCCATCTATTAAAAATTAAATAAAAATATATTTTTGAAATAATATTTTAATTAAAATAAAATATAAAATGTTCAATTAAAATAAAAATTTTGTAAAATTAAAATTACATGCAATTTCCCCAAGAAGACCAAGAGGCACAATCATTAGATCGTTGTATATCTGAATAAATAGCAGCTAATTGTCCATAAGAATAAAATTTTAAAAAAGAATAAATATAAATAAATAATAAATACATTTTTTTAAATAAAAAAATAAATATATTTAATAATTTAAAAAATAAAATTGAAAGAAAAAGGGGGTTTATTTTGATGGATTTGTATTTCTTTAAAAAAAGAATTTTATTTATTTATTTAAAAAAATTTTTTTTATTCACAACCAAAATATAATTAAAAATATTTAAGTGAATGGAATGAGAGAAGGTTTAACCCAAAAGATCAATTAATATTTTAAATATTTTTTTTTCTTTTACTTTAAATATTTAAAGGATAAATTATTTTGATCTATTGGAATTATTAATAATAAAAAATAGGATAAGTAGAAGAAAATGGGAGTAGAGTAGTAGTGAGATAAAATAAATAAATAAATAAATAAATGGATTAAATAAATAAATATATCCAAAAAAAGGAGAAAATTATTTTTTAAATTAAATAATAATAAGCAGCACTTAACAACGAATTACCCAATTATTATTATTATTATTAGTTGTTGTTGTATTTCCGTATTCATCATAAAAAATAGCTGAAGGTTTTGATTTACCAATTTTCTTTCTTTGAAAATCTTTTTTATTTTTATTTATTTTGTCGTTGTATTGAGAATAAATTGATTGATGATAATTATTAGAACCTTCCAAATAATTTTGGAGGTGGATGGGGCGGGGGTGAGAACCAGGTGTTAAATCTAAAAAATAATTAATTTAATTAATTTAATTATTACGAGTTGTAATAGTCAACGGGTAAAGTTGTTGGCGAGGATGGATTTGTTGATGCCTCAACAAATTGCTTTCGCCTTGCCGATAAGGGAGCACTTCGACGTGCCCATGCCCATGTAATGGGCTGTTGAATGAATGATTGGGACATCTAAAAAAAAATTTAAAAAAAAACAAAGAAAATAATATAATTAATTAATTAATAAACATAAAAATAGAAAATAGGAAAAACAGAAAATGAACATAAAATAAACAAAAGTACCGAAAAGATTGATTCCAAGTGGCAGAAGGAACAAAAGATGAAGTAAATGGAGAACATGGACGATTAGTGCAACTCTAAAACAATTCAGAACTGGTATTAATTTTTAGATTAATTAAAGAAGGAAAATTATTTATATTTCCATTTAGGTCTAAATATTATTAAATTTTTAATTAGAATGGACATTCAAAAATATTTTAAAAAATAAAATTAATTTAAAGGAAAACAAAATATATGTCCAAAACAAAAAAAAAGAGAAAACAACAATTAATACCAGCCAAAATAAAAGACTAAGACATTTGTGCATAATAAAAGATAATTAATTAAAGAATTAAAAAATTAAAAGAGTAAAAAAGAAAATAAATACTTGATTAAAGCTTTGTTGAAAATGAGGAGGAGGTGGAGGAGGAGGAAGAAAACAATTAGGCCAAAAACCATAAGCTGCATAGGGTGGAGATTTAGGAGAATGAAAATATTGAGAAGAAGGTGGTGGTGGTGGTTGTAATGGAGGGTTTTGATTATTAAATGAAGTTTTTTGTCTTTAAAAAAAAAATAATTAAAATTAATTAATTAATTTACTTTGGTAATTCTTCTTTACAGCCATGTGTTCTAGAAAAAAATTTAAAAAGTCCACTTCCAAGAGATCCTCTTCTTTTTCCATTATTTGTATTATTACAATCATTTTTAATTTTTTGTTGAGATTTTGGAGTAGAAAGGGAATCAGAATGTGATTTACTAGTTGAAAGACTAATTTGAGGAAATTTTCTTTGTGGTGAATAACTTCCTGGACATAAAACTTTAATTGATTGATTTTTTGGTGAAGGAAGAGTTTGTGAATTAATTTCTTTAAAAAAATAATTATTTAAAAAATAAATATATTATATATATAAATTACCAAATTGTTTATTATTATTATTAGAACAATTACCATCATAATAAAAAGTAGTTTTTGGTCTACTTTTTCTTTTATGAGAATCTTCTATTGGATCAATATTTAATGGTTCATGAAGTGAACGTCTAGAACGAAATACTGAACTAACTGCTGGTGCTAAATAAAAAATAAAGGAAATAATTAAAAAGAAAAAATCTTTAATATAAAGATTTAAAAAATATTTAGGTAAAAATATTTTTAATTTTTATTTATTTATTTTAAACAAATAAAATTCTTTTATTAAAAATATTATTACCACTTGTTTGTCTCTGATGTAAAATTTTTTGATAAGTACGTAAATGTGAAGGATCATTGTGTTGACCCAAAGGACGTTTTTCAGATATTGATCTTTAAAGAAAATAATTAATAAAATATAATTATTTTAAAAAATAACCTTCTAGTCACAGAATCTCTCACAAATTGTTCAGAATGACTTAATTCAGAATCACTTCCACAACGACTTTGATGTCCTAATATTTGTTGTTGTTGTGTTTTTAATTTATCTTCTTCTTTTATTCTAGCAATAAATAATAAAACTGTTCGTTTATTTGTTGGTATTTTAGCTAAAGTACCCATAAATACATCTAATGCTTCTCCATTTAAACAATAATTTAATAAATTAACTTCCTCAATTCCTACTAAACGATCATTTACTTTAAGTCTTCCATCTTTATAAGCAGCTGATCCATGTAATATCTTTAAAATAATTAAATTAATATTAATAAATATTAAATATATTTAAATAAAAAATTAATTAATTAAATATTTACACTTCTAATATAAAGTCCCATATCATTACATCCAACTCTCTGTGCTTTAACAGAAATACCTAAACCAGCACCAGGTGTTTCATTTAAAGGAATTAACATTTGAAGTATTTCTTGTTTGTTTTCTTCTCCAATCATTTGTTTTAATTCTTCAAATAAATTTTTTGGTTTTTCTTTTAAATTTTCTTTTTCGTCATTTTGTTGTTCTTTTTCTGGTATTTTTTCTTCATTTTGGCTTATTATTAAAGAAATTGTTTCTCCAATAGGAATTTTCTTTAAAAGAGAAGTAACTTGTGTTTGTGAAAGAGTTGAAAGATCTATTCCATTTATCTGAATTAAAATATTAATTTTTTTGTTTTTATAAATAATTAATTTATGTTTAATTTAAAAAAAAACCTTCAAAATTCTGTCTCCTACACACAAATCCAAATCTTTCCTTAAACCCTTAACATAATATAAATGTTGTTCAGAAGCATTTAATCTCCCAGCATAACTAAACCCAAAACCGTCTTCTTCTAAAATTATTTTAATTTAAAACATTAAAACATTTAAAAAAAGAAAAACTTTTAGTTAATTTAATTTCTTTGCAAAAACCAACACGAGAAGTATTTTCCCCCTTTTTTAATTTAAATTGATAATCATTTGATGGACTGTTTGTTTTCTTTGAATTAATTCGACGAAAAAATGAAAGAGAAGGTTCAGGTACTGATTGAAGATCTCTGAGATAAAGACGTGCACGGGCAAAGGAAATCTTTAAAATAATTAAAAATAAAAACAATTTAAAATTAATTACTTGATCACAAGGAGTTCCATTAATTTCAACAATTTGATCACAAACTCGAAGTTGTCCATCTTCAGCTATTCTTCCTCTTTGTTCAATTTTTCTAACTTCAACAGCTAATAAATGACTTGGTCTTTGAGGATTTGGAACAGCAGAAATCTTAAAGAAAAATAAAAAAATTAATAATTTAAATAATAATTAACCTCTAATCCCATTGTCAAATCCTTTGTTTCAGATGAAAGAACAATTCTCTAAAAATTGAAATAATTTAATTTTAATTAAAACCTGAAAACGATAGTTTGAAGGATCTACTTGTAGAAAAGAAGACCATTTCTTTATTTCAAATTGTTCTAAATCAATCTTCTCTTTTGCGTCCAAAAAAGTATCACCAATTCTTGATTTCCTAGAATTATTTTGACGCCAATTTTCTTCATTAAAAGATTTGTCTGGATCTGAAAAAAACTTTTATTTTTTAAATATTGTTTGAACAGCCGTATATACAAATATGAAATAATTATTTTAAATTATCATTAAATAAATATAGGGGTAAAGTAATTTTAAATTTAAATATATAACCTTTCTTTGGAGTTGGAGCAAAATGCACGGACATTGCTTCACCATGTTTTTCAGAATTTTTTTTTACAAGTGATTTTGTTAAATTAGAAAATTTATCATCTGGTTGTTGTACTTGAAGGCCAGTACCTTCAAATAAAAAAGAAAAAATCAAAAATAAAATTAATTAACAATTAGGGGAAATATCCAAAGATTTAACATCAATAAAAGAATTTCCATCTATTTGTTTTCGAGATTTATTTGTAAATTCATGTTCAGGTGCAAGTTCAAGTTTTAGTTGCTTTTTTGATTTTTCTTCAGGTATATTTGATGATTTTGATGGAGGTGGATCATCATAAATAGCTAATATCTAAAAAAATAAATTTAAACTTAAAAAATAATTAATTTAAATAAAATTAAAAGAAAATAACCGTCACATAATCTTGCTTCGATGGAGAAGGAGTAAAAGCCATTATTAAAAAGTAAATTAATTATATATAATTATATAATATTTAATCATCAAGTAATCATTAAAGAAAAAATAAAAAACACAAAAAATCAGCTGCAGTTGAGAAAAATTCGCGATTAGATGGCCTTAAAATTATTTCGGTTTCTTTATTTTTGTTTATTTTACATTCTCTCTAAAATTAATTTCAATTAAATTTTAATTAATATTTAATTAAACATGCCAAGAGAAGAAAATAGGGAAATTGAAGAAGAAAGGTATTATTTATTATTTTTATTAATCCGTGAAAATTTATTTAAGACGTGCAAGGAATGCTTATGATTTAATTCGAATTCGTTTGAATAGACTTGAAAAAAACATTGTTTGTTTGATTTTATTTTATTAATTTTACAATTTCTAAGGATAAACCAATTCTGATTCCACAACGTAAAGATGATCCAAAACCAAAAGCTCCGCCTGAATTTGTTCGGAATGTTGTTGGTTCATCTGCGGCCGCTGGAAGTTCTGAATTTCATATTTTTCGTAATAATAAGCGCCGAGAACAAGAAAGGCTTGATTTTATTGAAAAACAAGCTTTAAAAGAAGATTTGGATAAAGAATTTGAAGAGAGGAAAATGGCAAGAAGAGAAGCTGAAGAACAAAAAACTGCTCGAAAGCGAGAGAAAAGGCAACGACAGAAAGACCGTAAAAGAGCAAAACGAGCTGTTTGTTTTTTTCTTTAATTTAAAATATTTTTTTAAAGAAAGAGAATAAAGGAAAAAATGAATCCTCATCTGATTCAGAAGAATTTGTTTATGACGAGGGAAATAAAGAAAAAGAAGAGTACTTAGTAAAAGAAAATCAAAACACATAAAATTTCATTTAAAGATTAAAAATTTTATTTGGTTTTTACATATTTGAAAAATATAAATATTTATTTTTATTTATTTTTATTATCATGCACATTTTAGGATTTGCCAAAAAATATTTTTGTGTTAATAAAAATACGTCTATTTCTTGATTTTATAAGTTAACTAATAATATTTGTTCATAATAATGATTAATTCAATGATATATTGATGTTGGTCTCTTAATTGAATCGATTGATGGGACTCAAATGTTATTATTTATTTGGTTTTATTTGGCATCATGTACATTTGAGTATTCCAAATGTTTTCGATTTTTGAAAACATTTCTCATTTAAAAAAAATAGTCTTTAAACAAGTGAGTAAGGTTTCCATACAAATAGCAAAAGAAGTGCAGAGCGCTTTCCTCTCTTAGTCCGCGACTATTTGGCATAACTTTCTCTTTCTAATTTTCTAAAAGTTAGTTTATAGATTATTGAGTGAACAGTTCTCTTACGCACAGCGGGTCAGCTCTGTTGACAGACAGGACTTAGGTTAGAGAAAAGATTTGCAGAGATGTAGTGTCCGAAGGCGTCCGATCTGGGAGGTTAGGCAGCGATTACGAAGTGTGGTGGTTTTTAACAAATAAATGGAAACAATCAAAAAAATTAAGTATTGATATGAATCAAAATTGTAAAAAAATTAACAAAAATGTAAATATTATTAAATTTTATTAAAAAAGAGTGAGCATCAAAAAAACAAAAACCTTTTATAAAACAGGAGCTGCATTTTCTTTATTTACTTCTAAATTTTCTTCGAAATCATTTTCTGATTCATCTACATCCATACAATTCTTTGTATCATATATAAAGTTCCAAAGAGATTGATGACGAACCATCCTCTCTAAAGCCAATGAACGATCTCCAATGTTTTGATAACGGCTTACCTTGAATAATTTATAAATTAATTAAATTAAAAATTACGAGTGAATTAAATTTGGCATGTAGAGATTCCAGGCACTGATCACTTAAAAGCCCAATCCATCCATTTTCTTTTGCAAATTCTACCATGTGAAGAAGATAATGCATTTTAGGAGTAATTTTTCCAAGAAGTTCCTAAATAAAAAAAAATAAAGAAAATTATTAAATTATGTAATTACATGAAATATTTTAATTATTGTCTTGCATGTTTCTTCTAATTTTATTAAGCCTTTATCATTTAACTCTAATGCTCTAGAAAGTCTAAATACCATAGCAATAGAAAACATTAATTCTAGCCAGGTGTTTCTCTTTTTAAGATCAGCAATAAGTAAAGATAATTCATGACGTTTTGCTATTACCTTCTTAACATTATTTCCTAAATTATAGAAGCTTAATAAAAAGGATTAATTTACCACAAAAGTTGTGAGTATGAGCATCAGGTCGAGCACCGATGATTCCGTAACTCATTTCTTCAGCATGTTCCCCACTATTTGCCCATAATATTTTTAATGAAACATTCAGTATTCCATGAAGTACATGAAGGCTTGGAGAAATTATTTTAAAATGATTCGCTTGTAGAAGTGGTGGCAAATTACAGGAATATTCATCTTCACTTCCTTCCTCATATGTTCGCATAATGTCCAATTCAAATAATTGATTTTTTGGTGCTCTACATAAAGTGCAGGGATGCCTAGAGGCGGGGCCCTTGTGCCCCATAAAGTCCTTCAAAAATTTAAGGTCAACGCAACAAAACCTAAAATTGAAGGAGGTACTTTTGTTTAAAAAATTAATACCATTTTATTTTTATCATTTCCTTTTGGAATTGAAGATCATTTATTTTGTAAATCTGTTCAAGTAAGGGAGAGAGCCATTTCTCTTGCTGCTTTCTACCATCATCACCTCTCCAACAAGCCTGAAAAGTAATATATGACTAGATTTAAAGAAAGTTAACCAAAAAAGTGAAGTTTCTGTAAGAATTTGGTTTATTAGTGGTCGAGATGAAAAAACCAAATTTACTTGTATTAGCTAGATTATCTCCACCCTTATCTCCAGCCATAACAACACAAATTTCATTGTTTGTGATTTTTAACATTCCTTAAAATAAACATTTTTTATTGAAAAATAAAATTTACCACTTTCAAAAAGTCGTTGCACTCTTCTACAAAGCACATCATAAACATTCGTGCATCGCATACCTTCTTGAAATCTATCAAATTTTGAGAAGCTGCTTTCTCCTTGTTTTAAATTTTTAAATTGATTAGTTGGTGAAAATATATCAAGTGAAAGTTTGTTTAAATGATTTTTCATTTTTTCCCTCTGTTTTCCCGTCATACCTATTTCCAAATTTATTGTTATATCTTCTATTGTATTAAGTTTTTTTCGGCCAGTATTTTCACGTAAAAAGTCCGGACTTCTACTAGAGGCAAATTTTTGAGTTTCGACAGACCTTCTTCTTACTTGTCGCTGTCCTAAATCTCTAAAATCTTTTCTTGGTTGTGAAGATGATATTTTTTTAATTTTATTAATTAAATCGTTGTTTAATTTTGTAAGCTTTTCATTTTTCAATTGTTCAGCTTTCAATTGGTTTTGTTGTAAAATAAAATTTGCTTAATCAAATAAAAATGATTATATTATCTGATAAAAAAAACCTGTTAAAATGGAAGACGACTCATATGTTTGTGTTGCTGAATTGGAAATTTCTAAATTGTCAGTCTGTGTAAATGCATCAGAAAGCTCTACACTTATTTGAATTGCCTTTTCATCCGTCTTTGGGAGCAAAGGAGAAGGTGGATTTGTTGGTGCTAAAAGTTATTAAAAATTTAAATAAAAAACAATTAGAAAATAGGAAAACCTTGTTCAGGAGTAGGAGAATGTTCTTCTTGTTGTTGATTTTTGCCCGCTCTAGCTGTAGCCATTTTTTTTTCATAAGATTCTTTTTTACCTTTCTTTGCCGCACGACTTATCTTACAAACAGCTCGAGGGTAGCGCATTTATGTAGTTTGCTATAGAAAAAATTTCCAAATTATAGACAAATTTTTTGATTTTTTTCCAGAACAATCTTAAGACTATAATCTATGAAATGTATTTACAAAATTAAAATCGTATTACGCAAACTCACAGCGGGTTAACGCGGACTTAGTGAATTGTCTCGCTTTTCTCTCTTTCTATAATTTACCCTCTCATTTTAAGCACTACTCTTGTTTCAATTTTTCCAAAAATTGAAGTTACCAACTTTAAAATTTAATATCTCGAGTTTGCGTAATACGATTTTAATTTTGTAAATACATTTCATAGATTAGTCTTAAGATTGTTCTGGAAAAAAATCAAAAAATTTGTCTATAATTTGGAAATTTTTTCTATAGCAAACTACATAAATGCGCTACCCTCGAGCTGTTTGTAAGATAAGTCGTGCGGCAAAGAAAGGTAAAAAAGAATCTTATGAAAAAAAAATGGCTACAGCTAGAGCGGGCAAAAATCAACAACAAGAAGAACATTCTCCTACTCCTGAACAAGGTTTTCCTATTTTCTAATTGTTTTTTATTTAAATTTTTAATAACTTTTAGCACCAACAAATCCACCTTCTCCTTTGCTCCCAAAGACGGATGAAAAGGCAATTCAAATAAGTGTAGAGCTTTCTGATGCATTTACACAGACTGACAATTTAGAAATTTCCAATTCAGCAACACAAACATATGAGTCGTCTTCCATTTTAACAGGTTTTTTTTATCAGATAATATAATCATTTTTATTTGATTAAGCAAATTTTATTTTACAACAAAACCAATTGAAAGCTGAACAATTGAAAAATGAAAAGCTTACAAAATTAAACAACGATTTAATTAATAAAATTAAAAAAATATCATCTTCACAACCAAGAAAAGATTTTAGAGATTTAGGACAGCGACAAGTAAGAAGAAGGTCTGTCGAAACTCAAAAATTTGCCTCTAGTAGAAGTCCGGACTTTTTACGTGAAAATACTGGCCGAAAAAAACTTAATACAATAGAAGATATAACAATAAATTTGGAAATAGGTATGACGGGAAAACAGAGGGAAAAAATGAAAAATCATTTAAACAAACTTTCACTTGATATATTTTCACCAACTAATCAATTTAAAAATTTAAAACAAGGAGAAAGCAGCTTCTCAAAATTTGATAGATTTCAAGAAGGTATGCGATGCACGAATGTTTATGATGTGCTTTGTAGAAGAGTGCAACGACTTTTTGAAAGTGGTAAATTTTATTTTTCAATAAAAAAATGTTTATTTTAAGGAATGTTAAAAATCACAAACAATGAAATTTGTGTTGTTATGGCTGGAGATAAGGGTGGAGATAATCTAGCTAATACAAGTAAATTTGGTTTTTTCATCTCGACCACTAATAAACCAAATTCTTACAGAAACTTCACTTTTTTGGTTAACTTTCTTTAAATCTAGTCATATATTACTTTTCAGGCTTGTTGGAGAGGTGATGATGGTAGAAAGCAGCAAGAGAAATGGCTCTCTCCCTTACTTGAACAGATTTACAAAATAAATGATCTTCAATTCCAAAAGGAAATGATAAAAATAAAATGGTATTAATTTTTTAAACAAAAGTACCTCCTTCAATTTTAGGTTTTGTTGCGTTGACCTTAAATTTTTGAAGGACTTTATGGGGCACAAGGGCCCCGCCTCTAGGCATCCCTGCACTTTATGTAGAGCACCAAAAAATCAATTATTTGAATTGGACATTATGCGAACATATGAGGAAGGAAGTGAAGATGAATATTCCTGTAATTTGCCACCACTTCTACAAGCGAATCATTTTAAAATAATTTCTCCAAGCCTTCATGTACTTCATGGAATACTGAATGTTTCATTAAAAATATTATGGGCAAATAGTGGGGAACATGCTGAAGAAATGAGTTACGGAATCATCGGTGCTCGACCTGATGCTCATACTCACAACTTTTGTGGTAAATTAATCCTTTTTATTAAGCTTCTATAATTTAGGAAATAATGTTAAGAAGGTAATAGCAAAACGTCATGAATTATCTTTACTTATTGCTGATCTTAAAAAGAGAAACACCTGGCTAGAATTAATGTTTTCTATTGCTATGGTATTTAGACTTTCTAGAGCATTAGAGTTAAATGATAAAGGCTTAATAAAATTAGAAGAAACATGCAAGACAATAATTAAAATATTTCATGTAATTACATAATTTAATAATTTTCTTTATTTTTTTTTATTTAGGAACTTCTTGGAAAAATTACTCCTAAAATGCATTATCTTCTTCACATGGTAGAATTTGCAAAAGAAAATGGATGGATTGGGCTTTTAAGTGATCAGTGCCTGGAATCTCTACATGCCAAATTTAATTCACTCGTAATTTTTAATTTAATTAATTTATAAATTATTCAAGGTAAGCCGTTATCAAAACATTGGAGATCGTTCATTGGCTTTAGAGAGGATGGTTCGTCATCAATCTCTTTGGAACTTTATATATGATACAAAGAATTGTATGGATGTAGATGAATCAGAAAATGATTTCGAAGAAAATTTAGAAGTAAATAAAGAAAATGCAGCTCCTGTTTTATAAAAGGTTTTTGTTTTTTTGATGCTCACTCTTTTTTAATAAAATTTAATAATATTTACATTTTTGTTAATTTTTTTACAATTTTGATTCATATCAATACTTAATTTTTTTGATTGTTTCCATTTATTTGTTAAAAACCACCACACTTCGTAATCGCTGCCTAACCTCCCAGATCGGACGCCTTCGGACACTACATCTCTGCAAATCTTTTCTCTAACCTAAGTCCTGTCTGTCAACAGAGCTGACCCGCTGTGCAAACTCGAGATATTAAATTTTAGAGTTGGTAACTTCAATTTTTGGAAAAATTGAAACAAGAGTAGTGCTTAAAATGAGAGGGTAAATTATAGAAAGAGAGAAAAGCGAGACAATTCACTAAGTCCGCGTTAACCCGCTGTGCTTACGTTAATTTTTGCTGTAAACGTGATAAAATTTTATGTATTTTTCTAAAAAATCTAAAAAATTCTTTACACGATGTTATATTCTATTAAATATTATATATTACCTTTCTATTTAGTCATTTGACAAGAATTATTTGTCTAACATTTTTATTAGACAATACATTTATTCTTCCGATTCCACTATTTATTAATTTATAATTTATTAATCTTAATAATTAATCATAAGAAAACATTTGTAGTAATTTTCAATTTTTGAATTTTATTTTTATATGCCTAAACTAAACTAGCTTTTTTATTTTTTCAGTGCCATATATATATTATTGATTTAAGTGAATTTACTAACCATTTTTTATAATATTTTTGTTTATATTTTCAGGAGATACTTTTTTAAGGATTTTTAATTTTAAATAATTTTATGAGCGAAAAGAACGCATTCAACTCGTCGGTCACATTTGCAAAGGTTGTTTCTGGTGGAGGCCTTCCTGCTGAAGACCATAATGTTGGAGGAGAAATAAATTCATCAGGATCAGCTACGGATAATGAGATTAAGTCATCAGAAGATTGGCCTTCTTTAGAGGTTGTAGCTCAGCAGAAATGTGAAGAAAATAAATCAAACAATAAGCCATCTGCAAAGAAGCCCATAAATAATTCAAAAGACAAAACGCAGGAGACTTCTACTGGAGACGAGACGGAGACCAAAGTATTTATTATTTTAAATATAGGGGAGAATTGGTAGTTTTTTTCAGTATTTTTTAACTTTTTTTTTTACTTTCAATTAGGGGGTTGTTGGGGTTTTGGTTAAATGTTATTCTATACAAGCCAAACCCTAATTTTCGATTGAATACAAAATTTGGTGAATTTAATTGTCTTAGTTTTTTTTTTTGACCAATATCTTAAATTTTATAAACAATACTTTAAATTAAACTTTTATTAAATATTCTATACATAAAGTTTTTAAATATGTTAATTTAGGCGGAGGAAGTTTCTGCAAATTCACCAACAGCAATTAACAGTCCTGCTGGTGGAAACAAAAAAATGTCTAAAAATAATTGGAAGAAATTGGATATTGAAGTAGATTATAATACAGCTCGTGAAGTTTCTGACAGAAGGCGTGAATTTGCACGTAGAAGGGACTTTGAGAGACGTGAAAGACCTCAACGAAGGAACACAATTTCTGGACGTGATTGGAAGGAAAATGGAAGGGAAATGCATGGAGTTGGAAGAGATGTTGGAAAAGAAAATAATAATAATTGTTCTGAACCAAAAAATGATAAAAACAATTTTGTCCCGAGACATAATAGAGCTGATAGAAACAGATTTGACAATAATAACCATCGTCGACAAATCTCGAAAGAAGGCAACGAAAACGCTGTGGTTAAAACTGAAAGGAATAATGGAGAACAAGTGGAAACAAGTCCTCCTTTGAATGTTTCTCACAATAATAATAATAATGAACAACCTCAGGATCAGTCTTATTGGTATATCTATTTAAAGCTTTTTGTGTTAAAACATAGACTAAAACAAAAATTTTGTAAATTTTTTAATACTTTATTATATTTTTCAAAAAATATGATAAGAATATTTTTTTTTAAACTAAATAAATTTTTTTTTTATTTTTGTAGGTATTTTGATGATATTTCGAATGGATATTATTATCAGCATTCTGGTTCACAGGGTTGGAAGAAAAATTCAAAACATAGACAACATTCAAATAATAATTATTATAGGCCACAACGACAATATTCTCCAAATCAAGGAAGATATCCAATTAATAGGTATTTAAATTATTTTATCTAATTTTTGAACTTTAAAAAATGTCTTTAGTACATTTGTTCTAATTTTTTAAATAATTTTTAATAAAATTTTAGGCAAAAATATTTTAAAAATTCCACGTCAACGCAAACTGAGCAAACAAATAATGTGACTGGAATTGTATGTATAATAATTTAAAAAAAATTTATTTAATTTTTTAGAATAATTCACAAGGTGGTCAACGTGGAAATGGATATCAACCAAGATCTCATCATAGTGGAGGGGGGCATCGTTATAATAATGGCCTTAATAATGCTTATAAATATAATAATAATAATAATAAACGAATGGATGAACAGCTTTTCTCAAATTCATATTTTTGCTCAAACAATGCTATTAATCATCATTGGACTTCATCTCTTCAGCAATTGAATATTTCGGTTAATTTTTAATTAATTAATAATATTTTTATTATTTGAATATAATTATAAACATAATTTAGTGATATACTTTTTTATAAAAAAGATGGGGTACAACAAAAATATTTAACTTTATATTAGAGATCTAGCTGTATCTGGACACAGTCCTAGATTTTTCCTGGGGTCCAGAATCCAGGTCTAGTTTTATAAAAATCTCTATCTCTACTTTGTATTATCCCTTACTAGACTTTTTTAATTTTGTTGAAGTTTACTTTGTTTATTGGATATTAAATATTTACTTATGTGAAATTAAATAAATTTGCACTTAATAAGAATTTATTATAAATTATTAACTATTTTTTGCCTATAATTTTTTAATTTATTTTTAGGGTATTTCACCAACTGTTGTTACAGCTACTGCTGTGCCTTCTACGCCTTCTACTTCGCTTCTTTCTCCCAATGGACTAATTCCATTTCCACTTGTAGTTGCTGCTAATACTCTCCAAACAGCTGCTGTGGTTGTTGCTGCCGCTACAACAGATCAAGTGCCTACAACAACTACTACACAATTTGCCCCAACTATTATTACTACAACATTTCCTCAAAATGCAATTTTTGTGGCGCCTATAACTACTCCATATGTACCAGTAGATGACTGTAAACTTGGAGAACTTGTGCGTGGTCAAATGTAAATTTATTTAAAAACGTATTTTTTTTTTAATTTATTTAATTTTTAGTGAATATTATTTCTCAGCGGATAATTTACAAAAAGATTTCTTTCTACGGAGAAAGATGGATGCTGAAGGATTTTTGCCACTTAGCCTTATTGCCGGTTTTCCGCGTATTCGTTCACTCACTGATGATGTGTCATTCATTTTGAGTTGTCTTCGTGACAGCGAAAGGATTGAATTTAGTGCTGATGAGCTTAAAGTAATTATTAAATTAAATAAAATCAATTATTATTATTTTCTAAAGATTCGTCCTCGTATTAATCCACAACAATGGCCTTTACACGAATCCAGTCCCCAATCTGGAACTGAAACACCGCTACCGGCTACAATAAGTGACGATGATGGTAATAAATGAAAAGTAAAGGAATAAATATTATTATTATTAATTATATATCTCTCTCATAGCCTATCAACTTATTATTTTGTCTGACGTATTTAAGGCTTTATTTCAAAAAAATGACATTTTCACAAATGACAATTGACAGAGGGGATATATTAATGCACAATGTTGTGTACTGTTTGTTGTTTTATATTTCACTTCTGTCGATTAACATTTAGTTAAAATGTTATTTAGTGAAATAGCCAATATGGGCGCAAGAAATATCCAAGAATTTCTATTTTAAATGCCCAATTCTTTTAAAGAATCTTTCATTCTCTAAAACCCATTTTTTCTAAAAACCCATTCTTCTTTAAATCGATTTTCTTGGTGCGCCTTTGCTATGGGACGATTGATTTTATTATTCTTAATTTTAATGTCTATCAAGGATTTTATTTTTAAAGGGAGGAAATTACTTGAGAGAAAATTTAAAAATTTAAATTAAGAATTTCTTGGTAATTATCTCCCTTTTAAAATCCTTGATTTTAATTTTGGCGTTCAGAAAAGTAACGTTTTCGTTTTACACACCCCGCTGTGACTCGATTGTTTTAATTCTGATTTATTTAAATACAATATTATAAAACGGGCGCATAGTTATCTTTAAAAAGAAGAGTAAAAAACAAGTTTTTTAATTCAATGCCTTGATGCAGCGATCACAGCATTTAATTTTTTTCGGGCATCACTTCCTTCAGGGAAAGAATTAACATCATAGTATTGTGGTGCAATTTGAATCTAAATAATACTTTTAAGAATTTTAGAAAAATATTTCTTTTACCAGCCATTCTGGACGAACATCAGTAACTGTTCGAATATAGTTTTTAGTTGTAAGAACAAATTCGTTGTACAAAGCCCATTCTGGTTTATGATCAAGTACTGATGATGGGTGTAAATTAACAATTTGATTATCTTTTATTGTTACATAATGACCACTTCTTTCTAAGTGGGCAACCTAAAAAAAAAAGAAATAAATCTTTATTTAAGTAGAAACCTGCATAAAGAATCCCGCAACGAGTGCTTTTCTTATATTTATGTAGTAATCTCGTGAATTAAAATCAGCAGAAACGCGCTGAAAAATTTCTTTCTTAAATTAATTCTAAAGGACTAATCCTTATACCTTTAAATTAAATTTGTCCATAATTCTTGCTAATTGGGACCTTACATCATCAGCATTCTTTAATGATCGGTAATTTATAAAATTTTGATAACACCATTGTGGATCATCTTTATCTTTATAATAATAATAATAATTAAAATTTATTTAAAAATATTACTTTGTTTGAATGCATGATAAACATTTAAAAGTGTTAAATGGTCCCCATCAATATGGGCAAATCGTGCCTTTGCCTCATCTGCCTGTTTTTTAATTTCATTTGGTCGAACAAAACACTGGGGAACAGAGAGCATAGCTTAGAAAAAGAAAAGAAATTAATTAATTAAAATAAAATTAAAATATTATAACCTGTAATACTTAATATTTCATTTGAACAACTTAAATCCGTTGAAGCTATAAGCATTTTTGCCATTTGAGGATCTAAAGGAAATTCAGCCATTAATGATCCAAGTTGAGTTAATTCTCCATTATCTTAAAAATATTTTTTTAAAACAATAAAGAATAAATAGCTATTTAATTTTCTTTTTAAAATTAAATTCTTTACCATCAATTGCAACTAAATAATTTAATAATTCAAGAGCTCGCATAAGAGTTTCCGGTGCAGGAGGATCCATAAAATCAAAATGAACAAGATCTTCAATTCCCAACTTTTTTAATTGTAAAACTACTGAAGCCAAATTTGAACGAAGAATCTACACAAAATAAACTTTTTTAATAAAATTTAAAAAAAACCTCAGGATAAGTCTGTTCTTGCATATCAGTTTTATAAGCCTTTTCTGTGTAAAGTCGAAAGCATTTTCCTGGTTTTGTTCGGCCTGTATTTGTATTTAATTATTTCAATTGTGTATTTATTTTGTATTTATTAGGTTTTTTTGTGATTTTACTTTTTTTTTTTATGATTTCATTTTAAGTTATATTTTTAATTTAATAAATATTCATATATCAATTGATGTTGTATAAAATTTACCAGCTCTTCCTGCCCTTTGCATTGCAGAAGCCTTAGAAATTGGACAGACCAAAAGACTCTTTAAATTAATTTTTTAATTTAAAAATAAATTTAAACAAATAAACCTCAACACGAATTCGTGGATTATAAACTTTTTGTTTAGAAAAACCAGGATCTATAACAAAAACAACACCATCAATTGTAAGAGATGTTTCTGCAATATTTGTGGAAACAACACATTTTCGACCTTAAATTTAAAAAATATAATTTAAATATTATTTAAAATCATTTACTTATTCCACCAGAAGCTTTATTTGGTGGTGGTGGATCGAATATTCGTTGTTGCATATTTGGTGGAAGTGTTGAATATAAAGGAATACAAACCAAGTCACCAACCTCTGGTCCAAGATTTTGAACTTCTTTTCGAATTCTTTTACAAGCATCCTCAATTTCCTTTAAAAATTAATTAATTTGAAAAATTAAAATATGTCAACCTCTTGTCCAGTTAAAAAGAGTAGGATATCTCCTTGAGTTTCTTCACAAATATGAATTTGAATAACGGTACGAACTGCAGCTTCTAAATAATCACGTTCTGGTTCTGGAGTATACTAAAAATAATTAAATTTTAATAAATTTTTAAATAAAATTAACAAATATTTCGACAGGAAATGTTCGACCAGGAACAGAAAGAAGAGGACAACTATCAAAATAATTTTGGAATTTTCCAGCGTCTAAAGTAGCACTCATAACAACAATTTTCATGTCTTTACGTTGTTTTACAATTTCCTAAAAAATATTTAATAAAAGAATGTTTTGAATAAAGAGATTATGTTTCTATTAAATAAAAGTTAAACCTTAAGCAATCCCATAAGAATATCAGTTGCAAGAGTTCTTTCGTGAGCTTCATCAAGTAAAATAACTTCATATTGTTCAAGTAATGGATTATTCATTGCTTCTCTTAAGAGCATTCCATCTGTGCAGTATTTTAAGATTGTACGATCACTGACACAATCCTCGAAACGAATAGAGTATCCAACTTCTTGGCCAAGCTATTAAGAATAAAAAATTAAATAAGAGAACTCCCAAAAATAACATTCAATCATGTTGGTAATAGCAATAAATAACCAACATAATTGACCACAAAAGAAAACACAATTAAAGTATTTAAATTAAAATAGGTAATAATAATAATAACCGAAACATCCAATTCATCTGCTACACGAGTAGCAACACTCATAGCAGCAACACGCCTTGGTTGAGTACAAGCAACCATATATTTTTTATTCATCATAACACCCTTCTCTCGTGCATAATCTAAACACCATTGGGGAATTTGTGTTGTTTTTCCACTTCCAGTTTCTCCAACAAGTACCAAGCATTGATTTTTATTAAGAAGTTCAAGAAACTTTTCTCGATAATCCCAAACAGGTAAAGTCATTCGTTTCCTCAATAAATCCCAAAAACGTTGAGAATAAGGACGGCCATTAAATGGATTTGATTTATTCTAAAGGTTTGAAAAAATTTTTGTTATTAAATTTAAATCAACCAAATCAAATTTATAATTCATTGTTGTAGCATTTGATTCGACAATACTACGCCTTTTGGGATCTATTACATCAATAGAATCTGATTCAACTATACTACGCCTTTTTGAATCAATTACACCAGAAGTAGGTGAATGAGTGCGTTTTCGACTGTGTGAGACTTCATCAATTTCCTAGTTAAAAATAATTATAATTGAAAATAATCAAAAATAAACCTTTTTATCAATACAAGCAATTTCTTTATCTTTTTTGCTCATTGTTGTAAATTATTAATGAAAAAATAATAGAAAAACTAAAAATAAAGTTATATTCAATAATTAAACACAGACAAAATAAACTGTTTAAAGAACTTGGATTGTGCGGAATTAAAATTCATAACTTCCTTTAAAAAGTGATTTTTAAGATCAATTTGGAACTTCGCCGTTTGAGCGACACTCTTTAAGTTCAGCCATTTGAGCGCCGAATGAGCGACTCAGCGACGAATTTTAAATTATTTTTAAATTGAATTTTTTTTTATTTATTTATTTTCTTCCTCTTCCATTTTTTAAAAAATTTACCTCAATTCTACCATTTTGCAATTTGTACTTAGAACTTTTACTTTTTTAATAGATGCTTCAACCCTGTTCAAGACCATATAAATTTGGGTATAGGATTTACAGGGCTAGTCCTGTTGAGTCCTGCCCTGTTGAAAAAAAATTCCAGCCCTGTAACAGGACCCTGCAAACACGATTTTACCGATCTCTACTAATTTTTCAAAAAATCTTTTTATTGTAAATATTTGTTATTTTCAGTCTTCAAATGAAATCCACTAAAATTTTACTAAAATGTCTAAAATATGATTCTTCTTCAATAAAGCGGTTTCTATCTGTTACATTATCTGAAACTAATCAAAATGAGACCTTCGACTTATCACACAAAGCACCAGTTTTTCCAAAGAAGGCAAGATCGACAGGTGAACCTCTCGACTTTATTGACTACCAAAAAGTAGTGTGTTGTGGTGGTAATGGCGGCAATGGAATTATTTCTTTTCTACGCGAGAAGAATTTAGAATTCGGTTACGTGAATTAAAATAATTTAATTTAAATTTTATTTAGGTGGTCCAGATGGCGGAAACGGTGGGAATGGAGGTCATGTTATATTTAGAGGTGTTTTATTTTGTTTTTTGTTATTATCCTTCAACTTTAGCTAATTCAAAGGTTGGTGATTTGTCGAGAGTAGATTTACTTATGAAAGCTGAAAATGGACAACCTGGTCTAACTTTAAATTCTTTTTAATTTTATATTTAAACTTTTAAGGTCAGGGAAAATGCTGCCATGGTAAAAATGGTGGTCATCTTTATGTGGATGTGCCATTAAATACATTAATTAAAAGACCAAGCGATGATGAACTTTGCCCTGTTAAGGATGCAATATGGGAATTAACTCGTGAGGGAGAAATGTTTATTGCTGCTAGGGGTGGTGCTGGTGGACATGGAAATGCTTTTTACTTATCAAATATGACTCGGAAACCTTTAAAGGCTGAAGAAGGAGGTCGAGGTGAAAAGGCAAAGAAATTTATAAAATAAAAAGGGATCATTTTGCATAATCAAGAATATTTTGTCTATACGGAAATAAAAATTTTTTGATGAAAAAATACCAGAAAATCTTAAATAATTAATAAATATTCTTTAGGTGGCTTATGATATTGAAATGCGTGTAATGGCAACCGCTGGTTTTGTCGGATTTCCAAACGCGGGTAAATCGTAGGTTTTTTCTCTTCATTTTTTAACTCTTATTTTCAGTACTCTTCTCAGGTCAATCTCCCGTGCTAAACCAAAAGTAGCTGCTTATCCTTTTACAACACTTAAACCTAGTGTTGGTATGGTTGAATATTCAGATTGTTTTCAAGTCGCTGGTTTATTTAATATTTAATTAAAATTTTTTAATACTTTTTAGTCGCCGATATACCCGGGTTAGTTAAGGGAGCACATAGAAATGAGGGACTTGGCTTCAGTTTTTTGAGGCATATTCTTCGTTGTGAATGTATAATTTATGTTATTGATTGTTCCCTGTCAGATTTACAAAACCAATGGATTTCATTAAGAAGAGAATTGGAATTATATGATGAAGATTTAAAATCAAAAGAAAATGCAATTGTTTTCAACAAAATAGATGCAGTAGAAGACAGAGTATTTATTTTTAATATTTTATTAGAATAAAATATATCTACATAGAAAGAATTTGAGAAGGAGGTTACAAAAACATTTGCTAATGAACGGATATTCTTTATTTCTGGCAAATATAGATTAGACATTGATCCATTATTGATGTATTTACGTGAAAAACATGAGAGATTTTTACTTGAAAGGGAAGCTTTCTCAAAAAAAGAAGAAGAACAAATGATGATGTAAATTAAATAATTAATTTTTATATAACAAAAATAAGGTTGAAATAAATTTTTATGTTATATTTGAATAAGTTTTGATTTAAGAAAACCATCTCTTCTATTTAATATTCTTTTCCAATTTAATACATGTATTTCCGATTGCCTCACTCTTTCACATTTCCTTAACAATAAAGGAAAATCTTTCCCAGGAAGAGGAAGGCGTGCTGCTAAATTAACATCAAATAAACATCCATTATTATTATTTGAATTTTGTCCGTAATTGATGTCTAAATTAAAATACAAAACAGAAAATCCAGTCATAAAAGCATCCATCCCTAATTTAAATAATTATTAATATATTTATAAAATTAAAATACCTGCTCGATGTCTTCCTCTACTCCCAAAAGTATCTAAATGATTAAAACATCCATTTTGTATTTCGTTTAATCTCGATGTAATAGTTGCCTTAACACTATTTGTATTGTTTTCATTACTTGATTCATCACTTGCTTCCTCAAGTTTTGTTTTAGTTTTCTTTATTCCATTAATTTGTACCTTCTGCAAATTAAACAATTATTCTTTAATTATAGGGCAAAAAGTTTTTCAAAAATAGAAGAAAAAGAGTATTTAAAAGTTTTCCTAATAAATTGTCATAAAAATTCAATTTATATTAATCATACCCCATTATCATTATTTATTTCATTATTACAAGATTTCCTCTTCCTTTTTCGTCTTCTTTTTTCTTTTTCTCTTCTAATTATTTTACCTTTATCTTCATAATCTATTATTAAATCAACATCATGTTCTTTTTGACAATTTTGGCGATTTTTACAGTTACCAAAATTCTAATAAATAAATAATTTAATACATTATCTATTAAAACCTTGTAATTATCACATAATTGTTCAAATTTAATATTTGTTGTAATTTTTTGCAAAAAATTTTTATTTAGTTCAACATTTATTCTACTAAAAAAAATTTCACTTCTAACGTCTTTTGGCAATTTGGAAAATTTAATTGAAATAAAAGATTTTTTTAGCGTTTCCATTCGAAGATGATTTAAACGTTGAGATTTTCTGAAGACATATTCCAAATATGATTTTTCAAACTATAAATAATAATAAAATATTTAGATAATTTGACCAATGAATGGTTACAAACCTCTTCATTTCTGGATGCCAAGTATTTTGAATCTAAAATAGTAGGAGATTCTATGCTAACAAAATTAGATCCATCAGTTATTCCAAACCAATCTGATACATTTGCTACAAATTCATCAACATTTTCAGGCAATGATGTGTAAAAATGTTCATAAATAAATAATAAATCATGAAAAAAAATTTTTTTTTTTAAATAAATTTATACAAAAAGAATTACGTTAAATCCATTATGAAATGCTAGAGACACACCAGATGCAAGAATTTCTTCAAAAAGTGACTTGAAAATATTTTCTCTAGCATTTGCCTGAATTTTAAAGTATTTCAATTAATTTTTAGTTTAATAAAACTAACTGATTTTGTATATCTAATACCATGACTAAATAAACGGTTAAAATCAAAACCATGTGAAGAAAGAAATACAAATGCCTCAGGATCAGCTACAAAAGGTTTTGATTCAAGTGAAAGTATATCAAAGATCTAAAATTAAATTAAATTATTTCTCTTAACAAATTATTTCTTCCAAATGTTTTTTAATTTCTAAACCTTGCATTTATAAGAAATATTTCGACTATTATTTGATTGTTTTCTTTTAAATGTAGCAATTCCCATAGACAAAATTGTCCGAGTTTTTACTGTTTCTTTCGCAGCTTTGTAACGATCAGAGAATGATTGTTTATTAGAAGCATCACCTAGACCACTAAATTCCTAAAAATAATTTAAAATAATAATATTTAAATATTTAAAATAACCAAATCAATTGCGACAATATCTGCTTGTTGAATTGAATTTAAAAGTTGAGGCCATACTATTCCAATATTTTCTCGATTTATTTCAGCAATTGGAATTTTGCTTTTAAAAGCCATAAATAGCTAAAATTAAAACAAAAAATTAATTAAATAAATAATATAAATTTATTTTTTGAATAAATATATACAAATAAAATAAATATTTTAATTAAAAAAAAAATTATTTATTAACAAAATAATTAAAAATAATTAATTAATCAATCAATTTAATTATTTCATCTTTCTTTATAAAAACAATAATAATAACAGAAACATTATCTCCACATCCACGTCTTATTGCATCTGCACAAATTTCATCACAAATATATGACCATAATGATGTTTCATCTTCATTTGAATTTGATGATATTCTACGCTTAAAACAGTCCAAAATAAAATTAATTGCTGAATCTGAAGTAAAACTTTTCCAAAGTCCATCACAAGCCAAAATTAAAAATCTTAAATAAATGTTAATTGAATAAAAGGAAAAGAAGATTTTACTAACATATCATTCAAACCAATTGTTAATTTTTTAATATCAGGAGTACAAATAACTCCATGTGATTTCATTTGTCCATCACCTATTGAACGTGAAATCTCTAAAATTCCCATAACACGACCATCTCTTAAATTATTCAATTTATTTTCTTTTTTAATGTTTAAATTACTTAACAGAACCTCCTGCCTTCTGTATTCGCATTCTTTCTTCAAAAATCATTGGACTATGATCAACAGTTAATTGCAAAGACATAATTTCCTTTTTATCAGGTTTATATCGACAAATAACGGCCTACGATTAAACTTAAAAATTAATATCAAAAAACATATTTTAACCTTTGAATCCCCAATATTCGAACAAAAAATTGATTCATTTAAAATCAATATTGTTGTAGAAGTAGTGCCATCCCTCAAAGTTGGCCTACTTTTAAATAAATAAAATATTAATTTAAAAATAAAAAACCTTTTCTTTGCCAAAGTTAAAAAATCATCATCAATAGATTTATATGTTTCTATGAAAATCTTTTTTATAAATTTTTCAAAAAGTGTAACATCAAAATATTGATTAACATCTTAATTTTAATTAACTTGTTATTATAATAAAAATTAGATTACATTTTTTGGAGACCTCAACAAATTTTAAAACAAAATTCTTTGCACAATATTCTGCTGCATGTTCACCAGCATGACCATCAAAAAGTGCATAAAAGGCAAAACGTCCTTTACTGAAATTTTGGACCCAAAATATGAATCAATTAATTGATCCCATGAGTCCATACACTCCTTGTGTTTCCATCAAATTTCCCATCATCTGGCTCTGGAATGAATCAATTAAAACATGTCTGTCCTGCATTTCTTCCCGCTCTCCTTTTCTGGCAGCACAAACACTCAAAAGAAAATTCGCAGTAAGAGATTCGACTAAAAATCAATTTTAAAAATAAATAGATTAAAAAAATAATTACCTGAAGTATTTGACCCAACAAAAAAGGTAACAGTTTTTCCATCTACTTCATCAGCCTTTACTCTTTTTGGTTCAGAATCTGAAATAAAACTACCATTTCCTCCATCGTCTTCATCATCTGATCCATATAATGAGAAAATAGGAGTATTTGACTTTCTTTTTTGAGAAATACTATCGTTGGAATTCATTTCTAAAATTAACTAATATAATATAAAAATAAAATAAAAATATGATAAGAATTTAATAATAAAAAATATTATATAATAAATGAAATAAAATGTTTATTTTTAATACAAAATAAAGAAGGCAAGTAAATTTAAGCATTTTTAAGTGAATTGTAGGAGATCGAAAAAATAAATAAATAAATTAAAAAATATTTTAATCGAGATTGTCATCTTAAGTAAAAAAATTATTATCGATGATTTTCCTGTCTTGAAATAATTGAACGTCCATCTTTAAATTGAACACGATATACAACATTTGCATTATCAAAAAATCCTTGTTTCAAAGAAACAACAATAAACTAAAGACTTTATTTTAAAAATAAATTAAACCTGACTCTGACTAAAATGATTTTTAATCATTTTTCCAATATTTTCAGTATGTGAAATATCTAATGCAGCATCAATTTCATCAAGAATATAAAAAGGTGCAGGTTTAAATTTTAACATTGACAAAATTAATGAAAGGGCAATAAGTGAACGTTGTCCTCCAGAAAGTTCGCTAATGCTCTAATATTTACATAATTATTAATTAAATATTATTTAACCTTGCATTTCCCATTAAAGGATACTTTAACTTCCAATCCCGAAAGACAATCTTCAGCTCCAGCTGTTGGAACAAGTTCAGCGCTTGCACCCGGAAGAAGAGTTGAATAAATTGAACCAAAATCCTTTAAAAAATTAATTAGCTAATAAATTAAATATTACTGTGCTAATTTGTTTATGTGCAGCTATAAGTTCCTTCTTTTTTCTATCATCAAGTTGTTCAATTGTTTCAAAAAGCTGTTTTTTATCTTTAACTAATTGTAAACGTTTGGCATCTAATTCTTGACATTGTCCTTCTGCAGTATCTAATAAGTGCATTGCTCTTAAGAAAATATTATTTAATAAATAATTGAAACAAAATTTATTACTTTGTATTTATTGTCTGTGAAAGTTCTTTCATTCTATCTTTTCTCTGTTCAATTTCTCTTTTTCCAATATCAAATGTAAAGTTTGTAAAATCAAAATCGTTTCCACGAATTCCAAAATTTTCCTTTTCTTCTATTATCCATGGGTGTGTTTTCTCTAATTGTTTAACCTAAATTATAAGATTTTTATAAAATTATTAAAATAAATTGCAAACTCTTTTAGCAAATTCCTTTGAATTTTTAACAGCATCCTGTGCATCTCTTTCGTTTGATTGATGCTTGTTCTCCAATTGACTTATTCGTTTCTTTAATTCACTAATTTCAGCAGCCTTTGCTCGGACAGCTTTATCTTTTGAACGAATATCCTTATTATAATTATCAAAGTCTGCTTGAAGTTGTTTAACAGTTTCCTTTATTAAAAAACATTTAAAATAATATTATTTAAAAAAAGAAACATTTGCTTCAGCAACTTTTGTTCCAAATTCCTCAAGTTCTTTCCTCTTCTCTTCCCGTAATTTTTCCATATTATCTAGTTCTTTTCTATCATTTTCAATTGAATCTTCTAACGCAGAAATTTCTGCTCTTAAATTATTTAAAATATAAAAATTATAAATAAAAAATAAACCTCAGACTTGCAAGACGTTCTTTAGCATTAACAAAAGTATCCTTCATTCTATCCAATTCATTTTTAGCATTAGCTAATTCATTTTGTGCAGTTCTTTTTTCATTTTCCTTTGATAAATTTAACAATCTTATAAAAAAAAATTAAATACTTGAAAATTTTCGTCTTTCTTCTGTTGTTCCAGTTCATAAATACGTTGTTTCAGTTTGTTAATATCAGGTAAATCATTTTCTATTATTTCTTTTGCATCCTTTACCTCAGATTCCAAACGTTCAATTTCTTCAATTAAAATTTCAATTGGATTAAGTTTAAGAGCAGAATTTGCTGCATCCAAATGTTGTTTCAAATCTCGTAGTCTTGCAGTTAATCCTTCGAAGCGTTGTTGGATTGGACGAAGAGAGTCCAGTTTAGCTAAAAAAATATATAAAATTATTTTAAAAAAGAAATAAACAATAATACATCTTAATGAATTAATTTCTTGATTAATGGCAGTAATTCTTTCATATTTGCCAAAAACATCGTGAAGTGCACTTAAAACAGAGGCTTTTTGGCTTCTCGAACCACCAGTTAAAATTCCACGAGGATTAAAATCTTCTCCATTTAATGTCACTGTTCGGCAATTTACTTTTTGATTTTTATAGGTTAACATATCAGCTTGTTCCATAGTTAAACAAATCTAAATTTAAATAATATTTAAATAATTAATAAAAATACCAAAGAATTCCCAAATACATAGTTTATAACTGATTCTAATTCAGGTGGATATTCAATTAATTCTCGAGGAACAAAAACATTATCTTCACCAACCATACGTTTTGCCTCTTGAATTTGAGATTGACTAACAACACCACGGACCTCAATTTTATCCATTGGAAGCATAGTTACTCGATTTTGAATACATTTTTTGTCGATAAGAATTTTTGCAATTTCAGCTTTATTAACCACAATGTTATAAATCTATAATTAATTTAATTAATAAATCTAAATATTTTCACAATTAATATCTCAATTTTAAAGTAATCTTAAAACGAAATTTATGAAAACAAAAAACTCAACCCTTCCTCCTCCAACAACTTCAAGCGCTGTTGCAAACTTGGGATCCTTCAATTTAAATAATTTAGCAACAACTCCTTTAACATTTTTTCGATCAAATCCATCATAAGGATTTTTATAATTAAATTGTAAATTAAAATAACTAAATAAAGTAAAAGATATAAATAAATATTTGAAAGAATTACCGAGCCTCAAAAGTGTCAATTTCGCGGGTAAGTTCATCATTTTCATGACATAAACGCCTCCGTTCATTTTCCAAATTTTTCTCTAACTCAGGATTAAAATTTAATGAATTAAGTTCTTCCTTAATGTAAAGAATAAAACTTAATATAAGACTAAGAACCTCAATTTTGGCAATATCAGTTTCTAATTTCCTTTTCGTTTCATGACCTCCTGTTGAGCGACGCTTAAAAGAGTTTAATTCCAAACGTTTTTTTTCAAGAATTTTTTGTGATTGTGTTATTTGCATTTCTAATTTTTGTAAATTTGTTTGTTGTTCAGAAAGTTTTGTTCTTGTAGCTAAAATTATTTAAAGTGAATTAAATATTTAATCTCGAATTTATAACCAATTAATTGCTCCTCTAAAGTAACAGCGTTTCCCATTTCATCTGTGGTCATTCCACGAGCTAATGCTTCTAGTTTTTGACGAGCTCTTTGAACAGCTTCTTCTGCCAATAAACCAGAACGTTCAACGTTCCCATTCTCAGATAATGCAGTATCAAGCTGTTTTTTCTTAGTTTCCAAATGTTGTCTATCACTAATTAATGATTCATTTTTACGTTTAATCGAAGTATGTAGTTCCCTTAAATTAGCCTGTGAAGAGTAAATTTTAATAAACTTTTTTAAAGATAAAAAACCTCTTTTCCATCCTTTTCAGACTCAATCTTCGCAAGAGAATTCTGTTTTTCTTTAAGTGATTTCTCCAATTTTTGCAATTCAGGGGCAACATTTTTAGCCCTTTCCGCTTCCATTTTTTGCAAAGTTTGTTCCTCACGTTTTGCTTCTTCTTGTAGTTGAGTAATTTCTTCTTCAATTTCTTTTATTCTCTGTCGAAATGTTTGAGACTTCTTTTCTAGTTCTTTTATTTGTAACTAGAATAAAAGTATAAATATCAAATTCTTTAAAAAAAAGTTTAAAAATATTATTTCACCTGACTATTATGATAATCGTACGCAGTAAACTTCCTCTCAAAAAGTTCTAGTTCACGTTCTATCCTCTGATATTCCAAATAATTTTCTCGGTCCTTCTTTAGTCGTTCAACACGGGGAAATATATCTTCATCAAAAAGCTAAAATAAGAAATGCAAAAAAATCTGTTATGAGAAAAACCCTGTTAATTTCTTCAACTTTTGAATCTTTTTTTTCAATTATACGAATTGCATTTTGTTTTTTACATTCATACATACGTACTCCTGCAGCTTCTTCTAACATTGAAAGAATCTAATTTCAAATATTAAATAAATAAAAGTTATAATTTACTTCTAATGGTTTCATCCCAAGAACTTTTGTTATACGTCCTTGCATAATCAAAAAATGTGGATTGTTTACATTTATACCAACCATTCGAAATAGATCAGAAACACGCTGATTAGTTGCAATTGTTCCATTAATCTGATAAGTATTTCTTCCATTAATTATTATCTAAAAATTTAATGTCTAATTTTATTTCATTTTTAAAATAAACTTGTCTTCTAACAACAATTTCTTTACATTTGTTATACCCAGCTGGCTGCTGATCGCTATTATCAAAAACAATAGTAACAGTTGCACGATTTATACCAGCTTGACCTTGTTTATAAACAAGATCAGTCAGAGTATGCGCACGTACATTTGCCTTAATAAAGGTTAATAATTTAATTCTTATGAAGATTAAAACAAAAACTCTTACCAAATTAGTTATCCCAAGTAGAAAACAAATTGCATCTAAAATATTTGATTTACCAGAACCATTTAAACCAGTTATAGCATTAAATTGAGGATCTAGTTTGTCCACTACTTCACGTTGAGAATAAGATTTAAATCCTTCAATTTCAATCTTTTTAATACGCATTCCTTTAAAAAAGAATGAATTAGTTTAGGAATAGATACATAGATCATGTAAATATGCACATATAAATATTTTTTTAGGTTGTATGACAATTGTACATAGGGACAATTGTGCACATTTTTTGTATTTATTTTTACTATTCTAACGATTTTTGTGCATTTCCTTTATTTTGAATTTATAAAAAACAACTTTAATAATTTATTCCATTAAATCAACATTTCTTTTATTAAATTAAAAAAAAAAAAATTATTTTAATTATTATTATTAATTTCTGCTATTATAAAATTAAAAAAAAATCCACGACATATAATAATTTAATTAACTAAATTTTTAGATAAAATTTAATTTTAGAATTCTAAACAGGTGATTAATTAATAAATTAAAGAATATATACATATATAATTTATTTATTTATTTAGAGTTAAGAATTTTATTTTAATTTTATTAATTAACATTTGAATAAATAATTAAAATTAATTTTTTTGGTAATTAAAGTTAGTTTAAAAATATTAATTTATTAAATTTAGATTTATTTGATTTAAATTATTTATAAAATAACCAAATTTTATCAAAATTATTTATTAATTAAAAATTATTTAATTAAAATAATTATTTTTATTTTAAATAAAATGAAAAATTTTAATATAATTTTAATTTTATTTTATTTTGGAATTAAATCAACTATTGAAGCAAAAGAACCATACCATTTTTGTAGTAATAATGAAGGAGTTGATTTGGTATAAAAATAAATAATTAATTTAGTTATTTATAATTAAATAAATAAATAAATAATTTAATTAAATAATTAAAAAATAATTAAATAATAATATTTTAAATACAAATAAATTAATTTTTAAATTTTCCTTTATTAATTAAAAATAAAATTATTAAAAATTAAATATATATTTAATAGTTTAAATAATTTTATTAAAATTTTAGGAAGCAAATAAATTGTTTGGTAAAAAAGATTGTAGTATTTATAGAAAAATGGGTAAAAATATATTTAATAATAATAAATAATATTATTTTATATTTATTAAGCGGCAGATGCTTGTTATTCTCTGAAATTGTAAATATTAATTTAATAATAATAATTTTATTTATTTAGATGTTCAGGCGAGAGATGTCGAGATGAGTACTGTCAGTTATGATGAGGTTGGAAATTTTTTTAATTGTGGATTTTCTTAATTAAATAAATATAAATTAAATAATTTAATTCTTTTCTTTTTTTTGTATTTGTTTTAATTAATTAAAGGAAAATATTTCTTTAAATTAATTAATAAAAATAATTTAAAAAATTTATTTAAAAATTTAAATATTTTTAAATTAAATTTTAATTATTTTTAATTAAATTATTTTTTCATTAATTATTTTTAAATATTTTCTTTAAACCTTTTTTTCTATTTGAATAAATTATTTTAAATAAAAAAATATTTTAATTAAAAAAAAAATTTTTTTTTAAATTAATAATTGGAAAAAGTGCTTAAATTTATAAAAAAAATAAAATTTAAAGAATAATTAAATAAATATAGTAAAAGATAAAATAAAAACAAATTTAATAAAATATAAATAGAAAAAGTGCTTAAATTTAAATTAAAATAAAAAGTTTTTTAATATTTAATATATAATTAAAAAATAATTTTTTTTTTTTAAATTAAATAATTATTTTGAAAAGAAAACTTAAAATAATATTTATGACAATTAAATATTTAAATAAATAATTATTTTGAAAAGAAAAAAAAAGATTAAATATTTAATTTTAAAAAATAAAAAAAAATGTTTAACAAAGCAAATATTGCTTAATTTTAATTAATTTAAATAATAAATAATTTTTTTTTTTAGTAAATAAATGATTAGAATAAATTAAATAAAAGAAAAAAATTAGAAAATTAGGAATTTAATTTTGGTGAATTAGAAAATAAAATTTAAAATTATTTTCTAATTAAAAATTGTTTAAATTTCAATCAACTCTTTTTTTAATATTAAAATAATAATTTTTTAGTATTTTTCCATTATATGTCAATAATTTTGTGAACATTTTTTTGAATTAAATTTTATTTAAAATAATATAAAAATTCTTTAATATTTCCCCCAAAGTAAGTACATATTCATTAAATTGTCTAAGGCAAAAATATTTTTTTGCCCAAATATAATAATAAAATTTAATTTTAAAAAATTGTCCACAAAACTATTGACATATAATGGAAAATTACTGAATTTTTAATTATTTATTTTAAATATTAATTAATTTGCATATTTTGGAACATTCTTCTATGTTTATCGTCAATTAATTCATTTCCATTATTACAATATTCATATAACCTTAAAAATATATAATTAATTATTTTAAATATAACTAATTAAATTTATTTTCTTTATAAATAATTCATATTAAAGAAAAAATATTTAAAAAGTTATAAATAATATTTATATTTATTTATTTAAATTTCTTTTAAATTTAATTTAAAAAAAAAAATTATTTTTAATAAATAAATTATAATAATAATACCTTGTATTTAATTAATTTAGATATTTCTATAGGATTAACATCTATTAAACCTTTTGGAAATTCTTTAAATAAATATTTTTGTACTTCTTCATCTTCATGATTTAATAAAAAATTTACAATAAAATGTTTAAATTTTTCAATAAGATCTTTATTTCTATTTTTTATTGTTGTATATAAATAACGAAATGAATTACTATTTTTGTTAATTAATAAATTATTTATAACTTTACATTCTTCATATGTTATTGTTTTCTTTTCATCTTAAAATAAAAAAAATAATTTAATTTTGGGAATTATTTTGTAAATAATTTTTAAATTTATAAACAATTAAAAGAAATAATGACGAGAAAAAAAAAGTCTCGTTATTCTTGAACTTTAATCTTTATATAAATTATTTTAATTTAATTTACAGAATTATTAAAATAATATATCTAATTAATTAATTAATTAATTAAAAAATAACCTTCAATATTATAAAGCATTGAAATATGATCTTTATTATCAATTTCTGGATTATAAGAAAATTTTATTGGATAAATAGAACCATCATTTAATAAATTTTCAAGTTGATTATTTTCTAAAATTATAAATTTATTTATTTTATTTTAAAAAAATAATTTAATTATTACCTTGTATTTTATAATTATTTATATATTTAAAATGTTCACCATTAAAAATGGTTAATTTTTTCATATTTTCTATAATAATATTTGTAAATTCTTCCATATCTTTATAGTTATATATATATTGTAAAATATTTAAACTTAAAAATTAATTTAAATTAAAATATATTAATATAATTGTAATTATTATTTATTACCTTTTTGAATTAAATTGTTTAAATAAATTATTATAATATTCATTATTTTTTTTAATAAATTTTATAAATAAATTAATTAACTCTTGAATTAATTCAAATAAATTTAAAATAATAAACAATTCTCTTTCAACTTTAATTATATTTTTATTATTTAAAATATTAATAAACTTTAAATAAAGTTCATTATCGTTCCTGTTTAAATTAAAATTATAAAATATTTTTAAAAAATTTTAAAAAAATAAATTGAAAAGTATTTTTTCCTTTCTATACCACAACCATTATATATTTATATATATATTATTAATTTTTTAAAAATAAATAATTAAATATAAAATTAATTATAAATAAATTTACAATTCAAATCCCCCATTTTCTTTTTTTAATTTATTTAATTTATTTATTGCTTCATTAAAATATTCTTTATTATTATTAAAGTAGTATATATTAGTAGTATCTAATATATTATTTTGTTTTAAATATTTTTTATATTCATTTAAATTCATAATTAAACTTAAATCTTTTAATCTTGAACAAATAATATTAAAATAATAATTTCTTTCTTCTATTTGATAATTTGTTTCATATTTAAATGAATTTAATAATTGATTAAATTTATTTTCATAATAATTAATTATCTTTTAAATAATACAAATAAATTTAAATTTAAAATATAAAATGTTTAAATTTATTAAAAACTCCGAAAAAAAAAGAATTAAATTTATGTACATATTTATAAATTTTTTTTTAATTCATTTAAAGATTTTGTTGTATCATCTGTAGCAATTTCTTATTTTTGAACTTGAAGCAACTAAATTAAATTATTTTTATATTTTTAATTTTAAAAATATTAAATATTTAATTTTTATAGAAATTTTTAGTTTGGAAAAAAAAAAAAAATAATAATAAAAATAAATTCATTCTTATTATTTTTTTTTAATTTAAATTTTTTAATTTAATATTTTGAGTGAAGGAAAAGAAATAAATTAATTAAAATGATATAAAATAAAATAAATTGATAAAATTTAAATGGTAATAGGAAATAATGTCCTTTAACAAAGAATTGACCTTTTTTTAAATTAGGTACATAAAAAAAAATTAAAATTCTTTAATTATTATTAAATAAATAAATATGGTAATACGGTATTTATTTATTTGACTTAAAAAAAATTTTAATTTTAGTATAATTAATTCCATTTAAGGTATTACAATACTTTAATACCGTTATTTACGAACCAATCAATGTTTCAATAACAAAAATGTTGAAAAATTTTTTTAAATAAAATAGACCTATGTATGTATTTCTTAAATAAAAATTATATAAAATTATAATTTTAAATTTGTTTATTTTTTTCTTTCTTTAAAATAAATTAGAAATCTTATTTTTATGCTAAAAAAAAGTTTTTTTTTTAAAAATAATTTTAATTATTATTGGATAATTGCTATAAGACATTTTTTAAAAGAATTTAGTATTATATCTACATATTTCTTCTTTTAAGTATTTTTTTTTAAATTCTTAATATAGTTTTTATGAAAAGTTTTTATCTCTTTTAAATAAACATTTTTATTGTCTAAACTCTAAATAAAGAAGATAACAAAATTATTCATAAAACTTTGACATTCTTACAATTAGCACTTTAAATAGTGAAATTCGTTAGACTCTTTTTATTTAATTTATTTTTTTTAAATAATTTTAGATGGATGTCTATAAATCAATTAAAAGATCTGTTTCTTCAAAAGCAACAAACATAATTGGCTCTTCTCGATATTCTAATCAAACTTCATTTATACCTGAACAAAAAACTGAACCAATTTCTACTTGGATTCATCCACCAGGTTTTTAAATTAATTAATTAAATTTTATTTTATAATTTTCTATTCTTTAGATTTATTAATAAAAGGATGTGTTGAATATCAAGTAATAATGTTTGGTTTTGTTGATGTTAGTAATTCAAAAGGTATAGCAGTTGTTCAAGATGCTATTGTTAAATTACGTTCACAAGCTTTAACAAAACAAAATGAGACTGGTAAAATACCTAAAACAAAAAAGGTTTTTAATTTAATTTAATTCTTTATTTAATTATAAATTTAAAGATAAAATTACAAATCAGTGTTAATGGAGTAAATATAATTGATCCTAAAACTAATGCAATTCAATTTAAGGTTTTATTAATTTTTATTTAATAAATAAGTTATTTAAGCATCCAATACATCGAATTTCTTATTGTGTTAAAGATAAACAGGTTAATTAATTAATTTCAAATAAAAGATCAGTAAATTTTTAAAGAAAATGTTAAGTTTTATTGCTAAAAATGATGTTGAAAAACTTCAATGTTTTGTATTTTTGTGTGAAAAAATGGTTGATAATATAGAAAAAACAATTTGTCAAGCTTGTGATCTTGCACTTGAAGTTTAAATTTTTTTTTAAATTAATTTTTATTTAAAAGCGTCATGCAAAAAAGAAACAACGTGCATTTGAAGATCAGAATCAGATAATTTTTTTATTGAGGAAAAAAGTTTCTGAATTAGAAAGTTATTCTGCACAATTAGAGGCTAAATTGGCGCGTTGTGTTTGTACACAAAGTACCAAGGTTTTATTTATTTTTACTTATTATTATATAAATATTGGGTCAACTTTGAAAGTCTACATTTTTATAATAGGCTTACCGCGAAAGTTGACACGACCTTTGATTAAGACTTAAAAGGTGGATTCAAGAAAAATAATTTTTTAGTTTGATCATTAAAGACATAAATTCACTTATTTTTAGAATTTATGTATAATTAAATGATGTCCTAATTTTTATTTTTTCAGGATTTATTAATTCCTCTTTCACCAATTCCACCTCGTCCTCCTTTGGATGGAACTATTTCCAACGTTTATTCATTGCCTTCAAAACCTTTTTCTTCCCCTCCTCCTTTGCCTTTAGCTCCACCTCCACGTAGAGCAAGTGCTACACAAAACGATACAAAACAAATATTAGAAGAAGTTTTTCAACAACAACAGAAACAAAATGAGTCTATTTCTGTTCCAACTAATGTTTTTGATGTTTTTATTAATTTATTTTTAAAAAATATTTTTATATTTTCAGAACAATTTTAATCCACGAGAGGATGAAAAGAAAAATTGTATTGGCCATGCTTCAGTAGTAGAAACAATAAAGTCTAAGACAACACAAGATCTTGAAGAATTACTACATCGACTTGATTTTCAGTAATTTTTTGTTTAATTTAAATTAATTTTTCTTTTATTTTTATAAATTAATTAATTATTTAGAAATAAAGAAGAAAATGCTTATCATTTGGATAGAGGAGAAATTGAAGATACTTTAAATGATTGGCCAGTAAATTTAGAAGACGAATCAGATGAAAATCCCAGTCAAATTCCTGGGCCATCATTAAAGAATTAAATTCAAATAAAATATTTTTTTGGATTAATTTATTAAGGTTTTAAATTTTTATATATTTTTTAAAATTATTTTTACATTTTTTTTTCTCATTTTTTGGTGATTTTTTAAAATTATTATTATCTTGTGATTTAAGATTTTCTTACCTTCCTTTTTTCTTTTAATGTTTCATATGCCTAAATTTTTTTTCATAAATCTCTTAATTAATTTTTTACTTAAAAATACCTTTGTATAAATATTTTTTTAAATTAAAATAATATTAATTATTATTGGATTTCCATTTTTATATTTATTTTTTAATATTTAAAAATATTCATTTCATTTAAAATCAAAACATTGGATGGATATGATACTTTTAATTTCTGCAATGTTTGGTCCAAGGCTTTATCGTTTGATCGATCAACGACGATTATATGAACCAAATATATTAGAATCTACAGGAAATAAAATGTTTGCTATTGGGAATTGTGTTAATGGAATAACCATTGCAATGTCCCCACTTATTGTTCCTTATATTTTATTTTCTTGGTCTACTTCAAGTTATTCGTCAGCAGCTAAATTTATTGCAATATTTTATTTCTCAGCTTTTGTGTTAAGAACTTGTGGACGTTTAACTAAGTTTGTTTAAATTATTTAATTAATTTAATTATTAAAATATAGTAATGAATATGCAAAGTTTATTAAAACTCTTGATCGTGCAAAAAATAAACCAAATTCTCGTCCAACTTCAGAAGACAAAAAACGTTTGAAACGTTACGATTATGAGGTAAATATTAAAATATTGTTTTTAAATATTAAGGATTTTTAAAAATAATTTATATTAACCAATTTTGAATTATTTTCTCTGAATCTAATTTTAATAAACCTCACACAAATAATTCTATTAAATAATTTAAAACTTTAATTTAGATATTTGCTGCACCAATTGATTTTTCTGCTTCAACTATTCCAAATTCTAAATGGTTTGCTCCTTCTTATGTTCAAAAAAATAATTTAATTGAACCATTTAATACAATAAGAAGTTGGTCTTCTTGGATAATTGCAAATACTTTTGGTCGTAGAATTCTTTATCCTGGTTCTTTAACAATTTTACATATTCTTGCACAAGATCAATTATTAGAAGGACGTAGTAAACTTTTAGAAAAAGTAAATAAAAATTATTTTAATTTTTTAAAATTTTAATTTTAGTGTGGTCAAAGAAATATTTTATTAACAGAAGATAAAAATAAAATTGACACAGTCTTTATTGATAATCGTTCAGATGAAGAAAATGAAAATGGAAAAACATTAGTGTAAGTTTTGTAATTTTTTTTTTACCTTTAAATTAGCATTAGTCTAAAGATTTAATTTATTTTTTTATTTCGGTATTTGTTGTGAAGGGAATGCTGGTTTTTATGAAATGGGAATAATGATAACACCATTAAATCTTAATTATTCAGTTCTTGGATGGAATATGCCTGGTTTAATTTATTTTTTAATTAATTAATTTATTCATTTTTTAAGGTTTTGCTGAAAGTACAGGAATTCCAAAACCAAGAGCAGTTCTTATTGCAATGCAGGCTGTTATGAAATTTGCAATTAATAATCTTGGTTTTGAACCTGAACAAATTGTTCTTTTTGGATGGTCAATTGGAGGTTATTTTTTAAATTAAATTTTAAAAAAATTCTTTAAAGGATTTCCTGCGACTTGGGCTGCAGCAAATCATCCAAATATTAAAGCCCTTATTTTAGATGCTAGTTTTGATGATTTGGTTTAAATTTTTTTTAAAAACAATATTTAAATATATAATTTTTAGGCTTCTTTAGCTGTTGCTAAAATGCCTTCTTTTTTATGTTCTTTTGTAAGATATACTGTTCGTAAATATTTAAATTTACCTATTTCTTTACAGGTAAAGGGTGGTTGGTATATTATTTAATTAATTTAAATATTTTATAGTTAAATCAATATCAAGGTCCTGTACTTATAATTAGACGTTGGGATGATGAAATAATTGTAACTAATGATGAAAATGATGAGAAAAGAAGAGGATCAAATCGTGCAAATTGGATATTAATTAAATTACTTAAAAATAGATATCCTGGTCTTATAAATGATGAAGAACAGGAAGAAATTGTTCATGAATGGTTTTTATTTTTTGAATTTTTAATTAAAAATAAAATTTAAGGCTTTCTAAAGACCCTCAACAGCGTTTAATGGATTATCCACCAGAAAGTTCTGCAGAACCTGAAAATATTCCAGATGAGGATGAACTTATAGAACTTGAATTAGAAGATAGGCAAAGGTTATAAATAAATAAATAATTAATAATTTAATTTTTTTTAAAGATTAATTCATCAATTATGCACTAAATATTTTGTTGATTTTATGGATGCAACACATAGTGTTCCTTTAGATCCTCTTCATTTTAATATTCCAACTATCGTTGAATAAATAAATTATTGTATAAAATTAAAGAAAATAAATAATTATGGATCTCTTCCATTCTTTTTTTATTTATGTAAAATTTAATAAAAATAATTTTTTTATTAAAAAAAAATGAGGTAATGTAATGTTCTTTTTTTTAATATTATTAAACATAATAGGCATTTGAAGAAACTGTTGGCTGTCGAATTGCTTGAAATTAATTGAAATTATAACAATAAAAATAAATTAATTAAATTCCTCATTAAAAAAAAGATTATAAACTCTTTTAATTAATTTATAAATTCAAAACAAGAAAAAAATTATTTATAAAAGATTTAGCAAAAGTAAAGTTAAAAAAGGAAATCATACAAAAAATAACAGAAGAAAATGGAATACGAATCACAACACAAAACATTTAATTTTTAGAGTATATTTTTTAATATATATAAATAAAATAATGTTAATTGTAAGAAAAAAAGCTACAAATCTGGTTATTTTTATATATAAATATTTTAAAACTTCTCGAGTCTTTAACTGCAAAAAAACAAACGACCGGTAGGAGAGAGAGAAAAGTATTTTGTTACGTTGTTAAGATTGAACAACTGAAAAAAGGGGAAACAAATAAGCAAAACAAACAAATATATATAATTTTAAAATAACAACCCAGAATTTAAAATAAATGTTTTTCAAATTATAAAAGGTATTTACTAATTTAAATCCCATTAAAAAAAAATAAATAAATTTTTTACCATTTTGTGGACGAACAACATTAGAACCATAATGTTGTCCAGGACGTATAGGTTTAGCTAAAAAAATAAATAATAATTATTTAATAAATAATAAACCAATTTGAAGTCCTCTTCGTGCCAAATTTCTTTGTCTAACAGCTTCCTTAATTCTTTCAACTTCAAATTGATATTTTTTACGGTCTCTCATTGCATTTTCTTTTGTTTCCCGTAATGCAGCCTCCAAACTTTTAATTCTTTCACAACAAGCTCTATAACGTTTTTCTAATTTTGGTAATTCACAACGTAAATCAGCATTATCTCGAACAAGCTAATATTTTATTTAAATTAAAATATTAAAAAAAAAAAACCTGTTTATGTACACTAGTTAATTGTTCCAAATTATTTTCTAAAAATATAATTTTTTGTTTTTGTATTGGACTTGAAAGAAATTCATCTTCAACTTCAGGTCCATTTGATCTTTTAATTCTTTGTAATAAATCTTTAGCAAAATCTTTTCGAAGATTATGAAGTGCTAACAATTCTTTATTTACTGTCTCTTCTAAACCTTTCAAATCTTGTTTTGCTTGTTCTCTCTTGTCTGATAGAGCAGATAAACTTTTTAAACGTTTTTCTTTCTCTGATTCATCATTTTTAAGGCGTTCATAATCTTGTTGAAGTTTTTCACGTGCAAGTTGTGATTCTTGAATTGATTCCTAAAAATATTAAAAAATAATTTTAAATTATCAAAACAAAACCGTTAATTCCTTTATTTGACTATTCTTTAATGCAATTTGGTCTCTAAGTTGAGCAACTAATTTTTGATGTTGTTCCTGTATATTTTCATTATTTATTCCTATACTAGCATTTGCAAGTTTAGCATTTAATGCATCCATTTCATCTTCAAGTTGTCTTTTTTGTGCTTCTTGTGATTCAATTGTAGAATGCAAAGATTTATTTTTGGCATCAAGCTGTTGAACTTGTAATTTACAATCATCAAGTTCTTTTGTCAATTCTTCTACCTTCTTTTGAAAATCATCTGAACCACTTTCTAATTGACAAATTTTCTAAAAAAATTAATTTTAATTTAATTAAAATAAATTGTTAAACCTGTTGAGTAGCTTTAAAATCATTAGCCAATTTAGAAATATAAATACGAGCATGTGCCAATAATTCTTCATCAATTGGTTTATCACTTTGATCCAAATCATTTGCAAACTAAGTTATTTTTAAATATAATTTGATATAAAGAATAACCTTTTCAGGAAGAGTAAAATTAGCTTCTCCAAGTTCAGACATTTCTTTAAGCATATTCTGAACACTTTCATAAACCCTTTTCTAAAAAAGAAAATATTTTTATTAAATTTAAAAATATATACTTTCTGAGTCAAACAAATTTCCCTCATTTCCTCCAATTTTGTATTCAAAATGGTTGCTTCCAATTTTTTCTTATTAATTTCATCACTAAGTTGCTCTAAATGGGATAAACAAATTTAAAAAAAAAATATTTTTTAATCTAAAAATAACCATGTTCTTCTGCTAATTTTTCACATTCTCCTTTCTTCTGGTCAAAATTAAAAGCAATTTCCTGAATTGCATTAAATAATTCTTCAGTTTCTTCTTGTGATTTCGCAATTTGTTCAAAAAAATATATTTAATTAATAAAAAATTTTATTCAAAAGAAAACCTTGTGCTTTCTGAATTTCTGTCATTAAATTTCCATTATCCAAAGTTCTCTGTCGAATAACTTCTTCCTAAAATTTTATTTTTAATTTTAATTAATTTAAAAACTTCAAACTTGTTCCATTAATTGTTGTTTTTGCCTTTCTACTTGTTGTGATTGTGATTGAATTTCATCTTCTTTTTCATCAATTTGTGCATACAACTTTGTCCTTTCTTCCTCATATTTACGTCTCTCATCATCATTTATTGGGCCAACACGTGAACTTAATAAAGGTTGAGCATTTGGACGGTCAGGAGGTGGAAAAATCATTGATTCAGTCATCGAAGTTGGAGTCACTTAATTTAAAAAAAAATTATTTTATTTAATTTTAATTACTGTCAGAATTCGTTAAATTAGCAGATAAATCTGCAAGTGAAGAAGTCCATTCTGATTCTGTCAACTTTTCTCCAGCTCTCCATCGCTTTATTTCTTGATCCATAATTAACATATGTTGTCGAAGACGATTAACTTTTTCACGTTCCCGTTCAAAACGACGCTTCCATTCTTCAGCAGTTAATTCCTCATTAACAACCACAACATTTTTGATTGTTTTAGCCCTAAAAAACAATTTAAATAAAACAAAATTATATTTAACCTTTGTCCAAAGAGAAGAGTTGATTTGGTTTCAGCTTCATTGTAAGAAGCAGGTGAACAACAAATCTTTTCAGAAAAGAATATTCAATAAATTATATTTTAAATAAATACCACAATAGTCGTGCGCGAGTTTCCACCGAGGGATTCTTGAAGAATCCTTGTCAATTTACTGTCCCTATAGGGAACATGACTTTTCTAAGTTAAAATTGATTTTTTAAATAAAAATTAAAATACCGTTCCCTCAGCTAAAGCAGAAATTACATTTCCCAACGCAGAAAGTGATTTATTAATATTCTTTGCTTCTTCCAGAACAGAGCCTTCTGCGCCTGTTTTGCTCACCTAAAATAGAGTAAAACAAAAAATAAAATAAACAAAAAACCTTCTCACTTCCAGCAAGGTCAACTAAGTAAAGTTTTCCAGAAAGCTTCTTTTGTGTTGATTTATTTTCTTGATCTACTTGAATTTGGAAAACGCTGTGAGAACGAGAACTGTGCTCATTCATATCTGTCAAATAAAAATATTTTTAATATAAAATAGGTTTTCAGATTTCCCACAATAAATTTTGGGGAGGTGCAAAAGGTTGACTAGGTTAAGAAACCCGCAATTCCAAACATTTAATTGCTAAATTAAAAATAAAAACAAACTTGTTACAGCAACTTGTCGATTAGTTTTTCCATCTTCAATTGCTCCCAATACTTCTTCTGGACTTGAAACAAATAATTCAGTTACATTCTTAACAAAAGGAACACGATTTTTATCTTCGTGAATAGTTAAATTAGTCTTTGTAACATCCAATAAATCCCTAATTCGTTCATTGTAGATTTCAAAATAAGAAACTTTAATATGAAATTCCAAGTTTTCATCGTCCTAAATTTGATTATAAAAATTAAAATTTAAAAATCCAAACCAAATTAAAAATATGATTGAAAATATCATTTATAATTCTTGGAATAATTCCTTGTTTGTCAGAATCACCAATTACTCCCTAAAGTTAAAATAAATCAATACAAAAAATGCTAAAAGAAACCTCCATTGTGTGCGTTTTGCCTGATGAAGTCTGCCCATAGGCAAAAATTGTTCCATTATAACCATTTAATACCTAAAAGTTTGAATAAGTATTTGAGATGAGCAAAACATACATCCTGAACAATATGATGTGCTGCTCCCTTATAAACATTTTCTTGAGTATCATGTGGTTGAAAAACATTGTCAAATGCATAGGGCTTGCCCTTTAAAAATTAATAAGTAGATAACAAATTTAAAAATAATACCGTAATCAAAACAGTATCTTTAGACTGAAATTTAACAACAGACACAGACCCGTTTTTCCTTTCAGATTCATTTAATGGACGGACACGACAAACGACCTTAAAATTAGTAAAAATAATTTTTAAAACAACTAAATCAATTGACCTGAATACAACATTCTGATGCATTAGCCATCGTTTAAAAGGGTTAAGAAGTTAAATAGAATTAAAGTCTGATAGTTAAATTACTTAAGCTTAAAAATTAAGTATTTAAAATAACGACAAATAATTATGAAAAAAAGGGTACCCAACTCTTATCAATATTAAAAAGTCATTTGAGTAAATGAAAAAGTATAAAGATTTTAAATAATTTTTTTAAAAGATTTTCTTTAGAAAATAATTATGTAATAATAAAATAATTTTATTATCACGAAAATTTATTGACTGGTTATTCTCATGTAATTTACGGATTATGAGCTTTTCTAAGAGTAAACAAACAATAATTGAATATATATATATATATTTTACCAGGTAAAATAAATAAATTGCGCATTTCTATTCATGTACATAGTACCAATTTAATGTATGTATACTTATAAAAAGTAGATTGGTTAGTTTGAATGAGGATTGTGTATATTTATGTGTATGTATGTATGTATGTAATGAGGAAAAAAAGGGGAAAAAAGGGAGAGAGGAGGCGAATAGCAAAATATCAAAAAGGGCTTTACTGCTTGCCTTTTTTTTACTTTAAAACCAATCTCTACTCAATTTGAGTATATTTGTGTGTTAAGCAGATGTAAATAAGAGAGAAAATAAAATGAAAAATATTTTTAGATGAGAATGATGAAAATTAGTTGAAATGAAAAGAAAAACTTGTTCAGCCGTCGCCAAATTTCTTTCTTCCATTTTTTCAAACATAACACAGCTGTGTGGTGAACGTGTAGACATTTTTGCAATGAATAATAGAAAAGTTTTTAAACAATCAAAAAGCTAATTTTAAAAAGTGAAATAAAGGACAAAAATTTTGAAATAAAAAAAAAGCTTAAAATAAATTAATAAAAAATAAATTTAAATAGAAATTTGAATTTTATTTAAAAAAAATAGAAAGCCTTTATCAAATAACTAAAAATGTACTATTATTAATTCTTCTATTTTACCTAATTCATCAGATGACATAGATGAGAAAAAAGAAAACAAAATTTTAAATATTTGCTTCAAGGAAATAGTACACATCATAAATAAATAAATAAAGTCTGATAAATAAATTAAATAAATATTTGTTTTAAAGTAAAATTTATTTAAATAATTTTGTAATATTATTTATTTATTCAAATTAAATCCTTTTAATTTATTTCAATTTCTCCTTCACTAATAACTTTTAAACTTAAAAGTTCAAGTCCAATTTGTTCAATTTTTTCCTTCTTATCACCTTTAATTAATTCTGCAATTGTTTTATAATTTCCAGGTTCAATTAATCCAACCTAAAATTAAAAGAAATTGACTTTAAGAATTAAATATTTGAGTTTTTAATCTCAAAAGAATTATTTAAAATTATTAATTTAATAAACAAATATAAATAAATAAATTCCTTATTGAATAAAATATTTTTGAATTTGTTAATTCTAATCAATAAGAAGAAATATATGTAAATAATTAAAAAATAATCAAACCATTTCCAAATTTCCTTTTTCCCAATCTTCAACTTCAACAATTTCAAAGAATCCCTTAAGCTTTCCATGAATCGATTTTGCATGTTTTGCTGCAACAGAAACACGAACACGCATTTTAGCACGGTCAATTTTGAGATGTTCTCGGAGTTTAGGAATCATTTCAAGAGCCTACAGATTAACTTAAAATCCTTAAAAGGAAAACCTGTTGTTTGGCAGAATGATTTGATTTCAATGAAAAATGAGCATCACGCAAAGCATTTTCTATTGTCTAGAATTTTTTATTTCTAATAAAATTAAAATTAAGAATAATTTACAGCCAAAGAATAAGGTCTTTGAGTATCTGGATTAACACACATATTAGCAATTAAATTAGCTACTTCCTTAAAGATTTAACTTTATATTATTAATTAATTAAATAAGTGTACTTTAAATGAGCTTTCTGAAGTAAGTTGGCGTTCTTTATCCGAAACTTGCAAATCACCTTTTTCGAGAATCTAAAATAATTTAAAGTATTAAATCTGCTTAGGTTGATTATACAAAATCCAATAAAAAATATCGGGTGATTCAAATGATAAAAAAATGATACAATTTTGCAAATCTCAAGTTGATCTTCAGTTTCAAAACATTCAAGAAGATCATCTCTCTTTGCAAGTTGACCTCTAGCAACATTTACAAAAATATTTTGAGTTTGTAAAACTTCATCAATATTCTTTTCTCTAAATTATTTAAATTAAATTATTTAATTAATTAATAATTTAATACGTTTTATTTCTCCAATTTAAAACTTTATTTTTGTAGCAAGCAATCTCAAAACGTTTTCCACATTTTTTAAGCCTAACTACAGCAACATTAGTTAAAAGTTTTTGATTTGTTGGTGTTTTGATTTGACCAGGCATTTTATAAATTGAAGTTCTTAAAAATATAAAACTTTATTGTAATATTAAAAAAAAACAAATACAAAAAAAACTAAAAATTATGGGCGCTATGACAATCGTACAGTGGGACAATTGTACAGTGAGACAATTATACAGTGGACAATTGTACAGTGAAGTATGATTTTTAAAAATTAATTTAATGGATGCTAATCGAATAAAGAGATAATTATTATGTTATTCGGTAGAAATTTGCATAATTTAATTTTTAAATATCAAATAGAATGTAAGCATGTACCTATTCATCTATGAACGCCTAGAAAATGGAACATGTCGTACAAATAACAGTTTAGCGTCGTGACTCGAGTCTGGTCTATGTATTTGCTTCATAAACCGCGCATTAGTCAATTCATAAGGAGAATGTTAAAAGAAATTTTACGTTAGGAAGAAATTGTAAGAGAATATCATAATTTCCCAGATGATGGTACACCCACCGTCAAAAGTATTGCCCCATGCATGTCCGTTTTGAACGTGCGTTCATAACTTTTTCTGTTTAAATGATTTCTATATTTAATTTAGATTTTTAGAAAGCCCTATAAGTTCCCTTCAATTTGAATTAAAACTTATGGGTTCAAAACTCATTCTTAAAAAATAACAGGTAATTTATTAAAGTGTACTCATTTTTCCCTTAAGCAAAAGTATTGCCCCAAAACTTTAAGTCAAAGGAATCTGAAAATTTCTTGTCAAAAAAATCTGAAAAAAATTTAGAGAACTTCAATAGTAATACTAAGAAGAATATGGAAGAAATTATCTTTTTATCATTACTTAATGTAAAGATATGGGAAGGCCGAAATCAATGAAAATCAGGAGGTTTCGGAAATAAAAAATTTTTTCGACCCCTTTAAAGTGAAGCATAAATTTTTTGAATAGTGGACAAGATAGCCCATAAAATTTGGTACAAAAAACCTTCAGACCAAATTCACAAAAAAATTTATCCATGGAGTTATATAGGTATCCCATTTCTTTACAGCCATTTTCAAAGGGATTTACCGTATTTTTCAGAAATATAAATTGGAGACCTATGTAACTCTATGGATAAATTTTTTGTGAATTTGGTCTGAAGGTTTTTTGTACCAAATTTTATGGGCTATCATGTCCACTATTCAAAAAATTTCTAATTCACTTTAAGGATTAAAAAAAATTTTTTCTTTCCGAAACCCCCTGATTTTCATTGATTTCGGCCTTCCCATATCTTTACATTAAGTAATGATAAAAAGATAATTTTTTCATTATTCTTCTTAGTATTACTATTGAAGATCTCTGGATTTTTTTCAGATTTTTTTTGACACAAAGTTTGCGGATTATTTCGAGTTAAAGTTTTGGGGCAATACTTTTGACGGTGGGTGTATATGCAAGTAAAACAACAAATGGAGCATTTTGACGAGAACAGAAAAATAAATTAAATGCCTAAAAATTAATTAAAATTAAATAATTAATAAAATAATATTACATCCAAAAGTTGATCCATTTTATTCTGTTCACAACTATCTAAACCATCTACCATTATAACTAGTCTTGTCTGACTATTTATAAATGCATCAAGTGTTGTTACCTTTAAAAAAAAATTATTTAAAAAAAATTAAATAAATACTAAAGAAACAAGTAAATCAACTTCTTTTTGTAATTTTTGTAACATTCGTTCAAATGGTTGAAGATGAATACGGTTTATTATGCGAGCAATTCGATGCTTTGGCTAAAAAATAATTGTAAAACTTTTTGTATAATAAATTAAAGAAAAAAGGAGTTTGTTAACTTATATATATTTTGAAATATTACCATAATCAAATATATGTATATGATTACATTATTACTATAAAAGCTCAAGTAAATACATGAGAAGATAACTTCCTTCAATTATCAACTACTCCATTTTGTTCTCTTCTCACTATGCCAGGATCGCGGGAGCGCTGTGGTGTCGTTGTCTCCATCTGCTGCAAGCACGGAAAGCCATGTGACCTAGCTTCACAAAAGGTGCCAAAGTCTGTACAAGCCGGAGCAGAAGTCCCAAAATCACCAGAACTCGGCGGTGGTGGACACAAAAAGCAACATCCTCAGACGGAAAAGAATTCTTCCTTCACAGACTTGAAAGCAGCAACTCCTCAAGCCAGCAACAACAGTTCTAAGACCAACTATGAGAACATTCCACAACGATTACCGTATGAATATGGTATTATTATTATTTAATAAAATTAATTAATTAATAATTTTTAGCTAATGCTGGTGACACTGGTGGCTCCACAATAACTAGTGAGACGGAAATGACTGATGATAATGAATCTGAGGCTGCCGATCGTCCACCGAGTGTAGAACTGTACCGCCATAGATTGGAAGAGGACCAACAACTGTATGAGGATATTAATCGTCCAATGGGAATTTACAGATGTGGACATGTTGCTCGTAAGAACGTTAAGAAGCCAGCTGATAATGCTCCTCGAAAGGAAGTGCCTTGTACCAATTCACGCGAAAAGCAGTGAGAAACCAATTTAATTTATCATATATTTATTTATTTTTTTTAGAACATCTGGAGTGGTTCAAACTGGTGCTTGGGCAGGCTGTTCAGTTCCTACGTAAATTTCTAACTAATAAATACTTTTTCTTATTTTTTTTAATAGGTCAACTGCTGATGTTAAGAAGATGGAAGAATCTCTGACCAAAACCAAGGACAAGGTCAATCCAAAGGAAAAGCTGACTGAGTTCTATGCAGGTCCTTGTACACAAAGGGAGGCTGAGCGGCAATGCAGGGCAGCAGGCACATTTCGTCTCTACCACCGAATTGTAATCGACAACGAGGACCAGTTGCAGAGTGCTTTGCCTTTGTTCATTGTCTTTAGAAATCTGCATGGAAAATTCTGGTAAATTTTCTTTTTTAAATTAAATATCTTATTTACTTATTTTTAAGTCATGTTCCTATTGTTCGATGTGAAGATGGCCTCATCAAGATCAACATCGAAGGAGAGCCTAAATTCCGTTCACTAAGCCAAATAATCACCTTCTATGTAATTATTATTATTATCTTTTTTTAAATTTATATTTTAATTTTTAGGACATCTACGCGAAATTGGACGATAACATGGAGCCGTTCCCGAGGAAAGGAGTGAAGTCTGCGGACAATAACAAATAAAGATCGACTACTGAAGAAAGGATGTAATGAGAATTTGTATGAAATAATGTATATAAGGATATATATATATATATGTAAATATAATTAATATATAAATGTATGTATGTAATAATGTTTTCTATTGTTGTTATTGTAAATATATTTATTTAAATGGTAAATAATTGTTTTGTCTTTAATTATTTTAATTGTTTAAGGGGGGTAGGGAAAAAACTTGAATTTTTAAATTATTATTTTCTCTTAATAATTTTTTATATAAAGTAAGCTCCAAACACTTATCAAGTTTATAACAAGTCTAATAGTTAAAACATAACGTATAGTTCCAAATGGAATAAAAATGAAATATGATAAAAAAAAGAAAAGAAAGGAGAGAATCCACCACTGCATAGGAGTATAGAAGGTGGAGACGAACCCGAAACAAAGGAAACAAATAAAATATAAAAAGAAAATAATTTGATTTTTATTGAAATAATATATTAAAATATTAAATAAATTCCGTCCAATCACCAAGTGGAAGCTAAAAAATTAAATAATTAATTAATTAAATTATTATTATTAAATATTTATTTATTTATTTATTTATATAAATATTATATAAAATATTTACATTTAAAACATCTCTAAGTTCTTCTAAATTACAAGAATATAATGCTAAACCATTTAAATTATGTTTAATTAAAGTTTCCCCAACATATTGAATTTTATCCTAAAATAATATATTTTAATTAAATTTTAAATAAAAATAAACAAACTTTAGAAATATTTAATCCTTCCATTAAAATATCAATTTCAGTAATTGACATTCTTGCAAGAGGTTTTGAAATACTAGCCCATACTAATGGATCATCAAAAAGGAATTCTGCATCAGTCCCAATAATAAAAAGTAAAAAGAAAACCAATTATTATTTATTTAAAAAAATTATTATAATAACTAAAATTAAAATAATATAATTAATTAATTATTCTATTCTAATTCAATATATTTATTTAATTTTTATTTCTTTTATTTTCTTTTATAAATTCAGGCACGTGTTTTAGGTGGAGGTGCAGGAGCCTTAAATAAATAAATTAATTTAAATTAATTTTATATATTAAATAAATTAATAATAATTAATAATTAAATACTTCTTTTTCTTTCAATTTAGTTCTTTCACGCCAACCACCACCTCCCCCACCACTACTTTCAATATTGTCTTCATTTATTTTAATTTCCTCTTCATTTTCTTCATTTTTTAAAGATATTCTTTTCTTTTTATTAATATTTTCTTTTTCTGGATTCCAATTTCCAGGTATTTGTAAAGGAATAATAGGCACAGGTGGACGTGCAGCCTCTCCTTCTGCCTTAACTTGTTCCATATATTTTGGTGGCTCTAAATTTTTTCTAATTTGTTCCAATTCCTCAAGTTCTTTTCGTCCCCATTCTGATGGGGGACGTCCACTTCCATGGGCAATTTCTGGTTCAGATGGGGCATTTGGATTTTCAAACATTTCACGACGTTCTCCATATTCTCGGCGATCAGTTTTTCGATCAAATTTTGATGCTACCCGAACTTTTGGCTAAAAATAAAAATTAATTAATTAATTATGGATGAAAGGACGTGAATATCCAATCAATCATATAAATCAAAAATTTAGTTTAATTAATTCATCATTTAAACCTTCCTACTCTACTACTATGGTTATATATTCACTACTGGTTTAAATAAATTATCACAACAATTCATAGACCTACAGGGAAATTTGAATCATCAACTTCTGTAGGATCAACACCAGTATTTAAAGCTTTTTGACGTGCTGCTTGTTTTTGACGTTCACTAAGTTCTTTTAAATCATATTCTTGACGTCCTTTACGTTTTTCTAAATCATATTTTTCTCCTTCTAATTTAACAATACGAGCATATAATTGTTTAATTTTTGCTTTTATATCATTAGGTAACATATTAGAAACATCTACTGGACGATTAACAATAGCCATATAATTACGCTTTAAATTAAATAAATTAATTGATATTTAAAATTAATTTATGTAAAATATTTAAATTTACTTATAAATAATTTATATTAAAATAAGAAAAATTAATATTTAAATTAAATAATTTAAAACACATAAATTTATTAAAAAGAATCTTTTCCAGATTTGGTCTCTCTTATATACAACATATTAAGCTCTCTACTATCTTTATTTTCTCTAACCAATATATAATAACTTATATATTTTATATTCTGTATTTAATAATTTATACCTTTGCTTCAGCAGCCTCAGCAGCTGAAGGTCCTTTACGTCTTGGACCACCTTCAGATTTTAATCCCAATTTATCTTCACCATCTCCTCTTTTTTCAATAACAAAATTTCGAACACCTTTCTCTCCTGTGGTACCACCAATAAAGGACCCAGCCATCATCATCTGTCTTTTATGTCTTTCAGCTTCTTTTTTTGTTTTTTCTTCATCAGCACGAAGTTTTCTTTGTTCCTTTTTAAAAAAATATTTTAATTAATTTTTAACAAAAAAATAAGCTTAAGTCAATGTTTATTTTCAAGCTAAAAACTTTATTATAAAAGCTTCACTTTTTTTTCTCACCAACATATAAAAACTATTTACTTAATTATATTTACTTAATCTATTCTACATATTAAATATTTAAATTAATCCAAGTATTTACCTATCTTTTTTCTTTAATTATTTTTAACTTTAAATTAAATTAAATTAATTACTTCTTCTTTTCGTCTACGTTCTTCATCTTGTTTTCTAATTGCAGCCATTTCAGCTTCTTCTTTTTTTCTTTCTTCCAAACGTCGTTTATGTTGTTCTTTTAATTCATTTAATTCTTTATCTAATTGTTCCATTTCTTGTTTTCTACGTTCTTCATATCCAACCATTTTAGCTTCTTCCTCAGCTTCATGTCTTTTTCTTGCTTCAATCATTGCTATTTCTGCTTCAGTTAATTCTTTTTCTTCTGGTTCTTTTTGTTTTTGTTCTGTTTTACGCAATTGTGGATGTAATTCTTGAAGTTCTTTTTCATCTTCTTTTTCTTGTATTGGTAATTCTTTTTTTATAGGCCTTTAAAATAAAAGTTTTTATTTTTATTAAAGAAATATTTATAATTTACGATTTTAATTCTTCCTTTTCTTGTTCTTCTTCTTCTTGTGTAAACTTTTCATCTTTTATTTCTTCTTTAGAAAGTTTAGGCTTAGCTGGCGATGGAGGAGCTGATTCTACAATTTCTTCTTCTACTTCTTCTTCATATTCTTCATCAGTATATTCCTCCTCTTCAGACATTTTTTTTTGAATTATTAAATGCTTAAAAAATGATTAATTGTTTGAAAATAATTTTTTATTAAAAAAAATAAATTTAAAAAATTTAATTATATTAATTGTACTAGGTTCTTAATTAAGTCAAGCTTTTAATTGCTGAAGATATAACATTAAATAATTAATAAATTAAATTCTCTAATTAAATATAAAAGAATTATATATTAAAAATAAACTTAAAAGCAGGTGCAGTTTGAAAATAAAATTTCTTTTATTTTTCTCTCACCCACCCATTAAAAAAGCTACAAACTTTAAAATGAAAAATATGTAGTAATAAAAATACTAAATAAATAAATCTGTTTTATTTATAAAGAATTGTTGATTTGTTTTGGAGAAAGAATGAGAAAATTGATTAAAATAAAGGCTTAAAGGAAAAAAGCAATTGTCTTTAATTATTTAAATCTTCTAGAAACAATTAATATGTAAGGATAAACATTAATGAAATAAAAGTTTAATGGAAAATATTTTAATTATTAAAATTAATATATTTAACTAAAAAGAATAACAAACATAATTATAATTTTAAAATAAATACCTAAATCCGACCTATGGAGGAAGTCTTGAGACTCTTTTTCAATTATTCTATTTATTACTTGTTTAAAAAAATGAAAACCATTTATTACCCAATCATTAACTGCTAAATTAGGGCCCCAACAACAACAACAATAGAGAATACCCACACAGAATGACGAAGTCCAAGTAAAGGCCAAAGTAAAATCTGTGTAAGACGACGAGAACGAGCTCTAAGTGCCAAATGAAGAGCTTAAATTTAAAAATAAAAATTAATAAAAATAAAGATTAATACCATTATCTCCAGCATTGTCTGTTGTACTTAATTTTGCCCCCATATTAACAAGTAATTGAGATACTTGGACATCACGATTCTTTATCTAAAAAAAAATAAAAAAATTTTAAAAATTAATTTACAGCTCTAAGCAATGCTGTATCTCCATCTCTACTTTTTAATTCTAAATTTGGTTTCTTTTCAAGTAAAGCCAAAACAATATCTAAATTAAATTAAATTAAATAGTAAGTTAAATTAACCAGAATAATTTTTATCAATTGCCAAATGTAGAGGAGTTCTTCCTTCAGAATCTTTTGCATTTACATCTGCATGACGTTCCAAAAGCATTCGAACCTTAAAATAAATAAAATAATTAATTTAAAATAAAGTTACCAAGTTAATATTTCCAGAACGAACAGCATTAGCTAATATTGAATTGCCAAATCGATCAACCGTATTAACAAAAGCGCCTGATTGAACTAATGAAGCTGCTATTTCCGTATAACCTAAAAATTTTAAAGATAAAAAAATAAATAAATAATAATAATAAATTAATTACCTTCTCGTGCAGCAATACCAAGAGCTGAAAGACCATTATAGTCAACAATATTAACATTTGGTTCACGTGCCAATAATGCTTCCACAACCGAAATATAATTTCCGCGAGTGGCAAGCATTAAAGCACTCGAAGCTAAAATAATTTTAATTAATATTTTCAGAATAAATAAAGAAAACCTTGCATTCCAACAGCATCTAATTCAGCACCAGAATTTAAAAGATATTGTACAATTTGAAGATGACCTTTTCTAGAAGCCCAAATTAATGCAGTACTTCCAAATTTATCACTCGTATTTACTTGGGCCCCAGCATTTAATAATTTCGGGACTAATTCAACAAATCCTCTTCCTAAAAAATAAATTTATTGAAAAATAAGAAATTAAAAGCCTGAGGCAATAATTAAAGGTGTAAGGCCATCTTCTTCCCCAACAATATTTACATGAGCCTTATATTGAATAAGTACATCAACAACCTCAGGACGATTTTTATAACATGCCCACATTAATGAAGTCCATCCCATCTATTTTATTGAAAAAAAAAAGTTAAGGAAAATTAAAATATATACTAAATCTGGATTTTCAATAGAAGCACCAGCATCCAATAAAGTTTTTACAACATTAGCATAACCATCATGTGAAGCATTTAATAAAGCTGTCCATCCATCATAATCAGTTTCTTCAACATCAATATCACCAACAAGTCTTTCAACAATTTCAAAATGACCAAGTCTTGCAGCTGCATTTAACAAAGTTTCTCCTGCAGAATTTCTCATTGCAGAAACATGAACGTGGGTATTATTGAAAAAGGGAAATTTCCCTTAAAATTAAATAATAAAATATTAAATAAATTTGAATAAACCATCTTCAACTAATTGAAAATATTCATAAACATTTGAAGGAATATTTGAGGATGATGATTCTTCATTTGAAAAGAAATGTAAATCCCCATGATCTCGATGAATAGATCTCTGTTCCATTCTCTAAATAAAATTAAATATTACTGAAGAATAAAAATAAATCAACAAGAAATTAATATTTAAATTAAAAAATGAAAAGAGTAAGAGGATTAAGAGATTATGTAAGAAACAGAGAAACAAAGAAAATATTAAACAACATATTAACAATTTTAAAACTTCCTCTTTTAAACGTGTTGCATTTCAGTTTTATAATCTTTTCACAGATCTTTGTCCCAAAAATATTTTAAATTAATATCACTAAAAGTTTCAAATAGTTTTGTCAAAATAACAAATATTTAAGTGCCTTTATCCATTAAAAAATTAAAAATAAATTAGAATTAAATAAAAACAAAAAACGGCACATTATTTTATTTTTCTTTATTGTCAAAAAGCTCTTCCATCATATCTTCTCGTACTTGCGAGTTGCCTTAACACCACCGCTTTCGCAAATGATCACAAGCTTTCCATCAGCATCAATGTAGCGTTTTAAAAGCATAAATTAATTTAAAGTAAAAAAAAGGACTTTTCAACCTCAAAGTGGCTATCCTTATCATAAGTCTTGATCTTCTTCTGATCTTCCACAAGTTTGTTGTCAACAAAAGTGAACTTGCTCTAAACAAAAACAAATCGAGTCATTGAAATATTTTCAAATTTACCATCAAAGTGCGCCCATCAGCCGTCTTCTGTTCCTGCTCTTTACCAAGGTCGAATTCGCAGACCCAAGTAGTAAAAGTGGAAGTCGAAGTCATCTTCCAATGGTCTCCATCAATTTCAAACTTGAGCTCAGCTAAAAAAGATAAAGTCGAATAGTTAGACGAAATTACGTTTGATAGCTTGAGCAGCAGTTCGAGTTGCAAAGCCAACACCGACTTCTTTCAAATAGTCACCAAAATTGTCGGAGTCGACAAACTTCCATTTCCCAATAAATTTGTCAGCCATTTTTTGAGAATTGAAGAATAGAAATAAGAACTAAAATTGTTTTGTGAAAAAATAAAGAATTTAAATTTGTTAAGAATCAATGTGGAAAATATTGGACAGACTGATAAGTTAATATATTAACTAAAAGGCGAAAGCAAAGATTAAAGTAAAGAAATAAATAATCGAAGATATAAAAAATACAAGAGAAGATGAAAAAAGCGTTCTTTTTTAAATGATATAAAAAAATAAACTTTATTTAAAATGAATAAATGAAAGAAAATAAAAGCTTTAATATTATTTTTTTAAACATTACGCCAAATTTTGATTTTTGAGTAACTTTAAATCCATTTAATTACGAAATACCTAGTCTATGGAAGGTTAACTAAAATGTTCTTTTAAATTTAAATTATTAAATTAATTTATTGGGCAAATATCCAAATATCTCATATTTTTTGTGATATACTTATTATTATAGCGGCGCTTCTCCGTCATTTTAAATCTCTAAAAGAGTTGCCGCTATGCGCTTTATTTTCTTTTGAACAGCCGCTTTTCTTTTTGTTTTTTAAAAAAAGAATATTTGTGTGGGCTTTTTAAAGGTTAGAAAAAGAGGAATTTATTTATTATCTTTTAAAATAAAAAGCTGCCCAGTTAACTTGCAGCCGTTTTTTGGAAGAACAATGACAATAATTTTGTTTAAATTTTTATTTTTAATTTGAAAAGTTTTTAAATATATTTTTTTTAATTAATAAATTATTTTAAATAATTTTTAATAAAATAAAATAAAAAACAAATATTTTTAAAATTTTTAAAAATTTTACTTTTAAAAAAAATTGCCAAGTGTTGTTGTATATCTGTATGTACATTTATTTATTTATTTTTTCTTTTTATCCGGAAGTCTTTTATTCGTCCTTGTTCTTTTTTTTCTTTTTCAGCTTCCCCGCGTGTGATTTATTTGCCGTCGGGGTTTCTTTTGATCAAAGCAAAAATTAAACAATTATATGCTCGTATTGTTAAATTAGAAGGAGAAAAATATGATTTAGAAAAACGTAAAGGACGTCAAGAATATGATTTAAAAGAACTTAGTGAACGTCAAAAACAAGCAGCACGTCAAAAAGCTTTAAATACTGGTGTTGATCCTACAGAAGTTGATGATTCAAATTTCCCTGTAGGTCTATGAATTGTTGTGATAATTTATTTAAACCAGTAGTGAATATATAACCATAGTAGTAGAGTAGGAAGGTTTAAATGATGAATTAATTAAACTAAATTTTTGATTTATATGATTGATTGGATATTCACGTCCTTTCATCCATAATTAATTAATTAATTTTTATTTTTAGCCAAAAGTTCGGGTAGCATCAAAATTTGATCGAAAAACTGATCGCCGAGAATATGGAGAACGTCGTGAAATGTTTGAAAATCCAAATGCCCCATCTGAACCAGAAATTGCCCATGGAAGTGGACGTCCTCCATCAGAATGGGGCCGAAAAGAACTTGAGGAATTGGAACAAATTAGAAAAAATTTAGAGCCACCAAAATATATGGAACAAGTTAAGGCAGAGGGAGAGGCTGCACGTCCACCTGTGCCTATTATTCCTTTACAAATACCTGGAAATTGGAATCCAGAAAAAGAAAATATTAATAAAAAGAAGAGAATATCTTTAAAAAATGAAGAAAATGAAGAGGAAATTAAAATAAATGAAGATAATATTGAAAGTCATGGTGGGGGAGGTGGTGGTTGGCGTGAAAGAACTAAATTGAAAGAAAAAGAAGTATTTAATTATTAATTATTATTAATTTATTTAATATATAAAATTAATTTAAATTAATTTATTTATTTAAGGCTCCTGCACCTCCACCTAAAACACGTGCCTGAATTTATAAAAGAAAATAAAAGAAATAAAAATTAAATAAATATATTGAATTAGAATAGAATAATTAATTAATTATATTATTTTAATTTTAGTTATTATAATAATTTTTTTAAATAAATAATAATTGGTTTTCTTTTTACTTTTTTATTATTGGGACTGATGCAGAATTCCTTTTTGATGATCCATTAGTATGGGCTAGTATTTCAAAACCTCTTGCAAGAATGTCAATTACTGAAATTGATATTTTAATGAAAAGATTAAATATTTCTAAAGTTTGTTATTATTTTTATTTAAAATTTAATTAAAATATATTATTTTAGGATAAAATTCAATATGTTGGGGAAACTTTAATTAAACATAATTTAAATGGTTTAGCATTATATTCTTGTAATTTAGAAGAACTTAGAGATGTTTTAAATGTAAATATTTTATATAATATTTATATAAATAAATAAATAAATAAATAAATATTTAATAATAATAATTTAATTAATTAATTATTTAATTTTTTAGCTTCCACTTGGTGATTGGACACTTTTTCAATCTATAATTTTATTTTTAGTTAAAAATATCTTTTCCATAATTATTTAAAAATTATTTTTTTTTTAAATTAAATACATGTCATTTAAATAAATAAATTGTTTGTTACTTCCGTTCGCTTAAAGAAAGTTAAAAATATTTAATTTTATATATTTGTCAGTTGTTTCAAAAATTCTTAAAAAATTTGTTCTTTTTTTAAAAGATTTATATTTCTTTTTATTTTTCTCTAAGGCAAAGTTTTTCTTTCCCAAAAAATTGCGTAGGCGATCTAATCACTTAAAAAAGAGAAGCATTTGCCTTTAAAAAAAAATTTTTTTTTTAAAACCTTAAAAGCTAAAAACTTTTATTAAATGTTTTTAGAGAAAATAATATAAAAATATATTTTATTAAAAGAAAAAGACATCTGTTGTACTAGTAAAGATTTTTTTTTTTTTTAAATAAAATATTTTCTTTTTCTTCTTAAATATTCCCGCCTTATTTTAGATAAGTAAAAAACCTTTTTTTTTAAAAATCTTTTTCCTTTTCTAACTAATTTTTTAATTTTTAGGTTCTCATTCATTTATATCCTAAAAAGAAGAATTAAAATAATATTCTATTTCTTTTTTACTAAGTTTGGAAATAATTAATTAAATTAAATATTCTAAATACTTAAAGGTTAGTTAGTTTTTTTAAAAATATTTTTTTAATTATAAATTTAATAAAGAATTTTGCAATAAAAAAATAATCCATTAAAATAAATAAATAATTAATTTTTGGTTATAAATAATAAATGTAATAACAAAATTCTAAAATAATTCTTTAAAGAGGGTAATAATGATGGTAGAGAATAACTTTTTAATTTATTTAAAAATAAGAGAACGAATAAAAATTAAAAAAAGATTTAAGGTCATATATTATTTAATTTATTAAAATAAATAATTAAAAATATACTTTTTATATAAAAATAGTTTAATATACATTTTAGAATAATTTTTCTTGAATAAAAATATTTTTTAATAAGAAAAATAATATTTTAATTAAAAAATTTTCCAAAAATAGTAAAACAAATATTTTTTAATTTTTTTAACTAAAAATAGATAAATAATTTATTTATTTAATTTTTATTTTTACAAAATATAATAATTTTTAGATTTTTAATTTTCTAAAAAAATTTTACCAAAATATTTATTTTATTTTTATAATTTTCACGTTTTACGTATTTTTAGTTTTTTTCAAAGATGGCTAACTTTAATTTTGATTTTTAAAAAAATTAAATAAAAAAGGAACAGCTGTCCCTTATCTATAAATCTGTTCAAAATTGGGAGGAAAAAATGGCGGAGGAGTAAAAAAAATAAAAAAGAAAAAATTTCTAAAAACATAAATAATTTAGAGAAAATCTTTTTTTTTACCTTCTTTAAATTGCGAAATTACCCTTAAGACTTAAATTTAGGTTACTTTTTTTAGTTTAATTTTAATTTACTAAAGTTTTCCCCTAATTTAAACGTTTTTTTTAGCTTATTGTCTTGAAAAAAACATTAAATTAAAAAGAAAATATTGCAAAATTCTTTCAAAATTCTGCGCTGAAAAATAATAAGGTTATTTCAGTGCAAATCCTTTATTTTCTAAAATTTCTGTATTTCCTAATTATTTAGTTTGTTCTCATCTTTTTCTTTCAACGCTTAAAACAAAAACTAAAAAATAATGTCTGATCAGGAAGAATAGTGAGTGAAATTGTTTTTTTTTATATAAATAATTTTAAATTCTCTCTTATTCCCTTCTCTCTTTTTTTTCATTTTTTAATTATTATTTAATTTCTTTTGTCATTTCTACAGCTATTTAAAAATAAATATTTTTAAAAAATGTTTTCAAAAAATCGTTCTCATAATTCCAAAATTTCTTCTTCTATTTATTTTCCCTCATCATCATTATATTCACCAAAATCTACTACTTCTATTTCTTCTGTTATTGGCCCAACAATTGTAACAGCATCAGCAGTCTCTTCTACAAAAAATAATAATTTAAAAATTTCACATCAACGTCCATCAAGTTATTCACCTAAAAGATCTTCCCTTTTGGTAGAAAATGAAACAAAAAATCAGTTTTATATTTCACCTTTTCTTTTAAAAAGACAAAATGCCAAAGAAGAAAAAGAAAACAAAAATTTTGATAAATTTTGGGCAAGTAAATATTTACGTGAAAGAAAACAACAAATAAAAGAGAATGAAGAAGCAAATACTTCTCAACAAAGTTTTAATAATGAAAACAAGAAAAAGAAAGAAGAAATAAAAGATGATACATTTAAACAGGTAAAATTGGACATTAGAGTATAGAAATATTTAGTAATAATTAATAAATAGTTATTTAGAAAAATAAAATAAAATTTAAATAATTAATAAATTTATTTAAATATTTAGAGACTTTTAACTGCCCATAAAACCGTTGATGAACTTCTTCAACGAAGGGGACTTTCATCTCGTAATGATTTACAAAAAGAACGGGAATTGTTGCTAAGACAATATGAAAAATTATTGGCAGATGTTGTTAAAGAAGAAAAAGAGGAGAAAAGACAAAGAAATGAATCTTTAAGTTCTTCTGATTCTGGATTATCTGAAGATTATTCTGAAAGGGAAAAAAGACCTGAAATTAATGAAATGGGAAAAGAAGAAGAAAATGGGGTAGATGAAGTAGAAGAAAATAATCAAAAGAATGGGGAATTAGTAGACAATAAAGAAGATAATTGGGAAATAAAAAGTTTATCACCAATTGCACCTCTTGTAGAAGAAGAAAAAGTTGAGGAAGAAATAGAGGAAAGTGAAGAAAAAATAATAAAATTAAATAAAAGGAAAAATTCATTAAATTCTCATCAACAAACATTATTACCTTCATTAAATAAAAGAAAGGTTAGAGAATTATTACAATCTACACGTTATAATTTAAGAAGAATGTCTAAAGATGAAATAATAAAAAAAGAAAATAATAAATTAATAAAAACATCTTTAAATAATAATAAAGAAATTAATTTTTCAAGAAAAAGTAGTGGAAAAGGTAGAAAACCTTGTAAAGTGGAAGCTAAATTACCTTTAATTATGAGAGCAGAAGAATTACTTGAAAAGTTGGAAATACTTGTAAAGAAAAGAGGAAAAGAAGAAAATGAAAAGAAAGAGAAGAGAGAAGATGAAAAAGAAGAAAAAGAAGAAGGAAAGAAAGTAATGGGAAGAGAACAAGAAATGATTGAAAAAAGTAAAAAGAAAAGGGAAGATTTTGATTTTGAAGAGAAAATTGAACAAAATTGTTCAGATTTTACCCAAAATAATCCTTCCACATCTACTCGTAATAATTCATCTAATTTTGAAGCTTTATGGTCTAAATTAACTTTAAATTTAAATGAAAAACAAAAAGAAGATTTAGACAAACGATTAATTAATTATTATTTTGGCAATCGTCGTCCACCAGTACCTGAATGGCTTTTCAGACCAGTTTATTGTACAAAATGTTGTTATTGTATTCATCGTTTAATTCCTAAAACAAATAAATCTTGGCCTTTATTTTTACAACTTTTAACACCAAAAGAAAAGGAAAGAGAAAATTGGAGACATGGAATTGAATGTATGGAGGATATGCAAGAATTATTAAGAGCTAAGAAAATATTACTTAAACAAATGTCTTCTTCATTTGAGGAAGGAGAAAGAGAAGAAAAAAATAGAGGAAGAGGAAGAAGATTAATTGAAATTGAAGGGGAAGATGAATCAAATTTAAAATGGAGAACAAAATCTTCAACAAAATTATCTCATTGTTTTTGTCCTTTATTAATTAAACATAGACATGGATTACAACATATTAATAGAAGAAGATCAAATTCAAAAAATAAAAAAAGAAATGTTATTAAAAAAACTAATGGATGGGTACCTAGTTGGAGAAAAGGGGAACAAACATTCCCTAATAATAATAATAAAAGAAAAAATAAAAATAGGTTAACTAATTAATTAAAATTAATTATTTATTTTTCAGGTTATTTTAAATTCTTTTCTTTTTTTTTTCTCTTTTTCTTTCTCATTATACTATTTATTCTCTTTTATCTTTAATAAAAATATAATTTAATATTCTCAATACTTTTTCCTAAACAAATCTTTTTTAGTAGCGAGGAAGAGATTGAAGAGGAAGTCGAAGAAGGACAGGATGAAGTTAGTATTGCTGCACAAGAAGTATCAAAACAAGAAGAAGCACCACCACCTGCATCTCCTTTGAAAAGTCCACCGGCTTCTCCTCTAAAAAGTCCAAAAAGTGACAAACCTGAATCGATACAGGCTGAAGAATATGAGGAAGAAGAAGGAGATGAACCACCTCTTTCACCTTCAAAGTATGGAAAATAAATTTAAATAATTAATTAATCATTATTCTCAAAGGGAAGTACGTCGTTCTAGCGTAAGTACCGATGTGACTGGACCACAGGCTCAGTAAGTTTATTTAAAATCAAATTAATTAATTTCTTTTAATTTTTAAAGACTTCGTAAAACAGAAATTAAACAAAAAGAGCCAGAAGAAAAAGAAATGACTGAGGCAGAGGCAGCAATGTTGGCAGCAAAGAAACGTCATGAAGAGGAAGAAGAAGCTAAAATGAGAGATAATGACGAACGTCGTCGTCAAGAAATGGTTGCCGTCGATAAAGAATTACAAGAATTAAAAGAACGTCAAATTCAACGAAAAGCTGAAAGAGAACAAGAAGAACGTGAATTAGCTGAACGTAGACGCCAAGATGAAGAACGTCGTCGTCAGGCAGAAGAAGAACGTAAAGCAAGAATTGAAGCTGAAAAATTACGTAGAGAAGAAGAGAAGAGAAAAAGGCAATTAATGATGGCTGGATCATTTGGAGGAGTTGTTCAGACTGAAGGAGAAGGAGGAAAGAATTTTGTTATTCCTGAAAAAGGTGCTGGGGGCGGACAAGCACCTGGATTACCTGGACAGGCTAGTAAACCACGTGGACTTTCAAAAGAACAACAAGAAGAAGCTAAGGTAAATTAATTAGATATTAAATAAAATAAACAATATTTAATTTAAAGCGTAATTATATGGCTATTGTTAATCGTCCAGTAGATGTTTCTAATATGTTACCTAATGATATAAAAGCAAAAATTAAACAATTATATGCTCGTATTGTTAAATTAGAAGGAGAAAAATATGATTTAGAAAAACGTAAAGGACGTCAAGAATATGATTTAAAAGAACTTAGTGAACGTCAAAAACAAGCAGCACGTCAAAAAGCTTTAAATACTGGTGTTGATCCTACAGAAGTTGAAAACACAAATTTCCCTGTGAAAAATTAAAAAAAAATTATTTAAAAATATTAAATTATTTTTTAGCCAAAAGTCCGAGTAGCTTCAAAATTCGACAGACAAACTGATCGCCGAGATTATGTTGAACGCCGTGATCTTTTTGAAAAACCCCCACCAGAACTAATTCCAACAATTGCCCATGGAAGTGGACGTCCCCCATCAGAATGGGGTCGAAAAGAACTTGAGGAATTGGAACAAATTAGAAAGAATTTAGAGCCACCAAAATATGTGGAACAAGTTAAGGCAGAGGGAGAGGCTGCACGTCCACCTGTGCCTATTATTCCTTTACAAATACCAGCTGAGCAATTTATTAATGCTGAAGAACCAATAGAAGTTGCTGCTCCTGAACCCCCCGCAAAGGTAAGAGGAGAGAATAATTAAATTATTAAATAACTTTTCCAATTTATTTTTTAGCCTTCTCGTCGAATTGCTGCAAAATGAAATGGATGATTATCACAAACTACTTTAAGAGAATGATAAGAAATGAATGAGAATAATAAATAAAAATTAAATATAATTAATTATATAATCAATAAAATAATTGTAGAACATTTTGCCTTGTTTTTAAAATTTTATTCATAAAATCAAAATTGAAGAATAAAAATATACCAAGGCATTTTAAAATTTAATATTTACTAGGTCCAAGAATTTCAAAAATTCGTTCTTTCAAATCAGGATCTTCAGCCAAGCATTTATTGAAAAAATTAGGATCATGAAAAACTTTAACCAAAATCTAAAAATAGATTAAAAATTTAAATAATATTTATATAGTTTACCTCGTAAAGTGCTTCAATCTCTTGACAACATTGTTTTGAATTTTGTTTTTGATTAGAATTATTTTCCATTGTTAATTTAATTCTGAAAGTTAAATTAAATTTTATTTAATCATATTATTTATTTATTTGGATGTTTCATCACCACCGTATTATTTTATAATATTTTATCCTTTTTGCAAATCTATAAAAGAAATAATAATATCTTTACTTTATTTTTTTGTACAATATTATAATTGATTTATTTGAGAATAAAAAATTAAAAGTACTAAACGTTACTTAATTTAATATTTACTTTGATTGAATTAAGGTTATAATTTTATTTTAAATAATTATTTTAAATTAATTTAATTAATTAAAAATTAATTTGAATTTGTTTTTTTTTAATTTTTAAAAATATTTTTAATTTTTTTTTTATATTTAAAAAGATATAATCCACGCCTGTAGAAGCGAGCTTATTTGCCTTGGCGCAATATATTTGCTTTTACAAAACAAGCTTACACAACTACAAGTATGGATTATATAAATAAATTAATTAATTATATATTTTTAATTTAAAATAAATAAATAAATAAAATTAAATTAATTTTAGTACAAAAAATAAAAGTAATTTTTAATAAAATATTTTTTTGATAAGAGAAAATAAAAATAATAGGTCAAAATATATTTATATATATATATATAATTTATTATCTAAAACTTATCTTTTATTTTTAAATAATTTTTTTTTTATCATACATTTAATTTAAAAAATAAAAATATATAAAAATTATTATTATTTTTTATATAACAAATATTTTTTTTATAAATAATAAAATAATATTTTTAAAAATTAATTTTTAAATTTAATTTATTTAATATAAATTAATTAAAAAATATATATATAATTTAATAAATATATATTTTTAATTTAATTATCATTTTTAAGTAAAAAAAAAATTGGGAAAAAAAGTAAAGCAAAATTTAGTAAGAAAAGAGGTGGTGATCGTGAAAAGAAAAATAATATTATTATTTAATAATAAATGTATGTATATATTTAGGTAATATATATATATATATTTAGTTTGGGGAGACCCAACGATTGAATGAATATATAAAAATAAATAAATATTTATATTTTATTTTCAAAAAAAGGACAAATAAAAATTAAATAAAAGCATTGATTTTTATTTAAATTATTTTTTTTTTAACTTTTAATTAATTAATATATTTTATTGAATTAAAATAACCAAAACCTTTAGTTAAGTTTAAAAAAATTATTTAATTTTTTTTTTTGTTCTAAAGAAATAATTTATTAAATTAATAATTAAATATTAATTAATTAATTATTATTTAAAAGATATTTAATTAATTAAATTTAAATTAAATTTTAATTAATTAATTAATTTAAATGAAAATATTAATATTAATAAAATATTTAATTTTTTAAAATAAAATGTGCCATAAAATGATCTTAATTTAAATATATTTACTTTTTAATTAGTGATTGAAAAATGTTTGTTAAAAAATAATTGACGAGTAAAAAAAAAGAAAAGAAAAAATATATATAAAATTAAATATATATATATAAATATTTAATAAAATCAAGTTGTTTTAATGGAGGGCATTTATTTAGTAAATATATATAAAAGTCCGCCTTGTTCTTCTTCTTCTTCCCCCCTTTTTTTTATCTAAAAATATCCTTTTGCTTCAAAATTGCTTCAAATAAATATTTTCTTTTAAAGTCGGGCATTACTTCAAATGATTTATGGTGCGAGCGGTTAAAAAGTAGAAGAAAAAAAATTGAAGTAAAAAAAAAATAAAACAAAAAATTTGGACATTAGAAGAGAGAAAATAGAAGAAATAAAAAAATTTTTGAAGAAAAGAAGACGAAGAATTAAAATAAATAAATAAAGTTTTGTGGGGGGGAAGTAATGCGAAAAAGAAAAAAAAAAGTTTTTTATAAAAATAATTAATTAATTAATTAATTAATAAAATATATAAATATAAAAAAGAAAAATAATAAATAATTTATTTTTGATAAAGAATTAATTTAAATTAATTTAAAATAAAATTAATTCAATATTTTTAAAATAAATTAATTTTTATTTATTTTTTAAATAAAACATTTGTTGTTGTTGTTGTATTTTTATTTTTATTTTAACTTTTCAAAATTTTATACAATTTTTGAGAATTTTTTAAAAAGACCATAATAAATTTTTCAAGCATTTTATTCTTTAAATTAATTTCCTCTTTTTTAATTCCTTTACTTTATTTTCTTTTTTATTTCAATTTTCTTATTCGCCAATTGGCCAAAAATATATTTATTTATTTATATTTTTATAACAATTTATAATCAAAACAGTTGCTATTTTATATATAAAACAAAAAAAAAAAAAAGAATTTCTTTTTTAGCTTTTTCTTTTTTTTTTTTATTTTCCACCGTTAATTTTACTTACATTAAATACTATACATATAATAATATATACATATAATATTTATTAAAATAAAAATCAAAATATTTTGACTATTATAAATATTAAAATAAAAATAAAAAATTAATTAATTAATAATCTTTTTTATTTTTTTTTCTTCTATTAAATAATTAAATTTATTATTATTTATTTTTAATAAATAATTTTAAAAAAAAAATAAATTTTAATATTTAAATTATTATTATTTTTTAAATTATTTATTTAAATTATTTTTTAAAAAAAAAATATCAATTATAAAAAATTAATAAATAATTTTAATTAAAATATAATTTATTTAAATTTAATAAATATTTTATTAAAAGTTTTATTTTTGTAAAAAAAAAAAATACAGAAAAAAGGGTTGAGGAGGAGGAGGAGGAGGGGGGATTACAATGTATTTATTTATTCTCTTTTACTTTTATTTTCTTTCCTTCTGTTTTGGTAAAAATAAAGAAAAGATTAAAAAATTTTTATTAAAATAAATGCCAAAAAATATTTTAAAACAAACAAATGGATTTATTTTAAAAAATAAAATTAAATAATTTTATTTTTTAAATTTTAATAATAATTTAAATATTTTTTTTTTTAAATTAATTATTTTAATATTTAAATAAAAATATTTAGATTATTTAAAAAATAAATAAATATTATAAAAGAAACAATATGGACATAAAATGACAAATTACTTCTTTTTTTTTTTTCTTAAACAAAAATATTTTTAAAAGAAAATAAATTGTAAAAATGGCCTTGCGAAAAGAGTAACTAACACAAACTAAACGGATTTGCATAAATAGAAAAGAATAGTAAAAAAAATTGAAGAAAAAGAAGATCAAATCGAGAAAATAATAAATATATTTATTTATCTTATTTTTTAAATTTAAAAAAAAATGGAAGAAGAAGGAAAAAAATAATAAAATTAATTATATTTTATTTAATAAAAATAAATTATTCATATATAAAAAGTATAAAATTAATTGTAAAGAAGAAAAATATTGAAAAAATAATTTTTAAAATTAAAATTAAATTAATTAATTTATTTAATCAATTTTTATTTATTTAATTAATTTTTATTTATTCTCTAATTAATTAATTTATTAAAAAATGTGTAAATATTTCCTTTCTCAATTTACAGTATTTAAATAATTTTTTAGAACAAAAACCTTTCTTTTTCTTTTCTTTTTCTCTTTTTATTATTTTAGTTCAGTCACACATTATTTAATATATATTTTTAGTTAATTATTATTATTATTTATTTATTCTCTTCTATTCATCAAAAATTATTTTATTTTTCATGCCCGCCCAGTCAGCCGATTGGAGATTTTTTATTTAAAAAAAAAAATGTTTAGTCAAGGACAACAACTTAAATAAATAAGAAGAAAAAAACTATTTTTAGAGGTAAAGAAATAATTCTCGAAGGAATAAAAAAGTGTGAAAGAGAAGAAAGTTAAAGAAAAAAAAATTAAAAGATAAGTTAAGTTAGAAATTGTGTCTATTTGATTTATGGCCAGAAAAGAAGGAATTAAATATATATTTAAGATTTACTCTTTCAAAAAAAAATAAATATATTGGACAGCCGTATAAGAAACAAAAATATTTTAAAGAAAGAAAAAGGTCGGTTTGGCACTGACATTTTGACATAACAATTAAATAATTAATTTATAAATCAACACACAATTTTTACTTAAAATTTTAATTTTTGGAATATTAATATATTACTAAAACTCAACCAGTTATTAAAAAAGACAAAATAATTAAATGGAATTATTTTTAAATAATTTAAATATTAAAATAAATATAAAAGATAATATTTATTATTAATTAAAATAAAAGAATAATTAATTAATTAATCTTTTTATTATTTTAATTTTCCTATCAATTAATTTTTTTTTCTCTCTCCCCACAAAAATATTAAATAAAAAAAAAAATTTTTTTTCTACCCTAAACAAACCGCCCGCCCCGCCCATCACTCATATTTTATTTTTTCTTCTCTATCAGGCCATTCATTTTCTTCTATTTAGTTGCTATTTATTATATTTTTTTAAACCCCTCTTTTTTTTTTATCATTTACCGCCAAAGAGATAATTTTTTTTTTCCTCAACTTTAATTTTTCTTAACGCCTGTTTTTATTAAAATTAATTATTTATTAAAGTTTACTGACAAATTTGTTGCTTTTTCTTTTTTGTTTTAAATTTTTAATTAAAAAATAATATTTTTAAGTAAATAAAAATAAATGAATTGCTCAACAGATTCATTTAATAATTCTAATAATAATAATATAATAATACAACAAACACAACAAACATTAAATAATTTAAATTATTATCAAAATATTCAACAACAACAACAACAACAACAACAACAACAAATTATTATTAGAGGAAATAATGATGGTAGAATAATTAATAATAATCAACAGGTTATTTATATTTAAATTAATTAATTAAATTATTTTAAAGACTTGTTCTTCTTCTTCTATTAATCAATTACAACAACAACAACAACAATTTATAATACATTCTAATAATAATAATTATTTATCTAATAATAATCATTTAATAACAATTTGTCCAATTAATCAACAAAATAATGAACTTTTTTCTTCATCTAATCAACAACAATCAATTCATTCAAATAATAATAATAATTGGTTATTAAATTCTTCTTCTTCTATTATTCCTTCTAATGATGAAGGAGAATTTAATTTAATTGAATTTTATGGAAATAATACAAAAGAAGAAATAAATAATGAATATTTAAATAATAATACATGTTTAAATAATAATTATTCAAATATTATTATATCTACTCCTTCTTCATCATCTAATAATAATAATAATATTGTTAATAGTTCACCTATAATTACAAAACAAACGAAAAAACGAGGACCAAGTAAATTAAAAAATTAATTTAAAAAATAAATATATTCTTAATTACCTTTAAATAATTTAATTTTTAATTTTATAAGTTTATATTAGTTCATTTATTAAAATTAATTAATTAATTTAAATTTAATTAAATTTTAATTAAAAGGAGGGAAAAGAAATCATCAACAAAAATTTCAAAATAATCAAACAAAATCAACCAATTTTAACGAAAATTTATCAAAACAACAACCTTTAGAACAATATAAATGGATGCAAATTAAAAGAAATACAAATAATAATAATAATAATGGAAAACCTTTAATAACCTCAACAACCTTTGAAAGAAATAATTTGACAGGTTTTTTTAATTAAATAATTTTTTTGGGGGATTCCATCACCTTTCTTTATTTTTTAGTTTAAAATAGGCCATAAATAAATCAAAAAATATTTATTTATTTATTTTAGCATTAAATAATGGCCACCAATATTCTTCTTCTTCTTCTAAAGAAGGATTAATTAATAATAATAATAATAATGGAATAAATAATTATTTAATTAATTCTAATAATAAATTAATTTCTTCTTCTTCTTCATTATCTTCTCCTTTGGGAGGACAAGAAAATGTAACTAATAGAACAAACTTTACTTATCATCAATTAACTGAATTAGAAAAAGAATTTCATACAAATAGGTTAAAAAATTTATTTAAAAAATACATAATGCCAATAAATATTTAATTATTTAAATAATTTTATTTATTTATTTAGATATTTAAATAAAAGTAGAAGAGCTGAAATTGCTTTAATGTTACAATTACATGAATCTCAAATTAAAATTTGGTTTCAAAATAGGAGAATGAAGGTTTTTTATTTTAATAAATAAATATATAAAGATTAAATAAATAAAATTAAGTTAAAAAAACAACAAAAAGAAACTGCTTTTTTACGTGCTTGTTCAACAAATTGGAATAATAATAATAATAATTCAACACAACAATTATTAAATAATAATAATAATTTACAAATAAAAAATAATAGTATATTATTAGGTTCTTGTTCTTCTTCATTAGCTAGTTCATGTTCTTCATCTGATGGACCTTCTCCTTCACCTAAAAGGCATTAAAAATTAATAAATATTTTTTTATTTTTGTGAAAAATGGTTAATTTTACTGTAAAAATAAATTTAAATTAAAAGTTTTTTTTTTTAATTAAAAAGATTAAAATAAATAAATTTAATTTAAAAATATAATTTAATTATTTAATAATATTAATATATTAAAGGAGGTTTGTTCAATTCATTCAAACTCTTTTTTAACATTTTTTACAGTAATTATATTAAGCATAAATTTAAATAAATTAAAATAAACCTCATAAATATTCGTTTTGAAATTAAATAAATATATTTCTGTAATACAATTTAAATATAATTTAATTTTTTTTTTTTTTTATTTTGTAAATAATTTATAAATTTTTGTAAATATATTTTTATTTTTTATTTTGCATTATTATTTTCTAATTTTCTTGTCAAATAAATTTTTTTTTAATTTTTTATAAAATTTTAAAGTAAATTTCTTTAGAATTAAATTTAAAGGGAATATTTATATTTATTTTAATTAATTAATTAAATATTCTATTAAAAATATTTTTCTATAATTTTATATAATAAATTAAATAAAATATTTTTAAAAAGTCGGTCATCCTTTACAGTAAAAAATAAATAATAATATTTATTTTTTTTTTCAATTAATTTATTATTATTATCGTTTTATATTATAAACGTTTATTTAATTAATAATTAATTCTCTTTTCTCTTTTTTCTCATAATTATAAAATACCATTCACTAACGGCATAGCTTAATTATAATTTAACTATTTATTTATTCGCTCAGCCCACCCAAATATAACCCGATTTTCTTTTCATTTTTTTTTCTAACCACCAGTCAGTCACAAACACACAAAACTTTATATATAAGTAAATATATAAATGAATTCCTACTTTTTTTTTTTTTTTTAAGAGAAACGGCGGTTAAAGTTTTTGGAGAGAAGAAATAAAAAGGATGTGGTAAAAGGACAAAAAAAAAATGATGGATTACCTGGTGGTGAAAGTAACGACTAAAATTAATAAAAAGAAAATAAAAATATTATTTTTTAATAATATTATACAAAAGATATTTAATAATTTCTTAATAGAAGAAAAAAAATTTTTTTATAAATAAAATAAAACAAAAAAAAAAATATTTAATGATCAAGAAATAAAAAAAAAAGTAAATTATTTTATTTAATTAAAAGTTTTATTAAACAAATTATTTTTATTAAAGTTCTTTTTTTCTTCTTTTTAAATAATTAATCTCAAATTATATATCTTTTTATTTTTCTAAAATAATTTTCCCATTCTCGCTTCTTATCTAAAAACTTTTTATTTATTTATTATTAATTAGAAAACATGTTTTTGTTGTTTTATTTTCCCTCGCTAAATGGATATGTAATAATAATGAGTCAAAAATATATTTTTACCTCTTTTCTTTTTCTTTTCAATCATTTCCATTTATAAAAACTTGTTATCTTTTAAGTTAATCGCTAAAATAAATAAGAGAAGATAGTTTTGTTTTTACTGTCTTTTATTTTACCCTTAGGGCTTCTTTTTAGGAAATCATTTGTTGTGAAACATTACATATTTATGTAGAAGGGTAGTTTGTAATTTATTAAAATTAAAATTTAAAAATTTGAATAAAAATCCCGCACCGAAATGGCTTGACTTTCTTAAGGGGATTAATTTCCCCTTTAATCGCCGGCTTTTGCTTTGCCTTTATTTCATTAACGGCAAGTTAAAAAAAAAGGAGAAATGACTTTATATTGTTGTTTAGCCAGCGGATAATTTAAATAAAATATTGCCGATTATTCTTTTCATTAATTGCGCAATATGTCCATATGGGGAAGGGAATGGAAGAAAAGATTGAATGTTTTTTTTATATTTTATTAAAGGAGTGGAACTGAAATAAAAGGAATTAGTTTAAAATAATAGAAAATAAAAGAAGGAATTAAAAATAGACAGTTATTTGAAATTTTTAGAGATTTTTTATTTAAACAATTAAAATACGGCATAGAAATATGTGAAAGGTAAGGAAACAAAATTTAACTTAAAAAAATTGTTTAGAAAGTTGGAAGACTTTATTTGTATAAGGTTCCAGAATATAATTAATATTTATAAGTTTAATGATTTTACATATATATAAAATATAAATAAAATTACATTATGTAATCTAAATTTAAATAAATTCTTAATATTGGCCTTTCTCAATTAAATAATTTTAAAATTTTTTATTTAATTAATAATTCAACTTTAAATTTCATTTTCTTGTCATTTTTCTGTTGATCTCGACCTTGTCCATCGTTCAGAAGGTGTAATACGGAAAAAGATAAAACAATATATAAAGCGGCCATTTTCTTCAGAAAGAATAGCGGTCAACATATAAATATATATATATCTATTTATTTATTTTTAGTTTGATGGAACTATTTTCTTTTTTATTTATTGCCGCTCAATCCCGAAGGGATATAAAGAATTTGGGGTTATAATTGGTGATTAAAATATTTGGCAGGTCAAAATTATTAAGGGTAAAATTATATTAAAAATTAAAATTTTTTAGAAAATAAAAGTTGAAATAAAACACATTATTATGTACATATAAATTATTTATTCAAAAATATTTAAATTTAAAAAAAATAAATAATACGAGATTAGTTAAAAGAACATGTAAAATATATCCTCTTAACTAATTTGATATTATATTTTTAAATTTAAATATTATGAATGTTTAATAATTTTTTAAATGTGATTTTTTGAAAGATATTTATGTATAGTTTTTTGAAGAAAGAAAAAAATGTCGAAGTTAACAAAAGGGGGAAATTTATTATATATTTGCAATATCTTTCTGTACTTAAGATTTACACATATTGTAAAAAATGACAGAAATAAAACTAAGAACTGATCAGTTTGATGTACATGTGTATAAAGAATTTTTAAGTACAATGTATAGAAATAGGATGGAATGTAAATACAGTCCACTGACAGGAAAAAAGTCGGCGATGAAATGGGCATAATGTTATTATTAGTTTTTTTTTCTGCATTTTACGTTTAACATAATTTGTCCGAAAAAAATTGTGTATAGGCAATAAGGCTTGTGTAAATCAATGTTCTCCTTTCCTTGATTAAAAAATTACTTTTTTTAGTTTCTATTTCTTGTGATAAAAATGCCGATAACTGTTGAGGGATTTGAAATTCCAGATACATTTAGAGAGCGTATTGAGAAGTTGAAAGCTGAAGGTGGACCACTTATGCCTAATCCGAATGATCCAGTTAGTTTTCTATTTTACATTATTTTAGATATTAGTAATTAATTTATAGAAAATCTGGACTCAGGAATTTCATGAAGAATCGAAAAATAAATATGCTTGGGTTTGATTTATGTTAGAAGATTCAGTTGTTTTTTTTATAAATTTAGGCTGCTCCATACGATGCTCGCTTTCCACAGCAGCGTAAACAGCGACATTGTTTCAGTATTTTTTAATTTATTATATAAATATGATTCTTTAGCCTACTATGTTGACTTCTTTCGTTGCAAGGAACTGATGGGAGATGATTACGAGCCTTGTAAATTCTTTCAGAATGTCTATCGTGATATCTGTCCAAGCTTCTGGGTTGATAAATGGGATGAATATCGTGAGGAAGGCCGTTTCCCAGCTAAGTTCGATCGTTAAGAAGAAGAATATCTTTAGGTGATTGTAGGAAGAAAACATGATTTATTGAAGTTATTTTACGTAATATAAATAGTAAATGGTTAAATATGTTTTTTTGGTTATATATGTTTTTCCTTTATGCGATATTTAAATTTTAGTTTTAAAATCTTATCATTTCTTTAACTTTTGATGGTATTCAATGGAGAACATGTTCGTATTTCACCTGAAGAATTTAAAAGAAGAGAGCTTTTTTTAACAGAAGGGCTGATTAAATATAATGTTTTTGATCCGTTTAGCTGGTCCCTTCCATCAAAAATGGCTTTAGCTTCTGCCATTGCTGGCATAGCATCGGTATATTTTAATAATAAAATTTGAATATTAATTTGCTCAAAGTCGTATAGTTATATTTCTAACTTTTATGGGTATTTAAACAAATTGCATTTATCTTTAATATTTTTAATTATAGGGTAGTATGTACAATATTTGGTACAGAAAGCCATGGTACAGTGGTTAGTATTTTTATTAGCGTAAACAATCAGGAGATTTCTTTAGACTATAAATCCAATAATATTATTTTATCGATTTTTTTGTTTTCTTTGATCTGAATTATTTAATAAAATTGTTACATTATATTTAAACAGGATTTTTTCTAAAAACTACATTTGTTGTTGGTTCTTCAGTGGCTGCCTATTATATTGGTAAAAGTAGAGTTTATAATATGGCTTCAAGAGATGCAGTTATTAATCATTATATGCAATTACATCCAGATGACTTTGAACGGACTTCTGATTGTTTGATTTTATTTATGGATTATTAAATAATTAAATTTATATAACGTTTTAGCTTAACGATTTATAAAAATTATTTTACCTTTTTAAACAAATTCATTTTTTAAATTTTAGATTAATCATTTATTTAAGATAATGGACGTCCTTACAAGGAACTTTTAATGCCTTGGTTTCCTCGTAGAGGTGCTTATCCAAGAAAAGACCCGGACGAATATGATAATTCTGAATGATGTTTATTGTTTTTTTGTTTATTTTTAGTAAATAAAAATAGGTTTGGTTATTATTTTTTGTTTTAATTTGCGATTTCCTTCGTAATTAAATTTTTTATTTTTACATATTTTCTTTTTATTAAAAATCTTTTAGATGTTTTCTTTTACACATAAACCTTCAAAAAAAGGTTCTTCGAAGAATGGAGGTGGCAGTTCTTCTTCAGAGGATTTGGCTGTTAGTGGTGGAAGATCATCTCCATCAGAAAGTGGATCTATGTCATCTGCACAGGGTTATCCACCTTTAATGAATTCTGATAATATATTTATTGATTTGAATGAACAAACTTGTGTTAAAGAATCTGGAGAATTAAATGGTCTTCAATTTACAGTAAAGGGTTGCACTGTATATTTATTTATTTTATTTAAAAATATTTTTATCAATTAAGAATTCAGTTATAGCTTTATTGGATTATATGTCCTCAGTAATTATTGAAGATTGCAATAATTGTATTTTAATTTGTGGACCTTCTCGTGGAAGGTTTTCTTTTTTTTTTAATATTTTATAATTTTAGTGTTTTTATGAGAAATTGTACAAATTGTTTATTACTTGCTGCTTGTTATCAATTTAGAGCTTCAAACTGTAATGATATTGAAGTTCATTTACATACAACTACTCAACCAGTTTTTTGTTAAATTATTTTTAAATTAATTTTTATATATTTTTTAGACAATTGAGGACACGAATTTAATTGTTGCACCACTTTTAATGAGTTATCAAGAAATGGACGGTATTTATTAATTTAAAAAATAATAATTAATATTTTAGTTCATATGGCAGCAGCAGGACTTGATAGAACAAAAAATTTATGGAAAGAAGTACGTAATTTTACTCCTAATACTGGTAGTTTTCAAACAATGCCATTTGATCCATTTGGTAATGGAGCTATTGCTTGTGAAGTTGTGACTGATGAATTACTTGAACGGTTAAGTACTTTTATGGAACAGGAATGTTCACATGAACTTTTACTTGGCCCTTCTTAGTGTTTTGTATTTAGAAATAAATGAAATATTTTATTAAATAATAAATTCTTAATTATTTTAAATTTTCATTAAACTTTCAAATTGGATTTAATTGACACTTTTTAATGTTAAATAATTTAAATCTTTAAATCCATTAAGTTAATTTTAAGATATAGAAATTTATTCACATCAAAGTAGAACAAATAAATATATTAATGAATTAAAAGGAATTAAAAATAAAATTTATTTTTAATTAATTTATTTTTAAGTCAAATTATCTCAAAAAAATAAATAAATCCTTTAATTATTTAAATAATAATAATAATTCCCTTTCATCTTCTTCCTCTTCTTAATTTATCACTACTTCATTACTACAACAAAATCTTCACTTTACTGTTATTTTTTAAATAAATTTTCTTTTAAAAAATGTTTATCTACAATCTTTAATTGTCCAAAATTTTAATTAAAAAAAGTTAGAATTTATTATTATTATTATTTTTTTTATTAATTAAATTAATAAATTTAAAAAAGAAATATTTAACAAAAAACAAGACAAAAATTAAAAATAATATTTAATTTTATTATCTTTCTATTTTCTTTTAATCCTTGCAATTGTAATATTACAACATAACATATTGAAATTTTACAAAAAAAAAAAGAGTATTACAAATTGAAAAAAGATTTGAAGTAAATTAATTATAAACATCTATTATTTAATTTAAAATAAAAAAAAAAAAGTATCAATTTGACCTAAATTAATTAAAAAAAAAGAATTAACCTAGGTGTAAAAAAAAGGAAAAAGATAAGAATAGATAAATGTGTATATCTTTTTGTTAGTATTTTTGAGATCTGAGATTATTTAAAACCTTAAACATTCAAATATTCTCAAAGTGAATTCCCAATTGCGTTATTCCTTAAATGACAGTGATTTAAATTAGTTTTATCGTCAATCATTAATGTAATTGAAGCAGTTGTCTCTACTCGATCCTCTTCTTCACCAGCACTTTCATTGCCAAAATAATCAGTGCATTTTACTTCTTTCTGGGTAAAATTATGCTTTAATTAAACATAAATATAATCATTTTTTCAACTAAAACATGTAAAACGTTAAATGTTTTAAACATGAAACTTAGATTATTCTTGAGTAAAAAGTGGTATGTTTGAGCTCAACAAATACTACCAAAAATCCTAAAAAACTAATTCTTAAAGAAATAACTATTTAATAAAACATATTAAAAAAAATAAACAACAATTTTATTTACAATAAAAACATTTACAAAATATATATATCAAACAAGAAAATAGGGACAATAAGAATCACACAAGAACAATTATTAGGGGGAAATTAATTAAATACAATTATGAGGGGAAGAAATATATTTATATTTATCCTATTGCCGTCATCACATCTTCCACTGCCGCTTACATGTTGTACTCGATTGGCAGGTTCTTACGGCGCACCATCCCGTCTCCTTGGAACCACTCGCGGCGGAATTGCTTGGCTGCTCCCTCCGGGGTGTTGGTCCATTCGACAGTGACACGATCGTTGTTGGTCGCTTCCGCAGCCGGATCGAAGGCGTCACAAGAGATGGCGATGTTGATGGCCTCCTTCGGGTCGAGAACACCATTGGGCGGGTCCATGTTCAGACGGCGAGGGTTGGTCGTCTTGAAGGCGAATCCGATACGATGCCCACCAGAGTTGATGATCTGTAAATTAAAAAAGGGATTAGAAATGAATTAATATTAAATAAAATTAAAAATTCACCTTCATATAGTAGGTGTGCTTGTCATCGAACGGAGCGTTGAAGATCACCTTCACGGCTGGAAGGGTCGTGATGTCGCCAGGTGGAACAGACGCCATGTTGTTTGTTGTTGTTGTTGATTGTAGATAGATTGAAGTGAAGCTGGTTGTTGAGAGTGTAGGAACTGGACAGGTTTTTATAGTTATTTTTTGTTCTTAAACTTTTTGGTATAAAAACCTGTTCAAACGCTCACTTCCCAACAACCTGCTTCAACTACAATTCCAACGTCTACAAAACAAACAACTCTCAAATGGCGTCTGTTCCACCTGGCGACATCACGACCCTTCCAGCCGTGAAGGTGATCTTCAACGCTCCGTTCGATGACAAGCACACCTACTATATGAAGGTGAATTTTTAATTTTATTTAATATTAATTCATTTCTAATCCTTTTTTCATTTACAGATCATCAACTCTGGTGGGCATCGTATCGGATTCGCCTTCAAGACGACCAACCCTCGCCGTCTGAACATGGACCCGCCCAATGGTGTTCTCGACCCGAAGGAGGCCATCAACATCGCCATCTCTTGTGACGCCTTCGATCCGGCTGCGGAAGCGACCAACAACGATCGTGTCACTGTCGAATGGACCAACACCCCGGAGGGAGCAGCCAAGCAATTCCGCCGCGAGTGGTTCCAAGGAGACGGGATGGTGCGCCGTAAGAACCTGCCAATCGAGTACAACATGTAAGCGGCAGTGGAAGATGTGATGACGGCAATAGGATAAATATAAATATATTTCTTCCCCTCATAATTGTATTTAATTAATTTCCCTCTAATAATTGTTCTTGTGTGATTCTTATTGTCCCTATTTTCTTGTTTGATATATATATTTTGTAAATGTTTTTATTGTAAATAAAATTGTTGTTTATTTTTTTTAATATGTTTTATTAAATAGTTATTTCTTTAAGAATTAGTTTTTTAGGATTTTTGGTAGTATTTGTTGAATATTTAGCTCACTAATAATTAATTTATATCTCTTTTAAAAATAATTCCCAACCTTTTGTTTCATTCTTCGGTTTTGAAACCAAATTTTTACCTCAAAAAATAATTTAATAATTTATTTTTTTTTTTAATGTATTAATTAACTTGTCGTTCAGTTAGTTGTAAAGCTTCAGATATTTCTTGTCTTCTCTTTCTGGTTAAATATTTGTTAAAATGAAATTCTTTTTCTAATTCTAATGTCTGATTACGAGAATATGTTTGTCTTGTTCGTTTTCCATCACTACAACCTCTTGACCCTAAAAAAGTAAAGTAATTATTTAATTTTAATTTATTTATAAAGTTTTATTTTCCTTAAAACTTTTAATTATTTTACCATTTCCTTCTTCTTAAACTTTTAAAAATTAAAAACCATTTCTTCACCTATATTTTACCTAATTTCTTTTTATTTTTTATTTCCTTTAAATTTCCAACAAATAAAACATTCCATTGAAATATATTTTCCCTCTCCCCTCCCCTCCCTTTCATTTTCCTCTCTTAAACTAATTCTCGTATATATTTGGCCATATTTCATCCGGCTGTCTTCTTTTGATCTTTACCGACATTTTTTAGATAAAAAGACACGGCGGCGAAAAAAAAAATAAAGTAAAAAAGAGGAAATAAAAAAGAAGCAGAATTTAAGAGGTTAAATCGAAGAGAGAGATACAAGAATTAAAAATTTAAATTAAAAAAATATTTAAAAAAAAATACATGTTGAATGAATAAATGAGAATTAAAAAATAGATATAATTAAAAAAAAAAGAAATTTCTAAAAGATTTTCAATTTTTCTCTTAAAAATTGTTTTAAATAATTTTCTAAATAAATTATTTATTTTATAAAAATTAATTAAAAAATAAAGCAATTTTTGATAAATTTTAAATTAATTAAAAATAAATATTAATAATAAAATATTGTAAATATATTTAATATTATTTATTCTTTATATTTAATATTTTTCTGATTTACAACCTTTTTTTTACAACTATAAAAGGCTTAACAAAAACAACGCGCGAAATAAATAAAGAAAATGCCGCATATTTCTTTCACTTTTCTTTAAATTTATTTATATAAATTATTTTTTTTATTATTGTCACATTAAAAAGAATAAAAAAAAAAATAATTTTTGGCCAAAAAAAAAAAAAAGTTTTTTTTCCTGTCGCCAATTCTTTTAAGTTTTTATAAAAACAAAAAATTTAAGAGAAGAAATTAATTATCCCAAATAGTAGTGATTTTTTGACAGAAATTAGAAAAAAATAAATAAATAAATAATGTTAAGAAATAAATTGTTTTAAATGTAAATTTAAAAAAATATAAATTATTAAATTTAAATAAAAAAAAATGTATATTAATTAAAATAAAATTATAAAATAAATAATTTTTATCGTATTTATTTTCTAAAGATATAATCTAATAATTTAATTAAAAATTATAAAGACTAGATAAATATTTAATTAATTAAAAATGGAAGAGAATATATACAGTAATATTTAATATTTATTAATAAATATTTAATATTTTATTTATTTATTTATCCTCTTTTATTAAATAATTAAATTAATTTTAAAAATATTTATTTTTATTTTACCATTCATTTTCATCCAAGGAAATGTTTGAATATTTAAATGTTTATTAAATGTAGTAGGAGAATTACAAAAAATAGAAGAAGAAGAAGAAGAACATGAAGGTCCATTATTATTTTCTAAAAAATGTGAAGAATTTGAAGGTAAAATAGAAGAAGTGGAAGAAGAAGAAATAGATAATGAAGAAGAAGAAGTTGTTGTTGTTGTTGTTGTTGTTGTTATTGGTGAATAAAAACTTTAAAATTAAAATTAATAATTTATATAAAATAAGTAAAATAAATTTAAACAATTATTTTTATTAAAAATATTATTTAATAAAATAAATATATTATTAATAAAATTATATATATTAAATAATTATTAAATAATTTTTATTTTTAATAAATAAAATATTTAATTAAATTAATTTAAATAATTTAAAACCCAGCAGCAGCAACAACAGCTTGATTAGTAACTTCAGCCCATTGTGCAGCAGACAAAACATTTTTCATATAATTATTATTTTGATTATTATTATTATTATTTAAATATATTTGTTGTTGTTGTTGTTGATTTTCATAAAAATTTAATAAATTATTACCTTCAATTAAATTATTTAAATTATTATTATTTTCTTCTCTTTTTAGTTGTTGTTGTTGTCCTTCATTTTGCCAATAAATTGAAGAATTATTTGAAGATTCTTGTTGTTGTTGTTGTTGATTATTTAATATATTATTTCTATACATTATTTAATTCTTTTAAATTTAATTTAATTTTATAAGAATTCTCTTAAATTAAAAGGTTTAATAATTAATATATTATTTATTTTATTTATTTATTTAATTTAATTTTAATATAAAATTATATTATTTATTTTTAAATAATAAAAATAAATATTAAAACAATAGAAAATAAAATAAAAAATAAAAAGAAATATATATAAGACAACAATTGATTGATAAAAAGACTTTTTAAAAAAAAAAAGGCGGAGATTGGAATTATTAAGAAAAGAAAATGTAACCAATAAGAAGAAGAAAAAAAATATTTAATTATATTAAATTAAATAATAAATTTTATATTTATTTTTTTTTTTTTAAAAATATTTTTAATAAATTAAATAATAATTAATTATTTTTAAAAAATAAAAATATAAATTTAATTTAATTTTAATAAAATAATTTTAATTTAATTTTATTTTTTTTAAACTCATTTCTGGATAATAAAAATTAATTTTCCCTATAATTTATTTTATTTTCTATTTTTTGATAATGTAAAAATTACCTATGAAATTATTTTAATTTTTAAAAAATAAAATAATTGTTAGATATGGAAATTTTAAATATTTTTAAATAAAAATATTTAAATAATTATAAAAATTATTTTATTTTAAATTTATTTTTTAATTTAAATTTAAAATTAAATTTTGTTCAAAAAATAAAATAAAATTTAAAAAAATATATTTTTATTTACAAAAAAAAAAGTTTTTTTTTATTTAAAATAATTAAAAGAAATAATGTAAAAATTTAAAAAAAAATATAAAAACGGATATATGTTTTTTAAAAGGATTATTAAAAATAAATCCTCCTATATTTTGTTTTCTACTACGCATCTGCAGGAACAAAAAAAAAAAAAAGATTTATGGCCAGGCGGAAAAAAATTATTTAAAATGACCTTGACAAAATTATTTAGAAAATAAAATAATTTTTAAAGAAAAAAAAAAAGTTTTTTTTTATTTAAAATTATAATAAAATAATAATTTTTTTTTAAATAAAAAAAAATATTATTTATTAAAGGAATATTTTATTGTTTTTAAATTAAATTAAATTAAATAATAATTTTATGAAATAAATAAATTTATTAATTTTTAAATAAAGTTTAGTTTTATATTACAGTAGAAAAAATTTAAAAAAAAACTTTTCATTGGATGGAATAAATTTATTAAAAATATTCAACAATACATAAGGGGAAGAAGGAATAATAAAAATAAATGAAAATGGCCTCCAGCTGAGAAATTAAATAAATTTAATTAAAAAATACAGAATTATTTTGAAGGTAATAAATATAAATTTAATTTAAATTAATTTAAATTAATTAAAATTTAAAATTAAATAATTTAATTTAATTAATTAATTTTTAATAAATTATTTTAAATAAAAAAAAAAAATTAAAATTCTCTTGTAATATTTTTTTTATAAATAAATATAAATTTAATCTATTTATATATTTATTTTTACAAAAACTTTAAAATAAAAATTCTTTCGTCATTTTCCAGTCTTCTCTCTATCCTTTCCCCTTTCCTTTCCTTCATTCCTTTTAATACCCATAAATTAACAACACCAAAAAAACTCCATAAATTGTCGGCTCCTTTATATATTATACCCTTTTATATATATATTATATATATATATATTATTTAACTATTTATAATATAATAATTTAGTAGTTATTTTGCTCCTCCCTTTCCTTTCCTTATCCTTCTTTATTTTTGGTCTTCCGTTTTTTCTTCATTCAGTTTTTTTTTTACCGTAAGAATTATTTTCTTTTAATTTTTACATTACTTTAACAACTTCTGGTTTATTTATTAATAAAAATTAAATGAATCAATGATTGATCAAAAAATATTTTATTTTTTTTTTTAAGAAATAAATTTTTGTGATTTATTTTTACATATAAAATAAATATAAAATAAAATATATTTTTAAATTAATTAATTTAAATAATTTAAATAATTTTCTTTTTTAAATATAAAAATTAAATATTTCAAATATTTAAAACTTTATATTTTAATAATTATATTTAAATTTTATTTATTTAATGAATATATTAATTTAAATAATTTTGTTTTAAATTAATTATTAAAAATTAATTTAAATATTTATTTCAATATATTATTTATTTATTTATTATAATAAAATGTACATATAACCCCTTACACTAAATACATTGCTAAAATTATTTTTTTTTTTTTTTGTAATATTTAGGAAATGTTCTAGTTTAAGGAAAAATAAATTAAATAATAACACCATAAGATTATATTAAAATAAATAAATAAATATATATTTAGATAATTAATTAAATAATAATATTTTTTTATGTAAAAAAAAAGGGAGAAATAATAAATATTAAAATAATTATTTATTTATAAAAAATAAATTAATATTTTCTTTTAACAAAATTTTAGTAATTAAAGGTATATATTCTTTAGAGTAAAGATTTATTAAATTTAAAGAAAAAAATTATTTAAATTTTACTTTAAAATTATTTTATTATGTGTTGTTAGATATTCACCGGAAAAAACTCTTTGAAAAAAAAAAAAAGAAAATAAAATTTTTTAATGGGTTTTGCAAATAAATATATCAAAAAAAAAAAAAGAAATGGCCAAGTAGACCCTCCGATATTTTATTTATTTATTTTTCAATTTTTATGTTGTGATGGGCCCATCTTTTTTTTTTCAGTTATTTATGACTATATAAAAATGCGCAAGGGTGAAAGCTCTCCCTAAGGTTTGAAAAAAAAATATATTTTATTAGTAGAACCAAAAAATATATATTTTTATTTTATTTATTAAAGAGAAAATGGCATTGAATAATTTTTTTTATTTTGATTTTATCAAATATTATTTAGATAATTTTTAATAAATATTTTTTTGAAATATTAATTAATTAAAAGATTAAAGCAAAATTTCTTGAAAAATTAAACAAGAATTGAAAAATTTTTTTATCAAAAAAAAAAAAAAAAAATTGTTTCCCCTATTTTATTCTTTAAATAGGGAATTTAATTTAAAAAATTTATTAAAAACATATATGTACAAGATAATTATAAATAAAGAAATAATATAAACACATTTTAAAAATAATTTTAAAAACAAAATATATTTATACAATAAATTCTTTCTTCTTTTCATTTGTTTGTTTATATTTCGGTACCCCTAAAAATTAAAAAAAAAATTTTTTTAATCATTTTCAAAAAAAAAAATCTTACAAAATATGTTTTTGTTGTTCTAAACTAATTGTATCAGCCACAAGTACTCCATTATTACGTTTTTTACCCTTCTGAAAAAGTTCTCCAAAGAAACGGTCAGACAACAAACGACGGCCAAATAATCGCTTTTTTGGATTTAAATCAAGTATTTTAATAATTAACTTTGCTGGATTTGCCCCCTCTGGATATTTTAATTGTTCGAAGATCTAAAAATTACAAATAATTAATTATTTTTAAATATTTTTATTACTCACCGAAAAAAGCTCACCAAATGGATAAATCGCTTGATGCCTTATAGCGCAAATATAATCTTTTTCCAAAACTTGCATAGCCTTCAAATCATCAGCCGAGGGAGTTCCAAGTTTATTATAAATCAACTGTAATTGTAAAAAAGCATTTGCTCCAGCAAACAGAGCCTCTCCAATATAAAGTTCGGCAAAGATACAACCAGCTGACCAAACGTCTAAAGAAAAAAAATAATGCCAAAAATAGATTAATACATACCAACCATACAGTTATAACGTGTAGCACCCAATATCAGCTCTGGAGGTCGATAATATCGTGTGACAGCATACGTTCCTTGATACACATCAGGATATGAAGGTAGAAAAATGGCTGATCCAAAATCAGCAATTGTAAGTCGGCCGGTTTTTGGATTGACTAACAAATTTGCTGGTTTGATGTCCCGATGGATTATATGCAACTAAATATAAAAAGAAACATTAAAGATTTGATAAAAATATTTATTTTACCTCTCTAAGATGATGTAAGCCAGCAAAAAGTTGCCATATACAAAGCTTGATGTCGATGACATTTTTATCTCTAAAATATTCTTGCTTAAGTTTGGCCAATGTTGTTGGAATAAACTCGAAGACTAAAGTATATACAACTTGAAGGTACTGAAAAATAATTAAATATTATTTATTTAAATATAATCAGTAAATGTTCTTACATCAATTTTGTATTTGCGACGTTGACTGAACATAAGCTTTATAATATTTGGATGAGGATAGCGGACTAAGTGACGAAGTATATGTAATTCCCTGAAGTCCTTTATCCTTGGAATCATGACCTTCTTTAGAGCAACAAGCTGGGGCTCTTGTTCAGCACCGTCTTCAAAAATCTGCGAAACTCGAGCTCGGTAGACAAACGAAAAGTTGCCGTCCCTTGTATGAAGATTTTTGTCCATGACACGAATCTAACAAATTTGAAAAACTTTTTGACAAAATAAATAAAAAAATAAAACTTACAGTTACGCTGACTCCACTCGGATCCTTGTAGTCACGATGGATGTTGTTCGCTGGATCCTCATCCATTGAGTTTTAGTAAGCCAATACGCAATGAGCAAATCAGTGCAGAATGAAGATTGTAGAGAATAACTGAACTTAGAAATTTGGTTTAATAATCTCTTTTTATATAATTTATTCTGAGAATATACGGTATTTTTTGTGGTCGCTTCGGAGTAATGAATCGTCCTATCGTCTTTTTTGGGAAATTCAAGTAATTTCGAATAATTTTTTTTTTCGTTTGTTTAAATTTTCTTAAATATCTTAATAATTAAGCTACATTACCTTTCGATTCGTCTTTTTTGTAATTATTTGTTTCATAAATTTTATTTAAACATGGATGCCTGGATACATTGTAATTAATTTTTGTTAATAAACAATTACATTTTCTTATATAGGCAATAAATGTTATACTGAACCAACAAATACATCAACGTTTTGGTTTACTTCATGTGGTCATATACTTTGTGCGGAATGCGCCGAACCACGTAATGTTAAATTAGTTTACACAGATAAACATTTATTTTAAGCCGATGCAAATGAAAAACGCAAACATTGCACGTTTTGTCTTGTTAATGCTGGTTACATGCAAATTAATCGTAACATGCGTCCTGACATTATGGAGCTATTCAAACCGTCTAAGGTTCTTCTTACTGAGTATTTGACTAAACTTCGTACTGCTATTGCCTTCCAATCATATCAGCGAGGACATTTGATGAAATATAAAGACGAGCAGGTATATTTTATTTACTGAAGTGAAATAATTAGTTTAAAGATTGAAAACCTAATAAGAAAAAATTTAAAAAATTTTCAAACCTCTTAACATTGTTATCGTGACTTCACCATTTATTTAAAATTTTTATTTGGTTTTTAGTATAAAAAACTGCTCAGTCAAGTCAATAATCAAGTTAACAGTCAGACACATTCTTCAATTAATAATTCTTTTGCTCCGGCATCTAATGTTTCGTTTATCCAAAGATCAGCTATGGGATCAATTATTCATCGTCCTTCTCCAACATTTTCTGGGAAAAACAACAAAGGTTATTCCTAAATACAATTAATTCATTTAAAAATTTTAGTTCAATATAATCTTTCGCATTCCTCAACAAATTCGTTTGTTCCAGCATCCGTTCCTTATTATCACAAACCTTCTGCTACAGGGCCAATTTTTCATCGTCCTTCGCCTTCTTTTTCTGGAAAGATAACCAAAGGTTACATTTACATCAAACGAAAAAAAAAGTTTTAAGAATTAAAAAATCTTTTAAAGATTTATTCTATAAATATAAAAAAAAAATTATTTTAATTTTTTTAGCACATGTTCTTCCGCCTAATCTTGGTTTTCGTCATCGTTGGAGCAAGTAATGTTGTTTGATTTTTATTTTTTATGTTGTCATATTTTTTTTTTGTTGTTTCTGAAAGTTTAATTCTTCTTGTGATTTTCCCATATTTTAATAATAAATTTTTAATTTAATTTTTGATTTTCATAAATGATTTTTATCACAAATTATTTTCAATTTATTATTTTTTTTTTCAATTTTTCCTCAAGCTTTGAATTATGTCACAAATCTGCGCTATTTCTTATAGTGGAAAACGTTTGGGTGCTGCGATTTACGACGATGATGAAAAAGAAATTAAACTTTTGGATATGGCTGAAGATGAGGATTTTTTAGTACTTGAAAGATGTAGGGGAGTTATTATTAAATAAATTGCTTTACTTTAAATTATTCTTTCAGTATTACGTCAAGTAAGGCCTGAACATATTCTTGTCAATCGATCACAAAATTCTGAATATCAAATGCGTCTGCGTAAAGAATGTAGGATTAAACAATAAATTTGTTAGATTTAATTTAATTTTAGGTAATATGTTTTCTGGAATGGTTGAAGAAGAAATCTCTGAAAGATCAACTTTAAAAGATTCAACTAATTCACAATCTCAACTTGCTCAAACACAAATGACTTTTTTAAATACTATGGATGAGAAAGAATCTGATAAAGGTGTTAAAGAAGAGGGAGAATTGGATGATGATGATTCTCCCTTATGGCAACCGTTACTTACTTTTTTACCTGATGTTGCATTCAGTAATTTTTATTTTTTCTCCAAAAATATTTTTAAAAATTCTTTTAAGGTTTTGGATTAGCTTGTAAAAAACTAGAACAAATCTTTGGTGTTGGAGTACGAAATAAACAAATAATTGCTTCATTTAGATTAGATTTTACTGCTACAAATACTGTTTTTTATTTAAATTTTGGTTTTAAATTTGTTAATTATAGATTCGGTCTTGGGGGCGCTTTTAAGATTTATTGAACAACATGGAATTGGTGGCCAAGCTTTTGATAATTTTAATGTAGAAAAGATGACAACATTTGTTTTGTATGAATTTTTTAGAATTAATTTTTTGTTAGAAGTTTTTATTTAACTTTACTCTATTTTTGTGTCCCCTGATAGGTTTTTAGTATTTTATTTTTAACAAAAAAATTTTTAAATATTTTTTTTAAAATTTCTACTCTTAAGTGAGGATTGTATTGAAGTTGATTCAACAACATTACGTGCATTAGAGATTTTCCATTCCGATTATACTCCGGAAACAATTCGACAAAAATTTGTTTGGGGCAACAACAGGCGTGAAGGAATGAGTATTTTTAAACTTTGTAATCTCTGCCGTTCTACATCTGGAAAACAAAAACTCAGGTTTTTTTAAAATTAATTAATTAATATTTTTTAAAATTTTAAAAGAATTTGGTTTGAGAGACCTACAAATAATTTAAAAATACTTTCAGAACGCCATGAGGCTATTAACTATTTTCATCAAGATTGTAATTTAGAAATTACTAAATTTATATTTAATTATGTCAAAGATATATTTTCTGTTAAGGTTTTTCTTTTAATTTTTTAGTATTTTTTTAAATTTTTTAGCCAATTTTTCGTCGAATGCGTCGTGGTAATTTGCCTGTTTCTGACTGGAAAAATCTTTTTTCAGTTTAATTTAATTATTTTAATTCTTTAAAATTATTTTTAGAGTATTTGTGCAATGATACAAATTGGTGAATTTTTAACTCAGCAAGAAGTTAAACTGTCGTTTTTAAAAGGAAAAATAAACCGTTTTGGTGCTAAACTTCAGCAGGTTGCTTGTTTGCTCTCTGAAGTGGTTTGTTTTATTTTTAAATTAATTTAATTACTTTAAATATAAAGATTGACTTTCAAGAAACACTTGCTGAAAATCGTGTTGTAATAAAACAAGGAATAGACGAGGAATTGGACAATAGTTTATTTTTTTTATATAATAATTAATTTACTATTTAATTTCAGAAAAGAAGCAATATGATAGTTTACCTAATGAATTAACTTCTGTAGCTAGAAAAGAAGCAGATGAAATTCAAATTGAAACATGTACAGTTGCTTATTTACCTATTGTTGGTTATTTATTAATTACACCAGAAAATGTTGAAATACCTGTAAATACAAGTAGACTTGTTGAATTGGTAAGGAGAAAATAAATAAGGAGAAAATAATTTAAAGTTTAATAAAAAATATTTTTTAAGATTTTTACTTCTGAAGGAATGTCTTATTTTAAAACAAAACAAATGCGTTTATTAGATGAAACTGTTGGTGATATAAAAATGGAAATTATTGATATTGAAACTAATATTGTTTTAAAGTAAAAATATTTTTTTTAATTTAATTAATTTATTTTTTAAGTTTACAAAAAAGAATTCTCAGTTCACGTTAAATTGTCCTTGATGCAATTGATTTGGCTCCTAATTTAGATTGTTTTGTTTCACTGTAAAATAAATATACTATTTAATTTTAAAAATATATTTTAGTTCATCAGTTGCACGTAAATACAATTGGATATGTCCAAAATTTGTTGAAGAACCAATTTTATCAATTAAAGAGGCAAGACATCCAATAGCTGAACATTTATGTAAAGTTGGATGTTATGTGCCTAATCCTATAATGTTAAATTTTTTTTAAATTAAAAATTAATTATTTTGTTAATTTTTTAAGTAGTTCAACAGAATGTGGAAAAATTAAAGTATTATTTGGTCCTAATTCTTCTGGTAAAAGTGTTTATCATGAACAATCTAAAAATGAAGAAAAAATCAAATAAATTTAGTAGTTGATGAATCTATATTTGAACATTTAAATCAAAAAGAAATTATATTACCAGAAGAAATAATTTAAGATGATAAAGACTGAGGAAGAAGAAAATACTTATTTGTTAATTTTAATACATATTTACATAATTTAATAAAACTTAAAGTTTCACTCTTAATTTTTAATGAGTATTTTCCTACTCTGGCATTTTCAATTAGTTAAATCGTTATTGCCATTTTGCTTTTGGCATTTTGTGTATTCTTGATTTTATTGATTATTGAGAAATTTTATTTTTTATTATGCTTTTTTTAGAATTTGATAAATATCTCGAGATAGATTTGTCTTCTTCAATCATACTTACATATTACTGCATCTAAAGACGATCTTACATTGACTGCAATGGTTTCTTCTCCAGTACAACAGGTTTCTTTATATTTAAAAGGATTAAACAATTCAATGAAAGTAAAATAAAAGGGAAAACAATGGTGTCCAGCATTTGGAATCCAATAATCTCATAATTCTTTAAACGATTGTTTCACAAACTTTGCGTTATCTGTTGATTAGATTTTGCGGTTTTTCCCTATCCTTTTCAGTTTTAAAAAACAGAATTTTAGGACGTGTCCGTTGCAAATGAGGGCACTGGTCTTGGGGAATTGAAAGGATTGGAATATGTTTGTGACCATGAAGGATATCGATACTATAAAAATACAGAGACGGGAAAACAATGTTGTTTGGATTCTACTGGCCACTGGTTTTTGTTTGATGAGGGTAAGGGAACCTTTATACCAATGAACGATGACAATAAAACAACAACACAATCTAAACCCAAGCATGAAGATAAGGGCGGAGACCCAAAGCTACGAAATGTCGAACGATTTGGGATTAAGTTCGATCACAATGGACGGCCTGTAAGTTTTATCTGTTAAACTTTTATTATTCATTATTTCCTTATCAATTCTTTATTTTTACATCTCAATAATTATTATGCTGATTTTTTCAAATATAAACCTAAATATTATATTTTTCAAAGATTTTTCCGAAAAACGAGAGAGGATTGTTTGTTCTGCCAAAAGACGAAAAGAGATTACCATTCTTTCCTGTTGATGATAAAGGAAAACCAATATTTCCTTACGACTACACAAAGGGCGAGTTAGCCTTTCCTGTTGGTAAGAAATTTGATTAAGTATTTAATATTTTTACAATTTTAGATGATACAGATGAACCTATTTTCCCTCGAAATGCACAAAATAAACCAATAGTACCAAATGATAAGAATGGTATTTTTACTTTATTAGATAGATGTAACTTTAAATTATAGGACAACCATTGTTTCCTAAAGATGCTTCTGGAAATTTTATATTCCCTTTTAATGAAAGCAATTGTCCTATACCTGCACTTACTTTGGAAGGTTTGATTTAATTATTTAACTTATGACTAATTTTTTGTTATTTTTTATTATATTTATTTGTAATTATTATATAAATATTTTTTAAAACCTTAATTTAATCTAATTTAGGTTTACCTGTTGTTCCGAAAGATGCGTATGGAAATTTTGTAATTCCTCAAGATCGTGATGGCAAGCCATTAATTCACATTGCTTCTGATGGGGTAACACCTATTTCTGCAGCTGAATGGAAACAATGGAAGAAATATTACAAAGATCAAGCACGCACATTCTATAAACAACAACAATTACATATGGCTGCACAGAATGTTTCTCGTGTTGAAAGATCTTCTGCTAACTATACAATAGATAATTCAGTATGTCATTTAGATACATATTTTCTTATTTTTAATTAATTTTCTTCTTAGATGTTTCATCCATTAAATTTGGAACAGCAAAGTGTATTTTTTGCTGCCGATATGCAAATGCTTCAATTGACTCGTAGAGTTCGTCCAGAGGATGTTGATTTACCTGCTGAAGATGTTCAGCAACAGATGGATTTTTCTACAGATGTTGACAAAAATGGGGCAGCTTCTTTGGATGAAAAACAATTGAAAAGAAAGAAATTTCTTGAAGCTCAATTAAAATCAATTAAAAAACCTCTTTCACCAAAAATTGAAGTTAAAAAATCATCAAGAAAAGAAACAAAAAATGGAAAGGATCGCAAAAAAAGTAAAGCAAAAGAAACATCTCATAAAGATAAAAAGGTTTTCATTAAATTGTTTGTTTTAGATAAAATTAAATAAATTCTAAGAACCGTAATCGATCCCGAAAAAGACAACGTAGGTCTTCAACACGTTCTCGTTCTACATCACGTGATACAATGGAAATGATTTCAAAACGAAAGAGGCATAATGGAAAACATTCCCGTTCTCGTTCTTCTAGTCAATATTCAAGTACTACATTCTCTTCACGTTCTTCTCAAGTATCACGTTCACCTTTTAATTCTGAAAATAAAAAAGAAGAGGAAAGACTTAGAAAACGTCTTCTTTCGCGAACTTTGCCAACTAATGAACAAACTAAGCCAGAGGGTGATGAATATGGTCCAAAACCTCCGGTTAATTTTTTATTTTATTATTAAAATTATTTTAATAATTTTTAGGTTATACCAAAGAATTGTATTTCTGATATGGAATTATCTGATGAAGAAAAACGGTATTAATATTTTTTTATTAGAATATTACATATTGGTTAAACGAAATTAAATAATTTTTTTTTTGATTTTATATTTTTATAAATTTTTAAATTGTTTTAGTTTTTAAAGGATTTTTTGATATATTTCAAATATTTAAATAATTGTTTTGATTATTTTTAATTTAAATTTTAAGAAATGAAAAAGTGGATAGTCAACAAAAATTAGTCGTTGTAGAAGATTCGAGCAGTACTAGCTTTGGAAAACATGTTCAAGCCACAAAACCAATGACAGGACAATCATTCAATGTTAAAGAGGTTTTTATGTGGGAATGAAAGATAATTTTATTTTATTTGAGTAGTAAAATGAGCGAAGGGTAAAATTAAATAAATTTGCCTCAGATTTTGTTTGTTTTGGTATAAAGAAATTAAACAGAATTGAATAATAATAATTATTTTTTAAGGTAATTGAATCTGGACGAATTGATTTAATAAAAAAATGTAAGGAACAAGAACGAGAAAGGTTTAATTTTTTGTATATTTATTTGTTATGAATTAGGAAATGATCACTTATTTCTTTTTTATTTTTGTTTTCTAACCGAGTTTTAAACAATTTTAGTGTTATAAACTTAAATTTAATGTTGAAAGCAAATTTAGTTTCTATTTATTTTTTGGCACCAAGATTAGGGAAAATCACTTTTTGTATTATAATAGAATGTATAAATTCTTTAATATTTCAGATATGATCAGTTAAAATTGAGAATTGCAGAACTACTCGTTGAAAAAAGTGTTCACAAGTTAAATTTGGTTAAACTTAGAGAGGTCATTTAATTAAAATTTTGGAATTTAAGAATAAAATTTTAAGGCAGAAAAGCGAATAGAAGGACGTGATGTTGATCAAGTTTCTGTATCTTCTGATGATGGAGTTTAAAAATAATATAAAAGTTTTTTAAAGGTTTGAATAATTAAAATAAAACAATTTTTATGTAATTTCCTTTTTGTTGCATTCCCCCTCTATTTTGCTTTTATTTTAAAAGGGATTTTAATAAATTTTGATATAAAAAAGATATAAGTAATTTATTATTTTAATTCTTTACATTACTTTTTTAATTTATTTCCATTTATATTTAATGAAAATATGAGATAATTATGAGCTTTTTTGGGGATAAATATTAAAAGGGCAAATATTAAATTTAAAATATTTAATCACGATTTTGTTCTTCTATTTTTGACATTCCTGTCCTACACAACATTTCTGAATTATTATTACATGAATTATTTTGTTGTATTTGCATCCATCCTTGTCCAGCCACAGCTGCAGCTGCTGCTCCAGACCAATACCAATTTTGGTAATGATTAACCATTCCTTGTGGATATTGTTGACAAAATTGTTGTTGATTGTTGGGAATATATGTTAATGGAACAATTGAAGAAGAAGAAGAAGAGGAAATATCAAAATTAGTATTAGAAGTTGCTGAAGGAATAGTAGATGGTGAAGTTGATGAAGAATATGTTGGTTGAAAAGAAGAAGTTGTTAAAAGTAATTGTTGTTGTTGATTATTATTTTGAATAAATGTTTGTTGTTGTATTGGTAATTGCCAATTATTATTATTATGTTGATGATTATAATTAAATTGTTGTTGTTGTTGTTGTTGATAATTATTATGACGAATATTATGTAAAATTTCATCAGATATTTGTTCACAACTTAGATCCTTTAAAAATTAATTTTTAAATAATTTAATTAAATATTTTAATTATTACTTGTCTTTCTAATATTCCACTACTTCCAATACCATTTTCTGGTTCACTTTTAACAGTCATTGCCCCAAATCTATTAATATTTTCATTAGAAGATTCTCCTTCATTTGGAGATGATTCTTGTGTCATTTCACCACACATTATTCCTTGTTCTTGTTTTTTTCTCTAAAATAAAATTAATTTATTTATTTTTAATATCTTTTTTTATTTAATTTAATTATTCTTTTTTTAAATTAATTTTTACTTTCATTCTTCTATTTTGAAACCAAATTTTAATTTGTTTATCACTAAGTCCAGTTTTTTCAACAAGTTGTGTTCTTTGTAATTTAGAAACATATTTATTAGCTCTAAATTCTTCTTCTAAAGTTCTTTTCTTTTAAAAAAAAATTAATTAAAATTAAATTAAAATTAAATTAATTACTTGTTCTGGATTATATGTTTGACGTCCACCAGCTTTTTTATTATTTAATGAATCTAAATTAAATTAATTTTAATATTAAAATTAATTAATATTTAATTAATTAAAATATATAAATTAATATAATTTATTTTAATTAATTAATATTTAATTAATTAAATAATTAAATTAAATTTTATTTAAATTAAATTAAAAATAAATTAATTTTTAAAAAATATTATTTTTAGTTATCGTAATCTTTTTTTCTAAAACATTACCCAACCAACAAATAAAAATTTTTTAAAAGATGGGTAGAAAATATATTTTATTTTTTTTTTTTTAAAGTAAATTCCCAAAAGATTATAAAATACAAAATTGACTTTTTTTTTTGGCTGATTTTATTAGTTTTTTGTTTAAATAAAAAGGAAAAATAATAAAAATTAATTTATAATTAAAATATTTTAATTAATTAATTAAAAGAAACACAATTATTGAAGACTTTTATAAAAAAAAATAAATAAATAATTAATTAAATTAAATTACCAAATCCTCCACTTGTAGAAACTAATAAATGATGATTATGTTGTTGTCCATTACTAATTGCTGCAGTATATGAATAATAATTACTTAATGCTGTATTTAATGATGCTGCATAATTACCATAATTATAATGAAGTGAATTAGCTAAAAAAAATAATTTAAATTAATTTAAAAAATATGTATAACCATAATTTAGTATTGCTAAATATTATTTTATGTAAATACTATCCAATTTTGGGGAGAAAAGTATTTTATTTTAATATTAAGGTTTTGTCTAAAATTAATAAATAATTAATCTAACACATTAAATAATTATATTTAAATAATTAAATAATTAAATAATTATTTTAAAATATAACCCCCCCCCCCCCCCCCCCCCTCCCTCTTCCCATTTTGGTATTCCCTTTTCCCCCTTTATTTTTCTTTTAAACACCTCTCCGACCAAATGAGGGGGGTTTACATAGATATTGTTTTGACCACAAATAAAAATTTAGAGAAGGCCAATTGACGGCATAAATCAGTGTTGGAATTGCTTTTTTATTTTTATACCTTTTTCCCAAAATAATAAAAATAAAAAAAGGCACGCACATCTTTCGTCCAAACGACCGGGCATCTGTTGTAAATTTTGTAGAGGATTTAATGTCTCTGTTGAAGAAGAAGAAGAATTAATTATTATTTGATTATTATTATTATTATTTTCTAAAAAGAAAAGACTTCCTCCAGGAATTGATGGTTGAGGTGGTGGAGAAGAACATGAACTTGGCATTTTTTATTTTTAATTTTTTATTTTCTAATAAAAAATAAAAAATATTATTATTAAAAAATTATAAATAAATAAATAAATAAATAATAATAATAAATATAATTTTAGTATGCTTGAAAAAAAGGAAAATGCTGTCACCCTCCAATGGCTTCCTTCACTACAGTAATCCTTTCATTCCTTTTCTTTTCCTCAATTCCTTAGAAGGGATATTTCGGCGCAGAAAATTAAGGGATTGTTTAATAAAATAAATTAAAATAATATAGTTAAAATAAATCAAACAAAATAGTTTTACCTTCTTTATTAATCATTAATTTTTTTTTACAAATTAACAGTAAAAAAGCTCTAATTTTTTAACCTTTATTTTCCAAATAATAAAAAATTAATTAAATTAATTAATTTTGACCTTTTTTTAATTTAAATTTTTTAATAATTTAATTATTCTCTATTTTTGTTTTTTAACGCCAAACTGTCAATATCGCCCAATTGTCTTTTAGCCCCTCCCTTTTCCCTCCAGACTCACCCATTTTTTTTTTGTTCATTTTTAATTTAATTCACATTGGTTCTCTCTCCCCTTTATTTTTTGAACAAAAAATATGTGTAAAGTACATAATATAAAGGGGGGAGGGATAACAAAAAAAACAAGAAAAAAATAAAAGTTAAGAACAAGAATAAGAAAAGAATAAGAAGTAAAGGGTCTTCTATATTTCAAAAAGAATTACCCGCCATTGAAGGGAATATATCTTTTTATATTATTTTAAAGGAAAAGGAGGCGCAGTCTTTCATGCAGATCGTAAATTAAAAAAAAGAAGAAGAAAAAATAGTTGTGTGGAGTTTTGGTGTGGAGGAGACCACCCGGGGAGAAAAAAAAACGAGAAAAATGAGTGAAAAAAGTATTTTTTAATTTTTAATTTTATTTTTCATTCTAAAATCATTAAAAATTCTCGAATATTGTTTTCACCCAATTGTTGAATAAAAAAAAAAAAAAAGAAATTTATTTACTATTTTTATTTATTTTTAATGTTTTTTTTTGCACAAAATAATTATTTTGTGGCCTGCCGTTGGCCAAATTATTTTATGCGACGAATTTTATTACTTAAATTAGAGGTAAAAGTATATAAAGTAAAAATTAAAAATATTTATTTGATATTAAAAAAAAAAAAGAATAAATAAGAAAAATAATTTAATTTTATTTTATTAAATTAATTAAAATATTTTAATAATTTTTAAATTTAAATTTAATAAAAAATAAATAAATAAAATTTAATAGTATAATTATTTTTTTTTAAGAATATTAAAATTAAATTAATTTAATATTTTTATATTTTATTTCCTTAATTAATTAATTAATTAATAGATAATAATAATTATTTTTTGATTTAAAAAAAAAACAATAAATAAATAAATAAATAATATATATATTTAGTTAGTTTACTGTCTTCCCCCTTTTTTTTTACCCCTTTATTCTTTCTTTTTTATTTATTTTTTTATTCAAAGAATTATGCCATGCTAATTTGAATGAGTATTCAATTCTATATGTTTTGTTGTGGTGAGGTTATGCGCGGAAGAAAAAGAATAGGAAAGGCACACAACAGAGAGAGAGAAATAGGGAGAAGGCATATCGGAGCCCTAATAAAATTTAATGGGACGAGGGGTGATTGGCGTGCCAGCTGTATATTCAAGGTGATGGAAAAAAGAAAAATAAGAAAATAAAGGCCGGTGAAAAAAAAAATTAAAAAAAAAAAAAAGTATAGAATAGTTTTACAAGGAAAGGAGAATAAAACAATAAAAAATAAAATAAAGGAAAGTATGGAATATATTTATTTAAAAATGGATTTAATAATAATAAAACTTTAATAATTAATTAAAATAATTTTTAAAAATTAAATTATTTTATTTAATTTTATTTAATTAATTAATTAATTAATTTAATAATAATTATTATTAATTAATTAATTAATTAAAGATTAATTTTTTAATTAAAAATTATAATTAATTAAAATAAATAAATAACAATAAATTTTATAATAATTATTATCTTAATTTTAATTAAAATAAAATTAAAATTAATTTTTTATTAATAAAATTATTTACCCTAATAATATTAAGGTTAAATTTAAAAATTAAAAAAAAATGTTTTTGTCAATTTTTGAGAAAATTAATATTTTTTTTGTTTTCCTTTACAGGTGAATTATATTTTTTATTAATTTCTGTTTACATACTCAACATTTTTTGGGCACAACATGTGAAAAAAAATAAAACTAAAGGAATTACTTAAACTAATAAATAAATAAATACAGTATATTACTTATATAATAATAAAAATAAAATTAATTTTTATATAAATTATTTAAAAATTTAATTAATAAATTAATTAATTAATTAAAAATAAAAATATATTTATTTATTTAACCAATCAAATTGTGTGATTTATTTTTAAAGAAAAGAAAAAAAAAAGAAATATATGTACATATATTCTATATTTAATTTTAACTCGTTGCTCGTGCGGAAAAAAGAGGGGAAAATAAAATTCTTAAAAATAAAGCAAAAGTTTGTTCATTTAATAAAACCAAATCAAGCATAAATTTGTAAAAAAAAAAAGAAAAAGAAAAATAAACTTAACGATTAAATCTTTAAAAAAAAAGAGGGAATAAATTATTAATTAATAATTAATAATTTAATTAATTAATTAAATAAAAATTAATTAAAAAAAAAAATTATTATTAAATTATAAAAGAAAAGAATTCTTATTCTTTAAAAGTTTATTTAAAAATATTTTTTTTTATTAAAAATAATAATTTTATAATTTAATAAAATATTTAACAAAAAATTAATTAAATAATAATTGTTTATTTATATTAATAATTTTAAAATTAATAAAAACATTTTTTAAATTTAATTATTAATCTATATATATAATTGAGAAGAGTTTGTCTGTCTGTTTGTTTGTCCTTTTATAGTAAGGAATTTGAAGTGAATGAAAATGAGTGTTTTTATAGTAAAGTGATCTGAGGGAAGCGAAAATGGGGGTTTTTATAGTGAAGTAAAAGAGGATGAGTTTAAGCTTAAAAACTTAAGTGTGTGAAATTAAGCATAAAAAACTTAAGTTTAAGTGTATGAATAGTATAAAAGCAATGCTTTTTGATCAGTTTTAAAATTCTAAACTGTCATTGCCAAAGTTCTTCGTCTACGCTGTTTTACTGAACTGCTTCTCTTTTTTCTTGAGGTGTGTTTTTTATTTAATTTATATAAGTTTTTTCTATTTAAGAGATTTTGAATTTTAGGTATGGACAACGAGCCATGTTGTTCCACTGCCGCCGACAGGAAAAGGAGAAGTCGTGCCGAGGAATCTGAGTATCTTAGAAATCTTAGATTAAATAGTCAAAGAGAGAGGCAACAGTCTCTGAGATCCGTTGAGGATGAGAATCTTAGAAATCCTAGATTAAATAGTCAAAGAGAGAGACAACAGTCTCTGAGATCCATTGAGGATGAGAATCTTAGATTGAATAGTGATAGAGAGAGGCACCAGTCTCTGAGATCCCTTGAGGATGAGAATATTAGAAATCTTAGACTTGAAAAAGATAGACAGAGGAGGGCGGTCAAAAGATCGCTCGAATCGAGTCAAGAGCGTGAAGAGAGACTTAGTGTCCAGAGAACTAGACAAAAAAAGTATAGAGAGCAGCGAGCTATACATAAGTATCAAGCAGGTTGCTTAGATTTAGCAAAAGAGAATAAACTTAGTGATCTTAGTGTAGAATGCATGCATTGTGGTGCTTTGCATTTTACTGAAGAGAAAACTAGAGGGAATTCTTTTAATGACTGTTGCCATCATGGTAAGGTTGTTAATTTGAATATACCTGAGCAGGATTTTCCTGAAGAACTTAGAGATTTGTTTTTGAGAATAGATGCAAGGCATGTGAACTTCTTTGACAATATTCGTCATTTGAATAGTAGCGTGTCCTTCGCTTCCATGAATCCACTTAGACATAGATTTCCTAGCAAAAGAGGGCCGTATTGCTTTCGCATATACGGTCAAGTATACCACAAATTAAATGTGGCATTGAATCCAGACTTAGATGAAGATCCTGCTTACGGGCAGATTTTCATAGTAGATACTTCTGAGGCTTTGAGGGCAATGACGAAGGCTAACGCTGGAGTTAACCCTGAGTTGCTTAGAATCGTGTATGAGATTATTAGAAGGGGTAACCCTTTTGCTGAGGCTTATATGATGATGAAGGAAGAGGAATCTTCTGAATTCGAAAGAGCTAGATTAGAGAACAGAGAGCCATCCGAGATCAAACTTTTGTTTGAAACCGGAAGGCAACTAGATAGAAGATTAGGGTACAATGTACCAAGAGCAAATGAGGTTGCGGCAGTGTATGTACCCGGCGCAGACGGGGAAGTACCTGTTGCAAAAGTGGTCGTTAGACAATTTGGAAAAGAGTTAAAGATTTTGAATAGTGCTGATGCAATGGTTACCCCAATGACATACCCGCTTTTTTATCCGCGTGGTACTCTTGGCTGGCATCCAGAGCTGAAGCAGAGTAATAGTACTAGAAGAGTTACTAGGCTGCAGTATGTATGCTACAGCATGGCAATACGAAATGAGTTTAACCCTATTTTACATGGGGGAAAACTCTTTCAACAGTATTGTGTAGACGAGTATGTGAAAATAGAAGGAGATAGACTTAGATGGATTCGTATGAATCAGAAAAAGATTTGTGCGGAAGCATATAAGAATATAGATAATATTATGTTTCTTAGATCCCAAGAATTAGGTTTGCCTCTTGGGCGGAAGGTTATCCTTCCTCCAAGTGTGACAAACAGTCCTAGATATGTCGAGAAGCATTTTCAAGATGCTATGGCCATAGTCAGAAGATTTGGCAATCCAGATCTATTCTTGACTATGACATGTAATCCTAGATGGTCTGAGATTGTAGATAATTTGTTTCCTAGACAAGTTCCTGGCGATCGACCAGATTTGGTTGTTCGAGTGTTTTATTTGAAAGTAAAGGCTGTTATGCAGCAAATAGTTAAACTAGGGATATTTGGAAGTGTCCTCGCTTGGATGTATCCTGTAGAGAACCAAGGTAGAGGCCTTCCTCATATTCATTTGCTTTTGACTCTTTCCGAAGAGGATAAGTTATTGACATCTGAGGATGTGGATAATAGAGGTATTAGTGCTAGAATACCTGAAGAAGGTACTGAGTTATTTGATTTAGTAAAGAGTTTTATGATCCATGGCCCATGTGGAAGTTTAAATCCAAACTCCCCATGCATGGAAGAGACCTTAGAAAATGGTAAGAAAATTAGGAAGTGCTCTAAGGGTTACCCTAAAGCATTTCAAGAGAAAACCATAGTCTTAGAGAATGGTCTGACGTTATATGCCAGACCTGATGATGGTAGAAAAGTAGAAGTCTTAGTCTCTGGAAAGAGAATAGAATTAGACAATAGATGGGTTGTGCCTCACAATCCTTATCTATTGAAAGTATTTAGATGCCATATTAACCTTGAAAAAGTTAATAGCATTAGTTCGGTGAAATACTTGCACAAGTATGTGCATAAACCTCCGGATAGAGCTAGATTAGAACTAGAGCCTAGAAATGACCATGATGAGGTCAAAGAGTTCATAGACGCTAGATATGTCTGTCCTCAGGAGGCAGTCTGGCGGATCTTAGAATTGCCTATGTATGATAGAAGTCATAGTATTATGGCCCTGCCAGTTCATCTGCAAGGCGAGCAAATTTGTTATTTTGACGAGACTATGAGTGAAGCCGAGATATTAGAAAGGACAAGAAATTGTTCTGAGTTATTAGCTTATTTTGATTTGAATAAGAGAAGCGACTCTTCTAGGGCATTGCTGTATCATCAATTGCCTGAAAAGTTTTGCTTTAGTAAAGGAAAATGGACTGAGCGTAAGTCACATTTTAACTCAATTGGTCGTATGGTTAAAGTGTCACCGGCCGAACCGGAGCGATACCACCTGCGGCTATTGTTGTTAAATGTGAGAGGAGCTACTTCTTATGAAGAGCTTAAGACTATTAGAGGTTCTGACGGCTCAGTTAAGGTTTGTACAACTTTTTCTGAAGCATGTCTTGAACGAGGATTAATTAGAAATGATGATGAGTGGAAAAAGGCCTTGGAAGAGGCAGCAAGTTTCGAGATGCCTAGAAAATTAAGAGATTTTTTTGCTTTGATCTTAGTCCATTGCAACCCGGCCCAGCCGGAGGAGCTTTGGTTATTGTTCAGAGATTCCTTAGCTGAAGATTTCATTAGAAATTTTTCAAAGGAATTAGCGTATGCGAAAGCATACAGAGAAATAGCAATTAGTATTATGAAGGGTGGAAAGTCACTTGCTGATTTTCCTACCATGGAACAAATAGATTTAGCTGATGATGTAGAAATTACATTCGACGCTAATGAAGAGAAGGAATTAGGCTTATCAGCATATGAAAGTATGTATGATGAGCAGAGATCAATAGTTGATGAGATTTTGAATAGAGTAAATAGGCCTGTTCGTGAGCCTGCGTTCTACTTTTTAAGTGGACCAGGAGGAACAGGTAAGACACATGTGAACAAAACAATAGTTCATATGCTTAGAGGTGAGAAAAAGAAAATTAGTACTATGGCCTTTACCGGCATGGCAGCTACTTTAATGCCTGCTGGTAGGACTTTGCATAATAGATTTAGCTTAGCATTAGATATGAGCAACTCAAACATAGGCCCTAGAAATAGGGCATGGAACGAGTTGAAAGAAACTGAGGTGTTCATTTGCGATGAGGCGCCTATGATAAATAAGCGTGCATTGCGAACACTAGATGAAAAGTTACGAGAAATCATGAATAATGATTTAGCATTTGGTGGTAAAGTTATGCTTTGGACGGGTGACTTTCGTCAAACCCTACCAATTCAAAAACATGCCACAAGAGCTGAGATGGTCAATTCGACTATAAAAAGAAGTGAGTATTGGAGTATAGCTAAGAAGTACAAGTATCTAGAAATATGAGAGCTCTGGAAACAGAGAAAGAGTTTGCTAGAAATTTGATTGAAATAGGGAATGGTAATTGGAATGATGAAAATGATTCCATTACATTACCTTCCGAGTGTATTAGCCATGGTGATTTAGCAGAAGAGATTTTTGCTAATTGCATAGATTCTGAGAATTTTGAAGAGATGGTCAATAGTGCCATCTTAGCACCCAAGAATATAGATGTATCTGAGATGAATAGTAAAGTCCTAGCTATGCTGCCAGGAAAAGAGATTTTGTATACTAGCATTGATCATGCTGAAGATGAAAATCGACAGCGTGTCAATGAGTACCTAGATGAGTATCTGAATGCTCTGAGACCAAATGGTTTTTCAGTGCATGAGCTTAGACTAAAGAAACATGCTATTGTTATGTTAATTAGAAATTTGAATATAGAAAAAGGTCTCTGTAATGGGACACGAATGAGAATTGAGGAGATGAATGCAAACTTAATTGTTTGCAGGATTCTTACTGGAGATAAGGCAGGTCAAACTGCGTATATACCTCGGATAACACTTTGTTGTTCTGAGGAATATCCATTTGACTTGCATAGACACCAATTCCCATTGGTGTTAGCATTTGCTATGACAATTAATAAGGCTCAAGGACAAACACTTGAGCGAGTTGGAATAGATCTTAGAAAAGAGGTCTTCGGACATGGACAGTTGTATGTGGCTCTTTCGAGAGCAAGATCATGGAATATGATAAAAGTTAGATTAGATAATAGTAATAGTGATCGAAAGATCAAAAATGTAGTTTATAAAGAAATCCTAGATGATAGAGATTAGAATCTTAGTTTGAGTCCACCCCTTACATTAACTCCTTATATATTAATTTGTCTCTTGAAGTGACGGTCCTATACCGTTGTTTTATTAACTGATTATGACCCAATAGCAAAGTTGATGTATAAGAATTTTATGTAAGGGTTAACTCATTTAGTTTTCTAGAAAAATAGGCGTATTTTTTTACGCGAGTATTAGTTATGTTTATTGTATTGTTTTGGCCCGTTTATTGTTTCCCGCCTATCCCACTTTGTGTATGTATTTATTGTATTTATCTATATGTATTGTATTTATAATTTTGTTAATATATGTATTTTCATTATATTTATTTTCTTTTGAATAAAATGTTTTAAAATTTGCTTTTGTTTTGATTTTGTTTTAAATGTTTAAGTTTTGTTGTGTTTTTGCTAGCGAGGTCGGGCGGCCGAAGGACGCCCAACCCCGCTAGTTTAATTAAAAAATAAAGGTACAAAAATATTAAAAAAAAAAAATATTTTAAAAAATATTTTAAAAATCTCTTTTATTTTAAAAGTTAAATAAATGAATAAATACTTATATATATATATTCAATTGCCAGTAACAACGATCAATCGGTTGGCCGCAGAGTTTTGAAGTAAAGAAAATAAATTTTAGCTTAGCGCCATAAGATCAAAAGAAACCCCGACGGCAAATAAATCACACGCGGGGCAGCTGAAAAAGAAAAAAAAGAACAAGGACGAATAAAAGACTTCCGGATAAAAAGAAAAAAAAATAAATAAATGTACATACAGATATACAACAACACTTGGCAATTTTTTTTAAAAGTAAAATTTTTAAAAATTTTAAAAATATTTTTTTTTTATTTTTTATTTTATTAAAAATTATTTAAAATAATTTATTAATTAAAAAAATATATTTAAAAACTTTTCAAATTAAAAATAAAAATTTAAACAAAATTATTGTCATTGTTCTTCCAAAAAACGGCTGCAAGTTAACTGGGCAGCTTTTTATTTTAAAAGATAATAAATAAATTCCTCTTTTTTTAACCTTTAAAAAGCCCACACAAATATTCTTTTTTTAAAAAACAAAAAGAAAAGCGGCTGTTCAAAAGAAAATAAAGCGCATAGCGGCAACTCTTTTAGAGATTTAAAATGACGGAGAAGCGCCGCTATAATAATAAGTATATCACAAAAAATATGAGATATTTGGATATTTGCCCAATAAATTAATTTATTTAATAATAATAATTTAAATTTAAAAGAACCTTCCATAGACTAGGTATTTCGTAATTAAATGGATTTAAAGTTACTCAAAAATCATCGAATTTGGCGTAATGTTTAAAAAAAACAATATAAAAACCTTTTATTTTCTTTCATTTATTCATTTTAAATAAAGTTTATTTTTTTATATCATTTAAAAAAGAACGCTTTTTTCATCTTCTCTTGTATTCTTTATATCTTCGATTATTTATTTCTTTACTTTAATCTTTGCTTTCGCCTTTTAGTTTATATATTAACTTATCAGTCCGTCCAATATTTTCCACATTGATTCTTAACAAATTTAAATTCTTTATTTTTTCACAAAACAATTTTGGTTCTTATTTCTATTCTTCAATTCTCAAAAAATGGCTGACAAATTTATTGGTAAATGGAAGCTTGTCGACTCCGACAATTTTGGTGACTATTTGAAAGAAGTCGGTGTTGGCTTTGCAACTCGAACTGCTGCTCAAGCTATCAAACGTAATTTCGTCTAACTATTCGACTTTATCTTTTTTAGCTGAGCTCAAGTTTGAAATTGATGGAGACCATTGGAAGATGACTTCGACTTCCACTTTTACTACTTGGGTCTGCGAATTCGACCTTGGTAAAGAGCAGGAACAGAAGACGGCTGATGGGCGCACTTTGATGGTAAATTTGAAAATATTTCAATGACTCGATTTGTTTTTGTTTAGAGCAAGTTCACTTTTGTTGACAACAAACTTGTGGAAGATCAGAAGAAGATCAAGACTGATGATAAGGATAGCCACTTTGAGGTTGAAAAGTCCTTTTTTTACTCTAAATTAATTTATACTTTTAAAGCGCTACATTGATGCTGATGGGAAGCTTGTGATCACTTGCGAAAGTGGTGGTGTTAAGGCAACTCGCAAGTACGAGAAGATATGATGGAAGAGCTTTTTGACAATAAAGAAAAATAAAATAATGTGCCGTTTTTTGTTTTTATTTAATTCTAATTTATTTATAATTTTTTAATGGATAAAGGCACTTAAATATGTGTTATTTTGACAAAAATATTTGAAACTTTTAGTGATAGAAATTTAAAATATTTTTGGGACAAAGATCTGTGAAAAGATTATAAAACTGAAATGCAACACGTTTAAAAGAGGAAGTTTTAAAATTGTTAATATGTTGTTTAATATTTTCTTTGTTTCTCTGTTTCTTACATAATCTCTTAATCCTCTTACTCTTTTCATTTTTTAATTTCAATATTAATTTCTTGTTGTTTTATTTTTATTCTTCAGTAATATTTAATTTTATTTAGAGAATGGAACAGAGATCTATTCATCGTGATCATGGGGATTTACATTTCTTTTCAAATGAAGAATCATCATCCTCAAATATTCCTTCAAATGTTTATGAATATTTTCAATTAGTTGAAGATGGTTTATTCAAATTTATTTAATATTTTATTATTTAATTTTAAGGCAAATTTCCCTTTTTCAATAATACCCAAGTTCATGTTTCTGCAATGAGAAATTCTGCAGGAGAAACTTTGTTAAATGCAGCTGCAAGACTTGGTCATTTTGAAATTGTTGAAAGACTTGTTGGTGATATTGATGTTGAAGAAACTGATTATGATGGATGGACAGCTTTATTAAATGCTTCACATGATGGTTATGCTAATGTTGTAAAAACTTTATTGGATGCTGGTGCTTCTATTGAAAATCCTGATTTAGTATTATATTTTAATTTTCCTTAACTTTTTTTCAATAAAATAGATGGGATGGACTTCATTAATGTGGGCATGTTATAAAAATCGTCCTGAGGTTGTTGATGTACTTATTCAATATAAGGCTCATGTAAATATTGTTGGGGAAGAAGATGGCCTTACACCTTTAATTATTGCCTCAGGCTTTTAATTTCTTATTTTTCAATAAATTTATTTTTTAGGAAGAGGATTTGTTGAATTAGTCCCGAAATTATTAAATGCTGGGGCCCAAGTAAATACGAGTGATAAATTTGGAAGTACTGCATTAATTTGGGCTTCTAGAAAAGGTCATCTTCAAATTGTACAATATCTTTTAAATTCTGGTGCTGAATTAGATGCTGTTGGAATGCAAGGTTTTCTTTATTTTTTCTGAAAATATTAATTAAAATTATTTTAGCTTCGAGTGCTTTGATGCTTGCCACTCGCGGAAATTATATTTCGGTTGTGGAAGCATTATTGGCACGTGAACCAAATGTTAATATTGTTGACTATAATGGTCTTTCAGCTCTTGGTATTGCTGCACGAGAAGGTAATTAATTTATTATTATTATTTATTTACTTTTTTATCTTTAAAATTTTTAGGTTATACGGAAATAGCAGCTTCATTAGTTCAATCAGGCGCTTTTGTTAATACGGTTGATCGATTTGGCAATTCAATATTAGCTAATGCTGTTCGTTCTGGAAATATTAACTTGGTAAATTTATTTTAAATTAATTATTTTATTTATTTTAAGGTTCGAATGCTTTTGGAACGTCATGCAGATGTAAATGCAAAAGATTCTGAAGGAAGAACTCCTCTACATTTGGCAATTGATAAAAATTATTCTGGTTGATTTAACTTACTATTTAATCTAATTTCAGTTAGATATTGTTTTGGCTTTACTTGAAAAGAAACCAAATTTAGAATTAAAAAGTAGAGATGGAGATACAGCATTGCTTAGAGCTGTAAATTAATTTTTAAAATTATTTTTATTTTTTTTTTTTAGATAAAGAATCGTGATGTCCAAGTATCTCAATTACTTGTTAATATGGGGGCAAAATTAAGTACAACAGACAATGCTGGAGATAATGGTATTAATCTTTATTTTTATTAATTTTTATTTTTAAATTTAAGCTCTTCATTTGGCACTTAGAGCTCGTTCTCGTCGTCTTACACAGATTTTACTTGTTAATCCATCAGATTCTAAACTACTTTATAGACCTAATAAACTAGGAGAAACTCCTTATTCTATTGGTATTCATTTAATTTTATTTATTTTTTTTTTACCTAATTGTGATTATTTATTAATTTATTTATTCAAGTCTTTTTCGTCTAAATATTTATTTAAAATTGTTTAGATCAAGAATCTCCTCAACCAATTTTACCTACAATTTTTGGTCCATTTGGTACAGAAGTTGATTTGAAAAGTCTTTTGGGTTTTGATTCATATGGAGATGTATTTATTTAATTAATTATTTTATTTATTTTTAAAAAATTATTTAGGTAATTGCTGATGTTGTTTGTGAGCCTAACCTTTCTTTACCTCTTACAATCGGACTTTATGCAAAATGGGGTTCAGGAAAGTCAATATTATTATCAAGAATTAGAAATTCAATGAAATCATTTTCACGAACTTGGTTAGATGGAATTGAATTATATTGGAGTTGGAGTTTAATTTTAATTACTCTTTTAATGTCTGCATTTGTTACTTTATTAAGTACTGCATTATTTTCTATTTTTCAAGAAGGAAATGAATTATTTTTTTCACTTGGAGTTGGATTGGGAATATTTTTATTATCTTTTTGTTCTTACAGCTTTATTTATTATGGAAGCGAAGTTTTATTTTTTTAAAGTTTTATTTTTATTTATTTTATTAGGTTCGTCTTTGGAATGGTTCAATTTCTGCTGCGCGTTTGTTAGCGCGTACTTTTGCTCGTTTTAAATTGATGCTTTCTGTTCTTACCTTAAATGCCCCAACACGTGGAACAGAAAAAGAAATTCATGAAAAAAAGTTTTTTCTTTAAAATAATTTTTAAAATGAATTTAAATTTAGATTAATTTCACCAGTTAGTTTTCTTTTTGCTGATAATCATAGACTTTCATTTATTGGCGGAGAACAAGCATTGGCTAATATTGTTCAATCATTGTTTTTGGCTGCTGAAGGTTTTTTTTTATTAAATTATTCTTCTAAAAAATTAATTTTAAGAACATTATGGAACTCTTGCTGTTCGTTTATTTACAAGTTTTAAACAATCACAAAATGTTGAACAAAGTTCTAAACTTCAAAGTATTTGTGGAATTCCTGTTTTAATGATTATTTTAATGTTTCCACTTTGTTTGGCTATTTCTTCCCTTTTATTTATTCAAAATCAACATTTGGCTGCTTCTATATTTTTTACATTTAGTGCTATTTCTGGAACTATTTTACTTTATGTTTTAACTATTAGACTTGTTATAAACTTGGTAAGTGATTTGGGGTTTGTAGGCTTTATAAACAAATTATTAAGAGAAAATAATAATTTAAAAATTCGAGTTTTTTCCCTTTCCCCCTTAAACAATTAAAATAATTAAAGACAAAACAATTATTTACCATTTAAATAAATATATTTACAATAACAACAATAGAGAACATCACATAAATTTATAGATAATTATATTTACATATATATATATATCCTTATATACATTATTTCATACAAATTCTCATTACATCCTTTCTTCAGTAGTCGATCTTCATTTGTTATTGTCCGCAGACTTCACTCCTTTCTTCGGAAACGGCTCCATGTTATCGTCCAATTTCGCGTAGATGTCCTAAAAATTAAAATATAAATTTAAAAAAGATAATAATAATAATTACATAGAAGGTGATTATTTGGCTTAGTGAACGGAATTTAGGCTCTCCTTCGATGTTGATCTTGATGAGGCCATCTTCACATCGAACAATAGGAACATGACTTAAAAATAAGTAAATAAGATATTTAATTTAAAAAAGAAAATTTACCAGAATTTTCCATGCAGATTTCTAAAGACAATGAACAATGGCAGAGCACTCTGCAACTGGTCCTCGTTGTCGATTACAATTCGGTGGTAGAGACGAAATGTGCCTGCTGCCCTGCATTGCCGCTCAGCCTCCCTTTGTGTACAAGGACCTGCATAGAACTCAGTCAGCTTTTCCTTTGGATTGACCTTGTCCTTGGTTTTGGTCAGAGATTCTTCCATCTTCTTAACATCAGCAGTTGACCTATAAAAAAAATAAGAAAAATAAAAGTATTTATTAGTTAGAAATTTACGTTGGAACTGAACAGCCTGCCCAAGCACCAGTTTGAACCACTCCAGATGTTCTAAAAAAAACATAAATAAATATATGATAAATTAAATTGGTTTCTTACTGCTTTTCGCGTAAATTGGTACAAGGCACTTCCTTTCGAGGAGCATTATCAGCTGGCTTCTTAACGTTCTTACGAGCAACATGTCCACATCTGTAAATTCCCATTGGACGATTAATATCCTCATACAGTTGTTGGTCCTCTTCCAATCTATGGCGGTACAGTTCTACACTCGGTGGACGATCGGCAGCCTCAGATTCATTATCATCAGTCATTTCCGTCTCACTAGTTATTGTGGAGCCACCAGTGTCGCCAGCATTAGCTAAAAATTATTAATTAATTAATTAATTTTATTAAATAATAATACCATATTCATACGGTAATCGTTGTGGAATGTTCTCATAGTTGGTCTTAGAACTGTTGTTGCTGGCTTGAGGAGTTGCTGCTTTCAAGTCTGTGAAGGAAGAATTCTTTTCCGTCTGAGGATGTTGCTTTTTGTGTCCACCACCGCCGAGTTCTGGTGATTTTGGGACTTCTGCTCCGGCTTGTACAGACTTTGGCACCTTTTGTGAAGCTAGGTCACATGGCTTTCCGTGCTTGCAGCAGATGGAGACAACGACACCACAGCGCTCCCGCGATCCTGGCATAGTGAGAAGAGAACAGAATGGAGTAGTTGATAATTGAAGGAAGTTATCTTCTCATGTATTTATTTGAGCTTTTATAGTAATAATGTAATCATATATATTTGGTTATGGTAATCTTTCAAAATATATATAAGTTAACAAACTCCTTTTTTCTTTAATTTATTATACAAAAAGTTTTACAATTATTTTATAGCCAAAGCATCGAATTGCTCGCATAATAAACCGTATTCATCTTCAACCATTTGAACGAATGTTACAAAAATTACAAAAAGAAGTTGATTTACTTGTTTCTTTAGTATTTATTTAATTTTTTTTTTTAATAATTTTTTTTAAAGGTAACAACACTTGATGCATTTATAAATAGTCAGACAAGGCTAGTTATAATGGTAGATGGTTTAGATAGTTGTGAACAGAATAAAATGGTTCAACTTTTGGATGTAATATTATTTAATTAATTATTTAATTTTAATTAATTTTTAGGCATTTAATTTATTTTTCTGTTCTCGTCAAAATGCTCCATTTGTTGTTTTACTTGCATTAGATAGAAATATTATAATTTCTACAATTCAACAAAATTTACGTTCATCTGGTTCTGAAAATGAAATTACCGGTCGTGATTATTTAAAGAATATTGTTACAATGTAATTAAATTATTTTTTGTTTCTAATTTTTTATATATAGGCCTTTCTTTCTTGATCACATTGTTGCCCTTAGAAGAATGAGAAATCAACAAAATGCAAAAAAAATGGCTTTAGATGTTAATAATTTGAGTGCTCTTCCTTTGAAAGACCGTGTTCGATCTGATACATTTTTAGGCTCAAAAATGTCTCTTCGAGCAACTGATAGAACAGATTCTGCAGGTATTGGAGGAATTTCAACAAATGTTAATGAAATTAGCCATTTTTCTCCTTCTTTTGATTTATTTGCAAATATTAATCCAAGAACATTGTAAAATTAATTTTTAAAATTATTTAAAATATATTTTTTTTTAAGACGTAGAATTGTTAACAGTATAGCATTAACTGGAAGACTACTCAGAGTTTTTGATGTAGAATTTAATTGGTGGCAAGTATATGCTTGGGTTTCATTAATTGAACAATGGCCATGGTTTAATTTAATTAAATAAATTTAATAAATAAATATATTTTTTATAGGAGAATGTGTTGGTTAATTGATGTTGCTTGTAGTCTTCAAGTATTTTTATTTAAATATTTTTTTAATAAAAATATTTATTTGTTTAGGATGATTCTCTTCTACTTTATGAGCTTTATTGTCAATTAAAAAGTAGAATTTCAATTAGAGAAGGAATGGAAGATTTGGATAGAAATAGTTCAGAATTTGAATCAGTTTTTAGAAAATTATGTGCAGGAAAACATAATCAAGTTTTTTTTTCGTTTTATTATTTTTTTTTTAAATTTAATTATAAGTTAACTGTTGGACATGCAAGATCATTTGCTCCTTGTACTTCAAATTTAGATCCTTATATGAGAAGATTAATAAGAGAACAAAGAGGGGGAGAACCTTTAGTTGATTTAGCAGAGGAAACAGAAGAACAAGAAAAAGGTGGAGGAGGAAGTCATGACCCTTTTGGTCCTTTAAAAGAATTATTGGGTGCTGAAGCAGAATTTCTTTTTGATGATCCATTAGTATGGGCTAGTATTTCAAAACCTCTTGCAAGAATGTCAATTACTGAAATTGATATTTTAATGAAAAGATTAAATATTTCTAAAGTTTGTTATTATTTTTATTTAAATTTAATTAAAATATATTATTTTAGGATAAAATTCAATATGTTGGGGACACTTTAATTAAACATAATTTAAATGGTTTGGCATTATATTCTTGTAATTTAGAAGAACTTAGAGATGTTTTAAATGTAAATAATTTTATATAATATTTTTATTTAATTTTTTAGCTTCCACTTGGTGATTGGACACTTTTTCAATTATTTATTACTTGTTTAAGAAAATGGAAACCATTTATTACTCAATCATTAACTGCTACATTAGGAGCCCCAACAACAACAACAACAGATAATACCCAAACAGAATGTCGAAGTCCAAGTGAAAGGCCAACACCTTTAAGAAGTATAATTGAAGAAGATGGTGCTCAATCTACTCCATTATCTATTTTGGAAAGAGAAAAATCACAAAATGAAGGAGAAAGGGACAATGATGAAGATACAAATAGTGTTGCTTCTGTTGCTGGTTCTGAACATTGTTTATTAAAAACTTCAAATGCTCCACTTATAGAATAATAAAAAGAAGAGTTTTTAAAAAAAGAAAAAATAATATTTAGTAAATAGACAAAAATTTTAATAATAATTTATAAAATTTTTAAAAAATAATCTAGTCATAAAATTTTATATAAAAATTAATTAAAAATTAAAATAACAATATAAAATAATAACAAAAATCCTTTGTCTCTATGACTGAATTATTTCAATATCTTCCATATTTCTTGTCATTATTAAATATTCAAGTGAATATAAATTTTGGGTACACCTTAAAAATCATAATAAATTTTAATTAAAATTAAAAACAAACATTCCAATTAATAAATTATTTTGACTATTTAATAATTCTAAAATTGCTGTTAATGAAGGATTATTTCGATTAAGAGATAATTTAAATTCAGAACTATATTTATATAAAAGTTCTTTAATTATAATTAAATAAAAATGAAAATGTTTTGAAGGAATTGGTCCTCTTGTTTTATTAGCTGCTAACCAATAAAGTAAATATTCTGCAGTTGATAATCCCAATTCATTAATAACAACACGTACTTAAATAATTAATTATTTTTTAAAAAAGTTAATTAAAAGATTATCTTAACAAAATTAATTTTTTTAAATTTATTTTTACCCAAAATATTAAAGTTTACATTGTTCAACAGGTATTGCCTCTATTGTTCTTTCAATAATTTCATTATCATTTAATCTTAATGCTAAAGAAAGTGATTTTACATATTCTCCATTAATTGTTGAATTAATTATTTCTTTAGGTGTAATATTTGATTCAAGTTGTAAAGGATCAAATCTTCGAGGTTTTGATAAAGAATAAATACAAACACCTTCAGTACATGCAACAGCAAAATCCAAACCTAAAAATGTTAATATTTTTAAATTATTAAATTAATTTTTCTAAAAGAATTATTTTTTAATTAACCATTATAATTCTTTTAAAATAAAATTTATATTTATTTAATTATCCTTTATATATATACCAGTTGGAGAAAAGACCACTTTTGACATTAAAATTGTTGGTCTAATAAATCTTTCAGAAAGGTCAGTATGTCTTGTTCCTGGTAATCTAATTTTCTTTTGTTTATTAGTTTCTTCCTCATCAGAATCTGTCAAATCAAATAAATCCAAATTTCCAAATTCTGTCATTTTTCGATAATTATTTTCTAACTAAAAAAAAATAATATTTAATTTAATTTTTTATTTTTTTATTTTACATTTACTCCATCCAAACTAAAATTACTGCTTAATTTAAATGATTTTAATTTTATTCGATCAACAACACTATAAAGACAAAAAACATTAGATTGTCCACCAGCTAATATTAATTGTCCATTTGGAGAAAAATCAATACAAGTAAAAGTTCTTTTTAAAAACAAATAATAAATTTAAAATTTAAATTTACTTATTCTTTTCTGAATTAATTTTTTTTATTTTTTCTTTTCTTTGTCTTTCTGCATCAATATCTAATTTAGTTTCAATTATTCCTATTTGTGTAGTATTTAAAGTATTAAATAAATTTATATTAGAATCATAACAAAGAACAGCTAAAATAGAACCATTTGGACTTTAAAAAAATTAATTAATTAATTTAATTTAAATTTATTTATTTTACCTATATTTAACATCCAAACCTTCATTTAAAAGATTAACACTTTCAAGACAATTTCCTCCTTGTGTAATATTCCATATTTTCATTGTTTTATCGAAAGAAACAGAACAAAGTAAATTATTAAAACAAGTTAATCCATTAATTAAATTTGAATGTCCTGTTAAAATATCCAAAACTTCACTTGTTTCAAAAGACTAAAAAATAATTTAAATTAATTAATTTTATAAAAAGTTAATTTCAAAAAGTTTAAAAATAAAAATTCTTTTTAATTAATATTTACCCAAACATAAATTTCAAATAAATCTTTTGATGCAGCAGCTACAATATCACCAGAAGAATCAGCACAAAGTAAATGCAATTGTGTCTGTTTTGGTGCTACTAATGTACGAAAATTGCGATATCTTTTGTTTTTTAATTAAATAAAATTAATTTTATTTAAATAACCTTTTTAAATCATGTGCTCTAATAGAACCTTCAAGAGAAGAAGACAAAACTGCTTTTCCATTTTGAGTAAAACAAATATCTGTAACTCCAGTTTCGTGTTCAGTAAAGGTAACAATACAAAATGAAGTAGAACAATTCCAAAGTTTTACCTTAGAAAATATAAATAAAATTTAATTATAATTAATTAAAATTAATTACTTTTCCATCTTCCCCTCCAGTTGCTAATATTGAACCATCAGGTGAATAATTAATTGCAGTTATTGTTTGGCTATGTGATTGTTGTTTAAGTATATGTGATTCACTTTGCCATTCCCAAACAAGTAATTGAGAATCCATTCCCCTTCCACATCCAATAGATAACCAATCCCCTCGAGAATTGAAATTTATTGAATTTATTGGTTTGTTATCAATACTTGAAAAAAATAAGAAAATTAAAAATAAAAGTTCTAAGCATTAAGAACATTTCTTTTTTTTTTAAATTTTTTCCCAAAATAATTAAATAATCCTTTAATCTCTAATTATTTAAAAATTAAATAAAAACCTAAAGTTTTGTAGCAAAGAAAGTGCAGGAATGTCAAAAATGCAAAACACTCCATTTGAAAATCCTGCAGCTACTAACATTTTTTGTTTATTAATAGAAGCAGATAATAATTCAACATTTGTGGAAATACCTGTTAATGAAGTTAAACATTTTCTAAATTAAAAAAAAATTATTCTAACATTTAATAAAATTTAAACTTTATTGTCCTTGAAAAAAATAATTTTTCTGAATCTTTTTCTTGCTCTAAGATACTACACATTCCGCTTTTATCCACAGAAATTAACTAAAATTATTTTTATAAAATAATTTTATTTAAAAATATTACTTTATTGTCTTTATCAAAAAACCAAATTCCAACAACTGAAGCCCTTTCTCCAAAAGTAAAAACTTCAATAGTTTTTGTTGGAGTAGGTATTGCAGTAAATATTTTAACAACTCTTTCTCCTGCAGCAGCAACAAGACTTAATTTTTTTAAAAATAAAGAATACTTAAATTGAAAATAACATTTTATTAGCTTTTAGGGCGTTGAGCTTTAGGGTAAATTTTTAAAAAACTTAAAAATAACCTTCCATCAAAAGACCATCCAATAGCATTAATAACATCTTCAGAATGTATAAATTCATTCATTAAAGCCAAAGGAATAAATTGATTTACAGATAAATCTGCTACAGAAAAAATAGAAACTCTTCCTTCTATGCCAATAGCAACAAAACTAAAAAATAAAAGAAATTAATTTTTTTTTATAATAAATAGAATACTTTGAATCATTAGAAAAACTTAATGCTTTTGGTTTTTGTTTAAAATTCCTTGAATAGAGAATTATATCACTTCCCAAATGTATTAAAATGCAATTACCACCTAAAAAGTAGAATAATTATTATTTTGGTAAAAAAGACTTTGTTAAATTAAAATATTTTTATTAATTATATAAATTATATTAACTAACATTCATCACCAATTATTGCATGTGTTCCAGTACAATTAATATCAAAAGCAACAATATTATATTTTGATTGTATTTCTGATGTAAAAGAAGTATTTCTAAATAAATTTTATTAATTAAATAAAATTTATTTGATAAACCTTTTTAAATCAAAATATTTTAATCTATTCCCATTTGCACAAAGTAAAGAAAAACCATCAGGCAAAAAACGAACAGGTCCATTCCTGTATGCAAACCCGATTAAATCAACAAACTAAATTAAAGAAAAGTACAAAAGAATTATTATTTAATTAAATACCTTGTATTTTATATCCATTTAAGGCAAAATAAAATATTAATTCAAACAAAATAATAATAAATTAATTTTAGATTAAATAAAAAAAATTAAAATAAACTAATTAATAAAAAAAAATTTTTTTTAACATTTCTTTACTTTTATATCAAATTTAGATTTAACAAAAATAACAGTCAAAATCTTTTTTTATCAAAACATTTCTTTTTTTTATTTATTCTGCTTTATTCTTCTTTGCACCTTTTCCCTTTATTTTCTTCTGTGTACGTAAAATTTGTGATGCACGGCGTTGAGCTAACTTGGCATATGATGGTTTATAATGAAGAACTGAATTTCCAACAGATTTGAGTACTTTACGGCTGTCCTGAAAAATAAAATAATGAACTAACCGAAAAGAAATCCAAATCCTTTAACTAATTTTTTAAAGGAGAATTTTCATAATAGTAAACATTAAGAATAACAAATTCTAAATACTCATTGTCAGACAAAAAAAAGATACAAAAACTCTTGCCCTACAATTATGATGGACGATCTCTAGCAAGAAGTTAACTATATGCTAATAAATTAGGTCTGATGTGCAAAATATACGTTAACAACCTTAGTCAAAGTAACAATTGCTTTCGCATGAACCGGTTTGTTAATCGCACTCTTCTTCTTAATAGTCAATTGCACACCCTTTCCAGCCTTTGCCGGTTGCACATCCACAGCCTTTGTATTTACCAAACCATTATAACGAATACTGTTAAGACGTGCCAAGTTAAAAGGCTCAGTGCTGAAATGCTTAGGAATACCACGTTGACGTTTCAGGAAGGCACTATTCTTTCGAATAACTTGCCACTAAAAAATCACGTAAAATTAATTATATATTTAAAAACCTGAATATAACTTGAAGCGTTGATTACTTGGACCATTATTTGTCTAGATGCTTAAAAACTTAATTAACGAAATGCATATATTAAACAAATACAAAATATAAAAGTTTTGTAAACTTTAGGTTATTCTAAGAAAATAAATAATCAAAAATTGTTTTTTATTAAAAAAATGTCTTTTCATAAATAAAACAATAAATATTCAGTATTTCTGTTCGTGAATCCGATGATTAAATAAGGCTGCTCGTATTAAAACAGCATTAACACGTTGAGTAATTCTTTTGCGTAAATTTAAAACTCTAAACTTTAATTTTAAAATAAAATTCAAAGCATAATACCTTTCATATATTTCAGTCCGATTATCAGAAAATTTTGCATGAAGAACCTTATTATATGAATCAATTTTTGCTTTAAGCAATCCCCTTTCTATTAATGAAATTAATTCAATTTCAAGCTTAAAAATAAGTCTAGATATTGTTTAAAAATAAAAAAAACTTCTTCAACCGAAGTACGAAATTCAATAGCCATTTGACTAATTTCTGAGCTAAGATAAGTGTCAAAGTATTGAATTAATGCACTTTGTCTGATAAGAGAATACAAAAAATCAACATGAGATGCAAGGTAAAGATTCAACAATAACTAAAGTTAATTTTAAATTCTCCTAAGAATGTTATTCCAAAAGAAACAATTTAAATGATATTAACGTGTTGAAAATTTACCTGATCACGCAAATCATTAAGAATATCAAGGCAAATTCCAAACTGACTCTGACAAAACTTTTGCAATAATTCAATGAGTTTAGGTTCAGATTCAAGCGACTTTCGAAATAGAGGAGAACCAAGAACTTTTTCCTTTAATTCAGTTCGACTGAATGTTGCAAGGGCACAGATAAGTGCATAAATAGCTACATCACTAGGAGAAATAAGTTGAGGATAGTTGAGAACATCCAAATCAACCTTAAAAAAATAAAAAAACTCATAAGAGGATAGAAATAATTTATTAGAAAGTTATCCTTTTCACAAGACCAAAGAGAACGAATCCTCGGTCAGGAATCAGACTAGAACAACTCATTAAAAATATACTTACCATCAAGAATTTCTCTGCTGCACTCTTATAATTCTTATTCTGTATGTAGGCCAATCCATAAACTGCCAAAATCTTAGCTTTTGAACTAAGGATTAGTTCACGTTGGCTTTTAGATGTACGTGCAGGAATTTGCAAAGAATGTAGAGAATATTGACTATGCACAGGTGTTGTATCATGAGAATTCGTTTTGGTTGTTGTAGAGACATTTTCACGCTCAATTATTTCAGTAATCGCCCGGTCAGCCTGTGGAAGTAGAATAAAAAGTTTTGGCCATTGCTCAGCATATATAGTAACATTAATCCAATTTATGAGCATCTAAACAAAGAATTATTTATTTTCAATATTGTACTTGTATTATTTGATTTGGAGAAGTACAATATTCACGCATTCCTCTAGAATAAAGTTTAAGAGCATCTTGAAGATTTCCCATTTGTACATAATGATGGAAAACATCCTCAAGTGCACGTCTTATAGACTCCTAGAAATAACAAGATTAAGTTAAAACTAAACAAAAACCTTAACAGCTTCGTCTTTTTGCCGTTTGAATTCTGCTAGAAGTGATTCTAACCGGTTATTTGCCTTAACTGTTGTAATTTCAATCCAACTTTTGTCAATATCAGGAATAAGTTCAATTCCTAAAGGAGTTCCAGAAGATCTGACAGATTCAACACGTTGGTAGGCAGCATTAAGCATCGGAATATTTTGTGTTTTCTAAATTAATTCTAGGTTAAATAATCTGATAAGAAATAAGCCTTAATAATGTAATTAATAAGCATTTTTAATGCATCAGCTCTCAAAGGAGGGCAAACATCAGCAACAAAAAGAAGTCTGAAACGAACGAAATTATTTGGAAACAAATCTTTAAGTTGAAATTAATCATAATTATTAAAATTATGACCGATTCATTAAAGCATAATCGACATATTCCTTCAAAAAAGTTTCAAGTTCAACATGAGCACCATCAACAGTTGGTCTCTGAACATTGTCTAAAATTAAAGGTTTTAACATTCTCAAATTTCAAAAAACCATGATAAATTGTGTCATCTATAGCGATAGGTTCGTTAGAATTTGTAAAATCATAATCAGCAGCCATGGGCTCTTCGACAAAATCATCGTCCTCTTCCTGATCCATATAATTGTTTTGTTTCAGTTATATGTCTGAAATTTATTGTTAAAAAATTAATTAGTTGCTTTCAAATATTAATATCTAATCTTTCCTGGATTATTTTGCTGGCGCTCAAATGATACGTCACTATTTCGGTGTGACTCTTTTGGAGGGGACTTTTTTGTCGGGACTCATCTGGGAGTTTCGTACTTCTAAACTTTTTTACAATATTTTATTTGTAGTCATTTATTTAGGTTATAAACAAAATTTTTTAAAAATGGCATATTATCCTAAAAACCAAAAAAAACGGCCTTCCACTGGAGTATGTTCAAATTTTACTTATTTTGATAAAATCAACTTTTAAGATGGAAACTGGAGAACCTGGATCTAGTAAGAATATTGGCAGACGTGATCAAGTATATTTTTTTCATTTAAATTAGAACTGCAATTCCTTCACTTTTTCTATTTTTAATTAAATATTAAAATTTTAGAATTAAGTTTCTAACCGTTTAATTTTTAGACGATACGTGTTATGGTTCCTAATTCTGGCCCTACTCGTGTACCTATTACCAATGGAATCTGCAGGATGGAAACTCTTTCAAGTATTGCTCCTGGTGCATTATCTCTTTCATTTCAACTTAATGGTGAAAATTACATTGTTGGGTTTGTTAACATATAATAGAGCTTATCTGAAAATTAAAATATTAGTTTTGATGCGCAAAGGAATGGATTCATGGAACCTTTTGGAGGATGGGACGATAAGCAATACTTCGTTACGACAAAGCAGAGTTTTTTTAAGAATTCAAGTATTTTTTGCTTTTAAATATCTATAACTCATTTTTGCCTATACTTTGTCATCATTTTCAGACTTTGTATGGTTAATGGTTTTTTTCTTTATGATTTTACTGTTGGCTTTTTTCATGCTACCAATCAAACAAAAGTTCGTTCCATGTTTTTTAAATTCGATGAAAAAGGTTTTTAGGACCTGGTAGGGTGGGGTTCTGTTTTGGCTGCCTGGGCGGCCTTGGCGAGCTTATGCATCGCGGCTTTGGCATTATTTGGTGCAGTAGCATTCTTTGTCTACCATTTCTTCAACAGGATGGAGACGAGTATGGAGAGCCTGAAATTTGATATGACGAATATGAAAAATGATATGACGAATATGAAAAGTGATATGACGAATATGAAAAGTGATATTTGTCGAATTAAAGAAAATTTTAATATTTAGTTTCTTTAATTGATTATTTGTTTGATCTTCATTTGTTTCGGGTGATAATAAATTGTTAAATATTTTTTCTTTTTTGACAGTATCTATGCATTTATTTTTGTTGATTCACATTATTTATTTCCTTTAAATTAAGGATAACTTTCTTGTTTTTAAAATATTTTTATGGGCAATAAGGAAAGTCATTTTAATGGAAAAAGTGAAGATATCAAGACTGGGCAGGTTTTGGATTCAACTTTTATAAAATCTTTTGTTGAATTGAATGATGAAAATGATGGTTTATTATGGGAAAAGTTTCAGGTTTTTATTAACTATTAAATTTTTAATCTTGTTTGTAGATTGTCCGTATTCTTACGAATATGCGACAATTTCGACTACTTTCTGGTTTATATGATAAAGCAATACGTATTTCAAATAATGACAATTTCTTCGGTCAACAGCTTTCTTTATCCTTAATTTGTGATAATCGATTCTCCCGAGCGACAAAAATATTGCAAAAATACATTTTGCAAAGCGATGAGGAAGAAACAAATACATTTGATGGAAGTATATTAACAGAATATTTACATTTAGCTAAATTACAAATTGAACAACTTGGGGATTTAGAATTAGGTTTTAATTATTATTTAGTTTTATAAAAGTGACATTTCAAGCCGAATCTGCAGCTTTAAAGGCAATAAATTTATCTGCAGGTACTTGGCTTTCTGGACGTTGTCATTTGTTATTAGCAATGATTTATGGGTTTATTTTTGAATATATTTTTATATTTAAATTATAAATAGATTAAAAGCTCAATATGGTAAAAGTTTTATTTCAAAAAAGGATTTGATAACTGAAAGTATTAAATATTTTGAAAAAGCTATTGAGTTGGATCCTCATGATAATACAGCACATCTTTATTGTGCATTAGAATATGCTAATTGTAAAAAATAAATATTTAATTTGATTAGTTTAGGAAGACCAAAACAATATTTAAAGTCCAGAATTTTATAACCTGCTGTCTTCTTTACTATTTATTAATGATTTTTAATTAATTTTTAATATTTTCAGCCAGAAATTTTGAAATGGCTAGAGAACATTGCCAATCTTCTCTAAGTTTAAATACAGAAAATCCACTTGCAATAATGTTAATGGCATTAATTTTTACTGCAAGAAAAGATTACAAAGGAGCATTAGAATTAGTGTATTTATTATAAAATTACTAAATTTTAATTAATTTTTAAAGAATAAATGCATTAAATGACTTTCCAACACATTATGGTCTTTTAGTTCTTAGGTTATTTTTTAATTAAAATTTATTTTTAATTAAAATAGGCTAAAATTAGAAGCAAAATATGGACGTGTAGAAGAGGCTTTACAAACATCACAAAATTTAATATTTTTTTGGAGAAAAAATAAAATAACAACAAATGATTTTCTTTATTGTGATGAAGAACAAAATAGTCGATTAAATGGAGATGTGAATAAAATTGTAATAAAATTTAAATATTAATTGTTTTTTAAAAGAAACAAATGAATAACTTAAACATTTTTTGGTTAAAAATATTTTTATTTATTTTTTTTAAATAATAATTTTTTTTATTATAGATGACAAGTAAAGAAGCAATTGTTCCATTAACTCCTCTTCTTACTGCTCCTTTAGGTATTACAGCAACACCTGGAACTATTACTCATTTAACTATTTCAAATACAGAAACTACTCAATATCCATCTATAGGTTTTGTTTTTATAAATAATTTTGTTAAAAAATAAATTATTTTGTAAGATAATCTCTCAACAATTGGTCCTACAACTAATATTTCTGATGGAGGTGGAGGACCAGCTTCAACTGATTCTATAAGTGTTTTGTCTTCTTCAAGCAAGTCTTGGATTAATTTTTCTACTTTTAGATTACAAGTATATTAATTTAAATATTTATTTAATAATTTATTTTAAAGGCTGATATTTGGGTAGAATTAGCTGAATTTTTTATAGAAATTGAACGAATGAATGATGTACAAATTTGTGTTGAAGAAGCTTGTACAATTTATCCAAATTCTTATCAAGCACTTTATTTAAAGGTTCAAATAATTTTTATTTATTAAAATAATTTAATTTTAGGGACATCTTTATTTGAAAAAGGCAGAGAAATGTGCCAAATCTGACCCTCATTTAAGCAGAAAATTAATGGCAGAAGCAAAAAATTTTGTTTTAGGGGCAATTTCTATTTGTACAGAACATGTACTTTCACAGGCTTGTCTTGGAAGAATTTATTATATTGAGGGTCGTTTAAAAATGGCTGAAAAAATGTTTAGGTTTTATTTTTAAAATAAAGTATTTTAAATATTTATTTATAGAGATGCGACTTCAAATGAACCTTTTGATTGTAAGAATTGGCACCAACTTGGTTGTGTTTTAATTGAACTTGATAGAAGTGATGAAGCTTTAGAATGTTTTCAAATGGCTGCTAGTTTAGAAGTAAATACTCCTCTAATTCCATTTCAAGTAATTCCTAGATTATTAAATCCTTTTAGATAAAAATATATTTATTTTATGTATAGGTATTTGAATAAAGTTTTTTTAATTGAGAAAAATAGATAGTTAAGCAAATACAAAAGGATACAAAATATAAAAAATAATTAATTAAATCGAGTAATTAACATCATTATTAGCCATCTGAAAAGCCTTTCTTAATTTATCTGCTTGTGTTATTGGACGACCCGTTAATGGTTTTGATTTAATATTTTGTTGAATTGGTTTTTTAGAAAATAATAATTTTCTCTTAAAATAATTAATTCTTTTAAAAATTAATTTTAATTAAAAGAATATACTTCTTTATTTATTTCAATATCCAATGATTGCCTTGGTTCAACAATTTGTGTTTCACATCTAAATCTATTAAACTTTTTAAATCTAGCAGTTAAACTAGCAATTTCTTCAATAAATTCATTTGATTGTGTTAATTCTTTAAAATTAATTTTTAAATAATTTTTAATTGTAAAAATTATTATACTAACCAATTGCTTCTGTTGACCCTTTTTCTTTTGAAAATAAATATTTTAGTTTGTGATGATTATGTGCTCTATTATTAGATAAAGGTACAGAAATTGTTGCACGATAATTACGACGTGCAAAAGATTCTAATTGTTCTTTTGGTGGAACAAAAATTGGAATCATTTTTCTTAAAAATAATTAATTTTAATTAAAATAATTTTTAAAAAAACTTGTCAAAAACATTTTTCCAATTTATTCTTTCCATATAAGGATGATTTTGAATACTTTTAAAATTATCTATTCGAATACTTTGATCAGGATTAATAATTGCTCTAAGGAAAGAAATGAGATCAGATGGCCATTTACTAGGCATTGTAACACTACGAGTATAAATTATATTTAAGGCATGAAGTGAAGAAAAAGTTGAAGGATATTCATAAGGTGTACGTCCACGAAGCATTTCATAAAAACAAATACCTAAATTAATTAATTATATAATTAATTAATCAATTATTAAAAATAGTACCAAGTGACCACCAATCTGTTCTCCAATCATAACCAGTAATATTACCTATAGCAGTTAAATAAATTTCTGGGGCCATATAAAGATGAGTTCCTAAAAGTGAAGAGTTTTTTAAATTAATTAATTAAATTACCTGAAAGTGTATTGATTAATTCACCTTCTAATAATTGTTTTGATAAACTTAAATTAATTTTAAATAATAATAGGTAATTTATTTTAAAAAATACCTAAAATCACTGAGATGAGAATGTCCTTTTTCATCAAGTAAAATATTTGCTGGTTTTATGTCAAAATGTCCTATTCTAAATAATTATTTTAAAATTAAAAATATAATTCTTTTTATCTTTTTACCTTTGTTTATGTAAATAATCAAGTGCAAGTGCCAATTCACAAAATAATCTAAAAAATAATAAATTTAATTTTTAATTAAAAAATCAAACAATTTAGCTATTGATTCAGAGAAACGTCCTTGATTTTTTAAATGATAGGCTAAATCACCTCCAGGCAGTAAATCACTAATCATATAAATCTGATTAATATCCTAAATATTTAATTTAATTTTTAAATAATATATTACCTGAAATGAATACCAAAGTGAACAAATAAAGGGATGACTTAAACTTTGAAGTAAATTTAATTCACTTAATTAATTTAAATTTAAATTAATTCATTAAATAAACCTAATAATATTTTCAATTAATTTATATTTACAAATTCTTCGTTTTTGCATTATCTTTAAAGCATATTCTTTTTTTAAACCTTTGTGGTAAACAACAAAAACTTTTGCAAAAGTTCCAGCACCAATAAATTTTAGAATTTGAAAATCTTTTAAAAAATAAAAAATTAAATTAAATTTAAAAAAAAAAACCTGTTAAATCGGTTTCGGATGGAAATAATAATCCGTGATGACGATTGGAATTCCGATTGCCCATAAATTAAATACATAGTATTTTAATTAACTATAATATAATATTTAATTAATTATTTTATTTTCCCTTTTTTTTTATTTAAATAATTTATTTATTTTGTTAATTTTAGTTAAATATTTCTTTTCTTCTTAAAAAGGCAATTTACACACATACAAAAATTAGAAAATGATATTTAAGTAAAATATAAGAGTTGAAGAAAAGAAAATAATAAAAGGTTTTGGCATAACAAAAACGAAAAAAAAAAGTCCATAAGAAAATAAAAAGAATAAATAAATTATTTATTTATAGTATATAAAAAGCCTTTTCTTTTTTACATTATTTTCTCCCCTTCTCTTTTTCTCCCTATAAATTGCTTATTCTATCCTTTTTTATTTTTTCCTCTTTTTTTTTAAAGTCTCTGACAATATTTTTTTTGCTTAATATAAAATGAAAAAGCCCTATATTCAGCTGCCAATATTTAAAATTATTAAAAAAGACTTTTCACAGGACTACAAAATTTACAAAATTAGAGAAAATAATAAAAGTAATAGTATATAATTAAATAATAATTTTTATAAAATTATTTAAAAATATAATTTATTTAATTTTCTTTTTTTTTTCTTTAAAAAAATAATTTTCTGTTAATTTTAAAAATAAATATTTTAAAAAATTTTAAAGCAGAAAAATTATTTTTTATTTAAATTGGGAGAAAATTATTGAAGCAAAATAAAATAAAAAAAACTTCAAAAATATATTATATTTGAGTTTTTTTATGTAAACTAAACTAAAAAAAAAGTTGCTATAAAAATGTTAATTGAAAATTTACTTTTCTTTTATTTTTAAATGAATGTAAAAATAAATAAATAAAAATAGAAATATCGCGCACACTTTTTCCTTCAAAAAACAAAAAAACTAATTTTAAAGAATTTTTATTTTTGTTTATTTTAATTTGTTCAATTCATCTCATTTTACATTTAAAATCAATAAAATATGATTTATAAAAATATTTTTTAAAAATCTTTTAATTTAATATAAATAAATAAATTGATAAAATAAAAAATAATTAATTAATTTGATTAAATATTTTATTAAAAAAGTTTATTTCTTAAATCATTTTGATTCATTATTTTGTTGAACTTGATAGTCTCTTCGTTCATTTGAAAATTTAATTCCACCTTTAAAAAAATGTTAAAAATAAATTAATTAATTAAATAAAAAGAATATATTTTAATAAAAATAAATAAAAATAACTAAGAATTTAATTAATTGTTGATTTATTAATAAAAGAGAAGAGTCCAAACGATTAAAGAATAATTAATATTTTGTTTAGTTAATTAATATTAACAATAAATAATTAAATACATTTATTATTTTCTTTATTTAATTAAAAATTAATTTGTAAAATAATTAATTAAAATATACCCATTTCTAATATAGATTTGTCAGGATTATCTTCCCAATTTCCTGGTAAAGGAACTTTAGCATTTCTTTCTGTTTGCATTTTTTGACGATATTTTATTTTTTTCTGATCAGATAATACTTCAATTCCAGCACAACCCCAAACCTCAATTTGTTGAACACAATTAAAATCTCCATCAATTGAAAATTCAGAAAATGTTCCAAAATATAAACCCAATTTAGAAGAACGATTTTTAAAATTACCTAAAAATTTAATTAATAGAATAATTTGAAGAAAATTAATTAACAATATAAAGCAGGTGAAGGCATATCAATTCTTTTAAATTCAGGAAAAAATTTAAAAAGTACACAATGCGGACCACCATAAAATTTACAACTATGTCTTAATTAATTTATAAATAAATAAAATAAATTATAAATAAAACCTCAATTCCTCATCTACTACAAGTGCAAACAATTGACCATTAATTAAATGAAATATAGAAATAGTTGGTCCTCGATAGTCAAAAACATTTGCTTCAAATCTAAATTTAAAATATAAAAAATATATTTTTATAATTAAAAATTCATTTTCCCTTTAATTTACCTATTTACACTAAGTCCATTTTGTACACTTGAATATAAATAAGTCCAATCCTCTTTAGAATCAAATGAAGTAGGTTTAGGCCAAAATATTGTTATTGGTAAACTTTGTCGTAAAACAAACATTTGAACTGAAGATAAAATTTCTGATTTTGGATTATTTAAAATAACCTTTAAAATATTAATTTAAATTATTTAAAAAATAAATACATTTTCTTTTCCAAAGAAAATTTCATTTATTTTGTTAAAAACAGGTTCTAAAAGTCTAGGACAATTTTCTTCAATCCAAGAATTAATCTTATTTATATCATTACATTTAGATGACTAAAATTGTTTTAAAATAAAAGTACTTTATTAAATCTAAATAACCATTTGTTCAGAAAAAGAGTTTACAAAAAATTGATCATTCTCATTTAATTGTATATTAGAAGATTCAATACAGATCTCAAACTAAAATATAAATTACATTTTAAATAAAAATAAATTTAAACCAAATTTTTAACTGGCATTAATATTTTAATAAGTCCAAAAGTACTTATTCTACTTAATTGTTGTGCAAGTTGTTCAAATTGTTCTTTATTTATTACATCAGAATTATTTTGTAAAGAATTCCAAAGTGATTTAGAAAGTTTTTCTCCTACTTTTGTCTAAAAAATAAAATTATTTTAAAAATTAAAATTTAAAAATACATTAAATTGATTAAAATTAATGACAGAATTATTCTCAGAAATTATTTGAAAAGCATTTAAAATATCATTATTAAATGAAGAATTTGTTGAATTATCTTGTTTTAGTTTTAAACTAGTACTTTTCTGATTACCCATTATTAGTAATAAAATTTAAATTTTTTCAAGTTGGTAAAAAGAAATTTGGTCAAATGATATATTGTTATTTCATTTTGTCAACTTACAATTTACAATTTTGTTTTTGGGGATCAACTCATTTGAGCGACATATATTTTCAGATAAATTTCCAATGAATAGACGCAAAATCTTCTAAAAAATGGAATCAGAATTCTAGCAAAGCTAGGGAAAAAAGGTCGAAAATCTACAATTTTTCAAAAACTCGATTTTTTTGGAGGTTTTTCGACCGTAACTTTTTTTTTGTACTTTTCCTAGGATTTATTTTTAGTTAAAATTTTAAAAGATCTCCAGTGCTTTATTTTTAAGTGATAAACGAGGTATCTAGTATTCAATTTTGCTCAATTTTTTCATTTTTAATTTAATTTATCTATATTTATCCCTTATCAGTTTCAGAATATTTAATATAAATAAAAATGTTTTTCGATGATGGGATGCCAGCACCATTATCAGATGGTAGAGCTTCTGTTCATGCAAAGAAGAGAGCTGTTGATGATTTTACAAAATTTATAACTTTTGCAGTTGCTGTTGAAGTTTGTAAGTATTTTTATTGAAATATTAAATATATTTTATAATCCTAGTTGTTCGTGGAGCGAGATATTTCGGATTTGATTATTTTTTGATTTGAAATAATATAGAGGATTGTGGTATATTGATTATGAACTAATGATTTTTTGTTGTCCTTTTTTCTATAAAATTTGAGACAATATTTATTTTTCATCAATGTTTATTTTCATTTTTATTTTTATTTTACTTGAATAATTAATTAAATAGTTTTATTCAAAAAATGGAATCTTCTGACCCAAAGCTTGCTAGATTTGTACAGGAACTTCAACAGGAGGGAGAAAGACAAAAATTTCAAGAACAGGTTTAAAGTGCATTAATTCATTTATACCTCCTTTATTTTTAAAGGTTATGACAATTTGCTCAAAATGTTTCGATGTATGCGCGCCTGATAGACCGCCAAACAAAATGGATGCTAAGGTTTAAATTTATGAGAACAATATTATTTAAAGTAAATTTTAGTTAGAAACCTGTGTTGTCAATTGTGTTTATCGTATGGCAGATGCTACTGAATATCTTGCCAAGTGTTTGGAACAGAAAATACGTTCACATTCGTCTGGAAATGGAGGCGGTTTTTCTTAAACTAAATCTCTTTAGTTTTGTTTTGAATTTTTGAAAAAAAATTTGTTGAAATTTTCATTGAAATAAATTTTAATTTTTTTTACCTTTCTACATAATAGTTAAAAGAAAATTAAAGTTTCATTAAACATATTTTAATACATTCCCATCTCCAATAAGATGCCCCTTTATAAAATGCAATTTTTTGGTGTTCTTTAATTGCCTTTTTTCTCTTATTTTTAAAAAATTTGTATAATAATGCTAACATGAGTCTTCTAATATTTTTAAAAAGTTTTTGAATTATTTACATTTTATCAAAAAAAATTTAAAAATTTTTTTTATTTTAAAATTTTGTTTAATTTGAATTTTTACCTTTTTTAAACTTCAAAAAAAAAAAAATTATTTTCTTAACTATCAATTTGCGCATTATTATGTATTATAGAGAATATTATATAATATGGGGGGATTAACACATAAATACATATATAGTATATATGTACATATATATTTAAAATATTTATTTTATTTTCCTCTTCTCTCTCATTTTATTTTCTTCTCAAAAATCCTCCCCAATAATTCTTTGCAATATTTTTGTGTTTTAGGCCCTTTTTTCTATTATTCCCTTAAGGGCTATTTTTGGGTCATTCTTTGGTCCTTTTCTTAAAGAAAAAAAGTCTTTTCGAGTGTGTCGAATAATAAAATTGTTGGCACTTTTTTGTTGGTTAAAAATAAAAGCTTTTTTAAGTCATTTTTTGAATGATTTTTCTTTTTTTTTTCTTTGAAAAAAATTTTATTTTTTTTAAATATTAAAAACGTTTTTTTTTAATTTTTGTAAAGATTTTATTTTTTATTTTAATTAATTCTTCGATTATTTTCCAATTCTTTTCCTTCAATATATTTTTCTACATTTTTAAACTTTAATTAGTTTTAAAAAAATACAAATTAAATATTTCTATTTTATGTTTAGTTTTTTTTTTAAAAATTATTTCGTGATTTTTTAATTTATAAAAGGATTTAAGAAAAAAAAAATTAAAGTATTTTAATATTTTTTTTAACTATTACACCTTTTTATATAAAATTACTAATGTTAATTTTATAATCCTTCCTTAACTAAAATGCATTAATATATCCCAACAAATAATAAATTATACAAGAAATTCGCGCAAAACAGGAAGGAAAAGTTTGGGCGCAGAGTTTTTGGCGTAATAATTATTTTGTTGTTTTTAAATTATTTATTTATATTTTTGTTTATTATTCTTATTTTTTGTTTTCATTAAAAACTTCTTATTAATAATATTATTAAATTGTAATTGTATTTAATTAAATATTATTTTTTAATTAAAGTAAAATATTTTAATTAATTTAATATTTATGTAAAAATAATTTTATATTATTTTAAACCTTTTATTAATAATTAAATAAATTAATTTAATTAAAATTAAATAAATATTTAAATAATAATTATTATTATTATTATGCTTATGTCAACGCCAAAAAATATCCCTTCACCCTACAAACACCTTTTTATTTTCTTTTCAGCTTCTTTTAATTTTTTATATTTCTTTTTTAGTTAATACTAAATAAAATATTCCCAATAGTTCTTCCATTTTCCTTTTTCTTTTTATTTATTATTATTAAATTAATTTTTCTTTACTGCGCAAGTACTAATATATTATATATTATGTAGTAATGGTGTAAATATATTTATAATATAAAGAAAAAGGAAATTAAATTCTTTTCTTTTAATCCATTCCATGTGTTAGGTTTTTAGTGGCAATAAAATAAATTGAAAGTCAACCACCACCAATTTTAAAAGATCCAAGGACAACCATTTTGTTGAAAATAAAAAAATGAATTTAAAAAAAATAAATTGATTTATTAATTAAATATTATTTAAAATGAACTTTTAAATAATAATAATTTTAAAATAATTATAAAATAAATATTTATATTTAATTATTTTTATTATTAATAATTTTATTAATTTTTTATTCAATCTGCGCCCATAATTATTGCGCCCAAATATACCCAACATTTATTACATTATTTTTTTGTTTTATGCACGAATTAAATAAAAAAAAATAATTAAAAGAAAATAAATAAATGTTTTGTTTGTGTGGTCTTTTTTTAATTAAAAAAAATATTTTTTTAAGGAAAATGAAAATGTAAAAAAATTTTAAAAAATGTTAATTTCATTTCTATTAAAATTTACTTTAATTTCTTTTCTAAATTATACAAATTCCCTTAAATGTAAATGTACACAAAGCTCACCGGTAAATTCAAAAATAATTTTAAATAAATAAAAAAATGTTTTTTTTTATTAATTTTCAGAAAGTTCCATGTCAGGTATTTCTTTTTTTAAAAATATTTTAATATCATTATTTAAAATATTTAATTATTTTGTAGTAAAAAAAGAAAATAATTTATTAATTAATTTAAAAATTATATTTTTAAATATTTTATTTAGAATGGAGTTTGTGAAGTTCCAACAAAAGTTTCTTCATGTTTAATGCTTGGTATTTAATTAATTAATTAATTAGTTAATTAATAAAAAATAAAAAAGATCATCCAAAATCTGGACTTCATTATGCTTGCTCAACAAATGCTAATTTAGGTGAAGGTGAATGTGTAGAAAAAAAATCAAAAACTGGAGCTAATGTTAAAGTAAATAAATTAATTAATTAATTTTTAAACATAAAAAGGTTTGTTCTTGTTATTCTTCTGATTTTTGTAATTTTAAAATATGGCCAGATGGACAAGAATTAGAAGAAAATAAAAGTGAAGAAGAAGAAGAAGAAGAGGAGGAAGAAGAAGAAGAAAGTAATGAAAAAGAAGAAGTAGAAAAACAAAATAATTTATTAAATAATTCAATTAATTTAAAATATTCTCCTTTAATTTTTATTTTTTTAAATTATTTAATTTTTTATTTTTTAAATTTTAATTAAAAATAAATAAAAATAATAATTATTATTAAAAACAATTTAATTAATTTTTATTTAATTAATTAATTCTTTTTTTTTTAATTTATCCAAATTTAATACCCTAAAAAATATTTAAATAAATAATTAAATTAAAATAACCTGAGCTAAAGGTAATTCTTTTCCAAAATTAATTGTACAAGTAGACCTACGCATATAATTCTTTAAAAAATTAATTAATTTAAAGTTAATTTATTTTAAACCTTCCAAGCATCAGAACCACTTTCTCTTCTAATAAAATAATTTATTAAATCGATTAATTAATTTACTTACCCTCCACCAGTTTCTTTTTCACCGCCAAAAGCTCCTCCAATTTCTGCTCCACTAGTACCAATATTTACATTTACAATACCACAATCACTTCCAAATGGTCTTTTAATTATTTAATTATTTAATTTAATTATTTAATTTACCCAATCCATTTAAATAAATTTTCAATATTTTGTGTAAATAAAGAAGAAGACAATCCTTGTTTTGTTTCATTATTTATAGCTATTGCTTCATCAAAATTATTTACCCTAAAAATAATTAATTATTTTATTTAATATATATTACATACTTTATAATATAACAAATAGGAGCAAATGTTTCTTTTAAAATTAAATCACAATTATGTTTTAATTTACTAATTAATGTAGGTAATACATAATTACCCTTTACTTCTATACCTTCTCCTTCTATTCCTTTATTTTCTTCTAATATTTTTCCTCCACATTCTATTTTACCTCCCTTTAATTTAAATAATTAAATTAATTAAATTAAATAAGTAAACATTAGATATAGCTTCATTAATTGCTGATTTATAAGCTAAAACAGCAGATTTTGTATGTAAAGGACCAATTAAAGTATTTTCATTTAACTAAAATTAATTTAAAATTAAATTTTAATTAATTCTTAACTGGATCACCAATTCTTGATTCAATTTGTTTAAAAGCATTTACAAGTCTTTCAATAAGAATATCATAAATTTCTTTATGTACAATTAAACGTCTAGTTGTTGTACATCTTTGACCTAAAAAAATAATTTAATTTTATTTTATTTAAAATAAAAGAAAAAGAAATAAAAAATTAATTAATTTATTTTTTCACCTCTAATATAGTAAAGAAATAAATTATTTATTTAATAAATTAAATTAAAATATTATTATTATTACCTGTAGTTCCAATACAAGAGAATGTTACTGCAGGTACAACTAAATCTAAATTAGCATCTTCCATTACAATAATTGAATTATTTCCTCCAAGTTCAAGAATTAACTTAAATTTAAATTAAATTATTTATTTATTTTTTTACCTTTCCAAATCTTTTTTGAACATTTTGACTAACAATACGACCAACTTGTGTAGATCCAGTAAATGAAATTAAATCAATTTTTGGATCATTTGTCATTAAACTAAATTAATTTTTAACTTAATTAATTTAATTTTAAATTTACTTTCCAATTTCATTTCCTCCACAAATTAAAGAACAAATAGATGAAGGAAGTTTATTTTTATTTAATATATTCTCAATTAAACGAGTAATAACAATTGATATTAATGAAGTTGTTGGAGCTGGTTTCCAAATTAAACAATTTCCACAAACTAAAGCTAAAGCAGCATTCCAACCTTTTTTTTTAATTTTAAAAATATTAAATTAAATAAATAAAATATTCTTCCCTTTAATTATTTTTAATATTTAAATAATTAATTTATTTACCATAAACAGCTGCTGGGAAATTAAAAGCAGTAATTATTCCAACCTTTAAAAAATTAAAAATAATTTTAATTAAAATTTTATACAATTCCAAGAGGATTCCATTGTTCTAATAAAATATGTTCTTTCCTTTCTGATGGAATAACACTTCCAGAAAACATTCTAGACAATCCAGTAGCATAATCAGTAATATCAATAATTTCTTGTATTTCTCCTTTTCCTTCAGGTAATATTTTACCCATTTCTAATGAAATCTTTTATTTTTTATTTAAAAGTTTTAAAAATATATTTTTATAAAATAACTAATTTTCCAAGATTTTCGCATTGTTCTCTTAAACAATCCCCAATTTGGCGAACAATTTCCCCTCTTGCTGGAGCTGTAATTCCTTGCCAAATTTTTATTGATTCACGAGAATATTCTAATACACGATGATAATCCTTTTAATTAATTAATTAATTTTATTTTTTAAACCTCTTCAGAAGCTAATTGTACTTTTGCAATTGGGGTATTTGTTGAAGGACATAAAATATCTACAATCTGTTAAAGAGAATATATTTTAATTTAATTTAATTATTCCTTGTTGATTTTAAATTAATTGATCTTTTGGGTTTTATTAATTAATTAAATTAATTTAAACTTGTCCAGTTGCTTTCCATTTTTCTCCATCAAAAACACCAGAATTTAATTCAGAAATTCCAAGTTCTTTTAAAAATGAATAAGAAGAATTATTAACCAAATAAGAATTCATAGCTTTTTGAATAAATAAATAATTTTGATTAATTAATTTATTAAATATTATTTTCCTTCCAAACATTATTTAATTAATTAAATCATCTCACACAAATATAAATTAAATTGTTTAAAACTGATAAAATATAAAAGAGAGAATCAATAATCAATAAAAATATTAATTGATAGTTAAGTAATTAGTGAAACAACAATTAAACCAATTAATGTATTTTTGTTATTTTAAATTTAATATTTTGTCACACAATACAAAATAGACAAAGAAGTTTTTTAATTTTATTTTTACTTTTTCATTATCTAATTTTTAGCAATTTAAATTCAAAAACAATAAAGAATGGCTAAAGTAAATGAAAATTAAAAATAAATATTTTTTCTACAAAAGATATTATAATTTAAATTAAATTATTTATTGTAATATTTACTTTTACGATTGACCCATAATATCACAAATTTATATACAGCAATATGGTGAATAAACTAGGAGAACTAACGACATTTGACTTAAAATTGTTCATAGGACTTAAAAAACAATCCTTTAATATCAAAATTGTCTAAAGAACTAATTATACAATAATAGCCTTAAAAAATAAATAAAAAACAATTATTTTCTATTTACAATAAAAACGATTACAAAATACATATCCAAACAGGAAAATAGGTCTAAATATACTGACAATGAGTGAATGACTTACTTATCTATAAATTTGTATAAATAATATTTTACTTAAAATATTTTCCAATATTTTTTTAAAATAAGATATAATTAAACTTAATTTTATTAGTTTTAATTAAAAGATATAAAAATTAATATATAAGTATATTCTTTAATTATAATAAAATTCATTTTTAAAAACTAAAATACAAAACATTAAGAAGGACCAAGTAAAAGTTCATGTGAACATTCCTGTTCCATAAAAGTACTTAACCGTTCAAGTAATTCATCAGTCACAACTTCACAAGCAATAGCTCCATTACCAAATGGATCAAATGGCATTGTTTGAAAACTACCAGTATTAGGAGTAAAATTACGTACTTCTTTCCATAAATTTTTTGTTCTATCAAGTCCTGCTGCTGCCATATGAACTAAAATATTAATTATTATTTTTTAAATTAATAAATACCGTCCATTTCTTGATAACTCATTAAAAGTGGTGCAACAATTAAATTTGTGTCCTCAATTGTCTAAAAAAATATATAAAAGTTAAGTTAAAAATAATTTTTAAGAAAAACTGGTTGAGTAGTTGTATGTAAATGAACTTCAATATCATTACAGTTTGAAGCTCTAAATTGATAACAAGCAGCAAGTAATAAACAATTTGTACAATTTCTCATAAAAACACTAAAATTATAAAATATTAAAGAAGAAAAGAAAACCTTCCACGAGAAGGCCCACAAATTAAAATACAATTATTGCAATCTTCAATAATTACTGAGGACATATAATCCAATAAAGCTATAACTGAATTCTTAATTGATAAAAATATTTTTAAATAAAATAAATAAATATACAGTGCAACCCTTTACTGTAAATTGAAGACCATTTAATTCTCCAGATTCTTTAACACAAGTTTGTTCATTCAAATCAATAAATATATTATCAGAATTAATTAAAGGTGGATAACCCTGTGCAGATGACATAGATCCACTTTCTGATGGAGATGATCTTCCACCACTAACAGCCAAATCCTCTGAAGAAGAACTGCCACCTCCATTCTTCGAAGAACTTTTTTTTGAAGGTTTATGTGTAAAAGAAAACATCTAAAAGATTTTTAATAAAAAGAAAATATGTAAAAATAAAAAATTAATTACGAAGGAAATCGCAAATTAAAACAAAAAATAATATCCAAACCTATTTTTATTTACTAAAAATAAACAAAAAAACAATAAACATCATTCAGAATTATCATATTCGTCCGGGTCTTTTCTTGGATAAGCACCTCTACGAGGAAACCAAGGCATTAAAAGTTCCTTGTAAGGACGTCCATTATCTTAAATAAATGATTAATCTAAAATTTAAAAAATGAATTTGTTTAAAAAGGTAAAATAATTTTTATAAATCGTTAAGCTAAAACGTTATATAAATTTAATTATTTAATAATCCATAAATAAAATCAAACAATCAGAAGTCCGTTCAAAGTCATCTGGATGTAATTGCATATAATGATTAATAACTGCATCTCTTGAAGCCATATTATAAACTCTACTTTTACCAATATAATAGGCAGCCACTGAAGAACCAACAACAAATGTAGTTTTTAGAAGGATAGTCAACAGAAAATTGATTCAATATCTGACCTACCTGAGACAATGTGTCAAGGAACTCCCGACGTTTGCCAGATATCCTCCGAACCTGACCTTTGCATATTGTTGAAAAAATAATAAAAAAAATTTATTTGGGCGAGCTAATAACAATTTTTTAAAGGAAAAATAATAAGTTTTACGCAAAGTTGCTCCACGAACAACTAAAATTATAAAATATATTTAATATTTCAATAAAAATACTTATAAACTTCAACAGCAACTGCAAAAGTTATAAATTTTGTAAAATCATCAACAGCTCTCTTCTTTGCATGAACAGAAGCTCTACCATCTGATAATGGTGCTGGCATCCCATCATCGAAAAACATTTTTATTTATATTAAATATTCTGAAACTAATAATGCATCATTGAAAACATAGAGATATTAAATTTAAAAATGATAAACATTTAAAAAATGGAATACTAAATACCTCGTTTATCAAAATGAAAAATAAAGCACTGGTCAAGAGATTTTTAAAATATATAATTAATTCATATTTAACTTTTCAAATATCTTCTTCATATCATTATTCAATCCTTTCATATCACTATCCAAGTCTTTCATATCCAACTTGATCTGCGAAACTTTATCAAAAAAAAATATTGCATAAACGGACATGAGAGTCATTATCGCAATAACTGCCGCAACAAATCCAGACCACCCCCCAAGATTATCACAGAAACTAGAATCGTCCACTAAAGATTTAATATTATAATGTGTTAACAACATATTTCTATCAATTAAAATTAAAGTCCCAATGAAAACCCAATTAGAAACCAAATTAGAACCAAAAATTTTAATTACTCAAAACATTTAACAAAAAAATTCAGGGTAAGTTAAACTTTTAATAATCATTATAAAATAACCTGGAGGACCATACTTCGTTCCCGGCTCAAAAACCATAGTCAGCACTTTTCCCTCCCATCCGTCATGTGGCTTCTCAAAAATCTTAGAACCACCATTCTTAACTCTGAAAACTTGTGGTTTTAAATAACTTAAAATAAACAAACTGAGAGTAAAGATAATTCCCAGTAATCGGATGAGTATAACGAAGAGCGAACACATCAGGATAAAATTGAATCACTGAATCATAAGTAACCTCTCCATTTACAAGAGGAATTTGGAATAGCTTCATTTTGGGTGGAAAGATTCCGCAACATCGTCTAGATCCAGGACTAACAATTTTAACAAATTCTTCTGCCATCGTTTAATCAATAAATTTTAAAATTTGGACAAAACTAAAGAAAATTAAGCTTTAATAAATTAATTTAAAATCAATAATATAAAAAGTTGTAAATTGTAAGTTGACAAAATGAAATAAATAAAAATATTTGATTTAACCAAATTTCTTTTTACCAAGTTTAAATTTTATTACTAATAATGGGTAATCATAAAAGTACTAGTTTACAATTAAAACAAGATAATTCAACAAATTCTTCATTTAATAATGATATTTCAAATGCTTTTCAAATAATTTCTGAGAATAATGCTGTCATTAATTTTAATCAATTTAATGTATTTTTTATTTTTAAATTTTAAAATAATTTTATTTTTTAGACAAAAGTAGGAGAAAAACTTTCTAAATCACTTTGGAATTCTTTACAAAATAATTCTGATGTAATAAATAAAGAACAATTTGAACAACTTGCACATCAATTAAGTAGAATAAGTACTTTTGGACTTATTAAAATATTAATGCCAGTTAAAAATTTGGTTTAAATTTATTTTTATTTAAAATGTAATTTATATTTTAGTTTGAAATCTGTGTTGAATCTTCTAATATTCAATTAAATGAGAATGATCAATTTTTTATAAACTCTTTTTCTGAACAAATGGTTATTTAGATTTAATAAATTTATTTTAAAACAATTTTAGACATCTAAAGGTAATGATATAAATAAGATTAATTCTTGGATTGAAGAAAATTGTCCTAGACTTTTAGAACCTGTTTTTAACAAAATAAATGAAATTTTCTTTGGAAAAGAAAATGTATTTATTTTTTAAAATAATTTAAATTAATATTTTAAAGGTTATTTTAAATAATCCAAAATCAGAAATTTTATCTTCAGTTCAAATGTTTGTTTTACGACAAAGTTTACCAATAACAATATTTTGGCCTAAACCTACTTCAATTGATTCTAAAGAGGATTGGACTTATTTATATTCAAGTGTACAAAATGGACTTAGCGTAAATAGGTAAATTAAAGGGAAAATGAATTTTTAATTATAAAAATATATTTTTTATATTTTAAATTTAGATTTGAAGCAAATGTTTTTGACTATAGAGGACCAACTATTTCTATATTTCATTTAATTAATGGTCAACTATTTGCACTTGTAGTAGATGAGGAATTGAGGTTTTATTTTTAATTTATTTAATTTATTTATAAATTAATTAAGAAATAGTTGTAAACCTTATGGTGGTCCTCATTGTGTACTTTTTAAATTTTTTCCTGAATTTAAAAGAATTGATATGACTTCACCTGCTTTATATTGTTAATTAATTTTCTTTAAATTATTCTATTAATTAAATTTTTAGGTAATTTTAAAAATCGTTCTTCTAAATTAGGTTTATATTTTGGAACATTTTCTGAATTTTCAATTGATGGAGATTTTAATTGTGTTCAACAAATTGAGGTTTGGGGTTGTGCTGGAATTGAAGTATTATCTGATCAGAAAAAAATAAAATATCGTCAAAAAATGCAAACAGAAAGAAATGCTAAAGTTCCTTTACCAGGAAATTGGGAAGAAAATCCTGACAAATCTATATTAGAAATGGGTATATTTTAATTAATTATTTTAAAAATTAATTTTTAATTAAATAAAGAAATATAATTATTTATTGTTAATAACTAAACAATACATTAATTATTCTTTAATCGTTTGGACTCTTCTCTTTTATTAATAAATCAACAATTAATTAAATTCTTAGTTATTTTTATTTATTTTTATTAAAATATATTCTTTTTATTTAATTAATTAATTTATTTTTAACATTTTTTTAAAGGTGGAATTAAATTTTCAAATGAACGAAGAGACTATCAAGTTCAACAAAATAATGAATCAAAATGATTTAAGAAATAAACTTTTTTAATAAAATATTTAATTAAATTAATTAATTATTTTTTCAATTTATTTATTTATTCTTATTAATTCATTTATATATTCTCAAATAATTTGTGATAAGAAGATTAATCAACACTTTAAATTTTTGCGTTGTAAATAAAATAATTTTGGAGCACCTTTTCTTCTTAATAACGTCAAATAAAACGATTTTTAATTACTTTTTCTCATATTTATATAAATTTCTAATTATTTAACTATTATTTAAGATAAAAACAGTAATGATACCTCAACCAAATCTAAATTTTAAAAGAGAATCAAATGCCCAACATTCAACATTATCTACTTTACAAAAAGTTGTTAGATATGCAGAGAAAGGTATTTATTAATTTTTTTATTTTAAATTAAAAAAAAATATTTGAAGATGATTTTCTTTTGTATTTGACTGCAGCTTTTGGTTTTTTTTCTAAAAATATTTTATGAATTGAAAATTTTTTTTAGGAATTATAATGCCTGGAATTATGTATTTTTTCTATCGATATGTACATAATCGTTATCAGGTTTTGAATTTAAAATTTTTATAAATTTTTGAATTCTTTTATAGAATGGACGAAAAAATAATAAATTAAATAACAAAGATTGTGAAAGAATAACAACAATTTTTTATTGTGGAGATTGTTCAGAAACTAGAGAAGTAATTTATTAATAATTAAATTAAAAAAAATATATTTTAGATTGCTTATGAATTAACAGAAAATTTGGATTTTGATCCTTTTGTTGCCAAATTGGGGGCTTTAGAATTAGAAAAAGCACGTAATTCAAAGGCTTTACATATTTACATTCTAAATAATAATATTCTGACAAATGTTGGAAAATCTTCTCGTTTTTCTGAATTTTTGGATTGGTTGGACGAATTAAAATATGAAAGAAGAGAAAGGTTTAAATTTAAAATAATTAAATTTTTTTGTTGTATTTTTATGAGAAAACATTGAAAGATTGATTTAAAAAAATTATTATTTTTTTTAAGAAGTTATCTTCGACATACACATTTTGCAATTATTTATATTTCAAAAAAATGTGAAACTGAAAATGAACAAAATCTTGATAAGGTATTGAATTAATTATTTTTTAAAAATTAAAAATAATTCCTTTAAATTTAAGCATTCAATTATTTCTTTTGAAAAAAGACTTCTTTCCCTAGAATCAAGGCCACTCAGTGAAACAATAATTTTTGAAGGAAAAAAACAACTTAATCGAGAATTTTATAATAAATTAAATGATTTATTACGTCGATTTAATGTAAATTTAGTATTTAATTTCGAAAAAAAAATTTTTATTTTCAGTATGGAGAATTTGATGAATTAAATGGTGAATCAGATGTTTATTCGGAAAGTGAAAGGTGGTAAATATTATAATTTAAAATATATTTTAATTTTTAGTGAATAACAAAATTAATTAACGAAAATTGATGTTTTTAATGATCTCAAATACATTTTTAAAGCTTTTAAATATTTTTTCAAATATTTTTATATCCCAAATATAATCTGTTTCATCGATTTATTTTCAATAATATTTTTAATAAATAAATAAATTGTCTGGAAATGTAATTCAATAAATTAAAAAATAAAATCTCATGGACTAAAATCATGTTCAGAAACTGTTTCAATCCCTTCACTCATCTCAACATCTTCATTAGCACGAGAATTATTTGAAAGCCATTCCTCACGTTCTTGACTTGCTCTAGGTGTAGACGTAACAATCCGTTCAGGGTCAAATCCTCGTTCACTAAGCGTATCAATTGTATCATTTAAATTTGAAGAGTCAACATCAGTAAGTTTTCGGCCAGATCTACCAAGACGTTCTCTTTTAAGTATTTGAATACATTCACTAATCTTTTGCAAAATAGGTACATCTTTATCCTAATAAATAAATAAATTATTCCCTCTATCTTCTAAATACTTACATTATCTTCAATTCTATCCTTCATCATATTCTTTACTTTATAGCCTGTCCCACTAATTTGTTCTTTAATACATTCAGTTAATGAACGATCAGCATGAGTATATTTAAATTGAGTATTTGTATCAGTATTTGAATATTCTTCTAATTGCTTTGCCAAAACATTTTCAGAAATTATAGTTAAACATTTTTTAAATTCACAATTTCCATAAAATTTGTTTACCTAAATATTTTCAAACATTAAAAAACAATTTAATAATTTAATTAATTTATAACCATTTCATCAACAGTAAAAACATCATCAGGTCTATCTCCAAGAATTTGAATTATTGAACCATCAACATTTACAGCCTTTTTTTCTTCTCTTTTTACTCGTACAAAAAGCTTAAGAAAAAATAATTTAAAAAATTTAAAAAAAAATTTAAACCATTTCACTATGATTTGCAACACGATCAGCGTATTTAGCCCCAAACTTTCGTCCATTAATTGGCTTAAAATTGATATATTCATTTTATTATCAAATAATAATTATTTACCGGAATATTTAACCATTTCCCAGAATAAACAACTTTAAGTCGAATACGGGGTGGATAAGGCATTCCCGGTTCACGTTGTGCAGTTGCAAGTGACAACATATTTTCAATTTTCTCTTCAATAAGTTGTTCATCCTAAAAACTTATTTTTAAATTTTAACAAAATATTACTAACTCTCATATTTTTTTGACGAATTGTTGTTTTAGCAATCTTTGGAGAAGGCTCATATTCATTCAAATCAAGTTCATCAATAATTAATTGACGAACTGTTTTTAATTCAATTTTTTTCAATTTAAATTTTTTCTCACAAACTGTCCTAAATAATTATTTAAACATTTATATAAATATTATTTTTAATTAAATTACATAATTCCAATATGTTTCCTTTTTGCTTCTTCAGTGCTTAATGCTGTTGCAACAGTACTTCCTGGTTGAATAATATAAAAAGATTTACTTTGGTCATTATCATCGAAATGTTTAAAATCTGGTTCTAAAAATAAATAAATAAAAATAAATAAATAAAATAATAACCAATTAAACATTCATGTTCATGTCCCCAAATTACAACATCAAAAAAAGTAGGAAGACATTTAAATGAAAGATGTGATTTTGTACTTCGAAGTTTGCTACGAGGTGGTCGATTTTGATGAAGAACAAGAATATTAAACCAATCAAATCCTTCTGGACGTCTAAATTTAATTCTTCCTCCTAGAATATATTTATATGCAATTAATTTATTTATTTACTAGAAAATGCTCTAGCTAAACGATCATCACGTTGACTTCCAATTCCATACAAAGCTATTTTAGTATTTCCTCGTTGTAAAAGTATTGGAGAAACTTCAATCTAATAATTGAATTTTTAAATAAATTAATGATTTTAAAACCTGATCCAAATCACAATATTTACCAAATAAGTTTAATAAGCCAGACTCATGAAGAACATCAAGTGAAGATAATCCCTTAATTTATTTTTTTTAAATTAATGAATGTATTATCTTAAAAAATTAAATTCAAAATAAAATACCTTTCCAGACAAATCATCATGATTACCATGAATAGTAAATATAGGCATAGTAATTCGTAAATTCTCGTCAAGATAATTTACTAAAGGAAAATTGCTGTGTTGAAAATTAATTGTTGGATCAGAAACAAAATCCAAGTCAGGCTTCTCTCCTTGAGTACAAAAAGTCCGCAAAAGACGAACAACTTTAAGTTGTGTTTCACGTGAAGGATGATTCTCATGAAAGAGATCACCCCCTAAAAATATATTTTTTAAATTAAAATATTAAAAAATACCTAAAAGTATAAAATCAACTTTAGATTCCTTTGCTGTAGAAAGAACTTCACGTAATGATTCAAAAGAATCATTTCCTATATATTGTTTATTCTCTCCATATCCAGCATGAATATCAGAAGCAATTAAAAATTTAATAATATCAGCATCAACTACCATTATTTATTATTATCTAAAAAAAATATAATTAAAAAAAATATTTATTATATTAAATATTTAAATGTTTATATATTTATTTATTTATCATTATTTAAATCAAACATTATGCAAATAAGAAAACTTTAAATAAAATAAAGTATTATAAATGTATCACAACAACAGCATTATTTAAATAGTCAATTTATTAAACCCCCAAAAACCAAAGCAAATAATTAAAATAAAAAATAATATATAACAAACAAATTCTCTTATTTCTATATAATTAATGTGTCCTTAAAAGTGAAACAAAATATATAATTTGGATTTTGTAGAATAATATAAATTGTTTATTTTTTTAATTTGGAATTGGTGATAAATAAGTCAATTAAATTTTATTCCTTTCTTTTTATTATTATTAATTCCCGAATACATCATTTATTAAAAGGAAAAGTAGCATATGCAGGTGCAGCTCCAAATGGTGTCTGCGCAGCAGGAAGCGAACCAGATTGATATGTAGAATTATGAATAGAAGATGGATAGGCAGGTAACATTAGTTGAGGTTCCACTAATAAAAAAAAATTATTTTGAATTAGAATTATAAATCCTTACTAATATTTCCTGAACGTTGTTGCTGTTCATTAACTTCTTCTTTTCTTTCAGCTTCTGCTCTTTCAAGTCGCTCCAACTAAATGATAATAATTATATAAAATTTAAATATAATTTATATACCCGGGAGCCAAAGTCACGAACAGTCTGTACCATGAAAGGAATAGCACAATCAACAAGTTTGTATCTCCAAGCCAATTCTAATACAACGTCTGGTTTCAAAAGATCATAACATTTAACTAAAAGAGTAGAGAAGCAATCTTTGTGTCCTTCTTGCAAGAAAAATTTCATTAAATCCTCAACAATCTCCGGTTGACGGCTTTCCGCTGCATAGTCCATTGCATCCTAATTAAAATAAAAAGCAAATAAAAGTAAAACTTATGCAAAATAACATACATTATATAGTTTATCTTTCTTACATATTTCTACGGATTGCTTCCAACGATTATTTCCTTTGTAAAGATAAGCAGATATTCGACGAAATTCAATTAACGAATGTTGTTCTAATTGTTGAGCCAATGCAATATTGTCAAAATTATCATAAGTTTCAATACTAGCCTTCAATGATTCATAATCTTCATCATCAATAAACAATTGATTGAGACATTCGTTGAGAGCTTTGTTGTTAAAGTTTTGAACATGTCGAAAATATGGCTTGACAAGCTGAAGACAATCAGCTAAATATTTTTAAATTTTAAATGATTCAAAAAATAAAAAAAACCTTTTTGGAAAAACATAACAGTCCGAGTTTGATCAAGTCGTGGGGACAAAACCATTAATAAATCGACTAAAAGCATTGGATTATAATCCAAATAAAATTGAATTGCTTTGTAGTATAATTCAATATTCGCAACCTTTTAAAAATTTATTTATTTAAATAAACAACAATAATAACCTTTGTAATAATTTCCTTAAAATGTTGTTCACGCCAAGCTTCCGTAGGATGCGTTATCATTGTAATAACTGCATTATCATATTCCTCATATTTATCATACAAAAACACAAGTTCAGACCATAAATGAGCGCGCTCGGCAGCACGTAAAACCTTTAAAAAATATTTATTTAATTTGAAAAAAATACTAAAACCTTTGGAATATTAACTCGAGACCAAAACAATTCCAAATGCTCACGCATTTTTTCAGATTTAAATTTGCTGTAAAGTATAGCCAACTCTGTAAACATTCCCATATGTGCTCGTTCAAGTCCTAAAGCAGATTCCAAAAGAGTAATAAGTTCTTCGAAATGGCCGCGGTTTTGGTAATAGTTTATAAGTTCCTCCAACTCATCTGCATGCACAACAATATGTAAACCGCAAATTTGCGCAAGTCGAAATTCTTTATTGTTTACACAAGCAAAACATACCTATTAATAAATTCAAAAATTAAAGACAATTATTTATACTTGTTTCCATGTCTTCGTAGAATTTGCTTTTCGTGCAGCGTCAACAGCACCTGCAAAATCTCCCAATTCCACCAAAGTAGTTGAAAGTTTAGCAAAATTGCTAATGCTATTAAATAAAATTCGAGCAGCATCATTCATTCCTTGTTCAGTGCATCTATCACCAACTTGCTGAATTTGAGCATGATTTGGTTCAGCTATGAATTCTTCAAGATCTGTTAGGCGGCCAGTCTTTGCATAAGCAAAGCATAGTTCTGTTTCAATAAATGATTCTCGCGACTTCTTTCGAGCCATTTGAAGGTAACGTACAAGATCTTCCCAATGATTAGTTTCTTCACATTTTTTAGCTACATCAATAAAAGCACTCGGATCATCAGCTTTTATAAAAGAGTCAACAGCTTCTTTTACAAGTCCTTCAGTTAATTGTGCCTTGGCAAGTGCACCCCAAACGGCTGGTTCATTTACTTTTTCTGCAAACTCATAAGCACGATCCAAATTTTCAACATGTTCAATTAAGACCTAAAAATAAAGTTATTTAAAGTTAAAGTTAATTAATAAAAATACTTTAATTGCTGAAGCATTAACACCAAATTTACGAAATATCGCAAAAGCCTCCTCATATAGATGATTTGTAATGGCAATGGCAGCAATGTCTGGTGCATCATAATTATCAAGTTTTTGAATATATTCCATGACTCGTGAAGGATCTGCTCTCATTGCAGTAAGAATAAGCAAATTTTGAAGATTTCTGGGATCATTACAAGCAGAAGTATCAAGTACAATTTTTTCCAGTAATTCAATTAATTCATTTGGAAGATCAGCAGCCATAAAGGCTTTAACAGTGTATGTAATATCATTAGCATCTTTAGTTTCAGATAATGCTGTCTGGACAACTTGGTCAATTAATTGTCGTCGATGAGGATTGTCCACTTTAAGTACCTCAGCCCAAAGCTCATAATCACGTCGACGTACCAAATATCGTGCAAGATTTTTGAAAAGAGAATTCTCATTACAAACCTTAAAAATAAAATAAGAAAAATTCCAAAATGTATTTATTACAGAAATTAATTCCGCGTCACATTTACCACGTTCATAAGCAACCAAAGCAAAATGTGGATCACGTTTCTCACAATATTTACCAATAACTTTTGAATCGTAATATTGATTTTCACGAAGATATCGTTCAGGATTGTTGTTAGAGTCAATGTAAATCTTCGCAAGAGCATTGTGTGTAGCTTGGTCAACATTGCCCTCTTGGACACGGCTTTCCAACCAAGAGCTTAGCAATTTGAGACTTAAAACAGTTTTATTGTTAGTCAAAACAAAACATAATAATAAGACGCACCGATTTCTTTTTTCAACTTCCTCTACAAGTTCGTCAATGTCAAATTTTCCACGTGTATTCTGAATCAATTGTTTAATGGTATCCTCACTACAATCAACATCCAACAATGCACCAACAACGATAGGAAGACGTTTTGGATTTACTTTGCTTACAAAAATTTCAATCGATTTCATTTGATTACTTCGATACAAATAAAGAACAAGATCATGAACCATATCATAGCGATCGCAAACAATTATTAATGGTAACTAAACAATAAATCAAAAAATAAAAGAAATTCCGAAAGAAATCAAAAAAATTTATGCCTGGTCAGTCAACTTCGCTTCTTTCAAATAAGTCTTCACCCGTTCAGCATCATAATAGTTTGATTCTCGACATATTCGCTCAACTTCTTTAACATGTCCGGCTCGAGTGGCAGCCTTTTTGAAAACACAAAAGTAAACTTTAAATTAATATAAAAAAATAACCTGAATGTATTTAAAGTGGACCTCTGGATCTTGACTAAAATTAACAATGGATCCAAGATAATAGAAAAGTCCTTCATAACTTTTAAACGACTCAAACAAGTCAATGAGCGCTTGGGTCGTCAACTGTTCAGAATATTTGGAAGCAATCTGCACAACAATTTGTAGACTCTGACGAAGGTTTGTTTGCAACATAGCCTTTAAGCATTCAAGCGAATCTTGGACATTAAGACGGCCAAAATAGTTAATAAGCCACTGAAAGCCATAAAATATTTAAAAACACCGAGTTAAATCATACCTCAGGATTAAACAATGTTGTATGAACAACTGTTCTTTTAATGTCATAAAGGTCAGTAAAATGTTCAAGAGCACGTTGCAATAAACCAGCTTTCTCGCATAATTGTCCAATGGCTGCTCTGTCATAATGGTTAAACATTCGATTGCCCAAGATAGCATCGGCAACTTGAGGATTAGAAAGGAGATTCATTTCCAAAAGACGGGTCTGTAAATGCGCTTGAGTCTCACTATCACCTTTAAGAGCTTCTAATAAAAACGCAGTGCATTGTTGAATATTTCCAATCTCAACAAAACAATCAACAATCTAAAAAGAAATGTAAAGTAAAAAAATTCAAAAAAATTAAAGAAAACCTGATTAATATCAGCCAACGGTTCACCATTAGGTCCCTCGCTAACTAACATTTGAGCAAATGTAGCAGAATTTTCAGGGTGTGTTCGCAGCACTTGACGCATTTGAAAAAGATAATCGGGCTCATAATTTGCTTTTTTAGCGTATAGAATAATCTTGTCGAATTGTCCCATTTCAGCAAAACATTGAACAACTTTATGTGGCACACTTCCACGAAGATAAATGCTCAAAGCCAAATTGATGTCATATTGTTTAACTAAATCACCCAATTCCTCACTGCATTCCAATTTATTTTCAGAAATCCACTTTTCAACGAGTTGCTTTCTACCCTATAATAATAATCCATAAGCTTTTAAATGGTTAAAATTCAAACCTGAATTAAAACAGGACCACACAGTTCTAATGATTCATATTTGTTTAATGATCCTTGTTCTAACAAAGCATTAAAGTAAATAAGAAGTGGATAGGTCCCTTTTCCTTGTTGTGGAGCAGAAACTTTGAATTTTTGCAAGGTTTGTGGCGTTCTAAGGATGTTCTGAGGAGCTGTTGAAGCCACTTTTGCAGCCTCGGGATAATTTCCATTTCCAATTAATAAATTAAATTTTCGTACAAAAAGTTCTTCAGCCCCAGACAAATTACAACGAGAAGCCAATTTTAACGCCAAATCAGGATTTTGCAATTGTTGAGTAACGTATGGGATAATAGTAGTTTCGTCCAAACAAACAGAAAGAACCTATAATTGAAAATAGATATTTACAACATTTGACAATCAATTAACCTGTCCAGCTCTGTTAATTCCAAGAACTCCATTAGTAGAAGTATGTTCAGTAGTTATAAAAATTGTTTCAGTCGAAATGCGAACTGTGTAGATTGAAAATCCCGTTTCAATGTCAAAAATATGTACATAACCATATTTGGTGATCATATATAAAATTCCATAGCTCGATGACGCCTAAATAAATTCATATTATTCATAAACTCTTGATAAAATTTCCTATAATTAATCCATAATGTATAAATACATACCTGCATAGAAAGAGGAAAGTCAGAAGCAGCATCGTTCGGATAAACAACATCAATTGCTTTCTTTTGGTATGGTTGATTCCCGGTAGGAGTTTGAGAAACTTCAACAATGTGTAACTAAAGAAATGTTAATTATAGTAAAAAGTAATAGTTTAAAGTAACCTTTCCACCTGATGCATTTCGCAAAGAAAAACAGACAAGACTACTTGGTTGAGGATTTCCTTCAAGTTTGAATTGGACAAAACAAGCAGCATGACCTTCAATCGCCTGTGATACTTTCCTTTCTGTGCTGTACAATTGCATGGCTCCTACAATACGTCCATCCTAATTTTTAAAATTATTATAGAAAAGGGTAATAAAACTACTTTAGATGAAATTCCTACAAGAAGAAGAAACTTTCCATCAGCATCAGATCGATAATTTATAATTTCTGTAGTTTGTAAAGTTGAATGTCGGTCAAATACTTTGGTGGGTGTAGGATCACCTTAGAATATTAAAAATTGCGCATAAGAAAAAGAAATACCATTAAGCATCCAATGATATACAGAAGTCTCAGTTACAAATCCAATAGTATTTGTATTAATCCAAGTCCAAAATTTGACATCTTCTGTTCCATTATAAGCTTTTATTCTGGCCTTTACCTCAAGATCGAAAATTTGAAGATTCTTAACCACTAAAACGAAAAATGTAAAATGATTAAAATAAGGAATAATTACGCTTAAGAGCTAGAATTCTTAAAGTTGGATGCATCATAATTGAATCCGCACTGATTGGTTTCCTAAGAATGTCAGTTGGATTCGCGACGTTTATAATGGCGACCTGTGCTGAGTCACCTACTGTCTCTCTAACAACAATATATTTGTCCGATTCCATTGTCACAAATCCGAAACTTATATTACTTTGACTGATTCCAGCCTTTTGGAGCTAAAAAAAAAGTTTTAAATAAATCCAAATTAGTTATAAGAAACTTACAGAGAAGAGTTCTTGAAAACGAATTGGTATCAATGAAGCCATTTTAAGTCTAAAAACGGAACTAATTTAATGTTTTTAGTTTAAGCACTTATAAGTTAAAAAAAAATTTTAAAAAAGTATGATCTATAAGAATCGAACAAGTGATTATTGTTAAATAAATCAGAATATAATTAAATATATTCTTTTCCCATAACACTATGTAAAATTATAACTAAATAAATAAGTAAAATAAATATCCCAACAATTTAAAAATAAAAGAATTTTTAAAGATCGCTGGAAAATTTTGGCTTTTGAAAATTCCAAAATAAAAGAAAAATAATGTCAACATTCATAATCTAAATTTTTAATTATTTCAAAACAACTAATGCAAAAATGGTCAGTTTTTCTATGGCCGAATTAGACATTCTCGAATTATTTGACCAGTGTTTTTCAAATTACTTATCTTAAGAATTAGTTTGATATTTTTAGGATTTTTATTTCATTTTGAATAGTTTTATCTAATTTACATTTTAAATGCTGCATAAAAATGACGCATGAAAATTTTTCGCATAGTCATCAAATGTTTTCATTTGTTGCACTGCAACATATGGGGCGGCGAAAAAGGAGTGGCTATTTAGATAAAAATGAATTTAGAAAAGCTATTGTACTAATTTTTAAAGCCTAAATTTTATTTTAAGTATTCTATTTTTATTATTTCTTTTTACATTTTTAATCTTTAATTAAATTTTATAATTTTCAGAGAATCGAAAAAATACTTCTTTAATCCATTTATTAACGACTAATTCACATATTTCGAACTTTCTATGCCTTGTAATGATAATCAAACTTTATGTAATGAGGGAAATACAGGTGTTTTTGATTCAAGTGCTGTACCATCAAGTAGCAGCAGTGCAACACTTCTTGACGAAAAACTTGTTAGCATAACTGCAGAAAATGCTTATGCTCCGTCGAATTCTTCAGAACATAAGAATAATATTGTTAGGACACGTACTGCTGTATGTATTAATTTTTTAAATTAATCTTAGATCTTTTCTTAGTTTTTTTTTTATTATTTCTGCATTATATTTATATTTTAATAATTAAGTCCTCTCGTTCAACGTCCAATGTACATTCAATGTATTTTTTGCCAGGAGAAGATGTTGACAACGAAAACTTTGTAGATTTGGAATCATGTAATTATTATATTTTATTTTTATATTTTCATTTTTAGGTCAACTTTATGTTACTCAATTTCGTATAATTATTGTTGCTCATAATCAGAGTGCAATTTGTTCAATTCCTTTGACTGGTGTTGATGTAATTTTTTAAAAATTATTTTAAAATTTATTTTTTAGTTGTTAGAAGCAAAAGACATTGTTGGACTTCAAATTAGTTCTAAAGATGGCAAAATAATTAAGTTTGTTTTAACTATTTTTTTCAATTTTTTTAAATAAAATTAAGGCTTCGTGCCGAGAACGCAGAAACTGCATGTGCTTGGTACAAAAAATTAATGCAGAAGACATGTATAGTTAGAGATTTAGAAAGCATTTTTGCTTTTAATTTTTTCAATCACGCATCAAAAAAGCCACCAAATTGGTTGCGAAAAGATACTAAACGGCTTTCTGCTTATGAACTTTTGCACAATGAATTTAGGTTATTTTATATTTAAATTTTTATTAATTTTATTTCTTTAGACGTTTAAAATTGCCTGACGATAATTGGAGAATTTCTGTTAAAAATGAAACATTTGAGTAAATAAATTTGTTTTAATTAATATTTTTTAATTAATTTATTTTTAAAGAATTTGTCCAACCTATCCTCAATTTTTGTTTGTCCCAAAATCTGTTAGTGATGAAGACTTAAAACAAATGTCTTTTGGACGTTGTTATCGTCGATTTCCAACTGTTGTTTGGCGAAATAAACGTAATGGAGCAGTTCTTTTACGAAGTAGTCAACCTTCAATTGGATTCTTTGGATTAACAAACGAGTTAGAATTTTATTTAAAAAATATTTAATTTAATTTTTAGAAAAGATATCTCTCACTATGAACGAATTCGTTCTGCGATCTCTTCAGGTTTTTAATTAACGTTTATTTTTATTTATTATTTATTTAGACCCAAACAAAAAATTTCTTATTGTTGATGCTCGTTCATATACTGCTGCTTGGGCTAATAGAGCTAAAGGAGGTGGATTTGAAGGGCCAGGTATTATTATCCATTATTCTTCTTTTTATTAATAATTAATATAGATACTTATCCAAATGCAGATGTTATTTTTATGGGATTAGCGAATATTCACAATATTCGCTATAGCTTTCATCAACTTCGTCAAACAATTAATGGTGCTTTAGATCCAAACATTTTCCTTCAAAATTTACAGTCCACTCTTTGGTTACATAATATTTGTCAATTATTTAATTCTGTCGAACGTTGTTTAAAAGCTTTATGTAATGAAGGTAAATTTTATTTAATTATTTTTTTAAATTTATTTTCTCATTTAATAAAGGTATTAGTGTTCTCGTTCATTGTTCAGATGGTTGGGATCGTACAACTCAAATAGTTTCATTATGTATGCTTATAGCTGATCCATATTATCGAACATTTGAAGGGTTTTTTAATTAAATTTTTTTGTATCTATTTTTTAGTTTTGAATTTTTAATTCGTTGGCAATGGGTAGAATTTGGACATAAATTTTCTGATCGTAGTGGAATTCTTAATGCTGACGATAATGAAAAATGTCCAATCTTTCTCCAATTTTTGGACTGTGTTTACCAACTTTGGGAAAAGAATACTGATCAATTTGAATTTAATCGTCGTTATTTGGTTTTTTTAAATTATTTTTCTAAATATTTTTTCATTTTTTAGATGAAGCTTGCCCAACATACATTTTCTGGTCTTTTTGGTACTTTTTTATTTAATTCATTGAAGGATGCAATAAAGAATGGATGTGATCCAAATGACACAGATGAGCATAGACATTGTTGTTTTCAAGTTTGGTCTTATTTAGGAAAGCACAATACTGAGTATTTAATTTTAAATAAATAAATATTTTTTCTTTAATAATTATTATTTAAAGATTTCGTAATCCTGCTTTTCGTGAAGATTATGCTGGTGGTATACTTCGTTATCCAAAAACATTACCTGAAATTTTACTTTGGAAAGATGCTTATTGTTGTACATTTGACCAAATGTTAATTAATAATCCGGTAAATTATTTTAAAATCTTTATTTATTAAAAGGAAGATTATTTTAATTTATAATTATTTTTAGAATGAAATTTCTCATCAAAATACGGGAGTAGGCAGTACACAGGACATTTCTTCTGATAAAGCAAATAATGGGCTTTCACGATCTCAGGTTTTTTTTTAAATAACTATTTTAACTATTTAAAAAATTATTTTGTAGTCAGCAGCTAGTTTGACCTCTTTAGTCGAACAATCTATGAATTTATCAACTCCTATTCCATCCCCAGGGTATTAATTATTTTTTAAAATTAATTCTCTATTAATTTCAGTCCTTATATTGGTTTTGGAATTTCATGTGGATCACCAAGTGTTGGACATTCTACTTCAAAAATACATGATAATTGTACAATTGGTTCTATTTCTGCAGTTTTTTGCCAGGTTTTTATTTAAATAATTTTGAGTTTTTCAGGATAAAATATTTAATAAATTAATTGTTTTATTTATTTAAGAAATGTTTGGATGTGGATGGTCTATCTCGAGTACCTCCCCAATTTGAAGATAAAGTTTTGAAACGTATTTACGATCTTGAAAAAGTTTTTTTTTTTAAATAAAATTTAAAAATATTTAATTTTAAGCAACTTGGAAAATTTAATCCACCAACAAATAACAACATTAATTGTCAACAAAATATTCCAACAATGCGTGACACTTTTATTAATGGAAAATATAATAATGAGAATTTTAATTCAGTAAATGTAAAAATAATTATTTTATAAAAAAATACTAATAATATATTAAAAATTTAGAGACGAATGAGAAATGAAAGTCTTGAATCTTTTGAAGTTTTGCCTGAATGCTGCCGTTTAAAACATCATTCAAGTTCTTCTTTAACTAGTGTAATTCAACCTTCTTCAGTTTCTTCAAATTCTACAACAATTAGTGATTATAATGGAAATAATTTTTGGTTAATAAATAATTTATTTATTAAATTAGGTAAAAGGGGGAAATTCTTTTTTTTTTCTTTTATGTTGAAATATTATAATGGAATTTTTGAACTATACAATTAAATTTATGATTCTTTTAATTCAATAATTTATAATTTTTAGTAAGAATGGAATACTTCCAGAGACTAATGAAATTAATTATTCAGCAGAACATTTGAATATATTACCACATTCTAATGAATAAATTAATTAAATAAAATTAATTTAGGAGCAGCAGAGGAATTTATTAAATTAGAAACAAAAAGGTTTAAAAATTTTATTTGTTAGACTTTCTATAAAATTTAACAGCTAGAGCTCCTGTAAATCCTCATTACTTTCTTCTTTTCTTTTTTTGGGTTTTCACATCTCATTTTAATTTCTAAATAAAAAAAATTTTCTTTTTTTTTGCTCATTTTTAAAATGGCAGCAATTTTTTTTTGTTTTAATTTTTTTAATTTTTTAAAAACTTTTTTAGTTATATAAAAACAAATCTTTTTTATTTAAATTTTGTTTTATTTTCTCTACTATTCTATATAAAATACTTTATATTTTGTAAAAATAATTTTCTTTCTCTTTTTTTTTTTTTATATAATTTTATTTCTTGAGGACCATTATAATTACATTTATTGGTTGTTGGTTATAAATTGATTAAAAAAATAAAAGAAATTTTGGTCTAAAATATTTAAATATAAAAAATTGGGGGGAAAATATTTGATATATTAATTTTCCGGTTATTATTAATTTATAAATCATCAAAAAATGTGTTTAATTAATAGAAAAATATTTTTATATTTAAAAGAAAATAATTATTTCAATGAAAATATTTTTATTTATTTACAAATTATTTCAATGAAAATTAAAAATGAAAGGAGGGGGTTATTTATTTTAATAATGTCGCGTGTCCCTGATGCAATAAAAATAATAATTTAATTTGTCCAATTTAAAAAACAGGAAAAATAATTAAAATTAAAAGATTTTTTTAAATTAAAATATTTATTTAATTATTTAAATAATTTAATAATTAAAATAAATGAAAGAAAAAAAAGAAATATCTCGTTTTGTTTGTTTTGATCATATTCGTTTTTGGGTTGGAAATGCTAAACAGGTTGGGAAAAGAAATTAAATTATTTTTAAAATTATTTAATTAATTTTTTGTTAAGAAAAAAAAAAAAAAAAAAAAGTTTTAATATTATTTAATTAAATAATAATATTTAATTTTTTAAAAAGTAATTATTTCCAAAATTTATTTAAAAATTAAATTAAAAGGCTGCACATTGGTATTGTATTAATTTTGGATTTCATCCATTTGCCTATCGTGGATTAGAAACTGGTAGTAGAAGGTAATATAATAATTAATTTAAATTTTAAATTAAACAAAAAAAAGAACTGTTGCCCATGCAATAAAACAAAATAAAATAATTTTTGTTTTTGAATCAGCTCTTTTACCTGAAAATGAAGAAATTGGGAAACATTTAATTAAACATGGAGATGGTTTTTTTTATTTAAATTAATTAATTAATTTTAAAAAAAAAGGTGTAAAAGATATAGCTTTTGAAGTAGATAATTTGGATTGGATAATAGAACAAGCAAAGAATTGTGGTGGAAAAATTATTGAAGATATTTATGAAGATACAGATGTTAATGGTTCTGTTAAAATAGTAAAAAATAATAATAAATTATTTAAATTAATTAATTTTAATTTAGGCATCAATACAAACAGTATATAATTTAATTTTAATTTTAATTTAATTTTTATTTAAATTAAAAAGTATGGTGATACAATTCATACATTAATTGAACGTAAAAAATATAAAGGAATATTTCTTCCTGGATTTAAAGCAATTAATAATGAAGAAATTAAAAAATCTTTTTTAAATACTTTACCTGAACCAGAATTAAATTTTATTGATCATTGTGTAGGAAATCAACCTGATTTAATGATGGAAAATGTTGCACAATGGTTGGGTGTTTTTTTTTTTAATTAAAAAAAAGAGTGAATGAATTAATAAATTATTATTTTAATTAAAAATAAAATTAATTAATTATTTATTTAGAAATAAATATTATATTTTAATTTAAAAAAATTCTTTTTTCTTTTAAATTATTAAATTAAGTAATTAAATTTAAAAATAAAATATTTTTATTTTATTTATTTTTATGTATGAACGTGTATTAACTTTTCATCGTTTTTGGTCTGTTGATGAAAATATAATTCATACAGAATATTCTGTTTGTTTTAAATTATTAATTAAATTATTAATTTTTTTAAAGGCTTTACGTTCAATTGTAATGGCTAATAAAGAAGAAACAATTAAAATGCCAATTAATGAACCTGCAAAAGGAGGAAAAAAAGCAATTTCACAAATACAAGAATATATCGATTTTTATGGAGGAGCTGGTGTTCAACATATAGCTTTAAATACTTTAAATATAATTAAAGCAATTGAAATACTTAAATATAGAGGATTACAATTTTTAACAATTCCAGATTCTTATTATTTAAATTTAAGGAAAAGACTTTTAAAAGCTGGAATAAAAATTGAAGAAGATTTAGATAAATTACAAGTAATTTAAATTAAAGAAAATAAATAAATTAATTAATTTATTTATTTATTTAATTATTAATTATTTATAAAAGAATAATAATAGTTTAATTTAATTTAATTTTTTTTAAAAAAAGAAACTTAAAATTCTTGTTGATTTTGATGAAAATGGTTATTTACTTCAAATATTTTCAAAACCTTGTCAAGACCGTCCAACACTTTTTATTGAAATTATTCAACGTCATAATCATCAAGTTTTTTAATTTTATTTTAATTTTTAATATTTATTTTTTAAAGGGTTTTGGTGCTGGTAATTTTAAAGCATTATTTGAATCAATTGAAGATGAACAAAATGAAAGAGGAAATCTTTTTTATGAAAATGTTGAAATTGGAGGAGAACGAAAGAATAAAATTAAATAAATAAATATTATTTTATTAAAAATATTAATTTTAAAAAAAAAAATTTTTTTTTTTTAATTTTAAAAGAATTATATAAGAATAAATTTAATTAAATATTTTAAATTTTTTTAAAGAAAAGAATTCTTTTTTTGGTTAATTAATTTTATTATAAATAATTGAAAAGAAATAAAATAAATTAATGAATTACCTTTTTGATATTTACCTTTATGAAAAAATAATTTTTTATTTAGAGAAAAAAAATAAAAAAAAATAGTGTATAAAAAAAAGAAAAAAAGGATTTATTTTGTTTTACTTCACATATAAATTTAATTAATTAAAAATAAATTAATAATTATTGTTTTACATATTATTTGGTTAAAACCCAAAGCTTTAAGGTAATAATAACTTTATAGGGTTATTTAGTGGCTTAATAAATTTTGGAAATGCTTTACTTTTATGTAAAGCTTAAATAAAATTAAATTATTTAATTAATTAATTTAAAAATTAAAATAAAAATATAAAAATACAAGGAATAAATATTAAAAATAATAAAATTAAACAATAAATTCTAAATATTAATTCTGAATTTAATTTAATATTTTTTAATTTAAAATAATTATTTTCTTCATTTGTTGATAAATTAATAATTTTTTAAAAATTGTAAATTTAATTAATTTTTGAATTAAATATTTTGAAAATAATTGAATAATTAAAGAAATAATTGTAATAATTAAAATTAATTGAAAAAATATTACTTAAAATTAATTAATTTAAATTAAATTAAATTAATTATTTACCAATTTTAGGTTTTTCTCCTGCTGGTGGAGGTAAAATCATTAAAGCATCTTTTAATAAAATTAATTCCAAAATAAAATTAAAAAATAAAATTCCAATAGATAATTCTATTTTAATTGATAAAAAAGATAAAAAAATAATAATTAAAGAAATAAAACAAGGTAATCCAATTCCAAGTAAAAATTGAGGAGAATTTCTTTTAAATTTTAAATTTAATAAAATTAAAGTCCTAAATTTAATATTTAATTTTTAAATTTAAATATAATAAACCAAGTACTCTGTGCTTCATAAGAACTAATTGGTCTTTCATTTGAATATTTTCTATAACTTTTATAAAAACTTAAATTTGTATTAACTGACAATAATTCCCATTCTTGAATATTTTTTTTAATTGATTGATGTCCCCAACCAAGCATTACAGAAGGTTCCAAATTATAATAACTTTTTAAATTAAATAAAATTTAAATATTTAAATTAACAAACATTGCTAATTCAACTTCACTCATTACATTTGTTGTATATAAACGAGATAAAAAAAGAAAATAAATAAATTAATTAATTAATTATTTAAATTAAATTAATTTAAATAAATAAAAATAATAAATTTATTTATTTATTTTTATTTAATTAATTAAAATTACCAGAACAACTTTGTTCATCATTTGGATAATCTCTTTACAAAAAAAAATATTTAATTTAATTTAAATTAATTACTTAAAATCAAAATTACAACCAACACGTACTGAAAATGTTGGATAACTTTCTACCTTAATAATTTAATTAATTAAATTAATTAATTAAATTTTAATTATTTACTTTAGTTTTATTTGGAGTAATTGATGTTAATGTTGCATGTGATCTTTTAGAAATCTTTAAATTAAATTTTAAAATTAATTTAATTAATTACTTCAAAATATTGATTAACACCAGATACACTAAAATAAATATTAATTAATTAATTAAATAACCTATTAGCTATTCTTAATTCTGGTTGCCAAATTTCCCTTAAAAATAATTAAATTTAAATTAAATTAAAATTAATTAATTAACCAATGTTTAACCATTGTTGTTCGTACATTATTAAATTTTGAAGGATCCCAAACAGCTATTTCATCAAACCATGTCATACTATTTATAAATATTAAATTTAAATTAAATATATAAGTACTAAATATGTCCATTTAAAAACATTGTTTGTTGTATTTGATCTATTGAAAAATGCCTTTTTTAAAAAAAAATATTTAATATAAATTTAGATTAAATAAAAAAAACATTAAATAAGCATGAAATAATATTGTTGTTGGTTTTGATTGATTCTTTACTGGCCTATATTTTCTTTCATATTTTTTAAATATTTCTTTTTGTAAATTAGTTTGTTCTTGTGAATATGTTTTATTTGCAATATCTTTTAATTTAATTTAATTTAAATAATATTAACCTTCAGCTATTTCATTATTTTGTGAAAATTCAGAAGTTTGTATTTGACAATTAATTAAAAAATAAATTAATAAAAAATAAATAAAAAATAATAAAAATATATCTATTTTTTAACATTTAATTAATTAATTTATTTTTTTAATTAAAAAGTTTTGTTTATATTATTTAATAAATAAAATTATTTGTGTAATTTAATATATATATATTTTATTTTGTTAATATTTGCAAAAAATAAAAATAAACAAAATAAATAAATTAAAAGTAAAAAAAGGAAATGAGGGAACATTTAATAAAATATTATTTAATTATTTTTTAAATAAAATATATTTTTTAATAAATAAAAGAAATATTTTTATAAAAAAATAAATTAATTTAACAATTATTTTTTTCTTAAAAATTTTTAATTAAAATATATTTAATTTAATTTTTATATAAAAATAATTTTAAAAAATTTAAATTTAAAAATAATTATTATTTTTTTAAAATTAAATTTATTTAACAAAATAAAAAAAATTTAACAAAATATTTTAAATTAATTTATAATAAAATTTTTTGTCCATATTTAAGTTTTTGTCCAGCTTCAATACAAAATGAAATATTTTTTGGAGCTTCAAAAATCTTTAAAAAAATTAAGTAATTAATTAATTATTCTTTAATTTTACCAAAACAATTGCTGAACCCATTCTAAATTCCCCAATTTTTTCTCCTGGATTTTTAATTATTTTATTAATTAATTGTGTTTTTTCTTTTAATTTTCTATTCTTTTCTTCTTCCTAAAAAAAAAATTTAAATTAAAATTTATAATTATTAAATACATTAAATATAACAATATTTCCAACAAACATTGCTGCTATAGCAGTCATCTTAATAAAATTAAATTTTTAATTAATTTTTTAAAATTAATTTTTTACTGAAAAATATCCAAATTTCCATTCTCCAGATAAAACTATTCTTTCATTTTGACAAAATAATTTTGGATTTTTTAATAAATTTGAAGGTCTAACAGATTGATAAAAACCAGGAAAATGAATTTTTTCAAAAATATTCCTTTTTTAAATTTAATTTAAATTTTAAATTAAAATTAACCATTTTGTTGGAGAATGAAAAGCTAAAATAAAATAAATAAATAAGTATTTAAAAATTATAATAAATATAACCATGATAATCCCCTGGAGCTAAATAAATAATTAATTGATATAAATCATTTCCTTCCTTTTAATTTAAATTTAAATTAATTTAAATAATAATAATACATAATACCTTTATTTTATTTAAATTATTATCTGAACCAATAAATTCATTTAAATCATAATCCTTTTTAAAAAAAAAAATATATATATAAATTAATTTAAATTAATTACATGTCCTTTTACACATTCAACACGTCCATTTTCTATTTTTCCAAAATGTAAAACTAAAAAATATAAATAATTAATTATTAATTAATTAATTAAATAATTAAAATAAATATAATAACCTGTTCCATCTGCTGGAGAAACCTTTAAAAATTAAATAATTAATTAATTTAAATATTTTTACCAAAAAATTATTATTATCAAATGGTCTAATTCCTTCTTTTAATTCTCTATTAAAGAAATCAGAAAATGTTGAATATTTTAATAAAGAAGATTCTTTAGCTTCATCCATTTTACAATTATATAAATAAATATATAAACCATAAATATATTCACGTAAAAATAAAGGAATTGTTAAATTACAAAGAATTCCTGCTCTGAAAAGAAAAAATTAAAATTAAAAAATTAAATTTTACTTTGGAGAAATAAAATTAATTAAAGGAGAACATTGTATTCTAATCTAAAATTTAAATTTAAATTAAATTAAAATTAAAAATTAATTACTCCTAAATTAGAATAATAATGTTTTGGATCTTTAAATTGTCTAAATTCAGGTAAAATATTTAAAGAATAAATTAAAGTTAAAGTTCCAACAACACCAGATATTTTTTTAATTTTAGACCAATTAATTAATGAATTGGATGAAGAGGAGGACATTTTTGTTGATAAAAATCTCTTAATTTAAATTAATTAAAATTTAAATTAAAAAAATACTAAAGAAATTGAAGAATTTTTAAAATGAAGAAAATTAAAATAAGAAGAAGAATAAATTGTTGTTGTTAATATTTGTTTCATTTATATTTATTAAAATTAAATTAAATTAAAAAAAAAAATAAATAACTAAATATAAAAAACAAATATATATATATATTTTATAATTAATTTAAATAATATATTTAATATTTTTAAAAATAAATAAATCAACAAATTAATTAATTAAATATTTAATTTATATTTAAGAGCAGTAAGACATATAGGAATTGCTTCTTCTGTTCTAATAATTCTACTTCCTTGATCTGGTAAACTTTTTTTAAAAATTAATTAAAATTTAATTAAAATTTAATACCAATTAATATAATTTTTAAAATAATCAGTTGGATTAATTAAATTAATATTTGGATCAGATTCTATAGCAAATTCTAAACCATTTAATCCTCCAAAAACAATTAAAATTTTACTTTAAATTTAATTAATTAATTAAAATTTAAATTATTTAACCATTCTTCCTTAATTGGAATATTAATTTGATTAATTGGTGTACCCCTTTCTGATGTTCCAATAATAAAATCATAAGAAGAAGAATTAATAACTTCTGATAAACATTTTGCTATTCTATTAATTTAATTAAAATAATTAAAATTAATTAAATTAATTAACCTAACAGAATATCCCCAATAAATTCCTTCTTCTTTTCTAATTTCTTTTGCATTAGTTAAATATCCTTTAATTTTTTTAGAACCTTCTAATTCTTTTAATTTTAAAGTAACTCTTGTATTTGGTTTAATATATTCATTGTTATTATTTATTAAAATAACATCCTTTAATTTAATTTAAATATTTAATATTAATTATTTTTAAATAAAACTTTTTCAAGTCCAACAAAACATTTTTGTCCTTTTTTTGAAGATTTTTCTAAAACAATTCCTTCTCTATAAGGTAATGATATATCTGTTGCTCTAAGATGATGTATAGAATCTAATGGATTTAAAAGACCTTAAATTAATTAAATTAATTTTAAAATTAATTTAATTAAAATTAAATCAAAATTAAATTAATTAATAAATATTATTTATTTATTTTAAAAAAAAAAATAAATAAACCTGCAAATTGAAGAGAATTATGAATTGGAAAAAAATTTTTTCTTAAATATTGAGGACATTCCAAATATTCAAAAATTTTAGCCATATAAAAATTACCTTTTTTTTTAAAAATTAAATTAAAAATATTAATTAAATATAATACATTCACAATTATTAAAATTAATTGGTTCATTTCCTTTCCAATTTCCTTCTTTATAATTATTTATTTGTATTTGTTTTAATTTAGCTGTTTCATCAAATATAATTACTTCATCAACACAAAATATAGCTAAACTACGTGCTAACTTTAATTAATTTAAATTAATTAAAATAAATAAATATAAACTTGTCCAATAATATAAGTCATTAATTCTTTTGTTTGTATATTATTTAAAATTGAACCAGGTAATGCTACATTTAATGAATACCAAGTTTCTTTATTTTAAAAAAAAATTAAAATAATTATTTTTAATTTAATTTTTACTTTGATTTAATTTTTTATTATTTGAATTAAATAATTGTTGTTGTTGTTGTTCTAATTCTTCAAGTTGTTTAATTGTTTTATTTTGTTTTTCCTGTTTTTCTTTTTTATGTACTAAAAATTTAAAATTAAATTAATTTAATTTAAAATTTACAAAAACGCCAATTAATATGTCTTTGAGAATTATTTCGATTCTTTCCAAGTTTTTTTGAAATTTGTAGACGTTCTTTTCTGTTAAACATTACTAAAATAATATTTAATTTTAAAAAAAATTCATTTATTTTTAAATAAAAATTAAAAGAAAATAAAACAATTAATTAATTAATAAATAAATAAAAATTAATTTAAAAAAAAATCTTTTTATTTCCTAATAAAAATACCCGAAAAAATAACAAAAAAAAAATATTTATTTTATTTTTATTTAAATTTTTTTAATTTTTCTTCTTTCAGAAATTAAATTATTAACAATAATTCCTCCATTTTGTCTAATATTGATTAAATTTTGTATTAAAAAAAATAAATATTCTAATAATAATTTAACCTTTAAAAATTAAAATTAAAAATTAAAATTAATTTTACTTTTGATTGATTTAAAAATGCTAAAGTTAAAATTAAAATAAAAATTAATCCATAATAATTCGCTTTAATTTCAGAATCATTTGTACGACTTTCAGATTTTGGTAAAATTCTTTTTAAAAAAAAATAAAATAATTAATTAATTTAATTAAATTACCTAATATAATTAAATTCAGAATTTGCAAAAAAATTAACAGAAGCTAAATCTATTCTAGATTGTTTAGAATTAATTAATTCAACATTAATTGAATATTCCTAAAAAAAAAAAAAATTAAAAAATTAAAATTTTTAATTTTTTAAACTTTTCTCAAAGAAGGAAGATTAAAAAAGAATAAAGTTGTTTGACTTTTAATTAATTGTTCATTTATTATATTATTATTTTCTAATAAAATAATTCTAAAACCATTAAATGGTTTAATAGAATTAAAATCAATTTCACCAAGAATTATTGGAGAAGAACGTTCAGAAGGTAAAATTAAAAAATTTAAATTAAATTTATTTTCTTTTTCAACCTAAAAAATAATTAAAAGTTAAATTTAAAAATTAATTAAAAATTACAATAAATTCAAAAAGAGGAGGAAATGAAGCAATTTCTTGACCATTAGAGTCTTTTAATGAAATTAAATATTTACAAAAAGGTTTAAGTCCTTTTATTCGAAAATCACCAGAACGTTGGTCAATCAAATTTTCTTCCTAAAAATTAAATATAATTTTAATTAAAGTCTATTAAATAATATAAACCTGATGGTTTTCACATTCAGGAGATATAGCTTCAACATTAATTAAAGATTTAAAAGGTTTACTATTTCCAATTGTTGAAACTTTACCAAAAGCACTTTTTTTTTAAAAATAAATAAAATTTAATTTAATTTAAAAAATAAACCTGTAAGCAATTCTTTTTGCTTCTAAAATTAATTCTTTTTCTTCTCCTTCATTTATTTGAACAGAAAAAGAACTTGAATTAAATTTATATTCTTGTAATATTGGAAGAATAAAATAAGAACCAGGTGTCTTAAATTAATTAATTAAATTTAATTAAATATATAAATTAAATTAACCAATCCAATAAATTTTAAAAGTCCAGTTTCATTTGTAATATTATTTGAACGAAAATTTAATCCCCCACTAATAGAAACAAGAATATCTGAAAGAGGAATATTTGTTTTTTCTTCAAAAAATTGTATTCGAAGTTGGGTTAATTTAATTGAAGTAAAACTTAGAGGAGAATCAGAAGATTTAACAAAAATAAATCCTTCTTTAATTATTTCAATATTAAAGTCATTAACATTCCAAACTGGACCAATTCTAAAATATTTAATTAAAATAATTTAATTAAATTACTTAAATAATCCTTTATTGTCAGTAAAATTAATTAAATCTTCTGTTTTATTTTCTTTATTTATTGCTTTTACTAAAGCATTTTCAACTTTTGGTTCAACTTTTCCTTGTATAAATTTCCCAATTTGGCTATTAAATGAAGCTACTAAACCTTCACATTCTCCAGTAAATTCAAAATTTAATAATTTTGGCATAAACAAAAGTTGATTAGATTCTGGAATAAATTCATATTTATTCCCAATTTTTGAATTATTTAATGAAAAAATAAATATTTTTCCTTTATTAATTGAATTAATTTTTTTAGCAATTATTTCTTCATTAGTTAATAATTCTCTTAAAAGAAAAATAATTTAAAAAAAAAATAATTTAAAATAAACCTTAATTTTAAATTTAATGTATTATCTTCAATATCAGTTTGAATAAAAGCAGAAATAGAAGAACTTATAGCAGTTAATATTATTGGTATTTTAGAAGGAATTTTAAAAAAATTTTCTTCAACTCCTCCTTCAATTTTAAATTCATAACAAGATTCAATTGAAAATAAAAATTTATTTTCTTCCTTAAAATAAAGTTGATTTACCCCCTCTTTTAATTGAAATTCCTGTAATTGTTCATTTTTTGATTTTTTATTTATAAAAGGCCAATATTTCTTTAAAAATTAATTATTAAATTATTTTATATAAAACCAAAAGTGTTCCTTTTGATGTTTGAATTTCCAATAAATAACCTTTTTGTGTAAAGTTTAAATCAGTAATATCAGTACTTTGAATAATTAAATCTTTTTCTTTTTCTTCCCACCAAATGTTTTGGTCATCGAATATTTTTACTATAAAACAATTAAAATTAAAACAAGTATTAATTAATTTATTTATAACAAACATTTATAATTTGAAGGAAGAACATCTGTAAAAACAAAAGTACCATCTGGATTTACAATTGTTTTTAAAATATCATCACCATCTTCATTAACTAATTCTAATAAAATTTTGTTACATTTTCCAGAACAATTAACTATTCCACTAATTTTGGCCTTATATTGAATAAATTTTAAATCAAGTATTGGTCCCTTTAAATCTATTTTTATTTTATTTGGTGAAAGAAACATGGAAGAAAGGGGCTAAATAGGAATATATTAATTTTATTGAAAGTTAAAATCAAACCTTTAGTAAATATTTTCCTGGAGTAAATAATTCACAAAATTTCCCTTCCAAATTTGTGTAAAGAAGATAAACAAGTTCATTATTCTCTAAAGAGGTTAATTTAAAAGAAATTTTATCTAATTTATCAGCTGATATAATTTGCCCACAAATAGCTACTCTACAAATTAAATAATTAATTTTTAATAAATTTAAAAAAACCTGCTAGGGAAAAATATTATTTTACTCTCCATCTTTGAAAAAACATTAATATTTAATTTATCAAATTCAAAATATTCCTTCTCTGCTTCTAAAGTATGCTTTCCAACAGAAACATCAGTTAAAACAAACTTTCCTTCCTTATCAGATTGTGTTTTAAATTTTTCATCTAAATTGATTTTGACGTCCTTAAATGGTTGTCCATTAGCAGTGAATACATGTCCAGATAAATTAAAGGATTTTAAAGAAATTGTGACCTAAAATATAATTTATAGAATATAAACAATTAATTTGTAATTTAATTAATAATATCAAAAAATCTCAAATAAAGCAATAAATTAAAATTTAGTCTAAAAAAGTTAACAAAAAAACTTAAACATACGTAGCAATAAATAATCTTTAATAAATACCTCGAACAACCTTGAATCCATTATAACATTTTTTTCATCAAAATTTGCTTCAATATTGAACATTTCAGTTTTTGCAGTTAATATATACTTCCCAGGCGGTAAACAATAAATCAAACATGAACCAGAGGAATCTGTTTTCCATTCATAGAACCATTTTTGACCCTTATTTTGAATAGATGGTTGCTTAGCGTTAAATGGTAGATTTTGAAACTTAAATATTAATTATATAAAGAATTTAAATAATATAAAAAAGTCGTTAAAAATTACTTAAAAAGGTTAAATGGGGAAAAATTAAAATTATTTCTGAATATAACCTAAAATATTTTATAATTAAAATACATTTATTTTATTATCAGAAAGCAAAAGAACAGTTGCATCTGGAAATGGATATCCTTTCTCATCTTTGACAAAAACAGTTAAACTGTAACCATCAACACTAATATCGGGTTTAACAATTACAGGAAATGTAGTAACTTCGAGCTCTACTTTGCCTTGACTCAAACATTGTGTTGAAACACTAATTGGTTCGATAACGTACTTCCCTTAAAAATTAAAAATCTTTATAAACATAAATTTTATTGTTCTTCCATTTGGGTTAGATAATTTAAAACAATTCTCGTACCAGGTTTAGTAACAAAACTGTAATGTCCTTCTTTATCAACATTAGTCTGTTCAATCAACCTTCCATTCTGCTGTTCAAAAAGACCCAAAATCAGTGAAGAATCTTGAGCAACATTCAAAATTGTTCCAGAAACTGTAACTCCAGTCAAATTAAAATTTAATTCCCCAGAACAATCATTGTTATCATTGACATCAAGCTCATGATAAGGAGGGTCTAAAAATTATAATGAATTAAAGTTAAAATAATACCAAAAATATATCCTTCAGGAGCAACAATTTTCACTGAGTATTTTCCTTTATTATAAATTGGAATTAAAAAATATCCATTTTGAGGATTACATTCGGCATCATATTTTAAATTCCCTTGAGAAGTATAAAGTTTAATCTTAAATTTAAAATAAAATTTAATCCTTGAAAAGAAATTAAACCTGAATTTTTGAAAGATCAAAATCAATAAATGATTTAACAAATCCTTCACATTTAATCAAATTTGCAGAAATTTCTTGAATTAAAAATAGAGTAAGAAGGAAATACAAATTAGAATAAAATAAGTCCATATAAATATAAAGAAATTTAAACAAAAAACTATCAATTCGCAATAACCTAATGGAAAACAATAATAAATACTTTCAAAGAATCAAATAAAAAATAGAATCTATTTGCATTATTCTTGTGATGGACAAAAGAGTCATAAGGCAATACCGGACAAAATGTCCTCCTATTAAATTTTTCTTTTGTCTTTTATTCATTAAATTTATATTGATTATTAGATTTTATCAATGAATACCCCCTGGTATATTATTTTTTATTCACTTCTTATAATTTTTGTTTTTTATTAACAGGATAGAGAAATATCGACCAAAAACTCTTGATGATGTTGTTGGAAATCCTGAAATTATTATTCGTTTGAAGGAATTTTCAAAGACTGGAAATGTTCCTAATTTAATTATATCGGTTATTTAATTATTTTTATTTAATTTTTTTATATTTTTAGGGACCTCCAGGTTGTGGAAAAACAACAAGTATTTGGGCTTTGGCAAGAGATATGCTTGGTGATAAAGTTAAAGATGCTTGTCTTGAATTAAATGCTAGTGATGAACGGTGAGAATTTTCATGAGGAAATTTAATGAATTTTTAACTTTTTTTGATACCCAAAAAAGTTTTTTCTGAATATTATTTTTAGAAATATTTTTTATTCAATATTTTGAATAAAAGGAATGTTATTAATGTAATTTTTTACAATTAATATATTCTTTTCATTTAAGTGGCATTGATGTTGTAAGAGAACGAATAAAACGTTTTGCTTCAACTAAAGTAACTTTACCAGAAAATATTCAAAAGATTGTTATTTTGGATGAGGCTGATAGTATGACTGAAGGAGCACAACAAGCATTGCGTAGAATTATGGAAGTTGTTTTTCTGATAAATTATTGAATTAATTTTAATATTTTTAAAGATTTTTAGTCCAACAACTAGATTTGCATTTGCTTGTAATCAATCAGATAAAATAATTGGTATAATTTAAATTAAATTTAAATAATGTTTTTTAGAACCTTTACAATCTCGATGTGCTATTGTAAGATTTACAAAATTGACTGATGAACAACTTTTGGAAAGAATTCTTTATATTTGTAAACATGAAGATGTTAAATATACTGAACAAGGACTTCAAGCAATTATTCATACATCACAAGGAGATATGAGACAGGTAAAATAATTCGTTAAATTTTTAATTTATTTCAAAGGGTGGACTCTTTCTTAAATTTTTTAAAATTTATTATATTAAGGCATTAAATAATTTGCAATGTACAGCAACAAGTTATGGGAAAATTACTAAAGAATTTGTTTATAAAGTCTGTGATGAGCCACACCCAAGCAGTATAAATGAAATTTTTGAAAATTGTATTCATGGACAGACAAAAGAAGCTTTTGATATTATTGAAGATATTTATAATTCTGGTTATTCTGTCGAAGATTTGGTTGGAATTTTGTTTCGAAATGCGGTTTATTAAAAAAAAAAGATTTTAAAATAATTTATTGAATTTTAAGAAGACTGCTGATATTCCGGAAGCATTACGAATTGAATTTATTATGGTATGTCTTTAAGTTAAAAAGTTTAGTAAAAATGAATTCAGTTCTATAATATTTCATTTATTCATAACAAAATAATTTAAAAATCAACTTTAAGGAAATTGGAAAATGTCATGCAATTGTAGCTCAAGGCTTATCATCTAAACTTCAATTAGCTGGATTGATTGCAAGACTTTCATCTGCTCAAGAAAAATTGGCTTTGATCAAATAAATGTTTTATTCTATTTTTATATCAAAAACATCCAATTTTCCATTTTGTATGTGTATCCATGGTTGAAATAAAATATTTTAAAAATTATTAAAATATTAAATGGAAAAAATTACTATATTTTCCGCATTCTACTTCCACACTATTGATATATTGACAACGCTGTCCATCCCAATTGAAAGTTCCTTGAAATGTTTGAATATAATTAAAATAAAATAAGTATATAAACCAAGTTTTATGTGACATCCTGGGCAATTAATCTAAAAAAAGATTTTTAATTTTTTATTAACTAGAAGAGCTGATGTTCAGAATCCTTATGTTTAATTAGATGAAAAAAAAGTTAATACAATAAATTAAAATAAAATTAACCTTTCCTTTTAATTTACTCAAATCCATCCAACCCATCGGAGTTATTAAATATCTAAATTCACAGATTGATTGTTCATTGGAAGAAAAATGTTTTAATATATTAAAATCAAAAAAGAGAATTCTTCTGCATTTCTTACAAGAATATTTTTTTGAAGATAATAAATATGATTCATCCAAATTGTATATAGCACTATCATCTAAAAATAATTAAATTAAATTTAATATATTTATACCATTCAGTTGGAATAAATGTTCATTACATGACATAAAATCTCTAAAGATTGCAGATTTTTTTAATTCAATAGGAAAAGTAATTAATCCAATTCTTTCAAAAATCTCAAGTTGTTTAATAAATGAGTCATTCGGTCTTAAATAGATTTCTTTTAGAAAGGTATTTGTATAAAAACTTGAATGGTTAGAAAAAAATGATCCCTAAAAAACAGTTAAAGACTTTAAAAGAAAATATCACCATAGGCCTTTTAATTTATAACATGGAATTTAGAAAACTAAATGCCCTTACAATATCCTTTTCTTAACAAAATATAATAAACTATTGAAATATTAACCTTGAAATAGAATGTTTTTCCTTTAAAAATTCCAATGAATCATTAAAGCCCCAATTGTTAAGTTTCATCAAAAAAGCAGTAACAATTGTTGAAGATCTACTTATTCCACTCTCACTAAAAAAAATAATTTAATTTTTCATTTAAAGAATACCAATGAACAAGTATTGAAATGTTATTTTTGTAACATTCATTTATCAAATCAAATGTTCTTTGCAATATTTTTGATGTAAAAATGTTTTGATTTTCAATATCCAACATATAAACAAAATTATAGTTCACAAAAGACAATTGCTGTTCAGTTTTCAAAGGTTCAGATGAAAGAGTTAAGACATTTTTTATCTACATATTTTTGTTTATTTTAATATTATTAATTCTAATACCTTAAATTCTTTAATAATAGTCTCATCATTAGCCGATACATCGCCAATAAAAATAGAATTAATTACCTTACTTATCATTCTTAATCGTTTTCTATAATAACCTATGTTTATTTAAAAAGTGAGAAATGAACAAAATTTTTAAATTTAATAATTGGACCACATATATATACTTGTTTAAAGGATATATATGAGGATTTTTATGATTCAATACTCTATCAATCCTTTTCTATTCCTACCTAGTAAATACAGACAAGATAATATATTTTATTATACATAGTCGAATAAATTTAGTAACATTAAATAATCTTTTGATTATAATAAAATTAAAGTAAAAATGAATATTTCTTCAGTGCAATAAATGCATATATCTTTTTGAATTAGAGAAAAAAATATTAATAAAATAAATTAGAAAAAATAAAATTAATAGAGTAAAATTGGAACCCGATGCCAAGCATTATGTAAAAGTCCTCGTACATTCCAAATCCCCAAAGCATTTTCTGGTTGTGTATTATATGCTCTATCTGTTGCTTTACAAATTAATTCAAAATGTCCATTATCAATTGCTTCCTCTGGAATTGGTATTTTTATACTCCAAAGTGTCCATGCCCACATATGTTCTAAGTCTTGTTCTTCAGATTGGTGTAATTTAGCACAATGCCAACTCCTTCCACCATCTAATGAAACCTCAACCCTGATAATCCCTAGAAGTGTTAAATTAAATTTTGTCATAATATTTTAAAAAACCTCTTCCTCCTCCACTCCAAGCATATCCTTTTACGTCTATACTTTCTGATTCCTTAGAAATTTTTGTATTTGGAGATGGAACGCAAATTGCACTTTGGATGGGATATTCCTTTAAATAAACATTTTATTTCATGATTAAACTAGAAAACCTGAATTGATGGAACAGAGTCGAATGGCAAAGGGTCTCCCAAATTAATTGAAGAAGGCATTGCCTAAAATTATAAAAATCAAAAAGAAATATCATTAATAACCTTGTAGTCCTTTCTCTGCCAATGACTTAAACTTTCTTCATCGCTCGTCTTAATGGCAGTTAACCATTTAACTTGTCGAGCACCAACAATTCCAGGAGCTATAATGCGAATTGGATAACCATGATCACGAGGAAGGGGTTCACCATTCATTTCATATGCTAAAAAAATCAAAAAATATATAATAAAAGCTTATCAAAATACGGAGATTTTGAAACTTTTGTTACTGAACTACCCAGATTAAATCAGAAAATAGACTTTATTTTTAAAACTAACCGATTATTACTTCTTTACTCATTGCTTTATCAAAAGGAATGGATGCACCATATTTGTTACCTAAATATTAAATCTAATTAAATTCTAATCAAAATTAAAACCAGTCATGTCCATATCAGCTCCTTCAAATTGAACATGTTTAATTTCCTTTTCATCAGGACGAATTCCTGCACTGAGTAAAACATCCTAGATTTAAAAAAAATTTCAAAAGTACAGAATACTATCTAAAAAATATCTAAAACATACTCTTAAACGACAACCAGTCCATTCTGCATTAGAAATTGCAGAACCAGTCCACATTAAACCTTGAACTTTTTTAAATTTATTCATATCATTACGGCGATTGCCAGCACTAAAATTGATGATATTATACGATTTTAATTTAAAAAAAAACCATTGTATTGCCGAAGTAATTTTAACTGGCTCGTATCTTTTTTTCAAATCATCAACAGATAATTTAATTGCCTTTTTGATTCCTAAACCAGTTACTTCCAAATTGTGTTTTTTGTCATCCAACTTAAAATAAATCTGTATTAAAATTCATAAATCTACATTAGGAACGGGCATATGGTTTCTAACAAAAAATAACTCATTCGGAGTTTTAAAATTGTCAATAAGAAGAGAAGATGGGGTTTCTGCATTGAAAGGTTTTTGAGAATTAATCAACAATGCAGGATGGCGTTTTGGATCAATTGAAAATGGGTCATCATCTGATGACTAAAATTTTATTTAAAAATAAATTAATCTAAACAAAAGAAAATCAAACCTTGTTGGCTTCAAAGTCCTTCAACTCATCTTTTGATAAACTACCGATCCTCAATTCTTCTAGTAAATCCAAAACCTCCTCAGATTTGTGTTGAGCATAAATAAGCCAATATGGCTCCTTATAAACAATGTTTAGACAGAAACATTAAATTTACAATTGAATCGCCTGCAGCCAAAAGTATTTTATCACCACCAGGATGAGTTTCAATAAAATCAGTAATATCATAAACACCCTTAAAGAATAAAATTTAAAAATAAAAATAATAAAAACTTGTTTATAAGTGACCCAAATACGCTCAGAATTTTTTCCATGTTTTTTAACATCATCTCGAGTGAAAATAGGCAAATCTTTACGTTCTGGAGGTTCAAGATTTTTCTCTAAATTTTCTTTTAGATGACATCTTTTAAAAGGTAAATAATCCAAGACAGATATTCCACAAATTCCACTAAATGCAGCAAACATAAAATAACGAGACACATACCAATCCTGATTTTTTGAGTTTGAATTCAATGAAATTCTATGAGTTATCCTTGTTTGATTAGTTTGTGTGGATCCTAAAAACAACTTTTTTAGATGAGAAAACTTGTCTTTCTATATAGAAGATTTATTAAATATTTTTTCAATCTTCCTTTTAAAAAACAAATCCAATGAAAAGAAAGTGTTAAACAAGGAAGAATTAAAATATTAAAAAAATTTTTTTTTTTTATTTTCTAATTCCTACTTTCAGAAGAAGGCTGTTTAAATGTGTTTTGTTTAAAATTATTTAAAAATGTAGTAAAGGTCAATAATCGTCTTTTAAATAAAAGGAACATTTGTATGTAATATTGAAAATCATCAATTAATTATTAAAATATTTATAAAAATAATTTTTGAAAAAATTCTATAACATTTATTTATAAAATTTATTTTTAAGTTTATCGTTTAATTTTGCAAATTCAAAAATATAAACAGAATGGAAGTTCTTGGCAAAATATCAATTTAAGTTTAAAATGGATATTATTCTATAATAAGCAGGAAGAAAAATTAGAGATTGAATAGATATTACATAAAAATAATTCTCATTTAAAGACAAAATGCATCAAAGGTGAAAACATTAACAAAAATATTTTCACCAACCAAAAATTATTCGTTCTTTACAACTGTCACTGTATCTTCTAATTCTCGCTTTCTTTGTCTTCTCTGAGCATCTCTCATTGCATTATGTGCCTTCCTCTGTTCACTTGTCATCTTCTTGATGAATTTAGTATTAAAATTTATTTAAAATAATTACTTGATATTTAACTCGAGCAGCTTCAGCTCTTTTTGCTCTTCGAAGTCTAGCTTGTTCAATAGCAGAGCGAAGATTCTAAATATATATATATATGAAAAGAACTTTTAAATTAAATTATCTGACGGATTTATGGAATATTAAATAAATTAAACATTAGAAAAATTAACCTTTTTTTAATTTCTACTAAATTTTTTCAACAAAATATGATTTATTTTGATTTAATTACCTCGTCAGGTTCTTGCCCTTTAGCATTAAGATCATCACCCAAACGACATAATTCTTCCTAAAAAGCATTTATTTATATTTTTTAAATTATTACATACATCTCGCATTCGTGCCATTTTTAGCGAATGTGCCCGTTTAGCATTAAATTCATGTCGTGCTTCAGCGGACATTTCATGATATCTTTAAAATTCTCAATATCAACTCAATTCTTCAAATTTTAAACCTTCTCCTAGCACGTTCTGCACGTTTAGCCTTTTGTAAAAGGGTCTTTTGATCACTGGAAGGGAATGGATCCATAACCTTTCTGGAATTAGAGGACGTTGACTGACGTGCAATAATAGGATGTTCAGTTTTTTTAATTGTATATGGTTGTTGATTTTGTAATGGACTAGTATAGTGATGACGTGAGGAAGATGACAAGCCAGTAGATGATGATCCACTTGGTGTTGAAATATGTTGACCAAAATTACTATTAGTAGTTATAATTGTGGGCTGAACTATTTCTATTCGAGTTGGTTGACTAAGATGATGTTCATTTGAAGTTGAATGACGTTGTTGTGATGGTTCATGTTGAATTATAGAAACAGGATAATAATTACTACTAGAGCCGATATCAAATTTTGAGGAAGAAGCTTCTTGAATCTTTAAAAAAAAAAATAAATAAAAACAATTATAAATAAAATAAAAATACCACTGTATAAGATTGGGGGCCTGCTGATTGAATTCCACCATCTGTATGAACCTGGACAAATTTGTTATCAGCAAGAATAAATCCATTTTGAACACCACGTGCTGGAACCTAAAAAATTAGATAAAATTAGTAATTTATATTCAAAAATAATTTTAGTTTCTTCTTTCGCCTCTCACTTAAAAATAGACAAAACTTTTACACAGTCAACTAAAAATATAAATTTAAAGATTATAAATTTATGAAAAAATTTGGTTTAGTGAAATGCAAAAAATCGACAGCCTGACCATTGTGTCCTTTGACCATTTTTGGAAAGAGAGAAAATGATATATACAGAGAAGAAAAGAAAATATTTAAAATAATACCTGAAGATATTGAACAACATTTCCACCAGAAACTTGTTGCTGTGAAATATTCAAAGGTGATTGTATTATATGAGTTCCTGAAGTACTAACAAAGTGATGTTTGTCAGCTAAATCTTCTTCCTTTTTCAATTCATTTTGCTGCATTTTTAGTAAAGTTTGCCTTGCTTCTTCAGTTTTTCTAACAACATCACGTTCAATTGTGTCCAAAATTTGGTCTAAAATTATTTTTTATTTTTTAAAAATATTTTGGAAACCTAAGTTTGGTTCTGCTGATTCATTGGTGTTTTCAGTTTTTGGTTTACGTTGTCTTCTAGGTACAACCCCTTTCTCCTGTTGCTTCTTTTGATATCGAAGACGAGCTTGTTCTGCTCTTTTTGCATTTCTTAACATTATATTTTGAGCTTTTTCTAAAGCTTCTGGCGTGATTTGCCCTGCTGGAGTTGAAAGTAACTTTTCTTCTTCAACACGTCTTTTTCGGAAACTAAAAAATAAATTTAAAATTTTATTTAAATTTTAACAAAAAATTACGATTCAGTTCTTCTTCGGTTATAAATTTTTCTCTCATCTGGTGTCTAAAAAGTTAAAAAATTAAAAAAAAAGAAATTTTAATAGAAACCATTCGATGATATCGTTGACGTGCTGCTTCAGCCTTTCGAGCATTTACTTCATTAATATGTCTTTTTATTTGTTCTAATTTTTGGCGAGGAACTTCTTCAATGTTTTCTGGTAATCCTAATTGTTTAAGTCTTCTTTTTTGATTATATTCACGTCTTTCATCAATTGACATACTTTGATAACGACTAATTCTTGCACGTTTCCTTTGCAATGATTGCTCATCTAAGAGTACCAAATCATCTGTTATATCTAATATTTTTAATTAAATTTAATTTAAAAGAATTAACCATTTGTAGCACGAAGAATTGCTTCCAACTCTTCCATTTCTCTCTCCTTTTGCTTTCTTCGTTGACGCATAACAATACGCCGTTCAGTAAATATTCTCTTTTCATCATCACTAAGAAGAGCATAACGATTCCTTGCAGCTTCAGACAATTTTTGGCGACGAAGTCTAAAAAATTGCTTATTGTTAGAAGATAAAAATATATTTTTTGACTTTTTTTTTTAATTAAGTTAAAATTTAAAAACAAACTTCTCTTGAATAGAAAGTTTAGAATCGTTTTTATCGGTCTTGGTCATTATCACCACATGCCTCTCACCAGTCTCTGTTGTAAATTCCTGTACAATTCCATCATCATCATCATTCGATTGGTCATTTGCAAGTGAGTAAGTATAGAGTTCATGGCTATTGTCTAATGATGAGGAATGGCGAATTGCTGGTTCAAACTAAAATTTAAATATAACATTATGATGTTAAAGACTAATCTTAATATTTTAGCTATAATAATTTTAAACCTTAGTTTCACAACTTGGACAAGTACATCCAGGAGTATGATATCCAACACTTCCAATAGGTATACTTCTAAATTGATTATCACCAGAAACGACCACAACTTGATTGCCTCCTCTAACCTGTGTTAAAGAAGAACTCAACATTACTGGAGAAGAAGCAGAAGTTCCAACAAGGCTAACCCTCTGCGATACTGGTGTTCGGCTAGGTTGGTAATAAATTTGTTGTCTTTGTGAACCCTGTTCTGAAGTACTCATTTTGCTTTAAACAAAATTATCTATTATTAAAAATAAAAAATAAATATAAATTTTTAGAGTTGGTAAAACTCATAAAAAAAATAATTTTAAAAAAATTAATCAACTTTATCAAAAATTCAATGACAAAAATAAAAGTTAATACGATAACTCCCAATAGACGCAACGTGAAAATTAATGATGTGAAGAAACAAATTATAGACAATTATGAAGTGGAATATTGCATTTTGTGTCCTTCTACGTATGTGTTAACGGGGTAGGAATTCTGTGAGAAACAAAATGCTGTTGTTGCTGCTGTTGTGACGGTTGTTGAAGTCCACGTTGTCTAAGCAAAATTTGTTGTGCCTGTTGAGTACGTCTAAGGACATCACGTTCAAGTGAAGAAAGGGCATCGAATTCTTCCTCATCCTCTGACTTTTCAACTTTTAAATCTTGATCAACATCTGTCAAAATGACCTCCATTATTTGACGTTTTCGTTTAGGAGTGTAACGTTTTTGGTTGTAAGCTCTTCGCTGTTCGGGTGTCTGAAACAAAAATTTAAATGTCTTTAGGATAATTTTCTTGGAAAAGGAATAAAAAAATGTACCAAAAAATTAAGAAAATCCTAGCAGATATAAACGAACCTAGCGAAAAAAAACGCAACCATTATATTTAATTTTAACCAAGTTTATAACCTTAAAAAGAATACAAATCTACCATTCGTTGATAACGAAGACGAGCAGCCTCAGCTCGTTTTGCATTTCGAATAACAATTTGTTGTGCTCTATCAAGTGCTTCTCCATTAATTCTACCAATTGGCATAGCCAAAAGTGTTTCTTCCTCCATTCTTCTACGTCTAAATGCTTCAGTCCTTCGTTGATTGTACAATTTCTTTTCTTCGCAAGTCTAATTTAAATAAAATTAAATTTAAAATTTTAACAAATCTAAAAAAACCATCCGATGATAACGAAGTCGTGCAGCTTCAGCCTTTTTTGCATTTTGTTCCTTAAGCCTACGATGAGCTTCATCCCCCAAATTTGCAACTTTATCTTCAGTTTTAATAGCAATCTGCTGTTTAATTCGGCGTTTCATATTGTGAGATTTTCTTTCTTCATCCGTCATTCTACAATTTTCAACATTTTTTAAAGAAAAAATTAATTAAACCAACGACCTGTGATATCTATTACGGGCAGCCTCTGCCCATTTTGCACGCATTCTCTTCTCCCTAAGCTGTTCAAGAACGTCAGGATCGTCATAAATATCTCCACTGGCACGCAAAATTGCTTCGAGTTGAGCCATTTCCTTTTCACGTTGTTTCTTTCTTTTTTGTGCTAATGTCCTTTTTAGGTTTAAAGCCTTTTTCTCATCTGGAGTCAAACGATGGTAACTAAATAATCAAATATTGTTTGTTAATATTTAAAGTTTAAAATAATTATATACTACTTATTGATAAATATCAATTAAAAAAGTTAAATCTAATTAATACTTTCAATATAATGAAAATAAAAATTTTATTACGTATATTTTTTATAAAAATAAAAAAAAGGTCAAACCGTAAACGAGCAGCTTCAGCTTGTCGAGCTCTTTTTACTGCATCTTTCTCACTTTTTTCATTCTTCTTATCAGCAGAATTCCTTACGATTAGTTCTTGTCGGTTATCTATTGTATTGGAGTGACCAATTGAGGGCACAAACTTTAAATTTAAAAAAACTGTAAAATTAATTTTTTAAAATTGTTTAAAAATAACAGCCAAATTAAAGTATATAGAAGAAAAAAAATTTAATAATTACCACATGTCTCTCCCCATTTTCCGTTGTGAATTCTTGAACAATTCCTTCGGCATTGCCAGAAGGATCATTCGAAATGGAATAAGTGTATAGCTCATGTCGATTCTCCATTGAAGTTGAATGGCCAATAGATGGCACATACTAAAAACAACTTTTGATTAAATAATAAATAAACAATAATTTTAAACCTTAGTTTCACAACTTGGACAAGTACATCCAGGAGTATGATATCCGACACTTCCAATAGGTATACTTCTAAATTGATTATCACCAGAAACGACCACAACTTGATTGCCTCCTCTAACTTGTGTTAAAGGAGAACTCAACATTACTGGAGAAGAAGCAGAAGTTCCAACAAGGCTAACCCTTTGCGATACCGGTGTTCGGCTAGGTTGATAATAAATTTGTTGTCTCTGCGAAATATGCTCTGAAGTACTCATTATAATCTAAATTCTTAAAGAAAATTATTTAAATTAAATGGATAGAATCCTGATGGAAAAATAGTCTCTAAGATATTGAGAAGTTAAAAGACAACAAAAAAAAAAAAAAATGATCAATGTTTGTTTTAATTAGTTGGGATTCTATTCTGCTTAAAATAAAGTTTCTTAAAATTTTTCTACAAATAATAAAAGATTTCATTTAATTTCAAGATTAACTTAATCAAGATCAGCGTACTGTAACTCAATTTTTTATTAATTCTCCTTTTAGAGATATTCATGTTTTACTCTAACCTCCTTTAAACTCCTTTATATAAAAGGAAATAGGTTGGAGAACTTCACAATTTCTCATATACAAGCTTATTAGAGTTTACATAAAATAACAGAGAAGTGGATCAAGGCATAAGAGGAAAAAATAATGTACATATAATACTAGAATGGATACAAAGGACTTGTACATAACATAAAAAAAATTCAAGAAATTGAGTTGTTGAGAAATGAAAAATATAATAATGTGGAAAAAATAAAATTGTGGAGAAATAAGGAGAATAAAAATAGTGTTTTTATTTTATGTATGTCGAAGGAAGATGGTTAAGTTATTTTATTCCAAAGCAAAAGAATGGTTGGTAAAAATTATGTTAGAGGAGAGACGATGAAAGTATAAAAAAAGAATGGGGATGGGGAAGTGAATTCGAGTGAAAAACAAAAAAAAATAAGAGGGAAAAGGGAGAATGTGAATATATTTGTTTAATTTGGGGGGATAGAAAGAAAATGTGAAAGATATTTTTACAACTAAAACTATACATATTGATGGTAAAGATAAAGGAAGAAAATAAAAAATCTTTAGAGTGAATCATAACATTCACTGCTATACAACAAAATTTTAGAGTTTTTTAGTTGGTTGCCTTGTGACGAAAGATAGACATAAGAGATGGGCTGACTAAAATATATATATATATAAAACCTTAATGACACGACGAACAGAGAAGTTAGAGAGTATTGATTGTGAATAAGGGCTAGAAAAATGCGAAATTGGTTGTATGTTTGACAAGACGGTTGAGCAAATGAAAAGGGCGATGAATATTAAGAAAGGAAGGAAAAAAAATAAAATAATTCTTTTATTTGAAAGGGACTAAAAAAGAAAAAGAAATATAAGAAAATAATTAAAGAAAAATACACAATAGAAAAACGAAAAATAAGGAAAGGTGAAAATACATTTATAAATCCAAATTTACGCTATTAGGGAAATAAAGTAATATGTATAGAGAATATTTTATTTATTTATGTGTACAGATCTGATACAAGAAATAACAATGAATAACATTTAAAATATTTACTATTTTTAATATTTACTTTTCTTAAAATAAAGCCATGTTTGATCAATTCCCGATCCTTCAGTTGAATTCAATTTCCAAGACTTTTCATTTGATGGCAACGGGAATCGGCATAAAATTAAGCCAGATTCATTTTTCATTTCTAACAATTTTGGTCTGATTTGTGGAAGCTAAAAATGTTAAAATAATTTAAATAAAATAAAATATACATACAATTGATTCTGTACCAAACAGCACTACAATATCATAATTTTCCAGTGAAGTTTTAAAAATATTGGCTTTTAAAAATTTAACATCTTTAATTCCTTGTTGAAAGCATTTCCAACGTGAATATAGAACTAAAATAGAGTTTAATTCAACACCTGTAAAATTATTGTATCCAGCTTTTGCACATTCTAATACCTAAATAATAATTAAATTTAAAATTAAAATGAGGGTTAAACAATTATGGCTCAGATTTTGAGGTTTTTTTTTTAAATTAAATTAAATTGATAAAAAAAAAAATTAAATTTATCAATAAAAAATATATTTTAATACACAATCAAACAGTAGTTATAAATAAAATCAGCCATTTTTAGATTTAAAAATTAAAAGAAAAGAAAATAATTTGTATAAATTTCAAATTTTAAGGCTAATTTTATATTCAAATAATTTTTTATAAAGGACTAGTTAAAAGAAATAATCATTGCATTTGAAAAAAATATAAGGAATGTAAAATTTTAAAATGAGTTTAAAGCATAGAAGACCGGTATATATTAAGTGTATATATATATAAAGAAAAACAATGAGACTCTGAAGAACACTAAAAAAGGGAATCTGTTAATTGAATATTGGAAAATATATAAAACATTTGGAGGTGATAAAATATAAGAAAATGAACAATTTATATATAAAACATTGTTATGGTAAATCTTTTTAATTTATTAAAGATTTCCAATACTTAAAGAATTTCTTAAAATTTTAGATGAACCGAATAAATATATTTTCAATTAAAAAAGTTAACCATAACCAACCTATAGATTTATTTCTAACTCTACAATTGTCTACTTTCAGCTAAAACAGGATGAGTGTGTGCATGTGGAAAATTAGTTACCGGTAAACTTATCCTTGTCATTCGGTTCTTTTTCAAAATTTGTTTCTTTTCACGGGCTGCTTTCTTCTGTTTTTTAACTCTTTCACGTAAATCTTGTCCTCTATGTGTAACACCATCAGGATTGTCCATTTTGGCAAGTAAAGATTCAAGATCTCCTTTTCGAATAGGTTTAACTGTAATGTCCCGAACTGCTCGAAATTGTCCTAAAAAATAATTTTAATATAATTTTATTATATTATTAAGCAAACCGCAATTGTTTACATGTTCATTTTCTAATCGAAAATAATTCCAAATAAATCTAAAAAAACAATATTTAATTAAGACATTTTCAAACCTTCTAATTACTTCCAAAGGAGCCAATATACAAACAAGTAAATCACCTTGCAACATCCTAAAATTTTAATATAAATTAGAAAATCAAAAAAAACCATGCTTCTGCCAATGAAACGTTCATTACCCAAGTTAATCGCAAAATAAAATCTTCAGCAATTGCAAAGTAATAATACCATTTACTTCCATAAATCATTTCTTCTCTTAAAAGAGGAGCTTCTTTAGGTGCTCTTGGATCAATTAATCCCCAATCCATAAATACATCCCACTACAAAATAAATTTAAAAAACTTTAATAAAACAAACCAGAAATGTGTATGTGAAGCTAAAAATATAAGAAGCTACCCAAAGGTAAAAGAAAATAGAAGCGTCATCAGACCACCATTTACTGACTAAATTACTTCCAACAACCAAAAATGTAGTTGCATATTTACATGCATTAACTAAATGAGGATGCCAACTACGAGTATCACGGTAACGGCGAATACATTGCAGAAAACGAACAAGCGCTGGGACAACTGAAACTAATGAACGAATGCCAGAAGAGGCAACACACATATCCTGACCAGTATTGATATCAACATAACCCCAAGGAATAGGGCCTTCAGTTATATTGAGAGTACGAACTTGGAATTGAGCATCAGAAAAGTCTACTTCAGTCGCATAAAAACAAATAAAATATTGGAGATCCAAAAAACAAATTCTAAAAATAATTTTAAAAAAATTAAAAGAATTCCTTAAACGAAAAATAAATCTTACGCAAGAGAATTCATTTGATCGCCTAACCAGAAATCAGAAAATGTAACATAATGAAAGGGAGCAGTTAAACAATTAAAACAATGTTTAAGTAACCAGAATCTAGAATTGCGATGAAAAACATGTTCTGGGTGTTTAAAACTAAAAAATAATTAATTAATTTATATAAAAATTAAGTACGGATTAAAGAGATAAGTAACACAAAAAATCATTAAAGCAATTGGAAAAAGAAAAGGAGGCAAATGAAGCCATGAAGAATATAAATAACCAAGTACAGAAAGTGCCCATAACATTAACATAAAAGAAGAAATTTGCATTACCTAAAAATAAAATTTAAAATAAAAAGTTAATTTAATTAAACAAACCGTTTGGTAAGTTAAATGATTACGAGGATCAACTTCAAAAATAAGAACATGATTAACACCAGCAGCTGCCCAACCATACCTAAATAGAAAAAAAAAGATTTAAAAAAAACTTTTAAAACAAAACATATTTAATCCGCAAAGCCACATTGAAAGGAAAAAAAGAAAAAAGCCACGAAAGAGACGAACAGCAACCCATTTGGGTTCGTTTGTTTGACGTTCTAGGCCAAACCAAGAAAGAACAATTGCAACAGCAAGTACTATAAATATACCCATAAACATTCCCAATGAAAATGTTGTCCCAGCATTTTGCTTTTCACTTAATGGAGGGACCTAAAATATTTAAAAAACAATAAAGAATTAATTTAATAATTTTAATAAAGAAAACAAGACATTTAATCAGTCAGAGAATATTTAATTGAAAAAACCTTAAGTCTTTTCATTCCTGCTTGTCTATTTCCACCTTCCAATTCATTTATTACAGTTGATTCAACATTATTAATTAATGATTCAATATCAGAATTAAGGAAAAACGAAGACTTTTCTACTCTATTTATTCGCCAATCCATACCAGCATCATTCATCATAAGCTTGTCATGTTTTTTGAAAATTTTACGAAAACCAGTGGCATTTAATTGCTAAAATATATAAAAAGAAAAATATATTAAAAAACCGGTACTTGTCGGCTTGGTATCCCCCTTTTTCTATGCTTTATTTTTTGACAAAATGGTTAAATCTAAAAATGGTCAAATGTAATATTATAGCCGTTGTTAATCTTGTTTTTATTTATTTCATATTCTATGGATAGGAAATTTATCAAGAATATGAAAATATTCTATAGCTAGAAATCTAGCCATAGAATATAAAATTATTACTCCACAACCAAAACCATGGACTTTAAGTCAAAGAAATCATTTACCTGTTCCCATAGATAAATCTAAAACCTTTTATAGTTATTTACTCAAAGAAAAACTATTAAAAAAGATAAGGCATAGAAAAAGGGGGATACCAAGCCGACAAGTACCAAAAAACCTGATAATTTTGTAGAAGAACCAGATTTAAGTAGAATTCACTAAAAATTAATTTTTTAATTGAAAAATAATTAATAATTTTTGAAAACATTTCCAAGTAAAGAAAATATTTAATACGCAGAAATTAATTAGAATAATATCAAAAATTAATTAAAAAATAACCTAAAAGCTAATTTAAGTTGTTGTGCTGTTTTTGATTGCTCTTTTTGTAATTTATTAAGAGAAAGTTTTGCTCCAGCAAAACGTAAACGAATATTTTTTCTTTGAGCAATTGGTGTTTGCCTTGATTCAACTGAATCTTTAAAAGTATTTAATTCAGCAGTTAATTCATGATATTTTCCCTGAGCTTCAGCTATTTTTTGACTGAAGAATAAATTTATTTTAGTAAGTTCTTTTTCACATTCAGCAAAAAATGTTTCATCCATTTGAGAAATATATCTAAGAAAAATACAAAGTTAAAAAATTAATGAAATTTTACTGATCACGAGCATCTGCTTCTGTTGGTGCTTCTAACATAATATCATACAACAAGGTTTTTAACTCTTCATATCGAATATATTGTTTTCGCCATTCTGGGGTTAAATGGCTTGCCAATTGTTCACCAAATTTCATTGCACAATTTATTTAATTTTTATACAACAATCAATTTAAAATGTCCCAAGTTTGATACAAAAATCTGAGCCATAAAAAAGGGGAAAATAAAACACTTACAACTCTTCCATCTCCGCTGCCCAAATCAATTAATTTCAACTCTTTTGTGGCGGGGTTTGCCTTTTGGTATTGATCCATCAATTTAATCACATTTTCAATTTGTTTTGAAGTTGCTGGCACATAAGGAATACAAACACGTCGAAAAGCAGGAAAGACAAAAGGAAGAGTTAATGCACTCATACCAAGTGCTCCCGCCCCGATTGCGCATGTTATAGTTAAGCCTAAAACTCCCATCCTGAAAGGGCAATTTTGTACCAAAAATTTAAAAAATTTTTAAATCTAATTTTATGGAGAAAAAAAAAATTATTTTTTTTTAGAATTTAGCAAACCCCGCCAATAACCTTTACATTTTTTAATTAAAAAGAAATACCTTTGTCAATTGAAAATGATAAGAATTAATTGAAAATACAAAAATTCAATTGCAATGCAAATATGCAAATAAGGGAATTACTCTAAAAATGTTTAAATTAAAGAGGATTAACATTAATTTTTATTGATAATAAAATGAGGACAAAAGATCAATTTTTAATTCATTTTTTAAAAATTAGTTTAAGGAAAAGTTGCAATAAAATTAACGCCCTAAAAATCAGACTTTATCGAAAAATTTCTTGCGTTATATTATTTACACAAATAAGATTAATAATTACTACAAAAATTAAATATTATTTACGAAAATGATTTAATAATTTGATAAGACTCTTTTGTCCATTAGAAAATAAAATAAATAACATAATGACAGAGTTTCAAATTAATTAAAATTTAAAATAGAGACGTACGGGACAGTATATTAAAAAGAACTAGATCTCGAATTCTTTTGCTTTCTGAAATTTCTGGTTTTTTCGGTAACTATATTTATGTATATATCAGATAATATTTTTAAAAAACAATTTTTATTTACAAAAAATAAAAAAAAATAATTTTATTCTAAAAAAAATATTTTTTTTTATTGAAAATGTTGTTGTTGTTGTGGTATATTTGAATAAATATTTGAATTATTAATGTTTGTTTCTGTTAGCAAATTGAGTGCCCGAAAGGCTCCAACTACGCTATACAAATTTGTTTACAAATCCAGCTCAGGATTCCGAAAGTTCGATTTTGCCCGTCGGTAGTTTAACTTGAATTTCTATATGTATGTATATTTAGAAATTTTTTGAACCCTTTAATGAATTCCTATTTTTTACATTTAATATACAATCATTGGATTCATGTTGGATGACCTATTTTTAGATTTTTAATCTTTTAATATATAATTTTCCCATTTATTTTATTTTAAATTTTTTAATGTTCTTCACCGAGTTTTTCTCACTCATTTTACAAGTGCCGCATTTTCAACTTTCTTGAATTTTTTTCCTTTTTTAGGAGATCACTTTTTATTGTTTTATTTCCTTATTTTTACTGCAAGTGCCCGTTTACTATTTTTATTAAAAAAAAAAATTTATTTGGCCTGTATACTCTATCTAATAAACATTCTTTGTTTCTCATAAAGTATTTTCGTCATTAATCGCTACCCCTCTATAAAAAAATGCCGACATTTCACCTCTACCTTATTTATATGCCACAGATCATCTATAAAACAATTCTTTTTTTATTTTATTTTTATTTCCCTCGTTCATTCCCTGGTTAATTCCGCTTCGATAAACTTTTATTCGAAGGAATGAAGTGAAGGTTATTACATCAAAACAAAGCCAATTCATTCATTTTTACTCTATAAATATAAATAAAATAATATAATGTTATTCACTGAAAAAGACAATTTATCGAAATTTTTACAATTTATTTTATATCTATTTACTTTCTCTAAAATTTCTTCTTTTTTAGTTGATCTAAAATAATTATTTTCTCAAAATTTTATTCAGTCCATTATTTTTCAATATCCGATCAAATTCTTTTTTTTTTTATTTTTTTTTATTTCTTTCCCTTGAACTAATCCTCTCTTCTTACTAAAATCCTTTTCATTTTCGAACGCGTCCAGAGATATTTAAGAAAAAAAAGAAATTGAAGAAAAATGAGTTCATCCTTAAAACAAGTAAATTTCATTCAAATTTGTTTACCTCCTATTTTTATTATTTTTTCATTTATTCTGATGGGATGGAAAATATATACTACAATAATAATAAATTGTTGGATTAATAAAATATATATTAATTAATTAATTTTTATTTTTTAATTTATTTAAAAAAAAACAATTAAATAAAATAAATTAATTTTAAATATTTAGAAAAATTATTATAAATTGATCTTATACTTTAAACATTCAAATCATAAGTTAAAATATTTGAAATACAAAGTTTTATTTAAAAAATATTATAAATGATTTATAATAAATTTATTTAAAGCTTTTTTTTTCTTTACCGCCTTTTTTCCTTAAATAAATAAATATTTTATATAACCAATACCATGCCATTCAACCATATTTCACACTAAATAATATAAATATATATTTTTATTTTCCTTTAAATAAATTCTGTTCTTTTTTCCGTTTTTCTTCCGTTTTTGCCAACGATAAAAATAAAGAAAAAAAGGAAAAGCTTGGCCGACGTTTTCATGCTTCCTGCTGCCCTATAATTACGGTTTTGAGAGATAGGGGGGAATAAAATAATTGCCTAGTACCGGATAAAGCTGTGATGAAAGAAGAAAAAGAAAAAAAGGTGGAAAAGAGAAATAAAAACGTGAAAAAGGAATAAATTGTTTGGTTTTTTTTTGTTAAGTTTATTTTTAAATATAATATTTAATTTAAATATAAATATTTATATAATTATTTATTAATTTTTAATAAACAGTTTAATTTCTTGGGGAAAATGCCGGAAGAAAGAAAAAGTCATTTTATAGCCCAAGGGATGATTAACAGGAGATGAGACCCTTGAAAAAGGGAAAACGAGAAAATATAAAGAAGGAAATAGGCAATTGTGTCTTTTTTTATTTATTTTTTATAATAATTTTATTTCTTCAAAATATTGCTGAAGGAAATTGCGCACAAAACAATAAATTTTGATAGAAAAAAGAGAACAATGTAAAAAGCCTAAAGTAATAAAATTGTGATGATTAACACTAAAAATAAATAAATAAATAATTATTAATTAAATATTATATATAATTATTTTTTTTTTAAATAAAATTTAATTTGAATTAAAAAATAAATATATTTTTAATTTTTTTAATATAAAATAAATAATTTATTTAAAAAGTTTTAATAAATTTTATTTTAATTTAATTTTTTATTCAAAACATATAGGTATGTAGGTATTTAAATATTAATTTATTAAAATTAAATTAAAATTTAAAAAAATATATTTTATTATTATTTTTTCCTAATTTTTAATTTATTTTTTAATTTAATTTTTAATTAATTTTATTTTTATATAAATTAAATATTATTTAAAAATATTTTATTTAATAATTTTTTTAAAATTCTTTTTTTTTTTCCTTTTTAAATAAATATATTTTTTATATTCAAATAATTTGTTCGGCTACAAAATCTCCAACAGAGAAAATATGTAAGTTCCCCCCATACATTGGACATAAACCTCCGGATGATGGCGTCTTTTCATGTACTTTTTTTTTTATAGACTTATAGGGAAGAAAAAGGTAAAAAAGTGATGAAAAGGGAAAAATTTTTATTTAAAAAAATTTTTTTGTTTTTTTTTTTGGTAAAGAAATTATTAAAATATTTTTTGAAATTAATTTTTTTTCTAACTTGTTTTTAATTCTTTACTACTACTATATTAATTTTATCCAGATTTTGCGCATTTCTCATAAGTTTTTATTTTTGTTAGGATTATTTATTTATTGCCCTTTTGCCGCCAATTTACACACTTACTTATGCTTCACTTACCTTTTTGACGTGAAGAGAAGATTAATAAAAAAGAATATATTTATATATATAAAGTTATATACTATATATATATTTACTCTTTATTTTAACACTTTTATTAAAAAAAAAAAATAAGAAAAGACTGGATTAATTATTTATTTGAGAAGGCCATATAATAATTTAATAAATATATATATTCTCTATTTAATTCTAGTTATTTTTGAATAAATCCATGAGAGAACATAAAAACATATTTACAGAAGAATTATTTTCTCAGCTACTAAATAAATAGCTTTTCTTTCATCTTTCCTTCTTTACAGAAATTTCGCGCTCAAAAAACTTTCCACAAATGAAAAAAACTAAATAAATCCATTATGGCGCAATGTTTGGCGTTCCATTAAATTTAGTTTGACGCCAAAAATTTGCGGCGAATAAACCCTATAAGGAAATAAAAAACAATTAATTCTTCCCCAACCATCTGTACCTTTCTTTTTTATTTTTTATTCTTTTTATTTTAACTTTTTATTTCCCAAATAAACTCGCCGACAATAAATAAATTTTTTTTTGTCCGAAACATTTCCCCCCTCCACTTTACACACCTTTACACGGCAGTAAATTACAGCTTTGCTCCAAACAACGAATTCACGCCAATTCATTGGAGAAAAAAAAAGAGAAGAAGAAAAAGAAGAAGAAAGGTTCATTGAAAAATAAAAAAATTTTTTTAGAAGGGCTAAGGTAATTTTATTTTAAAAGAATTTGTTTTATTTGAGGGAAAGGGAAGGGCTTTTTTTGTTAACAAAAGAAGAGACCAAGTGGAAAGTATTTTTGTGGGGGAAAAATAAAAATGAACAACAACAATAGCGACACCTACTACTATATTATATATATGTGACGGATTTTCGAGAATATTTAAAAGAAATAAAAATAAAATAAATAATATACGGTAAATAAATAGAAAGAGAAAAGGAATTTATAGAAAAATATTAAATAAATAAATAAATTATTAAATAAAAATATTTAATTTTATTAAATTAAAAGAAATTATTTTAAATTATTTTAAAAAAAAATATAGAAGTACTTGAATTTATATTTAATATTATTTTTTTTTTGTTGTTTAATTTTTTTTAACAGAAAATTTATTTTCTTTTAAAAAATTTATTTAATTAAATAATTATTTTGGATTATTTACAAATAAATTTAAAAAAAAAAAATTATAAAAATAATTCTTTTATTATTAAAAACAATTGTTTTTTTTAAATAATAAAATAGATATATATTTTCTTTTAAATAAAAGTCAAGTATGTAGTGTCTTTTTTCTTCATTTCTTTTAATTCTTTTTTTATTTATTTGCTTATTTTAACCTAACAATTTTCTAAAATTCATGTGCTCATTTTTCTTTAATAAATCCCACCCTTTTCTTTTTTTTTAAATATTTTTTACTGTGTTTTTAAAAAATAAACCAATAGAAATTAAATAAAATAATTTATTTCCCCGCCTTTTCCTTCAACAACTTTTTTTTCTTTTTTTTTTTTTTTTGTTCTTCTTTTGTATGTTGAGAAGAAAAAGAGGAAAAAAAGGAAAAAGAAGCTAGCTATCATCTATTTTATATTTAAAAAACAATAAATATTTATTTAAGCTATAGAAATATTAAAACTTTTTTTTTTTTTCTTAAAAAAAAAATAATAATTTATCTCTTTTTCTCTTCTAAAAATTATTTTCTTTGTTTCTCATCTTTTTTTTATATAATTGCTAATTTTTTAAAAATATTTTTATAATTATATAGCTATTTGATAATAATTTTCCCTTCTCTTTTTTAATTAAAAAAATTTTACCGACTACTTAATTGTTGCCTATTTCCCCTCCCTTTTCTCTCTAATAATTAATTAATTAATTATTTTTTGTTGCCAATTAAGTAGTATTTCCCCTAATTAAATAAACAATGTCTTCTTCTTCTACTTCTACTTCTTCTTCTACATTAACTAATAATTTAGTATTACCTATAACAACAACAATAATAACTTCTTCTTCTTCTTCTTCTCAAACAATTATTCCTCCTCCTTCATTTAATGAATTAATTGATCAAAAACCTCCTCAATCATTTCTTTTAATTGATCAAAAACCTAATTTATTACAACAACAATCTACTCATTTTATTGAAAATAATAAATTTAATGAACAAAAAATAACAACAACAAATACATTATTTGAACAAAATCAAAATAATAATTATTTAATTAATAAGTAAATTAAATTAAATTTTAAAATATTTTTTTTAATAAGAGAATAATTAAAAAGAAATATTTTATTAAAAGGGAAGGTGTTTTAAAATAAAATTATAAATAATTTATTTATTTATTTAATTTTTTTTAAAGTTGTTCCCCTTCTTGTTCTTTATCTTCTACAACAAATAATTATTATACAAATGGTTATTTAAATAATAATTTTTATAATAATTCTGGAACAACACATTTTGGACAATTAAATGAATTATATCAACAACAACAACAACCACATTTTCTTTATTCAAATCAACCAGCTAGTTCACCTGAAGGTTTTAAAATATAATTTATTTAAAAAATAATATTTTAATTAATTTTTTAAAATAATTTTAATAAAAACATTGATTAATAATATTTTTCGATTTTATTTATTTTCTTTTTTTTATAAAAATTGAAGCTAATTTTATTTTGAATTAAATATTTTATTTTTACTAAAAATAAAATAATTAGTTTATATTATTATAAAAAAAATAAATAAATATTTAAAAATATATTTATTTTAATATTTAAAATAAATATTTTTTAAATTAATTTTAAAGGTTTTCCAAATGATCGTCCACCTTCAAGTACTTCAGGAAGGGAAAGTATTCAAGGTCCCTGTACACGTATTATTGAAGGTAGTGAAGTACATATTAATGCTAAAGGAAAGAAAACAAGAAAACCACGTACAATATATTCATCACAACAATTACAACAACTTAATAAAGCGTTTAGTAAATTTAAAATTAAATTAAAAAAAAAAAGGGGGGGGGGGTTGGGGGGGCGCGGGGGGGGGGGGGGGGAAATTTTAAATAATTAATAAAAGAGTAAAGGAAGAAAAAAATAAAATTTATAAATAATATGTAATTAAATAATTAATTATTATAAAGGAGAGAAGAATATAATTTATTTTTTAATTTTTTAGTTTTCAAGAACATCAATATTTAGCTTTACCACAAAGAGCAGAATTAGCTGAATTACTTATGTTATCACAAACACAGGTTTTTAAATAATTAATTACAAATATTTAAATTTAATACAAATATTATTATTAAAATAACTAAATTTAAAACAATTTAAAGATTAAAAAATTAATTTCCCCTAAAGCAATAATCCCAAATTTCTAAATCTTTTTTTTTTTTTCTCTCTCTCTATTTTTTCATTTTCTTCTTTATTATTTTTTTCTTATCTATTTAGGCAATCTTTTCTTTAAAAAAATTGTTTTATTTTTCTCATAGGCACGCGCACCTGTCATTTTTTAGTTTAGAGGGATTTTTTGTCATCTTAGCCTTTTCTCATTCCATGGTTTTTTTTAGGGGACAGCTTCTTCCCTTGTTTTTTACCCTCCCACCTGTTCTTTTTTTTTTTTGTAAATGTCTTCTCGTATTTTTTATTTTTTCCATCAAATCTACTCCCCCTTGAGAGAACATTAAAAGAAAAATAATCAAAAATAATGAAAAGGAATATTTTTTGGGGATTTTCTTTTTAAAGGAAATGAAACGGAAAAGGAAATAGTTAATTAATTATTAAAATATATTTAATTTTTTTTTAGGTAAAAATTTGGTTTCAAAATAGGAGAAGTAAATGTAAAAAACAGGTAAAATAAATAAATAATTTAATTAAATATTTAAATTAATTTTTTAAGAAGTTTGGTCTACATCAATTAAATAATAATAGTATTTGTAATAGTAATAATTCAACAGAAATTAGATGTACAACAGAAGAAGAAAATGAAGAGGAAGAAGAAGGAATTGGGGAAATTGATGGATTAAATAATGAAATATTAAAAACAAATAATGAAATAAATGATTTATCATTAAATAATAATAATAAAGGAAATAATAATTTAATAGAAAATGAATTAACAAAAATAATATTAAATAATGAACAACAACAAATTAATACTAATAAAATTAATTCTTCTCAACAATCATTTACTACTATACCTCAAGATAATTTATTAAATCAAAATAAAAATAATTGCTGGCAACAAATAGATAATAATAATGGAGGAGGAGGAGGAGTAATGGGAGGAAGTTCTTCTTTATCTTCTTCTGCAAATAATAACGCAACAATGCACGGTTATTTTTTTAATTAATTAATATTAAATAAATCACAGCGTAGGAGCCTTCCGGGCACTCAACGTGCTAAAAAACAAACAAATTCATAATGTGTAACTACATATAAAAATTATATTATACATTAACTATATTCTTTATCGTATCATTTCCTTTTTCCTCTACATAACTGAAGACTGTAACCTATTAAGATTAAATCTAATTATCCCTGAAAAATAAGCATAGGTTAAGAATGAATTTACCTGACAAGCAATCTTATCATCTATGGGAGCAGCAGCATATTCGTTCTAGGCATTAAAGTTGTAGGTTGCACTCTTCCTGCTTTGTTGAGTTTGCTGAAGATCTACTCATGCCTTGTGGCGTTCCTTTGCGAAGTAACACCATAAAGCATGATAGCTTTTCCTCCCGTAGATTTAGCAATTTAGCTCTGGGATTTTTCAATTCTACCACCTAAAATTAAATATATTATTGAGTTAACTTATCAAAATCTGTTGTTGTTTTTTAATCATCATTTTCATCCTTCCTTTCTGATTTTTGCGTCGTTCATCCTTCATATTAAGCACCGTTTTTAAATTTATTCGTTGCCCTTTAGAGTTGCTTGCTAGGCGTTGCCGGTGACTCTTTGCTACTTCTAATTCCTGTTTTGGCAGTTGTTGTTTCCTAAGTAAAGCTAATTACAATAAAATATTTACTGACCTGGGACCTTCGTCTCCTCATCCATTTTCTACACGATGCGCTTCTAAATTCAATAAATCATTTTGAGAAATTGTCCGGAAAAAATTAACCTGAAGATCTAGCCTCCCACCGTCTTGTTAGTACTTTGCTAGTTTCTACAATCTTGCTGTTGTGGTTGTATTTTACTGAAATTTACTCCTAAACCACTCATAGCCAGCGAAGACATCACTTAGGTGTTTGAACCACAACCAACGAAGAACATCACCCTGGTTCTTAACCACGTTTTACCGTAACCTATTGCGTGCCTCCAGTTGGAGCAGTATTCCACCATGGAGCGTGGCTTCAGCCAACCAATATTGCAGCTTAGGAGTAAATCAATGTGGAAGTACAACCACAGCATCAGGATTGTAGATCATTAGCAAAGTTCCAGTTGCTCTCTGAAATTAACAAACTTAATTTTATTACAAAGCAAATAATAAACCAACCCTGGATGAAACATCTGTCTAAACATTGTAGACGCCAACGTTGTTTTGTTATTTGTTTTGTTGTGAATGCGGTGTTGCTTAAAGAATTATTAAAATACTGTGTTTTTATAGTATTAACTATTGAACAAAAACAGGGTTTATATAGTATCTAAAATCAACACATATTACTAAGAATCAATTTCCTTGATCAAAATATTAAAAATCTAATTTACTAAACTATTTAAAAATATTAAAAAAATATTTATATTAATTCAATAAATATTTTATTTTTAAAGGATATATTTCTTCATCTTTTAATTATCCAATTATTAATAATAATTTAATTGGTTGTTGTTCATCTACAACAGATTTTACTTCTTCTTCATCATCTACTACTAATTTCCTTTCTCCATCAATTGCTTATTTCCCAACAAATTTAGAACAACAAAAATTATTATTAGATCAACAACAACATTCTTCTTCATTATATCCTTCATATGATCCTTCAATTGCTTCTACTTATTTCCCTACTCTTTATACACAACAACAACAACAAACATTTAATAATTCAAATATTTATTCAAATATACCACAACAACAACAACATTTTCAATAGAAAAAAAATTATTTTTTTAGAATAAAATTATTTTTTTTTATTTTTTGTAAATAAAAATTGTTTTTTAAAAATATTATCTGATATATACATAAATATATTTATAATTTAAATTTATTTAAAAGTAATTTAAAATTGAAGTTTAAAAAAAAAATATTATTTTATTTAATTCAGACATTATAATTTTTTTTCTTCCCGTTGTTTTTTTAATTGTAAAATAAAAAAAAATTATTTTCCAAAAAAAATATTTTTTTTTTGTTTAAAAATTTAATATTTTTTTTTAAATTTCCACACATTTCTCTCTCAGTGATTAAATTTTATTTTTAATTAAAATAAAGAATATTTTATTTGCACAAAAATAAATTGATTTTAAAAATTATAAAATAAAAGAATTAATAATATAAATTTTAGTTTTTAAAATTAAAAGAATATTAATTTAAAATTATTAGACTATATAAATATATATTAATTAAATTATTTAAAAATTAAAAAAATTAATTTATTTATTTATTTTTTCTTCTTCTAAAAATTTATTTTTATTTTCTTCTTCTTCTTCTTTATTATTATTAATTATTAAAAATAATTTTCTAATAGGTCTATTAATTAAACAATCCAAAATAAAAGCAAATATAAAAGAACAAACTAAAATTCCAATAAAAGAAAGTATTGAAGATAATTTAGTTATATGTACTGGACGATGTAATGAAGCAAATAATGAAAGAGCTATAGGCTCTGATAATAATAAAATTAATAAAACTAATTTAGATAATGGACGAAATATACGCCAACATAATAATTTAGCCAAAACTTGAAATAATTAATTTTTAATTAATTTATTTTAAATAAATATTTTTATTTAAAAATAAAATAATTTTCTTACCACTACTTTTTAAATTAGCTTCCAAAAAAATTAAAAAACTAAAAAGTAAAAATGACCAAATAAATTTATTTAAAGTTCCATAAATTAAATTAAAAATTAAATTATTATTCCAAAAAGGTAACCAAATAATAATTAACATTAAAATTAATATTGTTAAATAACCAATTAATGATAATGCCTATAAATTAATCAATTTATTTAAATTAATTTAATTAAATTATATACTTTAATTAAATGTTGCCATTCATTTAATTTTGGTATTAAAAATAAAACAAATAAAAGGGCAATAATTGGTGAATTAATTCTAGCAATTGGAGTTATCTTTAAATTTAATTTTTATTAATTTAATTAAATATTTTTAAATAATAAATATATTTATTTAAATTTAAAAAAAATTTAGTAAAAAATAAATAAAAATTTTTAGAAAAATATAAAAAAAATTATTATTAAAAAACTTTATAAATCTAAGAAAAATTTACATTATTTTTTAATTATAATAATTTTTAGAATTTTTTCAAAAATTACTATTTTTTTTTAAATTTTCTATTAAATTATTTAAATTAATTAAATTAAAATTAAATATATTTTTACCAAAAAATTAGCAAAAGGAGTAAATTCATTAATTTCCATTCTTAAATGTGGTAATAATGTTGAAGGAAATTTAAATAAAAATCCCAAAATTAAATAAATAAAATTGTTAATAATTAATATAAAAATTAATAAAAATAAAGTAAAACGATTATATCCATTTAAAATTAAATAAAATATTAAAAGAGAAAATAAAAGAAATTGAGCTTCTAATGAAATTAAATGACCAGAATCTAAACACTTTAAAAAAGAAAATAAATTTAAATTTAAATAAATAATTATTTACTGTATGTGAATATCCTAACAAATTTTGTATCTAAAATAAAATAAAATTTAAATTAAATTAATTTAAATTTTTAAACAAAAAATATATTTTCAGGCCATGTATTATAACATCTTTGTGCAATATCAGTCCTTGACCACATAGGTCCATCACCTAGATGAGCAAATATAAAAGCCATTGAAAGGGTTATAAATGCATAAATAGGCCAAATTCTTTTTTGAAAAAAATTTTTTTTTTAATTTTTTAAAATAAAATTTTTAACCTAAAAAATCTTTTCCATAAAATTTCAATTAAAAATTGTTTAGTAATTTGTTTATTTATATTTAATGCTAAATAAAATATATCTAAAGCTAAAATTGTGTCTATTAGCAATGTTGGATTTAAAGATAATTGTGATGGCCATTTCTCCAAAATTGAATAATGATGGCCAGTATTTTCTTTTTTAAAAAAATTAAAATATATTTATTTAATTTAATTTTTACCTAAATAGGGTAATACAAGTACTTGAGCTTGACCTAAAATTAGCAATGAAGCAGTTATGACCTAAATATATTAAAATAAATAGAATTAATTTATTTTTTAAAATTATTAATATTTAATTTTAACAAATAAATAAATAATTCGATCTTTTTTTTAATTTAATTTCTTTTTAATTTTAATTTAATTATAAATTTAATAATTTATTTAAATACTTGAATTCCATGTATTGCTTGAAATTTTTTTTCTATAGGTTGTGTTGTTCTAAGTGAATGTCTTAAATGTATTTGAAGACAGAAAGCTTCAAGTATAGGAGACCATTGTAAATTATAAAACCAACGAAAGGTAGAAACAAACAATAAAATAAATAACCAAAAGAGAAAAATACCAACTAAAAAAATACCAACAAGAGGCCATTGACCAGGAGGTTGACAATTAACTTGTATTGGTTGATGTTCAGCAATATCTGTTAAATAAATAGTATTTTTAAATGATTTAGATTTAGGTACTGTATTTAGCACCGAAACAACCTAATTAAATATAAAATTTATTTACATTCAACAAGTCCTTGAGTTTCTTTAGTTGAACAATTAGCAGGTAAACAGATACCTAAAACAACTTCTAATGGATCATTCCCCCCTTCAGGGCATTGTTCAGGTCTAAGAACTTCCCCAGGTACATGAAATTCCAAAAGACAGTAACGACCATTAAATAACCCTTGACTAATAAAAATAAACAATTTATATTTAAATTTTATTTAAAAGAAAAAAAACGTTTTAAGCCTTTGACATTGTTCATAATCTCCTAACCAATGATAATTTCCATCACTTATCCCTGAAGGCATTTTCCCAACAGAATCAACCCAAGTCATAATCCATTTATTTTCATTATAAAGTTTTTCATCTTTAGTTCGGCAATTAACACACTTTTCTAAATCTTCTTGGCCAGGACATTCCTCTGCTTTTATTGAAGCAACAAATCCACTTAATGAACAAAATAAATGTGAGACCTCTGACCGACATTTTGGCGAAATGTTGGAAAGTCTTTTAAATATAAAATTAAATTAATAATTTTTATAAATCAACCTAGATCCATTTTGGCAAAGCCATTCAATTGTTTCTGAAGTTCTAATTAATTTTTGAATTGATGGTATACGAAATTGATCCAAAGGTTTTGGCCTAGCTGGAATATGTAAAGGACAAAGAAGACAACAAAAATTGTTTGGTAAATACAACAAAATAAAGGCAAATATAATTAATTTTCTTAATGAATATATTTAATTTAATTAAAAGAATTTAAGATAATGTTAATTTTTTCGTTAGTCAATTTTTTTTTAAATTAAAATTTAAGTTCATTTAATTAAAAAAAAAAAAGTTTACCTAATATTTAATTGTTTTTCAAAAAATGGCATTTTAATAGAAAAAATTTAATTTATTTAGCCTAAAGCAGATACAAATTTTACGTCGATAATTATAATTAAATTGAAATAAATTGATAAAAATAGAGATTGACTACTCTTGATATATTATTCATTTCTTTTTCCAGTTAATTTTATTTTTTAATTGATAATGAAAGAGAGAATCAAAAAAAAAGAAGATGATTACAGCCATTTATCTTTTTTCTCCAATCTCCTTTTATTTCTCCAATGTTTAACATGTGTAATGTTCTTATTTATAAAGAAAGTAAATAGTATAAAGTAATGAAGTATAAATTAAAAGGTTCAAATTATAACAAAAAGCTTAAAAGTAAAAATTAGCTAAAGCTTTATAATAATTTAAAAAAACCAATTGCTCGCTGACTGTCATCTTATCTTGGTCATTAAGGTCCAAGAAGTCCACAACCAATAAGGGGTCATTGTAATCAAATTCTTGCTTGGCAAGCCACATCTCAAAATCGGATCCTAAACCAAGCTTTGAAGCAATCTCCTGCGGTGAATAAGAAGGAGTGCAACTAAAACAAAAAAATATTTAGATAAAAAATATAAAACAAACTCATTGTCAGAAGTTGAAACAGACAAACAACCAGAAGGTCCAGAAATCATTTTTTAATAGATTGAGAATTTTTCATCTGAAATTAAAATACAAATAATGGAAGGTTGAAAAAAATGGACGGACGACAATTCTTGAAATGATGTAATGATCGGCGGACATCATTATTATATTGTTGATTTTCTTTGTTAGCCGATTCTAGACGTCGTTCTCGCTCCAAATTACGACTAAAATATTTATTCGTTAAAAAAATAGTTCAAAACTAATTAACTTAAGAAAAAGTCCCTTTATTTAACAGTAAAAGTTCAAACCTTTGAACAAATTTCGAATAAATTTCAAGAATCGAATTCAACTGTCGCAATGGCTTTTCCATATTACTCACAATCAAATCTGGAGCTATTAAATAAATTAATGATTTTAAATAAAAAAACAAACTATTATCTAAAAAAGCGACTAATTCTTCAAAAGGCCCAAAAATATTTAAAATATCAAACAATTCCTTTTCGTTCTGTTGTTGATCAACTAATTTACGTAATTCTTCTATCGCACAAGATAAAGAATTTTGACTTAGACGATCACAAATTGACTCTATATATTAATTTAAAAAGAAAAATATTCAAAAAATAAATACGCATATGTGAACGATGGAGAGTATCACCTAATAAATGAATTACATAAAAAAGAAATTAAAAAATAACCATAAAGCAGAGAAGACCATTGATCTGGAGAAATTCTCAGTCCTGCCTCCATTGCAATTTGAACAATTTGTGCATCATACTCAGCTCTTAATGCATGATAACCACGAAATTGTTCTTTAAGGTTCATTAAAGAAGACTGACCATCCCGTTTAATTACCTAAAATTAATTAAAAAATAAGTTAAACAGTTTTATAATAACATTAAAACAACTGGCACGATAAAGAAGTTGAACAACTAAATAAAAAACAAAATGTCAAAAGAACATTATAAGATAATAATAAAATCAAAATTACCAACCGTGTCCAACACAAGTTTTAGAAATATGAGGATAATCTTTTTGTAATTCTTGAACAACGTACATAACAAGCCTAAATTATAAAATAGTTAAATCACATTAAAATGTTTACGTTTTTCTCTGAATTGATACACCAGTTCCCAACATATGTGTTACCAATTTCAAAACATCCTCTTGCAAAGCTAACAATAAAAAAAATTAAAAATATATTATAATGACAAAAAACAACCTGGACCGAGGAATTGACATCCTCTAGAACGTACAGCATTCCATAAACTTGAAGACAAGTTTGAATTACTTTGGATATGTAGAACAAGTTCAGAAATAATTCTTTCGCCTATAGAACGAATTGTTTGCACTATTTGTTCTCTTCCATCTTCTCTTAATAAATTTGCACAAAGTAGTGAAAGCAATTTGCGTTGAATAGTTCTAGAAATTCGATTACTAGAAACTGTTGCTCCTCTTTCTGAGTTAACTTTATACAAGTATTCAGTTAATGAATATAAAATTGATTCAATTTCATTTAAATTGTTGCATCCTTTTTTACCATTAAATGACCGCAATGTGTCATTAAGCCGATCTAATTCATTTTGTTTTTTACCAGAAACAATGGCTAGTATTGGTCCATTTATATAATGAAACCTCGTAAAAGAAGCTACTGAATTCTAAATTAAAAAATATTACAAAAAAAAGAAATAAATAAACCTTATCGAGAGGACAAATTACATTTTTAATTTTAGTACAATTCGTACACATTAGGTGCCCACAACCAAGATTCACCGGGAGGACATCACTAGAGAAAACCTGCAAAAAATTAATTCGAAAAAATAATAAAAAACTCACAGATTTGCATTTCAAACAGCAAAGCAATTCTGACCATTGAGGCTGACCACATGCAGGATACATTTTGGAAAAGCTAAAACAATAGAAAATTTGTTGAAAAATTAGAAACTTTAGAGGTAAAAAAGATAATTTAGAAATAATTAAAATACAATAATTTATTTAAAAAATTTATTCAAAAAATATTCTTTGATTTATAATTAAGAAAAAGAGAAAAATCATTAGCTAAATTGTTCTTATGTTCTGGCCTAAAATTATCAGCCTTTTTTAACATAAAAAGACTTCGCAATAAATCTTCCATAATTGTGCCTGTACAGAATATTAACTTAAAAGAAGGTTTTGCCAGCATTCTGATTGTTTGAGCAACTTTACCAAAACATTCTTCCGAGAGGAAAGGAGCATCAACTATAACAAAATCAAAATATCCAGAATAATGATTGTCAATATTTAAAGGTTCTTTATAGTCGTAAAAGATAAATGAAGTTGGATATCGATGTTGGAAACGTATATCATATTCAAACAATTTAACTTCAATTTGTCCTTGTTGGAATTGCTAAATATTTAATTTATAAGACTTAAATTACAATCGTTCGGTTGGTCAAGAAAAAAATTTTGATTAACTATTTAACAATAAGAGCAATATTAAATAATAATAACCTCAGTTTCAATAAAATGTTTAATTAAAGAAGGGCAAGAGATACAAGCAATCCTCTTTGAAGTTTCTCCTTCCAATGAACAAATACATTCATTAACGATCTGACGAGATGTTTCATCAGTATACCAAAATTGACTCAACTGTGCAAAAAATAATTAAGAAACGTCAATAATTCCAACCACTTAATTAAATATTAAAACACTAAAGTCCCTTTACTCATTTTTTATGATTAAACCTGCCAATCTTCACTGATTGAATCAAGATCTTCTAAGTTCTTCTTCATAAAAAATTCACTAAGAATTGCCAATGTTTCGGGTGCAAGTGAAATATCTTCCAATGCATCAGAACTCATATTTATAAATTTCGAATTGTACTATAGTTTATTTATCAAAAACCAAGCCTCCAGCTAAACAACAGCTGCTAAATCGTGTACCGTTAAGAATAAGTTGTATTATTGAAATTTTTATTAAAGAATATAGTTTTGCTAAAATTTTTATTTAAATCAAACCTAAGGGTTTTCGATCCTAAAGGGTCATTAAAAATTAATGTAAAGGTACACTAATTAAAAAGAAAAAATATTATTAAATGAGAATATAAAAATTATGAAAAGTTATTGGGATATTTAATTCATTGGGATATATTCTTTGTTAGGACGGATTATTAGGACATTCATCATTGGGACTACATACAATCTCGAAGACACTGAAAAACACGTTTTTTGCCACTGCGATTAGTTCGGGTGGCACCAGGTGAGATTGGGCGCAGGACAAGACCCTGACAGGGTTTTACAGGGCCCCTTTGTTACTTTTTTGAGTCCTGCCCCATCGGAAAAAAATTTGGACCCTTCAAATGCGATTTTATCACTCTAGGTTGAAGATTGCCACATTTACGACAACATACCTTGCGATTACTTAATGTGCGAATACTTGGGTTGCGACTCTTAGAGCGTTCTTTCCGTACCGCTATTTCCGTACCAGGCCATCTCCGGGCAATTTCCGTACCAATACAAAAAGGGGTCATTTGCGATTTACGAAGCTCGTTTATTTTTTTAGTAAATAAAAATGGTGCCTACGAAAAATAAAACATTAAAAAATTTTTTATCAAGTTTTTTGTTGTAGTGGAGTAACGGTCTAGTCTAATACTATAAAAGCAAACACTAAGTAGTCACTAGGATTCACTCTTAGTTTATTCCTATTCTTATTATTCGCTTCCATTGTATTTCTTCATCTTCAATAAATATTATTATTGTATTGTTTGTCTTCGTCTACATAGTGACTTAGAACAACAAGTATTAGCTTATTACACATAAGTTAATACATAACAATTGGCGCTTGTCTCCAGATTCGAACCTGTGTTGGCAAAGCTGCAAGTGAGTGTATTGAGTGTATTGGACACGATAAGTGTATTGAAGAAAAAAGAAGTTTCTAGTGTTAGCTGCGTTGGTTCAGTGAATAAATCAAACAGGAGTTTTGATTTAGTGTATTGTAAGTGAAATTGTATTTTCTTGAAGAAAATAAATTGTATTGTTTAGAATGAAAGCTGAAGAATTCAAAACAATAATTGAGAACCAACAGAAAGGTTTTGAAGAAATTTTGGCTCGTTTATTGGCAAAGATGGATACAAAGGAAACCCAAGTGCAAAGTGAAAAAGAAGAAGCAAAGCTCTTCTTTAAATTGTCACAAATCTTATGTGAGTTTAATTTTGATATTAAACGGGGGTTATCCTTTAGTGTATATTGGGCTAAAAATCGTTCAATTATTGAGGTAGAGGGTAAATCTCTTCCAGAGGTCTCTAAAGTGAGATTGTTATTGAGTAAATTGGGAAGTAATGAATATGCCAAAATTGAACGAAAATTGTTGCCAAAAGTATTGAGTGAGTTGAGCTTAGAAGAATTAGTGAGTGAATTGAGTAGTGAGTTTAAGGATCCTAAATCAAAATTGATTAAGCGCTTCGAAGCCTTAAATCTAAAGTGTAGTGATTTTGAGGATATCCTTGAGTTTGGGAATAGAGTGAATGCAGATTGTGAAAGGGCAGAAATGGCTCTCACTTTTGAAGAAATAAAAATCTTAATTTTTATTTCAGGTATTGAACACAGTGATAGTGCCTTGCGTGCATTGCTGCTAAAATTCGTAGATTCAAAGAATGAAAAAGGCCAAAAAGTGTCTTTAAAAGAAGTGTTGGAAGAAACACGCAAATACCTGAATAACAAAAGTGAATCTGAATTGTTAGCTGGTAAGTGTAGTGATTTTAAAAATAATGATAAAATTGCTATTAATTTAGTGAAAAATGTTAGTGAAGCAAAAAAACTACCAGCAAATAATAATTTAGTGAAAAAATGCTATCAGTGCAATAAAAGTGGACATTTGGCTAAAGATTGTTGGAGTAAAAGTAAGTTTTACCTTAACGGTAAAAATAAAAAATTGTTCAATTCAGTGCGCCCTAAAGTGGCTATAATTGACATTGCTGATAGTGAAAATCTTATTCTTAAAGAAAATTGGTTAAAGAAGATTGTAACAATTAGTGACCGCAAAGTGGATTTTATTGTTGATACTGCATCGCAGATCAATTGCATTTCTGAAGAAATTTGGAAAGAGATTGGAAGTCCAAAATTGGAACCAGTGAGTTACAAAGGTCTTGGCATTGGCGGTACAACCTTTGAAATAGAAGGAAAGTGGATCACTTCAAGTATAATTGATGACAAAGAAGTGAAGATTACAATTCATGTAATCAAAAAGGGCCTTTGTATTCTTGGATTACCTACATTACTTCACTTGAAGGAAATTGTTAAAAAGTTCAGTGCAAAAGTGAATGAAGAATCTAATTTTAGTGAAAAGAAGATCTTCTTCAATAAGAATAAATTGAATAAAGTGTTTAAAAAAGGGACTAGAGTGAAAGTGAAGAATACCAACAAAAGAAGTGGTAAAGTGGAGTGGTTAAAAGGTGAAATTTTGCACCAGTCAGGCAAGTGTTGGAAAGTTAAAGTCCCGGAGTTGAAAGCAATTGTCACTCGTCATTATAGTGAAATTGTAGTGGATTCTTTAATGAATCAACGACGAGCAGTGACATCAAACTTAAAAAGAATGAAGTTAAGTGAAAAGAAAGAAGATCGAAAATATGAGAGTTCCACTAGTGCTTCATCGATTACAGTGGACTCTAAAGTGTCAAGTAAGGAAAGTGTGAGTGATAAAGAAAAGGAACGAGACAAAGAAGCGGATGAGATGGACATGTAATATAAATAAATAAATTTTTTGTTCATCATATTTTCTTTTGCTTTGTTTCGTTTTGTTGTAATTTTTTTTTGTATTTCCCACTTTCCCCTTTTGTTTGTATGTATTTTTGTTGTTTTGACTACAAGTGTTAGTGTAGTGCTTATTGTGACCGTTATTGTAAGGCTAGTGTTTGTCTTCAAAGCCTTTAGTATACTCTAAAGCCTTTTTAAGGAGGGAGGTGTTGTAGTGGAGTAACGGTCTAGTCTAATACTATAAAAGCAAACACTAAGTAGTCACTAGGATTCACTCTTAGTTTATTCCTATTCTTATTATTCGCTTCCATTGTATTTCTTCATCTTCAATAAATATTATTATTGTATTGTTTGTCTTCGTCTACATAGTGACTTAGAACAACAAGTATTAGCTTATTACACATAAGTTAATACATAACATTTTTGTCATGAAAAATATTTAAAAATAAGTAAATGACTCCTTTTTGTATATTTTTAGTGAATATGGAAGAAGAGCAAGAAGAACTTCGGACTCCAACTCCAAATGATCCTGGTTCATCGTCTCCTAACAATATTAGGGTTCAACGGAATAACAATTTAGAAGACGTTATAAATGCAATTGAAGATCAAACTGGGGCAGTAGTGTCTACGGTTCATTTATTTTAGCTTTATAATTTTATAATTCACTAAAGATTGGATCTGGAGGTGTCGTTGTTTATGACCGCCGTAATCATGACATGCTTGGACTCAATTACACTAATCGACTATTTTCTGTTGTGGTGAATGCATTGGAAGAAGTTGCTCGTCGAAGAGCAGCAGAACTTTCGGAAAATCGTAGGCGAGAAGGGAAGAAGCGTGTTTCGCCTAAAAAGGCTGATAAAATTGGAAATGTTATTTTGTTTAAGGTATTTTTATCAACATTAATTAGTTTTACCCTTTAGGCGGTTTGTTCTGATGGATGCGTTTATCCAGGAAAAGTATGTTTTTCCATCTGTAACATTTTTTGGATAATTTACCAAATTAGTTGTTTTGTTATATTTTAAAGAATTGGCAAGAATTTCTGGCCGTTATTATCCACGAATTATTTTGATTTTAATAATCGGTGGACATATATACTTTTTAAAATAATTGATTATTTTTAATAATGTATAAAAACTAATTTAGTGAATTTCCGTGAACTAGGTATATTAAATTATTTATATTTAGTGGGAACCGTTTGATGTTGTGGAGGAGGAGGAACCGGATGTGTTAGAACATGATGATGGACCTGGAAATGCTCATAATCTCAACAATGCTCCCAATTTTGACAATGCTTAGAAAAGATGATGTGTGCATATATTGACAACCTGCTAGTTTTGCCATAATAAATTTTGACTTTAATTGAAAGATTAGGTTTAAATCAATTGTTTCTAGTTTTAAGAAATATTTTAATTTATTTTTTTTTTCCTTGAAAATAAAGTGATAAGAAAAGTTTGGCCTTTTTAGGAAGAACACTAATGAAAGATCATGTCGAAAATTTTCCATTATGAAAAAATTTTATTAAAGGATTCTTTAGTTCTAGAAAAGAAAGAACCATTATATGTGTTTAAAATGAAGCGTAAATATTCTATATACAAAACAATATAAAAATCTTGAAAACAATTCATTGTTATAACTTAAGGGAGTTCCTTACTTTGAAGACAAAATTTTTGATTTAAATTTTAAAATTAAAAGAAATATGACAATTATTTTCTCTTATTATCATATTAATTAGTACTATATCAATGAATTATTAATAAAACTAGATATTTAATAATATTATCAATTAATTATAATTATTGATCCACTGTTGTTTGAGCAATTCCTCTCAAAAATTCAGTAATATTTCTAGGATCAAACCTTTCAAGTAAATTCATTATTCTCCTTTCTGCAAGAATATAACGTTTCTTTTTCTGTGGTGGATCTTCCCCCATTAAAAAATGTTCAAAATCTGTATCCCTTGCACGTTGTTCATTTCTAAGTACTTCAATAAATCTCCAAATATTTGGATTTGCACAACTAAAAATTGTATGTAGATGACGATAAGCAAATTCAACATTAATATATTCAGAATCATAGATCATTCTTTCGTAAACATTCCAAAATTCAACTGGAAATTTTGCACGAGTTAGAGTTCCGTCAGGAAGTGGGACACCAGTATAATTAAGTAAAAACCTAATTCAATTTAATTATTAAAAATAATTTAATTCAAACCATCCAATAAATTGTCCTAATTCAGGTAAAATAGCAGCATTCAAATGTTGAATTGCATGAGTTAAATGTTGAACAGGAACAAAAGCTAAGCCTGTAAACATTCTTACACATTCAGCAAAAATTGGATCACTTCTATATTTCTAAATAATTCTTTTAAAATTAATTTTTACTAAAATTTAAACCTGAATAAGATCTTCTTTTGCAAGTTGATTTCGAATATTACGAAATAAATGGAAAAGACATCCATATAGACGAATATTTGGAAAAACAGTTTTAACAGCATCAATGACTGCCTGATCAGTCATGTGACATTAAAGACAGGTTAAATTCTGGCCATGAATCTCTAATCATTGAAAACATTCGTTCATAAGTACCACGAGATTTACCAGTTAAAAGACAATAAGCAATTGGAAATATCCATTTACTTCTCCTATATAAAAAAATAAATAAATAAAAAGTAACTTTATTATCTTGTAAGTAATGCATAAATTTGAACAAAAGGAGGAGTTATCACACATAGAATTTGCCCAAGTGGAATTTGCTGCTTTATTATTTTGCATATCTGTATCCTCAACATTCATCCTTTAATTCACATTCCCAAAATTTAATTTTTTTTGTTTACATTTACTAATGTCAAAAAGGCATAATTTTCAATTTATCTTCGATTCTTTTTCAATCAAAGACATTTAAAGAAACAAGCTAATTATGAAAAATAACGTAATAAAAAAAATGTTCATGTCAATATAAATTTATCAAATTTTAACAATATAATTTTGCAAAGAAGCAAAAAAGATTTTAAAGACTTTATATTTCATCTAGAACAGTTCAAAAAATTGAAAATTGTCCATTTTCAGCTTCGTGGTTACTTCACTGTAGAAGGATATAGTTGCTGTGTCGATAGTCTGCTCCCTTGGATGCGCAACCCACTCACCATCACGCAAGTACGCCTTGGTGCCATCAGTTCTATAGAAAAGCCATGGGATGACGGCACTCATTGCACGCTTCGCATCATAAAGATCTTCCCACGTTGCGAATTTGTAGATATAGTTAGAAAACGCCAATTCTCCGTTGTTTGCAAGCTAAAATTAGGAAATAATTTAAAAAGACATAAGTTTGTTATATTTTGATATTTTAAGCCCAGAAAGCTTAAGAGTAAAAACTAGCTAAACAGTTTTATAATAACTTAAAAAAACCAATTGCTCGCTGACTGTCATCTTGTCATGGTCATTAAGGTCCAAGAAGTCAACAACCAATAATGGGTCATTGTAATCAAATACTTGCCTGGCAAGCCACATCTCAAAATCGGATCCTAAACCAAGCTTTGAAGCAATCTCCTGCGGTGAATAAGAAGGAGTGCAACTAAAACAAAAAAATATTTACATAACAAATATAAAACAAACTCATTGTCAGGAGTTGAAACAGACAAACAACCCGAAGGTTTAGAAATCAATTTTTTAGTAAATTGAGAATTTTTCATCTGAAATTAAAATACAAATAATGGAAGGTTGAAAAAAATGGACGAAGGAAAAAAAAAAGTTGAAAAAATGTGATTTAATAAAATTGTAATCTAACAAGTTTAGAGAAATTAAACGTGAATATGTACAAAGGTCAACATTGCGAGAAAAAATATCGATTTGTGGAATGACGTTCAACAATTGAGATTTAACAAATGATAAGTATATTCGACGCCAAAAACTTTTCCCTGAACCAGCTAGCATGAAAAAACAAACTTATTTTTGGTCACTTTGTCGTGAGGATTACGATCTTTTTTAAATTATTTTCTAATTATGATAAATAAAAATAAATTATTAAATTAAGTCAAAAAACTTTAAAAACCAGAATTAAATAAAGAGTAATTGGGATATAAAACGGGATTAGGTCTATATGCGAGGGATAGGTTTAATTTGACTTTAATTTTTAGGCTTTGAGATTCATTAATTGAATGAAATTTGAAAAATGCATATTACAAGACATTGCTTTTCATCTTTATTTGGAAGTGCAATATGTAACAAACTTGAGAAATATAGTCAATATAGACCTTCTTCCCTTACTATCCAACAGGTTTGTTATTTTAAAATAAATACAATATTTTAACGCCGTCAAAATAACCTTTTGTTTTTAGTATCTCGATTTCGGACTTCATGGAACAGCTAAAACTTCTTTTTCATTTCTAAAAACGGAGCTGTTGGTTCGGCTAGCGAACATTATGAAGGTTGTTATTAATGATTATTTGAGATATTTTTTATAGGAAATTGAATTGTTGCCCCCATCTTTGTTGAACACTTCAAGGTTATATACTTATTAATTTTAAAAAAATTATTTTTCAATTTTTAGTGCTCGTCAGGTTGCAGACTGGTACAGAAAATCATTCCAGGAGTTGCTTTGTTTTGAAGATACTTTAGGAGATGAGCAAGATATATTTAAGTGTGAAGCATCTTTTAACCCCTTGAAAACTACAATTCTTGTTGCAGATTCAACGACCAGCTTCAAACAATTTTGAAACGTCACAGTAATGTTGTGCAGGTTTGCCCATCATTTTGGACCTTAAAATTATCCTGATTTTCAACAAATTTGGAAATAGGGGCAAAAAATATTTCTTTTAATCTTTGTTTCTATTTTCCTATTAACTTTTCCTATCAAAAAGACCATGGCAGAGGGTTTAATAGAACTCAAATCATCGGGCGGGATAGACATGGGCAGTGAACAAAGCATCCAATATTTTCTTGATCGTTTCTACTTGAATCGAATCTCCATTCGCATGCTACAATACCAACATTTGGTTGTCTTCGGAACTGTCTTGCCAGAATCTCCTAATCATGTTGGCTGTATAGATCCAGTTTGTGATGTATCTTCAGTGGTTCGTGATGCATATGAAAATGCCCGTTTCCTCTGTGATCGATATTATTTAAATTCTCCACAATTAGAATTAGATTGCTTAAATGCTCTTTCTCCGGGTAAGAAACTGTCAGTTGTAATTGTTCCATCACATCTATATCACATCATGTTTGAATTGTTTAAGGTTTGTATGATAATTCCGGCTTCTTTTTTAATTATTTACTAAGAACTTCGTATTTTTTTTTTTAAGAATGCAATGCGAGCAACGGTAGAACATGTTGGAATGGATGAGGATTTACCTCCTGTAAAAGTTAGAATAGTTCGAGGTAACGAGGATCTTTCGATAAAGGTTTTAAATTTCTTAATATTTTATTAATTATTTTTATTATTTTGTAGTTAAGTGATAGAGGTGGTGGAGTTCCTAGAAGTATTATAAGTCGATTATTTGATTATATGTACAGCACAGCACCACCTCCCCCACAAGATGGTAGTCAGGCACCTCTTGTATGTTTTTGGCACAAATTAAATTGTAATGGTATTTTAAGGCCGGTTATGGTTATGGATTGCCTTTGTCAAGGCTTTATGCTCGTTATTTTCATGGAGATATGTTTCTCGTTTCAATGGAAGGTTATGGAACTGATGGTTATTTTTTATATTTTTTTAAAAATTTATATTTAAGCTTGTGTTTATTTGAAAGCTGTCTCTGTAGAAGCTCATGAAGTACTTCCAATTTATTCTGCATCTTCTAAACAACAATTAACTAGAGGACCTTTAATTGGTGATTGGACGGGTACAACCCATCACCATTATGGTCCTAGATTGTGAACTGATGATATTGAAGCAATAAATATGTAGCAATTTTTTTATTCTAAATACTTTTTATAAATAATTGTTTGATGCTTATTTAAATTTATAATAATTATTTTATTTTTTAACGAAATAACCAAATAAAGTATTTATTGTTAGAATGGCTTAAGAATTATCTTCAATAATTGTCCACATTACCCTGACTAAAATTAAATAATAACTTTATTTATATTTTTTGTAGATATTTTCGTTTAATTAACATATGAAAGGTATTAATAAATAATATAACGAATAAATCAAATTATTTAATTAATTTATAGTTTATTTTACAATTTATTGGGATATATTCCCTAAATAATTTTCAAATGAAATATTTATTAAATCAATTTTTTTTTCTTTTAATATTATTTAGCTTGATCAAATTTTTGGTAATTTCAATACAATAAAATGGTATTTATATATTATTATTTATTTAATTATTTATTTTAAGGGAGCAACTACTTCTTCACAATTAGAGAAAGATCTTGGATCAGATCAAGCTTTAGCAAATGAACACTTTTATGGACTTGTTAATGTTAATTTATATTAAATTTTTTATTAAAATTAAGTTTTATTTAGTTTGGGAATACGTGTTATGCAAATTCGGTAATTCAAGCTTTATATTTCTGCAAGCCATTCCGCGAGAGAATTTTAGCATATAGACAAACCCATAAAAAATCAGGTTTTCAATTTTTATTTATTTGAATATTAAACTAATTAAAGGAATTCAAAAGGAGAATTTACTTACCTGTTTAGCCGACCTTTTTTCTAATATTTCTAGTCAAAAGAGAAGAGTTGGAACTATTGCCCCTAAAAGATTTGTGACAAAATTGAAACGAGAGAATGGTTTTTTTTATTTTTTCAAGTTTTTAAAATAATATTTTTAGAATTATTTGACAATTTTATGCAACAAGACGCCCATGAATTTTTTAATTTTTTATTAAATGCAATATCTGAGGTTTTAGTTGAAGAAAAGAAGAGAGAATACACAAATGGTACTCTTAAGACTGCAAATGGTCTTACAAAACGATCTAATTTAATAACAACAAATACTCATGATTATTCTGCCAGGTTTTTCTTCTTTTTAACTTTTAAAGATTTTTTTTTATTAGAAGTACAGATGGAATGAAACAGGACTTAACTTGGATTCATGAAATATTTCAGGGAACGCTTACAAATGAGACTAGGTGTTTAAATTGTGAGACTGTTAGTAGTAAAGATGAAGATTTTCTTGACTTGAGTGTTGATATTGAACAGGTTTTTTTAAAATTTGTTTATTTTAACTCAAAAACAATTAAAAATATTTTGTATTGATTTAATTATTTACTTTATTTTTTTTTCTTAATTTTTACTTATAATTTACTATCATTTAAAGGATGTATCTATTAGCAATTGTTTACGGAATTTTTCTAACATGGAAACTTTATGCGGTGATCAAAAATATTTATGTGAGACATGTGGCAGTAAACAAGTTAATTTATTGCTTATATTTATTTTAAAATTTATTTAAGGAAGCCCAAAAGCGAATGCGAATAGGAAAATTGCCAAAATTGTTGGCATTACATTTAAAACGATTTAAATATGTAGAGACTTTGAATAGACATACAAAGCTTTCTTATAGAGTACTTTTTCCAATGGAATTAAGATTACCTAATGTAGTTAGTTTTTTTTTCTTTAAAAAATTTTTTAATATTTTATTTAATAAAGAAAAGTACAAATTGTGATAGTGACAAAATTTTTGATTTGGTTGCTGTTGTTGTTCATTGTGGATCAACACCAAATCGAGGACATTATATAACTTTGGTCAAGTCTCATTATTATTGGTTATTATTTGATGATGATATTGTTGATGTTAGTTTATTTTAAATTTTAAATAAAAAAAAACTTTATTTTTTGGTAGTATAATACACTTTTTAATTTTTTTTATTATTAAAATATTTTAGAAGTTAGATGAATCTTCAATTGAAGACTTTTTTGGTTTAGCAGAATCAAATGTACAAAAGAATTCAGAATCTGCTTATATTCTTTTTTACCAACAACGAAATGAGACTTAAAAATAATTATTTATCTATTAAAATGCATAAGAAATTCTAACGCTCATTTATTTTATTTAAAAATTAGCCTTTATTTATGTCCCTAGTTTATTGTTTTTTATTTGAGAGACTTTTTAAATGTTTAGAATAATTTTATGTTACTGATTTTACTAAGAAAAACAAAATTTTTAAATTAAATAAATTAACAAAAAATAAAAAGAATATTGCGAGACTTTTTTTTCTTATGGTATTTAATTACTTTAACCAAAATTAAATTAAAGAAAATTTTTGCTTTAAATTTTTTTTTTAATTGAATAAAATCAGTAAAAAAATATTAAACCCTTTTTGTAATTCCTGTTTTATATTAATTATTATAAATTGTATAAATAAATAAATTAATTAATTATATATTAATGTTAATATTTAACACAATATTTTATTAATTATTTTAAATAATTTTTATATAAATTTAAAGGAATGAATTATGACGAAACAGATTTTGGTATTGAATACCCTTTTGAGGAAACTGGTGGTTCTGGTGATGAAAATAGAATTAGAGGAAATTGGTCACTTAAATCAGATTATTTATTTTCTATTTTTGGTTATACTTTTGCATTAGGAAATATTTGGAGATTTCCTTACCAATGTGCAATAAATGGAGGGTATTATATATATTTAAATAATTAATTATTAATTTAAGAATTGCTTATTTAATTCCTTACACAATTTTATTTATTTTTGGTTCTCTTCCTATACTTTTTATGGTTTTTAAATAATTTTTTTTATTAATTATTTTTCATTTTAAGGAACTTTCTCTTGGACAATTTGTTAGTTTAGGACCTGCTTCTGTTTGGAAATTAGCACCTCTTTTTAAAGGTTTTTTAAAATTAATTAATTCTTTTTTTAATATTTTTTTAGGTATTGGAATTTCTATGCTTTTTATTTCTGTTTTAATTGCTATTTATTATAATTTAATTACTGCTTGGGCATTTTATTATATGATTAATTCATTAAAATTTTCTCTTCCTTGGACAACATGTGGAAATGAATGGAATAGTGAAAGTATTATTTTTTTTTTTTAAATTAAATTTTAATTTTTAAATTTTTTAGATTGTTCTATTTGGAATAAAGGTTCAATTAATGCTTGTAAATTTTTAAATGGTTCATTTCTTTCAAATGGAACTTGTATTAATTTTAATAATAATATTGACCCAAATAATAATAATTCAATATTAATTTTTGATTCAAATAATAAAATAATGGCTGGAATTGAATATTTTCAGTTAAATTATTATTTAATTTTTAAATTTTTTTTAGTAATCAAGTTTTAATGATTTCTTCTGGAATACTTGATTTTGAAACAATTAATTGGCAATTAGCTATGTAAATTATTTAAATAATTTAATTAAATAAAATATTTAGTTGTTTACTTGTTGCTTGGTTATTTGTATTTTTATGTTCTTTTAAAGGAATAAAAACTAGTGGAAAAGTTTATTTTAATAAAAAAAATAATTTTTTAATTTATTTTTTTTAAAGGCAGTTTATGTAACTGTTTTATTTCCTTATATTATTTTATTTGTTTTAATTATTCGTTTCTTTTCTCTTCCCGGCTCTTTAGATGGATTTTTACATTTTATGAAACCAAATATTGAAATTATTAGAGATTTAAAGGTTTGGGGTAATGCTGCTATTCAAGTATTTTATTCACTTTCTATATGTACTGGAGGATTAATTACTTTATCAAGTTATAATCGTTTTCATAATAATGTATTTACTGATATTTGGGTATTTTTTAAATTATTTTTTTTAAAAATATTTAATTTTTTAGATTATTAGTTTATTTGATTTTCTTGCTTCTATTCTAATGTCTTCACTATTATTTGCTGCTATTGGCTTTGTTTGTTATGAAAGGGATATTGAATTAAATAAATTTCAACTTCAAGAAGGACTTCAATTAATTTTTGTTTTTTTCTCTGATTCTTTGTCTAAAATACCTGTTGCACAAATTTATTCTTTTTTCTTTTTTACAATGGTTTCTCTTGTTATTTTTAATACAGAGGTTTTTAAATTTAAATATATAATTTAATTATTTTTTTTTAAAGTTATTTGTTGTTGAAACAATTGTAAAATAATTGTTTAAATAAAATTTAAACTTTTTTTCATTCAAAGGTTTCCTCAATTTGCGATTTATTTCCTGAACGTCTTAGGTTTATTTAAATTATTTTAAATATTTAATTTTTTTAGGCGAAGTCATAGACATGTACTAACATTTACAATTTTTACTTTTTTTGTTTTGGGTATTCCTCTTTGCTCAGCAGTAATTTAATAATATTCTAATAATAAAATTTTTTAAAAGGCTGGAATTTATTGGATTATTTTATTTGAACATTTTGCTGTCTCTTGGCCTTTAATAATTATTGGATTTTTTGAAATTATGACTGTTTGTTGGATTTATGGTTTATTTATTTATTTAAATAAAATATTAATTAATTATTTAAATTATTTTTAGGTGTTGATAATTTTTTGGATAATATTAAATGGATGGTTAATTAATTAATTTATTTAATATAATTAATAATTTTTAATTAGATTGGTTTTTATCCTCCATTATATTTAATTTGGAAAATTCTTTGGAAATTTATTTGTCCATTTTTATTATTAGTAATATTTATTTAAATATTCTTTTAATAAATAATTTAATTAAAAAAGTTACTTCTTTCATTAACTTGGACTAATAATTATTCAATTGAATATAACTATTTTGTATTTCCTCAATGGTCAATAATTCTTGGATGGACTATTTCTTTATCCCCAATATTTATTATTTTTACAACAATTTTGTTTTATTTTATACGAAGTAATGGATCTTTTTCTCAGGTTTATTTAATTCTTTTTTAATTATTTTTAACTTTTAATTTTAAGAGAATTCGTGAACTTCTTTGTCCATCAGATGATTGGGGTCCAGCTTTAGCTATTCATAGAGCAGAACTTTATCCTTTACAAATACCTGAAGCTAGAAAATTAATGGTACCACCATCTAGTCGAATTTATAAAAATGTTGGGGTATAATTTAATTTTAATTCTAATTAATTTAAATTTTAAAAAAGAATTCTGATTCAATGGAACAATTTATGGATCGTTATAATAGACCTTTTGGTACAGGAATATATCCACAACAGGATTTTGATAAAATTATTTCTAAAAAACCTTTTCCTGAAGAAAAGGAAACAATTATTTAATTTAAAAAATAATTAAATATTTTTATTTAATTTTAATTCTGCTCAAATTAAACTAAAAATTAATTGAAAATGCCTTTAAATTTTTTTTCAATTTTACACTTTATTTGATATTATTATATACAACGATTTTTGTATTTTTTTAAAAATAATTCTCATCCCAGAAATTGCCTTTAAACCTCAAAAATAAATATAATTGTTTTAATTTAATAAATAAATATTTTAATTAAATTAATTATTTTTTTTTTTAATTAATTTATATATTTTTTAATTAAATATTTTCTTTTTAAAATAAAATTTTTTTTTTTAATTAAAGATTTAAATTAATTTTTATTTTATTAATTCTTCTAATGGATGATTTTAACAAAGACCTTGAGACTTTCACTTTGGACTTTGAGAGAGCTGAGGTTTAATAATGAATTTTTAATTAATTCTTGTTTAAAATGGTTAATTAATTAAAATTCGTTTAATTTTTTATAAAAATTATTTTAAAAATAAATTTTTATTCATTTTTTTAATTAAGAAAGAACAATTAGAATATCTTCGTCTTTATCGTCAAATGACTCAAAAACAGGAGAATTGTGTTAAAAATCAAAAACATCTTTTTTATCTTTTTAAGCAAATACGTAAAGACTTTAAAAGGTTTTTTATTTATTTTAATTAATTATTAAAATAAATTAAGTTTGCAAGAAACTAATTTAAATGAAGAAAATAAAAAGATTTTGACAGAAAAGAAGGCTAGTATTGACCATTTTTCTTCAAAGCTTATTGAAATGCAAAGGGAACTTCCTATTAGAGAGAATGGGTAATATTAATTAGAATAATTAAATTGTATTTTTAATTTTATAAAGTGTTATATTTTGGACTTTTATTTAAAGACTTAATATAATTTTAAAAAATAATTTTAAATTATTTTTTATTTCTAAATGGTTAACTAGTTCAATAATTTATTTTAAAATTTTTCTTATTTTGTTTGGACTTTAATTTTTTTATTTAATTAAATAATTGTCCAAAAATATTATTATTTTAAATTTAAATTAATTTTTAAGGTTTTATTTGTCTACAATTCTTGGTAGTAATTTAAATATTTCTCTTTTAAATCCAGATGAAAGATATAAATACAAAAAAGAATATGAATCATTTAAATTATCTGTTACTTTTGTGGTAATTTTAATTCTAATTTTAATTAATTTTGATTAAATTAATTTTTATTTTAGATTCTTGCATTTTTTGTTTTGGCTTATATTTTACCTCCTTTTAGGTAATTTATTTTTAAAATAAATAATTAATTTATTTTTTATAGAATAGTAGATGCATTATGTAATTTTCTTCTTGTTTGGTATTATTGTACTTTGGTTAGTTTTATTTTTATTTAAATATTTAAAAAATAAAAAGACTATTCGTGAATCAATTCTTCGTCTTAATGGTTCTCGTATTAAAGGTTGGTGGGTAAGTAAATTTTAATTTTTCTTTATTATTTAATTTAAATAAAAAAAGGTTCTACATCATTATATTTCTTGTGTACTTTGTGGAATTACTTTAACTTGGAGAGATGGAGAATGTTATGATCAAATTAGACATGTTTTTATTTATTTTGTTTGTTATATTGGTTCTGTTCAAATTATTCAGTTTATTTTAATTAAATTATTTTTTAAATTAAATATTTATATTTAGATATAAATACCAAACAGGATGTTTGCGACGATTACGTAAATTTATTTTTTAAATAAAATTAATTTAAAAATTTAAGATGCATTAGGGCAAAGGCATTGTATGGATGTAACTTTAGAAGGTTTTTTCTTTTTATTAATTTAAATATTTTTATTTAAATTAATTAAAGGATTTAGTAGTTGGATGTTTAAAGGATTGGTATATTTTTAAAAAAATTATATTTTTAAATTTATTTTTAAAGACTTTTCTTCTACCTTTTTTAATTATTGGATATGTAATATTTATTTATTTAATTTTTTTTTTAAATTTAATTTTTAGGCATTCCAAGGCTATTGTTCTTATAGACTTTTTGATATTTATTTACATAAAGATTGTTCTCGTGAATGGCAAGTTCTTGTATTAGCTATTATGTTTGCAATAATATTTATTGGAAATTCAATGACTTTAGGTTTATTATATTAATATATTTTTAATTAATTTTAATTATTTTAAGGACTTGTTATTATTAAAAAATATGCCGCAAATAAAACGGATCTCTCAAAACTTCCAAATAAATATCGCGATAAGACTTTATAAATAAATATTCTCATTTAAATAAAAATCTGTGACAACAATATTATTTGTATTTTTAATTCATACCTAACTTAATGATTTAAATAAAATTTAAAAATTAATTTTTTAAAATACTTTTTCAAATTAAAGATTATATTTTGTAAAAAATAAAAATATTTTATTTTTATTTAAATCAAAAATTAAAATTGTTAAAAGACAAAGTTAGGATAAATTCATAAATTGTGATTCACCGTTTAAATTTTGTAATTCACTTTTAAATAATTCTCCATTTTCCTAAAATAAATTTAAAAATATATTTTTAATATTAAAATAAAATTAATAACCTCATATTCAATAAACCATTCATACCAAACCTTTTCTTTATCAAATTTTCGTTTAATATTAAATACAATATTACGTTCATTTTCACAAAATAAAAGTTGTCGAAGAGGAAAAAGACCAGGAAACCTTTAAAAATAATTAAAATATTAAAGGAAAAAAGAATAAATATTTTAAATTAATTAGAATATTTTGAAAGAAAGGAATTTAACTTAAGTACAAAAAAAAATTCTTTTTTATTTATTAAAATAATTTAGTAATTGAATAAATAATTTTAAAAAAAAATTAAATAAATTTCTTTTTAATTTAAATAATTATACCAAGAATAAAGATTCTCTGTATGCCTTTCTGGATGAGTACTCAAAATAATATTTTTGTATAAAACAACTTCAAAATGTGCAACAAACCCCATTAACTAATTAAATAATTAATTATTTTTTAAATAAAAAAACCTCAGAATTTTTTGGTATTTTAAATGTTAAAAAAGCTTCTCTAAAATTTGAAGAATTTGTTAAATTTGGATGTAAAAATTCAAAGCAATGTTTTGTTTTATCCAAATAACAAAATTGTCCTAAACAAACAACATATAAATAATCAAACATTGATACACTACTACATTCTTTTCTATAAAAAAATAAATAAAATTAATTAATTAATTAAAAAATATTTACATTGACATTTCTTGAATTAAATTTCGATTATTATTATTATTACATTTTAAATTTTTAATATTTTGATATAACCGTAATGATTGAATTGGTGCTTAAAAATAAATAAATAAATTTAAAAAAATATATTTACTTAAAAAATTTCTATAAGAAGAAGGAATACAAATTGTATTTTCTTTTAAAATATTATTAACACCATCTAAACATTCAGGGCAAAGTTCATTATCTCCAAAAGAACCCAATAATTCACTAACAATCTTTTTAAATAATAATTTAATTATATTTTTAATTAATTAAAAAAAACTATGTCTGGTCTTTCAATTTCTTTTGATTCCAAAAAAGAAAAAAGAGAACGCATATCACTTTGAATTATTGTAATATCAGTTTGCCAACTAAAATAAAAATTAATTTAAATTAAAAAATGTTGCATTTATTCCATTAAAAATTCTTTAAAAAAAATTATTTTAACCTTTCTTCATTACAATATTGCAAAGAAATTATAGCATTAGGATTCTTTTCGACAGCAAAAATTTTTAAATTAAATTGTATTAAATTTCCAATGTTTTTTCTAGCCTCAGAAGCTGCTAAAAGTGAAGCAGAAACTAGAGGTCCTCGACCAGCTCCAAGTACAATTAAAATAATATTTTCAAAATTTTGTAATAAAAGATCTTCAATAGCAGTTTTTATTGCATTTTGATATTGTAAATATTTTGGTTTATCTTGTTCAAAAGTATTATAAATAGAAGAATCAAGACTATTAGAAAGTGGTTGAAGAGGAATCTAAAATAATAAATAAAAAAATTTAATTTAGAGAGGATTTTTTAATTAAATAAATAATTTGTTAATTAAAAATATTAATCTTTTAATAAAATTAAAATTTTAATAAAAAATTAAATCATTTTAATATCAAAAAAAAATTTAAAAATTATTATTTTAAGAAATATGTATTCCCCAAATAATAATTATTAAGTAAATATAAAATAAAACCTGTAAAATATCCAAATAATCAGCTAAAAATTCTTCTGCTTTAATTTCATTTTTTGAATTATTTTCTGTTAAAATATTAAATATTTCGTTAATCATTTCATCTAAAATTTGATCAGTTAATTCATCATAATTAATAGAAGAAAGTAATAAATGTTGTGAATTATTTGAAAATAAATATTTGAGCAATTTTGAATGAATTCTTTTTAAAAAAAAATTAAATTAAAATTAAAAATTATTTTATTTACTCTGTAAGTCTCAATTTTGAATTACTTCCTTGAACAAAAAGTGAATAATCAATTCTAATAAAAGTTAACTTAAATAAAATTAATTAAAAAATTAAAAATTTAAAAAAAAACTGGTTCAGCTTTCCATCTTTGAATTTGTTTAAAAGAATTAAATTCATCGCCCAAATCCTCAGTAAATTCTAAACCAACAAATAAATTATTTGAATTATTACAAAGTGTTCGAAAATTTCTCCAAATAAGCCAACAATCTTCAGAATTGAATAAAATAGAATTTGTTGGAAGAAGAATCCAAAAACTAAAAATAAATTAATTAAAAAAAAAAAACATTTTAATAAACCTCATTTCACTCAAATAATTATTAATTAAATTTGCTAATTTTGGAGAATTTGATCGTTTCAATTCAATCAAAACATTATTAATTCCTAAATATTTAGCATATTCTAATTCCTAAAAATATATATTTTATTTTATTTAAAATTATTTACTTTTTTAAATTGTTGTGCTGAAATATCAGCAATCCATTCATCTTGAGAATCTGGATCCTTTCAAAAATTTTAACATTTATAATTAGTTTAAAAAACATACAATCCAACTTGACAGTGCACAATTAACATATTTTTGCCAAAATTGAGTTTCCATCTGTAAATCTATAAACACTAATAATTTTGTTTATTTAAATTAAAACCTGGAAGATGAATTGGTGGAACATTTCTATTTTTATTCATTCTCCATTTGTAAAGGTAAAGACCTCCAATAGGGTAGGTAATAAACGAAAACCCAATCTTTCCATAATTGGCACAAATTGTTGAAACCTTTTTATCAAAAATATAAGCATCATCTTCTGTAATATATTTTCTCGAAAAAAACCATCCAATATTCGGTTGTTTTACTAAAGAATTTTCGCAATTAGATGCCATAGCTAAATGATTACAAATAAATTAAATTCAACCATAAAATAAATTTAAAACTTCATTCTTAAGATTTTACCAACAATAAAACCAACTTAAAACACGATTTATAATAAAACAAAGAACGATTTTTCAATTAAATCTAATAATCAAAATAATTCAATCTATTTTCATGCAGAATTTAACAAATCTATATTATCCTATTGCTTGGCCAATTCTTCTGCCTTTTTGTGGACATCGTCAATGGCTCCCTGCATGTAAAAGGCCACTTCTGGGATATGGTCCATCTCCCCTAAAATAATTATTTTAGTCAAACTAGACATGAAAAGAAGAAAACCTCTCAAAATCTTCTCAAATCCATCAATTGTTTGTTCAAGACTAACAAATTTTCCTTTGTGTCCAGTAAAGACTTCGACAACTTGGAAAGGCTGAAAAAGATAACGTTGAATCTTTCGAGCACGCGAAACAGTCAATTTATCGTCTTCGGAGAGTTCATCCATTCCAAGGATGGCAATAATATCTTGAAGTGATTTGTAGTTCTGAAGAATTTTCTGAACTCCACGAGCAACATCTAAAACAAAATGAAAACAATACTAATTTATCATTAATTCGTCTACCATAATGTCGATTTCCAAAATATTAGGATCCATTATACGAGAAGTGGAATCCAACGGGTCAACAGCCGGATAAATTCCTAATTCAGCAATTCCACGAGAAAGTACAGTTGTTGCATCCAAGTGTGCAAAGGTCGTTGCTGGCGCTGGATCGGTCAAGTCGTCAGCAGGAACATAAATAGCCTGCACAGACGTAATAGATCCTTTTTTCGTTGTTGTAATCCTCTCCTGCATACTTCCCATATCAGTTGCTAATGTAGGTTGATAACCAACAGCAGAAGGTATACGTCCAAGCAAAGCAGATACTTCGGAACCGGCTTGAGTAAATCGAAAGATGTTGTCGATGAAAAGCAGCACATCTTGACCTTCTTTATCACGGAAATACTCGGCAACAGTTAAACCAGTTAGGCAGACACGAGCACGAGCACCTGAATTAAAAATATTTCAAACTATAACTTAGCTAAAGAAAACCTGGTGGTTCGTTCATTTGACCATAAACAAGAGATACTTTCGAATTGTTTCCTTTTAAATCAATAACACCACCCTCAATCATTTCATGGTAAAGATCATTCCCTTCACGGGTTCTTTCACCCACACCAGCAAAAACAGAAAATCCACCATGAGCTTTGGCGACGTTGTTAATGAGTTCCATAATGAGAACAGTTTTGCCGACACCAGCGCCACCAAAAAGACCTAAAATACATTCATTTGACAAATTTATGAAGTTAAAAGTTAACCAATTTTCCCCCCTTTGGAATAGGGAGCAAGAAGATCAACAACTTTAATGCCAGTCACCAAAATCTCTTGCTCAACGTTCATTTCAACAAATTCAGGAGCATCAGCATGGATGGGAGCAAAGTTTTTCGCGGCTATTGGGCCACGTTCATCGATTGGTTCACCAATAACATTCATAATACGTCCGAGAGTTTCAGGCCCAACGGGAATTTTTATAGGGTCACCCGTATCGATAACCTCTTGTCCACGAATAAGACCTTCAGTTCCGTCCATCGCAATAGTACGAACAACATTATCACCTATAATAGTTTATTACTAAGTGTAAGAACATAAGAAACCAAGGTGCTGAGAAACTTCCAGAATCAATTTAGATCCTTTGCGACCCTGAACTTCCAAAGAATTCAAAATTGGTGGTAATCCTTCATCAAACTGAACGTCAACAACAGCACCAATTACGGCTACAATTCTTCCTTTAGACCCTTTAGAAGCCTTTGTTGGAGTTATAGGCTTTTCTGCGGTAGCTGCCGCAAACTTAGTTGACGAGGAATGAAGTGACCTAATACTGACATGATTCCGAGCTAAAAGAAATTTTAAGTAAAAAGGTTATGTACACTCAAAACCTGTAATAAATGTAGAACAAGGACTGATATAACGAAGCTTGCTAGCAATCCTTGCAAAAGTCCGCAAAGACATTATAATAATGAGTAAAAAGAAAATAAAACTAAAATTTAATAAGTATGTATAAGAAAAGCTAAAACCTATCGAAACTAACTAAATAATTGATAAAAAAATGATACGAAAACCTAAAAGTTTACAAATGGCTCAGGAAATAAACGAAGTGTTTCATTTTTCTCTTTTTCTATAATTTTTCACTCTTCTAAGCTTTTTATTTCCCGGATATGACCACTTTATTTAACGATCATTGACCATTTTGTATCTTGACATTCCGCCTCTCTATGTTGATCTGTAAGTCCGTTTATCATAGAGTTCACACATTTGATTGTGATTTATAATTTATTTCTTTTAATGAATTTTTAAACATTTTATTTATGACATCTTCATCTGTAAATGAAGAAGAGAGATTATTTCAACTTTATCCTCTCCATTTTATGGTTTTTAATAATGATATTGACAAATTAAAATCAAAATTGGCATCATCATTAGAATTAAAGTCAAGCATTAATGCACTGGACATTCATGGTCGAACTCCGATTATGCTTGCAACAATGCTTGGACATATTGAATGTGCTGAGGTGCTTTTGGACAATGGAGCTGCAGCAAATACGCAAAATAAACGTAAAATTAATTAAAATACAAGATAATCAAAAAATTTAGAAATGTGGAGTTTATCACATGAGGCTATATTATTAAAGAATGTTGATTTTCTTCGGCGAGTCTTAGCTGCCCGTGATTTTGAACGGTACCTTGAAACTAACAAAATTTTGAAGCAAATACATAACAGTTTTAAGGTTGTTCTTTTAAATTTAATTTTTTTTTCTTCAATTTTAAGGACTCGTCTGATTTCTATGTTGAAATGTAGGTCATTTGATAATTTTCATGTTAATTCTATTAAGGACATGGGAATTCGCTTCATGGCTTCCCTTTGTCAAAAATTTGTGTCCTTCTGATACTTATAAAGCAAATTAAAATTATAATTTTATTTTCTCATTTTTTAGATTTATAAACACGGAAATAGTATTAGAATAGATGCAAACCTTCTTGAAATGTCTAATGATCATGGAATAGACAAAGTAAGAGGAAATCAATCTTTCATTTTTCGATTTGGAAATGGTGAATCTGCTGAGATAATATTTGTTGATAGAGATGAAAAAATAGTAAATAAATTTTTAAATTTAATTATTTAACTAATTTCCGGCATATTTACAAAATTTTGATTTATCTTCTGTACCGAAAATAGATAAATTTCTTCCTTCACTTACCGTTGTAGAAGAGAAATTAAAGTCCCCAATTACTGTAACATACATTGATGTTGATAATATTGGTTTTGAACCTTCTAAAAAGAATTCACGTTTTTTTTCTTGGATTGGCTCAAGTGATAAAGAGGAGGAAATTGAAGGTTACACTTGTCGAGTCTTTTCTGCATCAAATGTTGAAGTTGTAACAAAAACTTGTTTTTGCCATTTGTCGGAAGAAGAGAAGGAAGAATCGATGAAAGAGGTGATTTTCATTATTTTTTATAAAATTTATTTTTATTAATTCTTTTTTAAAAAATTATTTAAAGAATTCAAACAAATCAGTCGCCCTTTTATTGAGTCTTTTTGAAAAACGTAAAGTTGATGTTAGTGGCGGTCCAAATCAAAATGATGTTTATAATGGACTAAATGTTATTGATTATTTAACAAAACCTTCAGAAAATGGAAAAGCCAATATAGGTTTTCATTTATAAATTTGTAAAAAAATTTTTCTAAAGGAATATCCCGAGATGAATATTTTAAATCAAATTCATTTAATGCAAGTTTATGGCTTTCAGAAAGTTTTCCATTAAATTTACGTGAACAAATATTTCATATTATTGACTTAGTTTGTTTTTAACTTTTATTTTTAATTTATTTTAGTTGGCTGTTAGAAATGCAAAATTTTTGAGATTGAAAAGATTTATTGAACTGCAAATGCCTGCTGGATTTCCTATACGAATTAAAATTCCTGTAAAATTTTCTTAGGATTTTATTTTTAGAAAGTTGATTATAACATTTGAATTTAATTTAGCTTTTTCATTTGATTAATGCTCAAATAACTTTCCACAATGTTAACGAACCTGCAGTTGAAGATATTGATCAACCAATTAATGATGATGAATGTCCAGAATTTAGGCTAAAGGATTCTCTTTTTCAAATTCCTGATGACTTTCAGATATATAAAATGACTGGGAATATGTTTTTAAATAGATTTGATGAGATTGAATATGTCAAACATGGTCAAGATTTTGGATGTAAATTTTTTTAAAATGTTTATACCTAATGTTAAAGGATTGAATTATGTTTACTAAACATGGGAAATTTTAAATTGCATAGATTTAAACTTTTATTTTTTAGTTAATACTAGAGATGTCGAGGATGGTGATGAATATTATTGTTTAATTGAACGATTTATTGATGGGCAACAATCGTCTAAAGATAATTCTTATGAGCATCAATTACAACAAGCTATTGAAAAAAGTTTAGAATCAACAAAGCAATATAATCAACCACAAATAACAGAAATGGTTGGTCAACAATGTAGTCAAAATATAAACGAAGAAGAGGTTTTATTTTAATAATTATTATTTAAAATTTAAAAATTTCTTAAGGTTGATATAGAATTACTTAATGCTTTAAAACTTTCTAAACAAGAAGAAGAAATTCGAACAAAACAATTAGAGGAAGAAGAAGAACAATATAAAAAAGTATTAGAACTTTCAATGATTGACAAATAATAATTTTTATTATTTATTGCTTTATGAATTTACTTATAACTTCTTGACCTAAAAGACATAATTTACTTTTAAACTAAATTTAAAGAATTTTTAATTTGCATGTCCTTTTCTTCATTTATGTTTATTTTTGAAAATTATTAATAAATTATAATAGTCCAAAATATAAAGTTTGTTTAATTAATTAATTTATTTTTTTATTGACTTTATAATCTTAAAATTATTTTGTTTATTTCTTTTTGTTTTAAATTAATTTTATTTTTTAAATTATATATGGAAACTATTGTTAATTCTGGCCAATATCGAAATGCACCTGGTACAAATCGTGAGGTATTTTTCAATCAAATATTACTCAAACTTTGATTCATAATCTTTTATACTGTTATTTTGCAAAAAATTTGATTTTAATAAATTTAAATAAATTATTTTATTTAATAGGAATGGAATAAATGGAACAAATTATCCTTTAACGAAATGGACGGAACTTTTAGTGTACAACAATGGATTCAACAATGCATTTTTGCTAATTTTCGTGAAGTTGATTTAATTCTTGATTGTCCAATTGGTGTAGATGAAGGTGTTTGGAAGTATGAACATTTACGTCAATTCTGTTCTGATTTAAATGGTTTAGCTGTTCTTTTACAGGTTTTTACATTCTATTTTTTATTTTAAATTATTTGAAAGGATGAATGTACACCAGAAACTTGTAATCAAATGACAGCTACAGATCAATGGATTTTTCTGTGTGCTGCACATAAAAATCCAAAAGAAGTAAATATAAATTTACTTTCTAACTTTAATTTTATCTTTTAATTAAGTGTTCTGCAATTGATTATACACGACATACTTTAGATGGTGCTGCTGCTCTTCTAAACAGTAATCGATATTTTCCAAGTAGAATTACTATTAAAGAATCTTCAATAGCAAAAATTGGTTCAATATGTCGAAGAATATATCGAATATTTTCTCATGCATATTTTCATCATCGAACATTATTTAACATTTTTGAGGTTTATTTTTTAATCTAAAAATATTTTTATTAATAGTTTAATTTTTTAGGAAGAAACATTTTTATGTAAACGATTTACTAAATTTGTTTTAAAATATCAATTGATGGCTAACGATAATTTAATTGTACCAATATAATAATTTATTAGAGAATTTTTGATTAATTAAGTAAAATTAAAGTATTGTCTATTTTAATTAAATTTTCCAATATTTTGTATGCATTATGGTTGTTGTCTTCATTTAATTTTTAAAAAATTCTAGAAAATATTATTTTTTTAATTAAATGTTTTTCAACATGCAACAGCCCTTTTGCTTTAATTAACCTTTAAATTCATAATTATTTTTGCCAAAAATGATTTTTAATTATAAAATTATTTCATTAATTTGTTTAACAATTACTTTAACTATTTAAAATTAATTTTAGTACTTTAATCCTTTCTTTTTTTAAATTATTTTTTGTAATAATTAAATGAATATTAATTCTAAATTTAATTTACAAGAAAAACAATTAATAGTAGAAGAGAATGCACTAGATTGGTTAAAACGTTTAAATTTTGATGGATTATTCTTTCAAACAGGACATAAATGTTTTGATGATTTAAAAATTATTATTAGTGGAGAAATTGTTGAAATAGTTGGAGTAGATGCTTCAGGAAAAATGCAAGTATTTTTAAATAAATCTTTTTAAATTAAATTTAAAGTTGGGAATGACAATTATTGCAGAATTATTGTTATCAAAATGGAAAAGAAATTGGAAAGTAATTGTTATTGATTTTAATGGATCTTTTCGAATTGGAAGACTTGAACAAATTTTAAAACATAAAATGTTAGGTTTTTTTTAAATATTTGATATTTCAATTATTTTATGGAAACTTTAGAATCTTTTAAAAAATTTTATTTTTTAAGGTTATCTAACTCAACTAATAAATTGGATATTAATGATTTATTAAAAAGAATTAATTATGGAATGGCTAAAAGTTCTTGTGAATTAAAATCTAGATTACTTGAAATTGAAGTAAAATTATTTTTATTAATTTTTAAATTTATTTTAAGTTTGAATTAAAAAATAATTCTTTTATACCTGTTATATTTATAAATAAAATTGGATCTATTTTATTTGATGCTACAGGAAAAGAAAATATTAATGGTAATTTAATTTAAATTTAATTAATTTTTATTTTTAAAAAGGACAAATTCAAAAACAAATACTTTTAATATTTAATGAATTTTGTCATAAATATGGAGCAACTATAATAATTACAAATCATTTAGTGAATTGGTTGGGTATTTCAAAACCTGCTTTAGGCAAAATTTGGATTAAAGGAATTTCTAAAAGAATTTTTTTAAAAAGAGAACAAAATTATTTTTATTTAGAAACTCAAATTGATGGAAAGGTTTAAATTTATATTTTTTTTTAAAATTTTATTTTTAAAGATTAATGGAAATTATATTAATTATTCATTATCTGAAGCAGGATTTATAGAATAAATTTTTGTTTATTTTAATTATTATTTAGTCTTAAATAAATTTTATTTTAATAAAAAATATTTTTAAATAATATTATTTTATTATTAATAATCTTTATATTTTTTATTCTTTCATAATTTTAATTTTAAAAAAAAAAGTTAAGGATGGAACATGATTATATTGCAAAAATTGAAGAATTATCTGAAGATGTTGATGCATGTCTACCAAGTCCAATTAATTATGAAAATAGTGAGAGGTCAGATGATACAAATTCATATGTAGATGAACAAAATATTAAAGTTGAAAGAAAAGAAAATGAAGAATTAGAGGTTAAAAATAAAATTCCTATAAATGAAAAGGCTTATTTAACACATGAAGAAGCTTTAATTAATGTTTTGGAAAAAGGGCTTGTTCCTAAAGATTTTCTTAATAATTGGAGTAATGAAGATTTAACTGGTGTTCTTGTTCAATTGGCAAAAAATAGTACAGATGAAGATGGTGTAAAACAAATTGCTCGACATTTTAAAGATACTAGTAATGAAGAGGTTTTATTTAATTTAAATAATGAAAAGATTTAAATATTTTTAATAAAACATTTATAGATTATGGATTGTATAAATCAATGTAAAACAATAAACAAAATAGCAGAAAAAGAAAGATTTCGTTTAGAAGAAATGAGTAAACCAGAAATTGAAATTACTAATCAAATACCAAATATTTATCCAAATTGGGTATCTTTAATTGAAAGAATAAAAAGATTAAGAGGAATTGGAGATCAATCTGCTAATGTTATTTCTTCATATTTAAATGAATGTAGTGAAGAAGCAGGGACTAGTCAACGTGGATCACCTAATTATAAAAGAATTTATGAATGTCTTGCAAGAATGGTTAAAGGATATTCAATGAAAAATGCTAGATTGTATGTTTTGTTTAAATTAAAAGGAAAAAGGGGGAATTATTGAAAATAACCTTTTATTAGGAGGGAGATATAAGTGGAATTAATTAAGAAAAGTTTTAATAAAATTAAAATTTATTTTTAGATTAGATGAGGCAGTAATTCTTGATATTTTTGAAGAAATTGAAAGAGAAATTGATGCAAGGCATGATATAACTAGATTCTTCAGAAAGACTTTTAGAGATGCACAATATTTGACTGAAACAGATTTTAAACTTGATGAATTAGATGAAAATAATTTGGCAAATATTTTGAATATTTTAAATTTTCCAACTGAAAAAATTAAATTTGTTCCGTAAAATAATTGTTTTTGCTATTTTTTTAAATTTATTCATTCCTGAGAATATTGAAAAAAGTATTAAATTATTTGAAAAAAAACATTTTGTATTATTATCTTACAAAAAATTTAAATAATTGAAAACTTTTATAATTTTTGAGTGTTCATTGTTGTAATCTAGCCATTCCCACACGGCATTGTCCACAAATAAATCCTTCAGGGTTAATTTTGTTGTCATATACTGCACAAATTCGATGCCATTTTCTATCACAAATTAAGCAATTTTCAAAAAGTTCCATATCGGCTTTATCATTTTTTGTTTTTTTGAACATTATTTTTGGTACCCAACTATTTAAAAAAATTTTTTTTTAAATTAAAATAATACTTTGATTGATTTGATGTATTTTCATTCAAATTAATTCCCTCAGCAGGCAATTCTTCAAAGCATTTTTCACAATAAATATATGTCTCAGCAGAACCATTTGAATTCTCTTCATACAAAAAATAGTTTTGATATCTGTTAATTAAACAAGCACTGTTGTTACTAGTTACTCCAAAACAAAATTGAACTTTTGGAGTATAATAAAGTTTTTGACCACAACAATAACCCATTTGACGCATTACTGGATTTATTTCCTTTATAAAGATTTTACTCAAATGAGTACACCATTTATGAATCTAAAAATTTATTAAAATAAATTTATAGTATTTTAATCAAATTCAATACTTTTGTGTGTTTAAGATTGTAAAGCCATGCATTTTCAAACATTAACCAAATATGGTCATACACCTCCCACGGATTCTTATATTTTCCTTGATCCAACCCGTCCATTATTGTTTTAAGGTCCATAGGATTTTTAATAATATCAAAATAGTCCTAAAAATTTAAATTAAATATTTACAGATAAAAATGAAATAAACCGGAATATTTAAGAGCTCAGGATCAACAGGTGCTCGGAAAGGTATAGATTCAGGTTGAGTATTCCATAATTTTTGACATACAGGAAGAAGATATTTACGTAATTCGTTAGGGTTGAATACTTTTAATTTAAAAAAAATTATAAATTTTACGATTATAAAAACTTTGTCTTTGTTCAGAAGAGATCCCCTGTTGTATTGCATATTTTTTAACGGAAGCGCATACTAAACAGTCTTCTTTCGCACAATTCTTCAGGTGATTAATTATATGGCGAGAGGAAACACAATAGGTAAATTTACATTTCAATCCAGATGTACATTTAGATATATGGTCTAAAACTCCTTTCATCATATAACAATAAGGAAAATCACACAAGCCATAATTTTGTGGCTCCAGCTAAAAAAACTTTAATAAAATCATAATCAACAAAAACCTTTTCTTTTTGTTGACATTTATAAGCGTGTAAAAGAAGTACAAGTTGTTGACGAACAGATTTTTTGTTTTCTTGATCTTTTAATCGTTCGTCTAATGAACGACCATCAATTTGATTAGGTGCCATTCGATCTAAATTATTCATTAATGGAACAGATTCAAATAACTAAATTGATGACCACATCTCTGATGGCAAACTTTACCGAAAGTACATAATGCCAATTTTATGTTTAGACAAAATAGTTAAGGATTAAATTGATTTTTTATGCTTTTGTTAAAATAACGCTTAATCTTAAATTTTTCTAATATGATTAAAATCAAGCTCTATATACATCATTAGATAATTTATTTTAATCATAATAAAACTTTATATTTTTAAGTTTAAATTTTATTTGTTTTATTCTTATAATGTCCAAAAGAGGTCGTGGAGGTGCTTCTGGAGCAAAGTTTCGTATTTCTTTGGGTCTTCCTGTTGGAGCTGTTAGTTTCTATTTACTTTTAACTTATTTTAATTTTTTAAAGGTAATAAATTGCGCCGATAATACCGGAGCTAAAAATCTTTTTGTTATTGCTGTTTATGGAATTCGTGGTCGACTCAATCGTATGCCTAGTGCTGCAGTTGGCGACATGTTTGTCTGTTCTGTTAAGAAAGGAAAGCCTGAACTTCGAAAGAAAGGTTCTTGTTTATTTTTAATTAAATCCAATGCATTGGAATTTTTTGGGGGAAGAGATTAATTTACAATATTTTGGTTAAATATTTCTTTATACTTTCTCATATATATATTGTTAAGGCATCCTTTGTGTATTTTCTTTCATATGTTCTCACAATCTAAATTTCCCATAACCTTTATTTTTTAGTTCTTCAAGCTGTGGTTGTTCGACAGCGTAAACAATTTCGTCGTAAAGATGGGACTTTTATCTATTTTGAAGACAATGCTGGGGTTATAGTTAACAATAAAGGGGAAATGAAAGGCTCAGCTATAACTGGTCCAGTTGCTAAAGAATGTGCTGAACTTTGGCCAAGAATAGCTTCAAATGCTAGTTCGATTGCTTGAAATGGATACAAATTGTTGATGTTTATTTGTGTTGAAAAATAAATATTTTTTGTTAATGAAATATATTTTAATAAAAAGTTTTTTTATTGACTATTATTTGATTATTCAAAATAATTTTACTTTCTTTCTTTAGATCTTTTCTTTATTTTTTAATTCCTCCTATGATTTAATTAAAAACTGGGTAATATTTCTCTTATGGCATTTATCAGCAAATCTTCTTTTTTGTTTTATTCTTTATTTTTAATTACAGGTTAATTTAATTTTTAAGTGATTTTGACTTTTCTAATACTTTTTTAGCATTTTCTTTATGGGCTTTTCATTTTTGGTTTTTACTTAATCTTTTCGAAAATGTTCGCTTTTTTTCTCATCTTTCTGATTTTGAACGAGAAATGACTTACAGGACTGAAATGGTTTTTAATTGAATTTTTATTTATTTATTTATTACTACAGTTCTTTAAAAATTTTAGGGCTTTTATTTTTCTTTTTACAAAACCTTAGTTTCAATGCCCTTTTCTGAAGGATTTATTCATTTATTAAAAGATAATACAACAGAATTTGGTAATACAATAAATGCTTTACATAGATTTAATCTTTATCCTGAAGTTAATTTTCTCTTTAATTTATTTATTGTATCTATAAAGGTTATTCTTTCTTTTCTTTTCTCTTCTTTCCGACAATTATCTGATTATTTTGAATGGCAAAATATTGGTTAAACTTTCTTTTTTTATATTTTAATTATTTTTAATAGTTTGTTGGCGTGTAAATAGAGGAGGGGGAATGCCACCAGTGGAAAGTTGTGAAGGTTTTAAATTTTTTTTTAAATTAATTTTATAAAATAATTATTTTAATATTTTCTTTTTAGGATTAGGAAATTATCATTATTTTTATATTTATGGAGCATTTTTTGTAGCTAGTAGTGTCCTTTTTTCTTTATTTATTGGTGGATATTCATTAAGGTATTTATTTATTTTTTAAATAAATAAATTATTTAAAGTCAAAGCTATTTTGGTGCTATTTTAGCTTCTTTTGCTTTTATGTTTAATCATGGTTTAAATTAATTTTTAATTTTTTATTATTTTTATTTTAGGAGAAGCAACAAGAGCTCAATGGACTCCTCCTCTTCGAGAAACTTTTGGTTATCCAATATTTTTATTTCAAACAATTTTAACTGGATATATTATTAAGTTATTTTTAAATTTAATTTAATATTAATATTTAATTAGAAAAGGAAATGTTGACATAATTTTTGGATTTTTACATATTTTTTTAACTGTTGCTTTTTGTTGTTTTTGGCAGGTTTTTATTTTAATTAAATTAATTTTTTTTTTAGCTTAGTCAATTTATTATTGGAATTCAACTTGGAACAGTTTTGTTAATTTAATTTTTTTTTATAAATATTTTTATTTTATAGTTGTTACTTCTTTTTTCTTTTGAATTAATTTCTTTTAAATTAATGTTTTCTTTATGGAAATTATTTTTGGTATTTTAATTTAATTAATTTAAATTAATTTTTGTTTTAAAAAGATTTCTTATTGTTTAACTATTGCTTTACTTTTTGGTAATTTATTAATGCTTAATTCAATTTATTTAACTTCTTTAATTGGATTTTTTATTTTATTTATTATTCATTCAAAAATTTTAAATTATTTAAATTTACGTCCTTTATTTATTTTTTTTCATCTTTTTATTTATTTATTTACTACAATAACTATTAAATTTTGTTTAAATAAAATTTTTAATTTAGAGGATGACAATAATGTACTTTTTTTTTTAAATTAATTTTTATTTTATTTTAAAGGTTTTTGATTTATTAAAAGCTAAATTATTTCCAAATTTTGCAAATTTTCATACTCTTCTCTACACATGTGCACCAGAATTTGATTTTTTACAATTTGATGTATTTAATTAATTATTATTTTATTTTAATTAATTTTTTTTTTAAAGACAATTTTTAAATTAATTTCAACTTGGTTATTACCTTTAAATTGTTTAATTATTTTATTTTTAATTTATTTATTTTATCATTTTGAATTGTCAAATAAAAAATGGTTATGGAGATCAGAAATTAATAAATTAAATAATGAAAGAAGATTTTATTCAGAGGTTTTTTTTTTTTAAATTAATTTTTAATTCATAAAAAAGGTTTATATAATTTTATATAAAATATTTAATAAAAATAATTTTTATTTAATTTTAATTTATTTTAGATAGCCTATCATTTTATTCAACTTTGTTTATTTTTAATTATGTCTTTACTTTTTATGCGTCTTAAATTATTTTCTACTCCACATTTATGCCTTTTTTCTTCTTTATTAGCAAATAAACAATTAATTTATTTAATTACAAAAATTAAAAATAATATTGGAATATTTAGAATATTTTTTATTAGTATTTTATTAGCAGGTATGGCTAATCAAGGAATTAAAAATATTAAAAATCAATTGGAAATTAATGGAGAATATAATAATCCTGAACAAGAACGTCTTTTTCTTTGGATTAATCAAAGCACTTTTAAAGGTTTTTACTTTTTAAATTTTTAATTTAATTTTTTTAAAGATTCTGTTTTTGCTGGAACAATGGCATTAATGGTTTTATTTTTTATTTTAATTTTTAAATTATTTAATTTAATTTTTAAGGCAAATTTAAAATTAAGTACTCTTCGCCCTATAGTTAATCATCCACATTATGAAAATGAAGAAATTAGGTAATTTAAATAAATAAATATATTAATTTAAATTAATTATTAGAAAAAGAACACTTCGTGTTTATTCAATTTATAGTCGAAAATCTGTTAAAGAAGTTTTTAATTTTAATTAAAATTTAATTAAAATTTAATTTTAGGTTTATTTTGATTTAAAAAGTATGGGTATACAATTTTATGTTTTTCAACCTCAACAATGTTTACAAGAACATCCAAAAAAAGAATGTAGTTATCTTGCAATGTGGGATTTACAAGATCCTAAAAATAAGTAAAAAGAAATTAATTTAAATTTAATTTTATTTTTTTTTAAAGAAATAATTCTTCACTTTGTCATAAGTTTGTTTTTGTTTTTTAAATAATTTTAATTAATTAATTAGTTTATGGAATGGAATAATAAATTCAAATCAATCTCTTTTAGGGTTATTTTTACCTGTTTATATAACTGAAACTTATGTTGTATTTAAACTTTAATAATTAATTATTAATTAATTTAATTAATATTTATTTATTTAGTTTTTATTAAAAATTAATTTTATTCTCAAAAAGATTTTATTTTTATTTAAAAATAATTTAACAAAATAATTAATTTTATTTTTTTTTATTTTTCTTTTTAATTTCCAACAAAAAAAAAAACAAAAGGAAAAATATGTTAAAATAATTGGGCGGGCCAATAAATGAGTAAATATATAAAAAATAAAAGAAAAGAAAAAGCTGTTAATTTTATATGTCATTTTTTTTTCCCAGCTGGTCAGTTTTTATAATTTTTTCAAATAAAATACTTTTTTTTTTTTTATTTATTCTTTTTTTTTTTTAATCCTCCCACTCATTTAATAAATAAATAAACTCCTCCCTTTATATTTTTTAATTTTACAAAATATGTTCTTATTTAACTTTTTTTTCAATTTAGTAATTATTAAAATAATTTAAAAATATTTATTCTTTTATTATGTTTATTTATAAAATATTAATTATTATTTTCTTCAAATGTTTTTTTGGTAAGAGAAATTAATTAAATTTTTTTTTTAATTAAATTAAAATAATTTAATTTATTTTAATTTAACCTTTATAAAAATATTTTTATTTATAAAAAAAGCATTCAAGCATTATTTTGTACAATTTAATTTATATAAAAAGCCATCAATGAGTTTTCTTCCCCTTTCCAAATTTTTTTTTTAATTTTCTGAATGGCCATCTCCAAATAAATAAATAAAAAATATTTTTTTTTTGTGAATATATCTAAAAATAAGAGGGGGTGGATAAGCAAATCATTTAAATAAAAAAGAAAAAGAAGAAATAAATAGTTTGAAAATACCCTAGAGATATTAAAAGAAAATATTTGGGAGGGGGAAGGAGGGATCTACTACTTTTTTAGTAGAAGAAATAATATTTTAAAAAAGAAAAGAACCTTCTGGCAAAAAAAGGAAAGGAAGGTAGTTAACTAAATGCTTTAAATTGGCAGAACAATTTATGCAAATAATCCAATTTTTAGAAGCAGAAAATAAAAATTGACAGGAGAGAAAAAATAAAAAATTTAAAAAAAAAAAAGTTAATTTTTTAAAAGGAAAAGAATTATTAAAAAGGGGGAGAAATAAATAAATTAAAATTAAAATAATTATTTTGGGAGTCAATTATATTTTTTTAAGAAAATAAAAAAAAAATTAAATAAATACAAATAACAGCGATTAATCCGATTTGTCAACAAAAATTGAATAAATACATATTTTTTTAAAATTAAATTTTAAAAATATTTTTAAAAATTAAGTAAATAAAAAAAAAGAATTTTTTTTTATTTAAATAAAAAAATATTTAAATAAATAATTAATTAATTAAAGTTTATTGTATATATTCTAAACAACAAAAACAACTATTTAATAACTTTTCTGAATGTCTTCAATTAGAACAAAAACAATTTTATTCTTCTTCTTCTTCTTTATTTTCTTCTTATTCAAAAATACTTGAAATAAAAGAAGGAATGCCTGCATATTTTCATTGTCCTCGTTTAATTATAAATAATGAAAAAGAAGAAAATAATTTAAAAGTTTTTATTTTTTAAATTAAATTAAATTAATTTTTTTAGGCAGCATGGACAAGAGTTAGAGATATGGCATTACTTGCTGTTGGATCAAATAGTTTTACTTCTGATTTTAGATTTCAAGTAAAAATTTAAATTAATTAAATAAAAATTAATTGTTAAAAAAGGTATCTAAACCTCGTGATAAAAATTCTGATTGGGTATTAATACTGCGTAGAACAGAGTAATCATTTAATTTTAAATTTAAATAAATTTAAATATAATTTAAAGATTAGATGATATAGGATGTTATATTTGTGGTTAATTAATTTAAATTAATTAAAAATTAAAATTTAATTTTTAAAAGAAATAAATACAGAACCAAGTAGTATTGTTATACCAATTTATTTAAAAGTTATTAAAAATGGTAAATATAAAATAATTATTTTTTTTAAATTTTTATATTTAAGTTGAAGAACAAAAAAGGGAAGAAAAAAAATATAAATTAATAAAAAAGAAAAAAGAAGGTAATTTTATTAATTAATTTTTTTAAAATTAATTAATAAAGAAAAAGGGTTAAAAATAATTAAATTGGGAATAAATATTTTTTATTATTAAAAATTATTTAATTATTTTATTTAGAATTTAAAACAAAATTAGAAACAAGAATAGAAGGTATTTTTAAATAAATTAAATAAAAATAAAAAAATATAAATTAAGAAGGAACAACTTTATTATTAAATTGTACAATTGAAAGAATTTTAATTAATAAAAAAGAAGAAAATAATAATAATGAAGAAGAAGAAGAATATTATATTTTAAATTCAACAACAACAATAAATAATAATAATAATAAAAATTCTATTTTTTGGCCAAATATTGTTTGGAAAAAAGATGAAAAATTATTAGATTTAGACAATGAAAATAGTTAATAATTTTTCTAAACAATTAATAATTTTTTTAATTTTTTTTTTAAAGAATTTTCTACAGATATTAATTTTTCTAATAATCACAAATTTGCAATATTTACTTTAAGAATTAAATATTTAAATATTAAAGATAATGGAGTATATAAATGTCAAGGAGATGGAATAATTAAATCAGAACAAATTGTGACATTACCTTCATTAAATAATTCTTATTCCTTTAAAACATTAAGAATATTTAATATTTATTTAATTAATTTATTGTTTTGTTTATGTATTTTTAATTAAATAAAGTTTAAATTTTAATTATTTTACTTCTTTGGCATTATGTTTAATTTTTTGTATTATTTAAGCATTTAATTTAAATTGTTTTATTTTATTCCTCTTGAATTTATATTTAATTAAAATTAATTTCCTTTACTTTTATTGACTCCTTTTGTTTAATTATTCTTTTCTTAATTTATAATTTAAGGATTTAATTATTTTCTATATGAATTAATATATTATTGTTGTTGTCATGTCTGAAAGTGAGAAAATTTTAGAAAATAGTACTCCAGAGAGTATTCCAAGTTCCTTGGAAATGCTACAACCTAAAATACAAGATATGATTCTTTTGAGATCGTTGAAACGTTCCTTCATGTTTTTTCTTATTCCGATTGTGTTGAGTCCATTTCCTCTGATTATTGGTACTTCGGTAATTAAAAAAAATTATTTTTAAAAATTATTTATTTTCTAGGCAGCTTCATGTGCTTTTGTAATCTTCGTTATGGGTTATCCTTTAAATTAATTAATTAATATTTATTTGTTTAAAGGTTTTTTCTGGGTGACTGAAACACTTCCTTTACCTGTTACTGCATTAATTCCAACAATTGCTTATCCATTGCTTTCTATTGAATCAGCAGAAGTTGTTTCTTCTGCATATATGAATGATTCAAATATGATGTTTTTTGGTTCTATGGTTTTTTTTTACAATTATTTTTATTTAAATTTTTTAAAAAGGTTATGGCTGTTGCTGTTGAATCTTCTCGATTGCATGAAAGGGTTGCCCTGAGGACTTTACTTTTTACTGGAGCTAATCCTCGCTTTTTAATGCTTGGTCTACAAGTAGCTACAGCATTTATTTCGTTATGGATGTCAAATACTTCTTCTACTACGTTAATTAATTTTATTTAATTATAATTAACTTTATTTTTTAATTTTTAGTATGATGGTCTGTTCTTTGTTTTAATTAATATCTTTATTAATTCTTTATTGAAGTTGCCTTTAGTACTTGCTCTTATCAAAGAATTGGACATGTGTGAACGTTTGAAGTAAATATTTAAATTTTTTTCTAATTATATTTTATAGAAATGATGAAATTTTAAATTCTTCAAAAGATTCACTTGAAACAGTTTCTCAAAGATTGGTCATTCAATCAGAAAATAAAAAGCAGACACGCATCTATAAAGGTCTTTTACTTTCTATTGCCTATGCTTCTGCAATTGGTGGAGCTGGTAAATATTTAATTATTATTATTAAAAATAATTAAAATTATTTAAAGGTACTTTAATTGGTACAAGTTCAATTATTTCAATGAATAGTCATTTGCAAAGGTTTTTTTTTGTTAATTTTAAATTGAATATATTTTATTTAAAGTCTTTATGGTGATCAAAATCCAGTAGCTTTCTTCTCTTATATGTGTTATTCTATTCCACAAGTATTTATTACTATTTTATTTAATTTAATATATTATTTAGGTTATTATTCTTTTATTAATTTCTTGGTTTTGGCTCCAATTTATGTTCATTGGATTTACGTAAATTTTAAAACAAAAATTTTATTTAAAAGAAATATTTAATTTTTTTTTTAAGCAAAAATGATGAATCAAACAATCAAATTGTGGATGATATGATTAAAAAGAAATATAAAGATCTTGTATTTTTTTGTTTTAACTTAATTTATAAAATTAAATTTAAAATTTATAGGGACCTATGCGTTATGAAGAATGGACTGTTTTAATATCATTTTTGACATTAATTGCTCTTGTTAGTAAATTTATTTATTTAAATTTATTTTTTGTTTTTTAATTTTTAGTGGCTTTCTCGTCCTTTTTGGAGTAAATTGTTTACTGCAAGGTAATTTAATCAATTAATTTATTTAATTAATAAATAAATCAAGTTATGTTACTGATGGAACAGCATCAATTTTAATTTCTCTTTTGCTTTTTGTTTTACCTGCAGAAAATCCATTTTCATCAAAAACAATTGAGAAACTTAGTATTAATGAACCAATCCGTACTGTAATAACTTGGAAATTAATGAGAGAAAAGTTTTCTTGGTCTACTCTTTTTTTGTTAGGAGGTGGATTTGCTATGGCTTTAGGAGTAAAGAAAAGTGGTCTTTCAACATGGTTAATTTCAAATTTAATTTAAAATAAAAATATATTTTTAAGGATTTGTATTAAATTGTCTACAATGGAAGGGTTACCTCCTTGGATTTTTATTGCATTTTCTAGTGCAATTGTTTGTACTTTAACAGGTTTAATTCTTTTTAATTAATTAATTTTTTTCAAAATTTTATTTTAAATAGAAATTGCTAGTAATACTGCTACAGCTGCTGTTTTTATGTAAAATATTTTATTTAATTAAAAACATTATTATTTTATTTATTTATTTTTAGTCCTGTAGTTTCTTCTATAGCAATTGCTCATAATATGAATCCACTTATTTATGTATTACCGGTAATATTAATTATAATTTAATATTTTATTTATTTTTTAAAGATTACCTTTGCTTCTTCTTTTTCTTTTCTTTTTCCTTCTGGAACACCACCAAATGCTATTGTTTTTTCTGCTAAAATATTGCATGTTTCTGATATGGTTAATTTATATATTTTAATTAAAATTTAATTATTTAAAAGATTATTGGTGGATTAATTCCTAAACTTGGTTCATTTATTCTATGCCAAATTTTTGCTCAAACATTCTCATATGTTGTTTTTGATTTGGATAGTTTAAATAATAATACTATTCAAATGACAACTAATAATAAGGTTTACTAAAATATAAATTAATATATAAAATAGAGAGAATATAATTATTTTTGTAAGTATTTTATTGTTGTATTATGGAAATATTAATTATTTAATGTATAAATAAATATATGTATATTGTATTTAATTAATTATTTTAATTTAAATAAAAATTTTAAAATATTTACATTTTATTTATTTAAAAAACTTATATTTTAAATATTTATTCAAAAGGTTTTCTCTTCTAATTTTTATAAATATAAATAAAATTAATTTGGCTAAAAAAAATTCTTTAAATATATTATAAATTTTAAAAAAAAATTAAAAATATTTTATAAAATAATCTAATCGCCTTAAGGCATTTTTCTTCTTTAAAAAGAAAATATATCCACGAATATATATATTTATAATTAATTAATTATAAACTCTCTCCAAATGGGTCATTACATATTTTTTTTTTATTAGCTAAGTAACTGGAGAATTTAATGAAGAAAAAAGTCGTCATCAGTCCGTAAAAGTTTTTTTTTAAATAAGCTTTCACTTTTTAATTAATTTTCTATTAATTAATTAATTTTTTAAAATTTTTCCTCAAAATAAATTAATTAAAAATAAATAAATATTTATTATTATTAATTTTTAATTAAATTTTAATTATTTAAAAAAAAGAAACAATTTATTTAAAAAATGATTTTTATTTTTCAATTAATTTTATTATTTTCTTCTATAATTTTATTAATTTTAACATTTGAATATTTACCTGAAAATGATTTAGCTAAAAGTTTAAATTAAAAAAATAATTTTAAATTTAAATTAATTTTTTAGTTTGTAAACCAGTTAATAAACCTTTGGATTTATTAGTAAATTTAAATTAATTTAAATTAATTTAAATTTTAATTTAAAAAAGTTTCTTTTGGATGGTTCTGGTTCTGTTGGTGGAAATACTTTTCAAACACAAATGCAAATTTTAGATAAATTAATTGATATATTAGAAATTGGTCCAGGACAAAATCAATCACAATTAGCTGTTATGCAGTTATATATATTTTTTTTTAATATAATAAATTAATAATTAATTATTTATAAAGATATGCTACATATAGTTTTGTTGAATTTCCATTTAATTCTCATAGAGTAAGTAATTCTTTTTTTTTATAATAAATATAAATTTATTTAAAAAAAGAATAAAAGTCAATTACGTCAAGCAATTCAAAAAATTCGTCATAAATCGGGAACAACAAAAACTGGGAAAGCATTAGAAAAAGCATTACATTTATATAAAGACCGTTCTTCTGGTGCTAGATCTAATAATGTAGCAAAGATTGTTGTTGTTGTAAGTGATGGAAGAAGTCAAGATGATCCAGTAATTAATTTTAAAAAATAATATTAATAATAATTTAATTTATTTAAAAAAAAATTTATTTAATTTAATTTTTTGTTTAAAGATACCTGTAGCAACTAGACTTAAACAATTTGGTAAAAAATTAATGATTTTTTTTAAAAATTATTTTAATATAATTATGTATAGGTGCTTTTATAATTTCTTTGGGTATTGGTTCACATGTAAATTTAGCAGAACTTTTACAAATGAGTGGAGATTCTGAAATGGTATTTGATGAACAAACAGAAGATAAATATGTTGAAAGAGTAAAAATTTTAAGAATAATTTTTTTTAAATTTTATTTAAGTTCACAGATTTATTTAAACGTTTATCAACTTCTGAATCTTGGTTAATTAAAGAGAAGAAATTATTTTAATTATTTTTTTTAAAGTGAATTTGTACGTGGTGGAAATGGTGCAAATATTAAATGTGGATCTTCATTTATTGAAGTTTTTACAACTACAAAATTTCAATTTAAAGGACTTTTTTATGTTCAAGGACATTGGTTAGAATCAGAATGTATTGGAATAATTGATGAAAATTTAAATAAAGGAAATGGAACAGAATTAGGTTTTTATTTTTTCTAAAATTTAAATAATTAATTTTAAAGTTTTACGTATTCCATTGGGAAAATGTGGTTTAGAACGTCAATTTTCTTCAAATCCAAAAGGTTATTTCTTTAAAGGTTCTGCAATTCTTCAATTTCACCCAAATTATAGAACTGGAATAGATAAAATTTGGAAAGTAAATATTTTTAATTAATTGAAAAATTTTGGGTATATTTTTACATTGATTTAACTTCTTTTTTTTTCTAAAATTGATATTTATTTTAAGATTTTATGTTTTTATCGAGATCATTCTTTAAATGAATCTTGGAAGGGAGGAGAAGATTCTGAAATTGAATGGCAATTAATTAAAGAACATACACAAAGAAAAGATCGAATTCCTTCTCAAATGCCTTGCAGTTATCGTTTAATTGCTGCAGAAAATATGGAACAAATGGTTAGACCACCTTGGGGAAATAATGCAGCAACAACTAGTACAACAGAATGTTTAACAAAATCATTTCCACTTACTTTAGGACAAAATGTCATTCACATTTGGGAATGTAATTCTGGTAATTATTTGTTTTCTAAAAATATTCCTTTATCTTTCTCAAAGATCATTTTGACGTTTACCAATCTTTTTTGATCAATTCTTGTTTTCTTGAACCATCAAAAAATGTTGAAACATCTCCGCAAATGTTAATAGATAAAAATGGGTTTATTTTTAATTTAAAAATTATTTTTAAATTATTTTTTTATAGTTGTTCAAAAGAGCCAACATTAATTGAAACACCTCAATATGTTAATCAATTAAAAGCTTTTTCAAAAGGTGTAGCTATTAAAAATATTGGAAATGAAACAACTATAAGGTTACGTTGTAATCTTCGATTATGTGATAGGCTAATGGGAGAATGTGAAGAAATTTTGGTAAAAATTTTTTAAAAATGTTTTTGTTTACAAAGTTTATATTTAGCCACCAAAATGTGGAACAGATGATCAACATTTAACAATAAAAGAAGAAAACAATGAAAACAATAATACAATTAATAATAAAAGAAAACGTAAACAAGTAAATATTTTATTAGAAGAGGAGAATAATTAAATATTTATTCTTTTAAAGTCAGGTTTTCCAGTATTAATTAGGCCATTAAATGGTGATGGTCCAGTACCTCCATTAGTTATGTTTACTAGTAAATTAATTTTATAATAAATATATTTTTAAATTTTTAAAGAAACATCTTCTTCTAGTAAAAGGAAAAGGCCTTCAATTATTGATAATAAAAGAAATTTTGTAGTTAAAGATGAATTAATTAAAGAAGAAAAAAAAGGAGAAAAATTAATAACAATAAAAATAGAAGAAAATAAAGAAGAGAAAATAACAGAGAAAATAAATCCTTTAACAACAACAATAATTAATAAATTAAATGAATTAATTAGGTAAATAAATTAATTTAATTTTTAAGAAAAATATATTAAAAGAACTAACAAAAAAAAATATATTTTTTTTTTTAAATTCTTCTTTTTATAATATTTTATTAGTACATCAACTAAATATCCTGAATTATTAACAACAAAAACAACAACAACAACAATTCCATTAATAGAAGAAATAATTAAAATAAAAAATAAAAAAATTAATGACAGAAGAAATGAAATTTCAACAGAAGAAGTTACTGGAAAATTAGATCCTTTTCAAGAAGAAAATGAAATTCAAAATGATGTAAATTTAATTAATAAAGAGGTAAAAGAAATAAAATAATTAAAAAATTAAAATTTAAGGAAATTATTTTGGATCCAGAATTGTTAAATGGATTAAATGAAAATGAAATGTTTGTAATTTCACAACAAGTAGAAATTAGAGAAAATGAAGAACAACAAGAAGGAGGAGGAAATAATTCTCAATGTAGTAGAAAAAAGAGAACAACAACAATGATATTAAATGGTGAAGGAAGAAGATATTATAATTAATTTTGGTAATTTTTAATCTAAAAAAAAAAAAAAAAAGAAATAATTGTCATAATAGCCACCTAAAAAATAAAACATCCAACAATGCCCCTTAATCACCGAAAATATTTAAACCTTATCCATCACGTAAACCAAAATTAAATTTTATAAATAATGAAAATAATTAATTAAATTATTTAAATATATATATATTTGTTTATTAAATAAAATTAAAAAAAAAACATTTTTAAAATAAATTTTTCTTTTATTTTTAGAAAAAAATCGAATCAAAAAAAAATTCTTTTTAAAACATTTAAATCTATGTATATCCAATTAATATTATTATTAAGAATGTTTGTTTAATATAAAAAAATATAAAATTAATTAAAAGTCAATTAAATTATAATAAGGCAATTAATTTTAATTAATTTAACCACATTTACATTTCTTTCTTTGTTGTTGTCTTCCTCCATTTCTGTCAAAAGTTATTGTCCCTCCACTACGTGAGTCACCTCCACTACCAGGATTTTGAGCATTTGAACGTAGTTTATTATCCAAAACCAATTCTGTTATGCATTGAAACATCTTAAAAATAAAGGAAAATTAATTGAAATAATAAATTGTTTTATTATTTTATAAATTAAACCAATCATTAAAATTTAAAACCTGTTCAACATTTAAATTCTCTTTGGCTGAAGTCTCAAAATAATTAATCTTAAAATTAAATTCTAAAAATAATTAAATAAAATTTAAACTTTAATAGAATCTGCAAATCGTTTAGCTTCTACTTCAGAAACAACTCTAGTTGGTTCATCCAATTTGTTGCCAACTTAAAAATAATTAAATTTAGAAGTTATAAGGCTTTAAATTTTGTTAAAAAAAAATCGAATAATTATTTTAAAAAATAAAACCAAGAATTCTCTGAACATTTTCACAATTTGTCTCAATTTCATGAAGCCAACGTTTAACATTAGAAAAAGAGTCGGGTGCAGTTACATCATAAACAACAACAACTCCATGTGTTCCTTTAAAAATTTCTTAATAAATTTAAATTAAACTCTAAATAAAACCTCTATAATAAGTAGAAGTAATTGTTCTAAATCGTTCTTGCCCTGCTGTGTCCCAAATTTGTAATTTTACTTTATAGCCTTTGACAGTTATTGTCCGAATTTTAAAATCAACTCCAATTGTGGTAATATAATTGGCTATAAATTTTTTAATTAGATAAAAGAAAACTTAATAATCTGATTAATCTACTATAATTTAAAAAAATGTATTTTTAAATAAATTTTGAGTACATTAAATGAGACAATGATGTCAAAAATTAACGTTATGGTTGAAGGAAATTTTAATATATTTAAAGAGAATAAAAGTTGAATAAAAATGTTTGAAAAATTTACCTGAAAATGTATTATCAGAAAACCTCAATAATAAACTACTTTTACCAACACCACTATCGCCAATTATAAGCAACTATAAATAAAATAAATATTTTTTAGAAAAATAAAACCTTGAAAAGATAGTCATAATCTCTTGATGGAGTTGTAGATTGAGAATTTCTCATGAAGTCTAAAAATATAAAATTACAAATTTAGGAAAAAGAAGCCAATTGTAAAACAAAATCATTAAAAAAACAGAATGCCAAATTATTTTTTGAGAAATTTCAAATTATTTTGGAAAATTTTTTTATTTTTTTTATTGTTCTTTATAAATTTTTTTTATTGTTTTTCTAATACATAGGATATTTAAATTTTAGAGCTTTTTCAATTAGTTATTTAATAATGTCATATGCTAGCTTAGTAAGGGTTCAAAAAGAATTCAAAGAAATTATTTTATGTAAAGAGGTTTATTATATTAATTTTTTAATTTATTTTTTTTAAAATTTAAGCTTCAAGAAATGGGAATAACTGTTGAGCCTGTGAATGAAAATATGAGTGAAATTAAAGGAAGAATTAGAGGTCCACCAGGTTATTTTTAATAGATTATTTTGAATACATATTATTTATCTTTTTTACCTAATAATTCTTTTAAAGATTTATTTTTCTTTTTTTGAATCTAATCTTTATCCAATTTTTAGACAGTCCATACGCTGATGGAACGTTTGTTTTGGTATTTAAAAATAAATGACTGATTATTTTGTTTATTTTAGGATATTAAATTACCTTATGATTATCCATTTCAACCACCTAAAGTATTTTTTTTTATTAATCACATTTTAAACATTTAATTATTTTTAGGTTAAATTCATTACAAGAATATGGCATCCAAATATTAGTTCTCAAACTGGTGCTATATGTTTGGATATTCTTAAAGACCAATGGTTGTTTTTAATTTTGTTTTAACAATAATATTTTTTAAGGGCTGCTTCTTTGACACTTCGTACAGGTTTTATTTTCTTTAATTAATTTAATTCTTTCTTTATTAAGTTTTGCTAAGTGTTCAGAATTTGTTAGTCTCTCCTGAACCTCAAGATCCTCAGGATGCCATTGTGGCAAAACAATATATGGCTGACATTGAACTTTATAATGTTAAAAAATTTGATTGAATGGAGATCTAAAATATTCTTTTTATTTAGAAGACTGCAAAATATTGGTCTCAACATTATGCAGGTGCTCCTGGAGAAAAAGACAAAGAAATGGTTAATTTAGTCAATAAATTACAAGAAATGGGTGTGGCACAGGTTTTTTTCTTTTTAATTCTTTAATTATATTAATAAAGGACTATGCAATTTCTTCTTTGAGTGGGCATAGTTGGAATCTTTCTAAGGCGACAGAGTCAATTTTTGATTAAATATTGATTTTTTATCTGTAACATAAATTGATTTATGTGACTATTATTTAATACCAAATCGATAAAATTGTTTTTTTACCGTTTGTCTGGTATTTTTTAAAAGTTTTATTAGCTAAAATTTTTTTATCTCATTTAATTTTTATTTAAAAAATACATTAAAAAAGAAAAGTTTCTAAATTCTATTTAAATGTCTTCTAATCAAACAATAACAACTACAAAAGAAAATGGAAAGGATGAACCTACTAAAAAAGTTTTACGTCCCTGCTGCGTTTGCAAAGAAACAAGAATGGTTAAAATAAAATTTAAAATTAATTAAATCTGTCTAAATGTTTAGGGACGTGATGAATGTATAATATTAAATGGTGAAGAAAAGTGTGGTGCATTAATTGAAGCCCATAAAAAATGTTTAAGAGAATATGGATTTGAGATGTGAATATAAGAAAATAGAGGTTTTTAAAGATAAAAAATTAAGTCTTATTTTTTGTTTTATTTAAAATTAAATAGATTTTTTTTCTCAATATTAAATGTTTTTTGTTTTCATCCTCTAAATCAATTTATTACAAAAACATAAACTCTTCTCTAATATATTTATAAGTAATGCAAATTTTAATTAATTTATTTTAACACTACACATAATATTTATATAAGACAATAATAACAATAATATATCGATAAATAAGAAACAATTATTAATTTATTTATACAGATATCTATTTCATTGGAGATGTATTTGTTGATGATATTAAACTAGCAGAGGAAGAAAATGCCTTTGGTGAATCGTCTTCCTTTTCATTATCATTCCCTCCCTTCTTTTTCCAACCAATATTTGACGTTGCATTTGAAGTTCCTTCTTTGTTGTCTGTACTAGTCAGAAACTCAAATTTAGGCAAAGCTGGCATATTTCCTAACCGAAACTAAAAGAAAAAAAATAATTTGATTTTTTAAAATAATAAAAATTTGCCTGAAAGACTGTATCAGCTTTTTCACTCTTAGGCTCCACTGTAGATGTGCTTTCACTTCCAGTTGAGAGAGATGAACTACTTTCGCTTTTCTTCCTGAAAAAATTTTGCTAAAATAAATTACAAAAAACTCTCACTTTTTAGAAGGTTTTTTCTTCTTATCCTTTTTTTCTTTCTTCTTTCTTGTCTTCTTCTCACTCCTCTTTTCCTTTTTACTCGGACGTTCTTTCTCATCTTTGTCCCCTACCATCATAACCGGCAAAATAGAAATTTTTGGAGAACTTCTAAAAATTTTGTGTTCTAAGGAATTTATAGCTTTAATAGACTTACGTAATTGGTTCAGGTTCTTTTGCTGATGGATATGGTGGAGGTGTTGGGGTTGGTAGAGGGGGAGGAGGTGGTGGTGGTGGCGGAGAAGGTGCAGGTGTTGGAGGTGATGGAGTCGGAGGAGGTGGTGGTGGAGGCAACTGTTGTGGTGGCGAAGGAGGAACAGACTGTGGTTGTGGCATAGGATAAGGTGGTGGAAGAGGATACGGCGGTAGAATAATCTGTTGTTGAGGAACTGATGGTTTTTCTGCTCCTTTTTTACGTCGATTCTCTTTTAATTCTTTCAATAACATAAGTGATATAGCATCCCTAACCTTATCTCTAAAAGACAAAAATTTTTACTAGAAAATGACTCCCAAAACTAACTGTTTCTGAACCACAGGAGGAGGTGAAGGCTCCTTCTTTTTTTTCTTCTTATGCTTCTTCTTCTTAGATGACACTTTTGAAGGTGGAGGTGAAGGTACTGGCACTGGTTGTGGAACATACACAATTTTTGTAATTACTTTTGTCTCTTCCTTCTTTTTCTCTTTATATTTCTTCACACAACAACAAGCAACGCAACAATTGATGATTAGAATAAAACTGATAAGTACAAGAATACCAATCCCTGCTAACAACACCCAAACTGGCCAATAAAAGCATTTATTGTAAATGAATTCATCAATGTGATCCATAACATTTTCCCATTTGTCTCCAAAACCTAAAAAATTTAGTTTTAAAATTTTTATAAAAAAATATACTTACCCATTTTTGTTCTAGCAGCAGAAGCAAGAAAACGAAGATATTACTAACTGATGGAAGAAAAACTGATAAGATAAAAGATTTAAGCTTTTATATGAAAAACAAATTTTTAAAATTATTTAAAGTTATATTTTAATTACGGTATTATTTAATAGCCGGTTGATCGCGAGTGAATAATTTCTTTTTTCGTTTTTAGCTCTTCTATTTATGAAAACCAAGGTTTTTTTTAATATTTTATTCGAATATTATTTTATTTTAGGCAAATTTTTTCCATGATAAATCTAGGATTCTTGACACGACTACAATTTAATTTTACCATGATAAAAGCTTCTTAGGTTGGAGAAATTCATTTTTGAAATTTTTTAATTACAAATAAATTTGTTTTAAAATTTTACTTTATTTATATTTATTTTATTTATAAAATCTTTTAAATTATTGATATTTTCAAAAGAAATTGTTTGAATTTACAAACCTTTTTTTTCATTTATTGTTTCATTTTTTAATTGTCTAGTGTTTAAGTTTTTTAAATGTCTATAATTGAATCAAATCGTAGAAAAGTGAAATTAAAAAATGATGGATTCCTTTATGTTTTTGACAGAGTAAATGCAAACAAAACAATTAAATTTTGGAGATGTGAATTAAAAGATGAATGTAGAGGAAGAATTCATACAGATATGGAAAATAATTTTCTTAAAATGATTACTGAACATACACATGAAGCAAATATTTCAAAAGTTGAAGCACTAAAGATTGTTACTGCAGTAAAAAGAAGAGCTGTAGGGTATGAAGAACCTCCTGCGCAGATTAGGGCAAATGTAATAACAAATTGCAATATTTCTTCACCAGTTCTTGCACAGTTACCTAGTGCTAATAGCATTAAAAAGGTTTTTTAATTTTAATAATTAGTTTGGGTTATAATTTTCTATTAGAGTAGTATTGATAATATTAATAATTTAGATTATCAAACGTGCTCGTAAAGAAAAGGTCGAAACTCCTCGTATTCCAAAACAACCAATAATTAAACAATCTGTAAATGATATAATCATTAATGCTGAATATCAAGCTTATGAACGTATTGGTGTAACTGAAGGCGGTCATTTTCTTGCAGATTCTAACTTTAATCACACTGTCGAACCACAACAATTGTTTATTTATATTTTAATCGTTTTTATTTTTTATTTTTAGAGATCATTTATATGCAGAATCTTCAAATTCCCAATCAATTTTAAAACCAGAAACTCCTATAAAACCAAAAATCTTGACAAATCAGGAACTTTTTACTCGAAGCTCAACTGGAGGTATTTATTAATTGTATTAATATTTGATAGTCCTAATACCTTAATTTAAATTTTTAGTGATTATTACTGAATAACTTTCTGTACTAAAATTCATTAAATTCTTTTTTAGAATCATCTAAACTCCTCTTGAGTAAACGTAAAAAAGAAAAGCTTGAACTCAATGGATTTGTTTATATTTTCGAAAAATACAATGCAATTGACACTATAAAATTTTGGAGATGCGAAAGGAAGAATAAATGCCGTGGAAGAATTCATACTGATCCAGATAATAATTTTTTAAAAATGATTGCTGAACATACTCATGAAGCTATTTCTATGAAAGATGAAGCTATTAGGAAAATAAAACAAGATCAATTAGATATTGATGATTCTTTTAATGAAAGTATTAATGATACTAAAAAGGTAATTAAAATTAACTAATTTTACTTTCTCCCTTTATTTAAAAATTTTTACGGATTAAAAATGTTTAAACCTTCCTTTTTTTAATTAAATATTTTTTAGAAAATTAAAAAAATCCGTAAACGAACAAAACAACTCCCTCCTGTACCAAATTCAGTAGAAGAACTTGAAATTCCACAAGATTATCAAATTTATTTTCGTTTTGACGGAGCTGAAATTGAACGATTTCTTCTTGCTGATTCAGGAATGTTTAAATTAACAGATGATCAAACAAAACAACATAGGTTAATTAAAATTTTATTTTTAAAATTCTCTTAATATTTTAGAATTCTTATTTTTTCAAAAGCATCAAATTCCACTTGGGCTAATTCTATGTATGAGATATTTGCGGATGGTTCATTTGTTGTAACTCCTCCTCCTTTTGTTCAAATTTATGCATTACTTACAAGGTAATAAATTTATTTATTTATTTTTTTTTTTATATAGGAGAGGAAAATGGATATTTCCAATTGCTTATTGTCTTTTAACTGGTAAATCTCGTGGTATTTATGAACGAATGTTTTCAATGATTAGAGATTCATGGCCAGAATTTAACCCGTCTTTAATGTCACTTGACTTTGATCAGGCAGTCATTGATGCTGTTAAAACTGTTTTTCCAAATATTCGTCTATATGGATGTCTTTTCCATTTATTTCGTAATATTCGAAATCAACTTGCAAAAGAAGATCTTATTCAGGTTTAAATTTTAGTAAAAATTAATTTTAAAAGAATTATTTAGAAATATAGAAGTGATCCAATTTTTGCTGAATGTGTAAGAATGTTTACAGGCTTAGCTTTTGTTCCTGTTCAACATTTAACTCATGCAATTCAACATTTGAATGCTGCTATTTTACCTGAATTAGGACAATTTATTGGATGGTTTGAATTAAATTATTTTTATTAATTAAATTGAATAAGGTTTTTACTTAATTATACTGGTGTCCCACTTCCTGACGGAACTTTAACTCGTGCAAAATTTCCAGTTGAATTTTGGAATGTTTACGAAAGAATGATCTATGATTCTGAATATATTAATGTTGAATTTGCTTATCGTCATCTACATACAATTTTTAGCTGTGCAAATCCAAATATTTGGAGATTTATTGAAGTACTTAGAAATGAACAACGTGCAAGGGATACGGATTTTGAACACTTTTTAATGGGGGAAGATCCACCACAGAAAAAGAAACGTTATATTCTTGCAGAAAGGAGAATAATGAATTTACTTGAAAGGTTTGATCCTAGAAATATTACTGAATTCTTGAGAGGAATTGCTCAAACAACAGTGGATCAATAATTATAATTAATTGATAATATTATTTAATATCTAGTTTTATTAATAATTCATTGATATAGTACTAATTAATATGACAATTAGATAATGAGAGAAAATAGTCATGTATTCTTTAATTTTAAAATTTAAATAAAAAATTTTGTTTTCAAAGTACGGAGCTCCCCTAAGTTATGTATATAACAATGAATTGTTTTCAAGATTTTTATATTGTTTTGTATATAGAATATTTACGCTTCAGTTTATACATATAATGGCTCTTTTTCTTCCCGAGACTAAAAAATCAACTAGTAAAATTTTCTAAAAATAAAATTCAACATGATTATTTCATTAATAATGAATTTATCACTTTATTTTAAGGACAAAATAAATTTAAAAAATTTCTTAAAACTACAAATAATTAATTTTAAACCTAATCCAAATTATAGCAACTATCATCGTTGTCAATATATATCACAACATCATCCTCTCCTCCTTTAAGAATTGTCAAAATTGGGCAGGAGCCCGAGTAGAGTGGTCAAAACAGTCGGACCAAATAGTCGCAAAGAAGTATTAACTATTCGCAAGGGCAAATGTAAATAATATAAAAGGCATCATTAATTTGATCCAGTTCCATTTTAAACATTTTGTAGTGTTTTATTTTTTTTCAATTTAATGTACCTTTACATTCATTTTTAATAATCCTTTAGAATCGAACACCCTTGGGGTTGATTTAAATAAAAAATTTTAGCAAAACTATTTTTAATAAAAATTTCAATAATACAACTTTTATTCTTAGCGTTACACGAATTAGCCGCCGTTGTTTGTAGGCTTGGTTTTTGATAAATAAACTAGTACAATTCGAAATTTATAAATATGAGTTCTGATACATTGGAAGATATTTCACTTGCACCCGAAACATTGGCAATTCTTGATGAATTTTTTATAAAGAAGAACTTAGAAGATCTTGATTCAATCAGTGAAGATTGGCAGGTTAATCATAAAAAATGAGTAAAGGGACTTTAGTGTTTTAATATTTAATTAAGTGGCTGGCATTATTGGCGTTTCTTTTAATTATCAATTTTTTGCACAGTTGAGTCAATTTTGGTATACTGATGAAACATCTCGTCAGATAGTTAATGAATGTATTTGTTCATTGGAAGGAGAAACTTCAAAGAGGATTGCTTGTATCTCTTGCCCTTCTTTAATTAAACATTTTATTGAAACTGAGGTTATTATTATTTAATATTGCTCTTATTGTTAAATTGTTAACTAAAATTTTTTTTCCCGAACGATTGTAATTTAAGACTTATAAATTAAAATTTAGCAATTCCAACAAGGACAAATTGAAGTTAAATTGTTTGAATATGATATACGTTTCCAACATCGATATCCAACTTCATTTATCTTTTACGATTACAAAGAACCTTTAAATATTGACAATCATTATTCTGGATATTTTGATTTTGTTATAGTTGATGCTCCTTTCCTCTCGGAAGAATGTTTTGATAAAGTTGCTCAAACAATCAGAATGCTGGCAAAACCTTCTTTTAAGTTAATATTCTGTACAGGCACAATTATGGAAGATTTATTGCGAAGTCTTTTTATTTTAAAAAAGGCTGATAATTTTAGGCCAGAACATAAGAACAATTTAGCTAATGATTTTTCTCTTTTTCTTAATTATAAATCAAAGAATATTTTTTGAATAAATTTTTTAAATAAATTATTGTATTTTAATTATTTCTAAATTATCTTTTTTATCTCTAAAGTTTCTAATTTTTCAACCAATTTTCTATTGTTTTAGCTTTTCCAAAATGTATCCTGCATGTGGTCAGCCTCAATGGTCAGAATTGCTTTGCTGTTTGAAATGCAAATCTGTGAGTTTTTTATTATTTTTTCGAATTAATTTTCTTTGCAGGTTTTCTCTAATGATGTCCTCCCGGTGAATCTTGGTTGTGGGCACCTAATGTGTACGAATTGTACTAAAATTAAAAATGTAATTTGTCCTCTCGATAAGGTTTATTTATTTCTTTTTATTGTAATATTTTTTTAATTTAGAATTCAGTAGCTTCTTCTACGAGGTTTCATTATATAAATGGACCAATACTAGCCATTGTTTCTGGTAAAAAACAAAATGAATTAGATCGGCTTAATGACACATTGCGGTCATTTAATGGTAAAAAAGGATGCAACAATTTAAATGAAATTGAATCAATTTTATATTCATTAACTGAATACTTGTATAAAGTTAACTCAGAAAGAGGAGCAACAGTTTCTAGTAATCGAATTTCTAGAACTATTCAACGCAAGTTGCTTTCATTACTTTGTGCAAATTTATTAAGAGAGGATGGTAGAGAACAAATAGTGCAAACAATTCGTTCTATGGGCGAAAGAATTATTTCTGAACTTGTTCTACATATCCAAAGTAATTCAAACTTGTCTTCAAGTTTATGGAATGCTGTACGTTCTAGAGGATGTCAATTCCTCGGTCCAGGTTGTTTTTTGTCATTATAATATATTTTTAATTTTTTTTTATTGTTAGCTTTGCAAGAGGATGTTTTGAAATTGGTAACACATATGTTGGGAACTGGTGTATCAATTCAGAGAAAAACGTAAACATTTTAATGTGATCTAACTATTTTATAATTTAGGCTTGTTATGTACGTTGTTCAAGAATTACAAAAAGATTATCCTCATATTTCTAAGACTTGTGTTGGACACGGTTGGAATTTTGATTTTATTATTATCTTATAATGTTCTTTTGACATTTTGTTTTTTATTTAGTTGTTCAACTTCTTTATCGTGCCAGTTGTTTTAATGTTATTATAAAACTGTTTAACTTATTTTTTAATTAATTTTAGGTAATCAAACGGGATGGTCAGTCTTCTTTAATGAACCTTAAAGAACAATTTCGTGATTATCATGCATTAAGAGCTGAACATGATGCACAAATTGTTCAAATTGCAATGGAGGCAGGCTTGAGAATTTCTCCAGATCAATGGTCTTCTCTGCTTTATGGTTATTTTTTAATTTCTTTTTTATTTAATTCATTTATTAGGTGATACTCTCCATCGTTCACATATGCGTATTTATTTTTTGAATATTTTCTTTTTTAAATTAATATAGAGTCAATTTGTGATCGTCTAAGTCAAAATTCTTTATCTTGTGCAATAGAAGAATTACGTAAATTAGTTGATCAACAACAGAACGAAAAGGAATTGTTTGATATTTTAAATATTTTTGGACCGTTTGAAGAATTAGTCGCTTTTTTAGATAATAGTTTGTTTTTTTTTATTTAAAATCATTAATTTATTTAATAGCTCCAGATTTGATTGTGAGTAATATGGAAAAGCCATTGCGTCAGTTGAATTCGATTCTTGAAATTTATTCGAAATTTGTTCAAAGGTTTGAACTTTTACTATTAAATAAAGGGACTTTTTCTTAAGTTAATTAGTTTTGAACTATTTTTTTAACGAATAAATATTTTAGTCGTAATTTGGAGCGAGAACGACGCCTAGAATCGGCTAACAAAGAAAATCAACAGTACAATAATGATGTCCGCCGATCATTACATCCTTTCAAGAATTGCCGTCCACCTCAACTTTGGAGTCCTGCACCGTCTGTTGAAGTTGATGCTCGTCCACCACCTCCTTCAATTCCACTTATGGCACAACCACCTAGTTTGGCCAATTATCTTGTAGAATCAGCTTTTATGCCAATGGGATCTCCTCCAAATTTTATTTCGCCTCCATTGGCTCCTCCTCTTAATCTTTCTCCGAATCGTATCTTTCCTATTGGAGCGATGAACTGTGGCGAAAGAAATTGTTTAATCGGTTCTCCACAACGTGATTCACTTGGTAATATTTTTAGAATTAAACTAAAAATTAAATTTATTTTAGAGAGTTTATCAGCTACATTTTTACCTGTTTTGCCTGTCCCTCCTCCAGTTGCTCAGAGAGTATTACTTAAAATATTATATTTTATTTAACTCTTATTTTTAGATAGAATCATCTGATCCTCTACCAATTTCGACCACACCTTTCATTTTAAATCAATCAAGCAGTCCTACATTATATAATGGAAGTGGACCATCATTTATTGTCTTTGGTAATTCTAATGCAGAATACAATAAGGTTAATTAATTATAATTAGTATTTCCTTTGTTTTATGAGAATGTTTTTTACAAACAATTAATGGGAATGTTACTATATTTTTAATTAATAATAATAATTACTATTAAGCTGAAATTCATATTAATTGTATATCCTATTTAGCTTGAAAACAACTCTTCAACACCTAATTTTAATAATCAAACTGCCACAGTTAACAACGGAAATAATGGCAGTGTCTTATTTTCCTCATCTCCTCCAACATATCATTTTGGTTCAAATAACCTTGTTCAAGTTCCTCCTTCACAATTTTCTATTCCAATTCAACCACAACAATCACTCATTCTTTACGGGTCTACTCCGCCTAATCCTTTTACTTTTGGTTCACCACCAGCCTTGTTTCCACATTGGTTTATTTTTCTTTTCCTTTTCTTTTTATTTAAATTTTAGGGTTATGCAAATGGACACAACAAGTGGAAATTTTACTGGATTACTTAGTTTTAATACTAATAATTCAACTTCTGGTGGTGTTACTTCTTCACATTCATTTCAACAATTGGATGAAAATTTTGAGCTTGAAGAAGGAGAAGTTAGCCGTAAAAGTTCTGATGAAAAAGTGTATGTTTTTAATTTGAAAAATGATTTAAAAAACTGACAATCATAAAGGGAATTGAGTTATTTATGCCAAACAAAATAGTTTATAATTTCTCATAAATTTAAAAAATTAATGACAAACAATTTTTGGTATTACAAAAAGTCGATTTTCTTAATTTTTTAGAAGACACCGCTATCCATCTCGCCCAATTTCTATGTTGGACGTTGACGATAATAAAACTGAATGGTAATTTTCAGCTTTTGGGAGACATAAACAAACTCGTTTACAAGAAGATAATAACAAATAAAATGTCTTTTATTGAAGACAAAATTCTCAATCTTTTTTTTTTAAATAATTATTATTTCTTTTAATTAAAAAATGTTTTTCTTACAAAAAAAAAAAGTATTATTCCTTTTATTCATTTTCTTGTGTTAATCTACTAGTGTTTTTTTTTAAATTAATTATTTATAATAGTCATCAAAAGTTTTCTTAATATTATTACAATTTAATATTCGTATCGGATATTATTAAAATATATATTTATTCGTATCGAATAAACATATTAACCTATTAAAATATTTAACATAACACTTAATTATTAATTCTTTAAATACTTTAGCATTTTTGAATTTTATTAATTCTAAATTTTCTTTTTTCAGTCATGTTGCTTTTACTGTGGCATCAAGTGTGCTTAGTACTTCTAATTCTAATTATTAATTCTACATTTAGTAGAATTTGACGATATTTTTTTCGTTTAATAACTTTATATAAAATGTTAATATTTATGTCAGCAGGTTTTTTTAATTAAATAAAATTGTTTATTATATATCTTATGATATTATTATTAGATCATTTAATAAGCCGGCTGCCATTTTAGTTTATATTGTTTTTTTTTTGTTGTCATTTTTTAAAATAATAAAAAGGTTTATTTTCTGATTAATTTTTTTTTGATTAAAGCTTTCAATTAATATTTCATTTAATTTTTCTTAAAATTTGTTTTTCAATAGATTGTTTATAAAAATGCGCTCTGGGCCAAACAATTCGCAACAAAATTTATTGACAAAAGCCCAGTTAGAGGAACAACAGCAGCAGGTTATTTTACTCAGAGAATTGGGACTTAATTGGCCGTCTCTGCTACAAAGTGCTAGTCGAGGCAATTTTCAACAACAACAACAGAATGAGCTTATAAAGCATTTTTCTAAGTCTCAGCAGCCCCAAAGTTCTTACTCAAATATCCAACATCAGGTTTATTGTTACTTTTTTATGTATATAAAAAAAATTCAAGCGTGAATTAACACCAAAAAGACCGTCTCTGATTCAAGATTTTGGTCAGAGTAACATGCCACAGAATTCTCGTTATTCGTTAATACAGCCTCATCTCCAGCAAGCGCAGGCTCAATCTAGCAGCATAGGAACTTCACAATCTTCTGACACTTCTTATTTGACAGAAGAAGAGGAAAAATTGAAACGTCATTTAGCTGAAAAACTTGCGAAAATTGACCGTGAGAAAACTCAATCAGCTGCAATGCAAAAAAATGCTGAGAAAAAGGCGAAAAGCTGTGAGAAATTGTTAGCAAAAGCTTCACAAGAGCCTTCTTTTATTTCAGCTATGGAGAATGAAGATAATGATGGTATTTTTTAAAATTAATTTAAGGTAATATAAAGTTTTTCTTAGATGAGAATAGAAATGGTCAGTCAGCCACTGATGCTCTTATCAATCGAATTTATGCAGAAAATAGACGAAAAGCAGCCGCAGCAAATCCATTACCAGCACTTAATCCATCAGAAAATGTATAATTTAAAATATTCAATTATTAAATTTTTATAATTTTAGAATCGTCAACTTATGCAAGAAGATGCCATTCGACTTAAAGAAGAATATGAACGTGGACTTCAACTTTTGCCTGATTTGATAAAAGCAATGAAAATTCAACGGGAAAAACGTCAAGGCATTATAGAACAAAAAAGAATTGTTTATGAAGAATTATTGAATAATTGGGAAAAGAAAGTAATTGCTCATGAAAAAAATAAAAAGAAATTGGCTAGAGATATAAAACATAGAGAGGTTTTTATTTTAATTTCTAAAATATTTTAATCCGTCAAAAACTTTATTTAATTTTTGGGTTAATTCCTGTTCTATTAGAATTGAATGGATTTATTGTTAAAAATTAATCTGTCCAAAGATCTTTAAAATAAATTTAGATATTTGAAAAAACGTTTGTCGAACTTCGTAAAATGCGTGAAGAAAAGGAGCGAAGCAATCGGGGAGTTGAACGTATTCGATTTTCTTTGGCACAAGGAGGAATTGCTAACATTCCTCCATTGACTTCTTCAAGTAATGGAACATCACAAATAGGAGAAGATCAAATGGAAATTGATCAAGAAAATCGTCAAGAAGTAAAAATAATTAATTTTTAAATAAGTTTTAAACTAAATTTTTAGTTGTTTGCTAATAAACAGGGCGATGTAGACGAAAAAGTTTTTTCTAGTTGTGTTGTTCCTCCAGTTTATTCTAATCGTCCAAGACGCTTTTTTGATAACAGGTTTCTTCTATTAATTTAATTATCATAAAATTATTTTAAATTTTAGAAATGGAATTGTTGAGAATGCTCTTGCTGACTCTCGTTCTCAATTAGAGGCTTTTCAAATTGCCTGGTCTGATGCGGAAAAGGCTGTTTTTCTTGAAAAAATTTATGTTTATGGGGTATTTTGTTATTTTTTTTTCTCAAATTTATAAATAAATTTAATTAGAAAAACTTTTCTGCAATAGCAGCATTTTTGCCATTAAAAAGTGTTAAAGATTGTGTTTACTTTTATTATATGACTAAAAAGCGAAACAATTATAAAGCTAAATTTAGTAGAAGACGAAAGAAGTTGGGAAGACAAGGGTTTATTTTTTTTTTTTAATTTAATATTTATTTTTTTAATAGTTATCGTCCTCCAGTTATGCCACGATTTGGTGATACTAACGAAAATTTGGAAAATTGTTTGATTATTTTTTGATTCTTAAATAAATATTTAAATTTTAATTTTAGATGGCCGTGGATGTACATTTGTAGAATGCCTTCTTTGTGATTCACGCATTCTTGTTCTAGAATCGTTAACCCAAAGACAATCTCATCAATTTGAAGAATTCTTAACTAACTCTAATTTTGATTCTACAGGGGTTGGAAGTCTTGGAGAAGATATTTTTTCACAACAAGAAAAATACCAGGAAATGCCAATTTGTACAAAATGCCAAACATTAGCACAAAGGAATCGAACACTTAATAGATGTCCTTTAGGTAGTTGTGTTTGTTTTGGTGGGAAAAGGAAAATGAAGCCTTCAAGGAATATTCCAGAAAAATTTGGGACACTTAATGCTGATCAAAAACGTTTTCTTATTAACAGGTTTTTATTTTATTTTTTTTAAATTTAATATTATATTTAGATTAAAAATACCTCCTTCTTCAAATAAATGTTGTACAAATTGTTTTAAAAGGATTTCAAAAGATATTGAAGATGTTTATATTCTTTCAAAATTTATTTTTTAATTTTCTTTTTTTTAAGCTTTTACTTGGTGAATTAAAATCTGAATTTAATGAATTTAAAAAACGTTCAACAATTAGAGAAGAAAGAGGAATTGATGAAGAAGAAGAATTAATTAAACATAATATTGGAGTTGATGGACTTGGAATTAATAAAGTATGGCCTTCAGAAGGACAACCACCTTTTAAAGAATTAAAATTAGATGAAGAAATAGAATTGGATGAAGAAAGTCAAAGGTTAATATTTATTTAAAAATATTTAATAATTAAATTTAATTTTAAAGTTTAATGAAACTTAAAAAAGAATTAACTGAACAAGAAGAGTTAATTGCAGAAGAACGACCTTCACTTGGTTCTATTACTAAAGGTTTATTATTATATATATTTTCTAATAAAAAATTATTTAAATAATTTTAGGAACTCCTAACCGACCAAGAAATTTACTTATTGAGACTTCTTTATCACAACCAAATACAGAAATTAATAATATTGATTTATTAAATGCTACTAAACAAAAAACAATTCAAGGTTTTTATTTTGATTTTTAAATTAAAAATTATTTTTTAGATCTTTTAACTCAATTTACTATAGCTAATGCAAGTAATGATTCTATTAAAGCTTCAGAATTAAATATTCAAATAAATAAATTACTTGAAACTTTTCCAATTGAATTATTATTTAATAATTTTCAATCACAACAACAATTTTTTGGACAAAATAATAATATTTCTGAACCTTCTTTACCTATTAAAGAAGAAATAATAACTGTTAAATTATCTAATGAATTACCGCCACCTATAATTAATGTACAACAACAGATAAAGAAAGAAATAATAAATGATAATTTAAAAAGAAAATCAGGTTAATTAATTTAATTAATTTTTAATTTATTTAAAGGTTTGGCAAATGTTCTTCTTCCTTCTCCTGTTATTACTACTACAACAATTACAACAACTACTACAACTAATACATTAGATAATTCAATAAATCAAAAATTTGAAGAAAATTTAATTAGAGGTATTTCTAAAAGTTTTTCTTCTTCATTAAATTCACTACAAAATAAAGAAAAATCAAAATCACCACAAAATAATATTGTTATACCAATTATTGAAAAACAACTTTTAGAACAACAACAACAAACTACTACTAATTTAATAAATAGTACAGAAATAACAAAAACTGATTTTGTACAAGAAAATCTTTCTTCATGTTATGAATCACTTTCTGATGACAGTAATGATGATGAAATGGAAAAAAATAAAAATCAAAAAATGGAAGGAAAAAATAAAATTAATGAAATAGAAATTGGAATGAATGGTTAATTAAATATATTTTAATTTAATTTAATTATTTTTAGTTAAAATTTTAACTTCACAAATTAAATCAAATTCTACAAATAATAATTCTAGTAATAATAATAATAAATCTTCATCTTCTTCAAATCCTTTACCTACATTTTTTTCACTTTTTGATTTTATGGATGAAGGAGGAAATGAAAAAGAGGAAGTAATAAAAGAATGTTTAGAAGAAGAAATACCTGGAACTTCTTCTTCTCTTTCTAAACAAATTTCTTCTATTATTCCACCATTTTCTTCTTCAACTTCTTTACCTCAATCATCATCATCATTATCTTCACAACAAAAACAACAACAACCAACAATTTCTAATTTTTTCCAAACAATTTCAACAGTAAAAAAGACTGAAAATGAAAAAGAAATATGTAAAGAAGAATGTCTTTATGAACCTCTTTCTTCTGATGAAGAGACATAAAAATTATATATAAAAAATAAAATAAATAATTAATTTTAAATAAATTTAAAATAAATATATAATTAATTTAAATAAATTTATAAAAATATTTAAAATATTAAATCTTTTTTAAATATTTTTTGTATTAATTTGTTTTGAATTTATTTTAAATAATTTTCCCTCCTTCACTTTTTTTTTGCTAACTAAAACATCATTTTATAAAAAAAAAAAATATATTTTATTTCAATTTTTTTTTGTTTTCATTAATATATAATATATACTTTTATATATATTTAAAAAAAAAAAAGCAATTGAGTCAAAGAAAATCTTTTTATTACTAATTAACTTTAAAAAGAAAAACTTGATGGTTGACGTTAAAAAAAAAACAAAATTTACATAAAAGAAAATTTGATTTTCCTTTTTTTATTTTTTTACTCAAATTACATTATTTATTTTTCCTAAAGAAAATATTATTATAAGGTTATTACTACATACATAGTAATAAAATAAATTTTATTAATATAATTTTTATAAAAATAGAAGCCATTTTTATTAATTTATTTATTTACTAGATTTTTAAATAAAAAGAAACCTTTTCCGTTAATTTTTTTTTATTTCCGGTTTTCATTTAAAAAAAAAAAATTTCATTTAAACTTCAAGGAATTAAATTGTTTTCTATAGCTTTATGTTTTAAAAAAAAAAATTATTAAAATAATATTTATATGTAGGAAATGTTTATATTTTTAAAAAATAAATTTTTAAATAATTTTTATTTTTTTTTTTTCTAAATTTTTAACTTTTTCAATTTAAATAATTAAAAAAAAATTAATTATAAAATTCATTTATTTTTTTAATTAATTACGTATATTATAAAGTAAATTATAATTCACTTAATTTTTATTTAAAAATTAATCAAAAATTCATAAAAGAATATTTATTTATTTAAATATTCTAATTTAAAATTTCCGCACCTTTTCTTTTTTTAACGTCAGGTGTTTTTATATTTTATTTAACCTTTAAAAAAATTAAATAATAATAATTATTATTTATTAATTTATCAATATTTCCGGTATTTTTTATTTTTAAAGTTTTGTATTTTTCTTTACGTATTTTTTATTAAAATATTTTCTTTGATTTTTTTTTTTATCTGTCCATTTGTATTTAAATTAAATATATAATAATAATCCTTTCTTCTATTTATGGCACAAATAAATAATATTAAAAAAAAAGTAATAAAATAATTCTTATAAAAAAGACAAACTAACCAACTCATCATTCATTCATTTATTAAAATGTCATATTTATTTAAAATAATTTTTTTTTGTTTGTCGTATATTTAAAAAGAAAAAAAAATAATCTTTAAAAATTTAATATATTTATTTAGCTCATTTAAAAAAAAATGTTTTTTAAAATATTTTTATTAATAATTAACTTTTATTTAATTAAATATATTACTGCAGAATGTTCTCAATTAATAGATGGAATTAGTTTAAATTTTGTTAATCAAAAGGGTATAAACCTTTTGAAATCAGAAAGTGAAAGATGCTTAAATATGTTAACTTGTGATGTTCTTTCTGCACCTTCTGAAGTAAATAAATAATTTTAAAAAAAATTAATTTATTTTAATTTTAAAGACAATAGTTGAATGGATATATAATGGAAAAATTGTTTATTCAAATTCGGCAGAAGAATTTAACTTAATAGAGGAAAAAAACAGAAATCAATTAGGTTTAAGTGAAACAAGTCACAGAATTTGTTTTCATGATTTATTAGCTTCAAATGGGGGAAATAAAAAAAAGAAAAGATCAATTTTTGGATTTGAAGCAGATATTCGTTGTCGGGTTAGATTGGCCTGTAATCCTTTAATGACTATAGAAAGTGAACCTTTTGATTTATTAGATTTATCTTCTCCTCCTTCTACTCCTCTTTCAATAAAAATTGGAGGTTTTCTTTAAATTATTTAAAAAAATAATTTTTATAGAAGGAAAAGAAGGAAAAAGACGAAGAAATCGTTCACTTAGAACAGCTCCCTCAATATCATTAATAACTTCTTCTAGAATGGAAATTGCTGGAAGTATAATTAAATTAATGTGTAAAGCTAATGGAGATCCTGAACCAAAAATTGATTGGAATTTAATTGCTGTTGATGGAAATGAATTGATAATGCCTCGGTCAATAGAAGAATATCCATTTATTACGGTAATTAATATTTTAAATTTTTTGGTCAGTTCAACGCCAAGTCATTTAAATGGCCTTTTAACGCGAATTATTTTCCTATAAAGAAAAACAATTTTTTATTTAAGGATTTAAATAATGGAGATCTTCTAGTTGATACAAAAATGACTGAACATGCATCCTTTACACTTCAATGCCGAGCTTCGAATTGGTACTATTAATTCTTTAAATAATTAATTTTATCATTTTTTAGTTTTGGTAATGATTTGGCTACATCAACAGTAATTTTATTAAGGGATTGAAATTGTTAATGAAATAAATATATAAAAATTGATTTGTGTGTAAATTAGGGAAGCTATAAAAAAAAAAGAAAATTTAAAATTGTTTTTAAAAAATAAATTATTTAAATATTTTATGGCTTCCCTATTTTAATATTTAAAAATCATTATGTCCATTTATTGTGAATAATATAGAAAAAAAAAGGGAAATTGATTAAACGTATAATATTTAGATACAGGATATATTTTTATTATATTAAAAAAAAAATTACAAAAATTACAATAAAATATTTGTTGCTAAAGGCAAGTATTGTTCAATTATTTCTTTATTATTTTGTTCAGTAAATAATTTATTTCTAAACCTTTCTAAAAGATCCTGTGCTGAAGGCCTTTGTTCTTGATCATGAATAAGTGATTCATTAACAAGTTCGTGTAAATCAGAAGAGAATTCTCTTTCAAAAATTTCTGAAAATGTTTTTAAATTTAAAAAGTTAAAATAAAAATTAAAAAATTATTTAATAAAATTACCTGATGTTTGTGAATCCATTAAAAAAGGTGTAGTTCCTCGTAATTTTTCATATAAAATTCTTAAAGGTTCCATCACCATTTCAGCAAAAGGAGCAGTTCCATTAGATAATTCACATAAACAAATTCCAAAACTATAAATATCAGAAAGTGTTCCATATCCATTTAAATCTTGTCTTAAAACTTCAGGGGCTAACCAAACAAAAAAATCTTCAAGTCCAACAAAATCATGTATTCTGTCTAATTGACCAATCCAACGAGGACAATCTGCAATTTTTATAGCATTTGGAGTGATTGCTAATCGAATTTCTCCTTCAGAATCTAATAAAATATTTTGTGCACAGACACCTCTAAAAAAATAATCTTTTTTTATTATATGTTGGGAATTTTGTTTATTTTAAAAGGTAAAAGTTAATTATAGGAGATGTTATGTTAAATAAATTATTGTATAGTTTGTTTATGGAGGATTTAGATCACTTAAATTTTAAGAGGTTCAAGAAAATATTTAGATATTAATTTAAATTTCTAAAAAATTTTATTATTAAAAGACAAGCCAAATTTCTTTCTAGTCTGGGGCTTTAAATTATTTCATTGAATTAGAATTATTTATTTATTTAATAATTAAAAATAAAAACCGATGTATTATTCCATTAGTATGAAGAAATATTAAAGCTTTCAAAATATTTTTAGCAATTATTCGAATAACAATTTCAGGAAATCCTTCCAAATATGTAGTATTTAATAATTGTTTACAAGTCCCTAAATTCATTCTTAACATTGATGACATAAACAATTGACCATTTTGTTTTAAAATATTTGAAAATGTAATGATTGTATTATGTTCTAGATTAATGAATTTGTTCTTAAAAATTGATAATTATTAAAAGTTAATTTAAATATAATAAATATTTGAAAGATTTTGTTTTTAAAAATTGGGGGGAAAAATTAAAATTTAAAAATTTTAAGGGGTAAAGAATTAATCAAATTAATTATTAAAAATAAATAAATACAAACCAATTTTTTTTGAAGTTCATCAGTTTTACATTTAATAATCACTTTTCTCTTTTCATTTGAATCATAAATCCAAGCAAAAGAACCTATTGAAACTAAAGAAAAATTATAAAATATTTAAATAATTAACCTTCAATTAATTCTAAATCTTCTTCATTATTTGTAAGTAAATTCATATTATTAACTGAATTCAATTAAAGCCTATAATTAGAAAGAAATATTATAATTTTTAGTAAAAGGATCGACAAAAGTTTCATTCCTTTGTTTTTCCTTAAGATCTTTTATATTTTTGAAGCCTAAAGCTAAAAGTTTTTGCTTAAAAATAAATGTGAAAATAAGAGACGGGAAAAGAAAAAGAGTGAAGCAGAGATAGTATTAGTATTTTCTTTTAGAGGCAGTTAGAGTTTCTTTTTTTTTATTTGACGTGTTGATTTTTTTTTATTTTTTCGTCACATGCTTATTAATGAATTTTCAATAAATTGTATTTAATTTTTTGGATTAAATTTAAATAATTTTATCATGAATTCAAGCGAAAGGAAGAAGCAAACCCATCTTCGTTGTGAAAGGTTATTTTCAAATATTATTTTTTAATTAATTTATTTTTAAGACAACGCAGGGAAGCAATCAATGTACATAATATTTTTTAAATTTATACTTAATTTTGTTTTGTTTAAGAGTGGTTATTCTGAACTAAAGGATTTATTACCAGCTTCAGCTTCTTTTACTGGATGTATTTAATTAATTTTGCTTAAAAATTTATTTAAGATTTTTAGGTAAAACAACGAATGCAGCAATTCTTTTTAGGTTTCTAGTTTTTAATTTTAGAGTTTTACAGAGGATATTAAATTTAAGGGCAGCTGATTATGTAAAATCTTTGGATTCAACAATTGAAAAGAATGAAGAAGAATTGTCTAAATTACAAACACAATTTGCAGCTTTGGAAATGATTTTACAGCAATATGAAAACTTTTCTTTTGATTCTCAAACCACGTCTGTTCTACAATTAAAAATGGTTGCATAATTAATTTTTAATAATAAAATAAAATGTTTTTAGTTACAAAGTTTTTTGGACAAATGTTTTGAATCTTTTCTAGCAAATGTTGATGTAACAAATTATAAATCATTGACTAGTTCTTTACTTATGTGGATTGAACGACTTGACTTTCAGGTTTGGAAATTAAATAAAAGGTTAAATATAAAGGTAATTTTTAATTGTAGAACCAAATTTTTTCACTTTTTCTTTTTTATTAGCACAAAAACTCGAAAAAGGAAGAAATATTAGGGAAAATTAAAAATTATGGAACGTTTAATTTAATTTATTTTTAATTTTAGAATATGTCTGATGCATTACTTAAACCAGCATACAAAATTTAATAATTGTTTTCTATTATTTATATATATATTATTTTTATATATTTTCTCATATTTTACATATATGTAGTAATAAAAATAAAATTTATTTTTTTCTTTGTTTTAAAGTTATTAATTTCTTTTCTTTATTTTTTAATAAAAATACATTTTTAGTGTAAATATTTTTTAATAGATTTACCTTTTTTTAAATATTTTTTGTTGAAAAAAAATTCATTTGTTGTTTATATTTTTAAAAAGAATTAAAGTTCTTTTTTTCCTTTCTAAATTATTGAATTTTTCTTTTTAAATATTACGTAATTGTGAAAGGATAGATTTTTAAAGAAATAAAATATATATATATATTAGTAGTAGTTGAGAGGGGAAAGTAAAGGTAGAAGATATATTCACAACATGAAAAGAAAAAAAAAGAATTTTATTGAAAACTATGCTATGTACTTGATAATAAGTAAATAAACAATTATTTATTATTAAATTATTTTTAGATGGAAATAATTGTGAATAAATAAATAATTTTAATAATATTATTTTTTTTTATTTTTTTTTTTCACTTTCTCTAATACTATAAAAACACTTCAATTATCTCTTCTCTTAGATCACTTTTAATGTTAAAACAATTTCTCATAGTATAAAAACATTTATTTTAACTTTCAATTTATTTAAATATTAAATTATTTTATTCCTTTTCTTCTCTTTATTTTATTTTTTAGATTAAATAAAATGTTTTTAATTATAATTTTTATTATATTAATTTTATTGACTACTTTATATTATCTTTTTATTCACAATAATGAAATAAGTAAATAATTTTTAAATAAAAATTAATTTTTATTTTACTTTAATTTAAAGGTCGATGTTCATCAACAGAGGAAATATTTGATGAAAATAAGGCAAATAACAATTCTGACATTGAAAAAGTTAATAAAGGAAAGAGAAATGTTTTTAAGGTTATTTTTTTTAATTTAAATATTTTAATTTAATTTTAAGAGTATTTATTCAAATATTATTGTCAAAAGGAGTGCAAGTTTAACATCCTTACCTCAACTTTTGAGAAGAAGACATTCAACTGGTTTTCCTAAACAAGTTATTAGAGCAGCAAAAAAGTTTGTTAAAATTTATTTATTTTTTCTAATATTTTATAAAATAATCAAAAATTTATTTTTTCTATCCTTTTTAAGTATTATCCCAGACTTTCGACAAAAGTTCTCAGTTGGAACTCCTCGTGATGCTTTACCTAAACCACCATCAGAATTCTTTGAACCTTTGGAATTGCCTCAAGTTCCTGATCGTCAAAAACCTTTATTTTATCTTAAACAAAGCACAAAGTATTTAAATTTTAATTAAAATAAATTTGTAACTTTTTTTTAAGACTTTTAGAATTTCCTTCATTTTGTGATATTAAAGAAGAAGATATTCAATTAATGGTTTTTGATACAAATGAAATTATTGTGAAACCTGGAGATTCTGGTTAAATTAATTATTTTAAATTATTTAATTAATTAATAGATGATTCAATTTATATTGTTCTTGAAGGTTGTCTTGCAGTTTATATTTCTGTAAAAAATATTTAATTTTATTTAAATAATTTAATTTTAGCCTTCATTATCGGAAGGAAAGAAATCTATGGTTAGAAGAATTGGCCCAGCAGATTGTTTTTTTAGTCCTCTTTCTTTGCTTGATATTTTTATGGTTTAAATTTAATTTTAAATTAAAAAGAAAAAAATAATTTATATTTTTTAAGGGAAAGCCTTCATTTTTTAAAACAGTTTCATTAAAAGCAACAACAAAAACACGTTTAGCCAAATATTCATTAGTTAATTTTTATAATGCTTTTGTGGAAAATCCAAATCAATTAGCTTGGATTAGAACGTATAATTTAATTATTAATTAATTAATTAAATTTAATTAAAGTATTCAAATAATTGCAACAAGATTACGTCATATAGTACTTACAACACTTCATCAACATTTAGGTTTAGGAGAAGAACTTATAAATAAGGTTAACTTTTTATTTAAAATTTTTTTTTAAATAATTGTTATCAATAGCATTCTAAAAAACCTCTTAGACAAAGGGGCCTTTCACTACGTAATTATGGTGGAGGATTAAAACCAAAACTTCAAAGAATGTCAACAGAATTTGAAAATTCAAACGAACAAACCAAAAACACAGTTGCTTTAAAATATTTTTGTGAAGCCTTAAATCTCTCAGAATCTGAGGCTAATACTTTAATTAAACCATTTTTGAGGTTTATAAAATTAGAAGAAAATCAAACACTTTATGAGGAGGGAAATAATGATACTTCTTCTATTGGTGTACTTGTTTCTGGATTATTAAAAATTACACAGGAATCAGTTTTCCCCGATGTTTCAACTTTTGGATGTGAAGATAAAGATTCTTGGTGTGCTTATGTTAATACAGGTGAATTAGTTGGAGGATTACAGGTTTTATTTTTTATTTTAAATTTAATTCTCGTGTAAAGTTTCTTACTGATGAACCTTCTTTTTGTACTCTTCGAGCAGCTTGTCAAAGCATTGTTGCATTAATTGATAAAAAAGATGTTGATACTTTACTCGAAAGAAAACCTTCCCTTGTTTTCCCTATTGCTTATTCTGTTCTTCAAAGGCTTTCTTCTTTTGTTAGAGCTATTGATTTTGCTTTAGAATGGGTTTTGCTTGATTCTGGAGAAGCACTTTATAGGTATTTTAATAAAATATTTATATAATTTTCACCTTTATATAATTCAGAAAAAATGATTTTTCTGACTCTGTATTTGTTGCATTAAGTGGGCGTTTACGTTCAGTTTCTGATAAAATTGTAATTGAAGAGTTTGGAAGAGGAGATGTACTGGGAATTGTTGAAGTACTTCAACAAAATCCTCGTACTACTACAGGTTTTTTCGACTACTTTTATGGTTAATCTTTTGTTTTTTTTAAAGTTCTTGCTGTTCGTTATTCTCAACTTGCAAAAATACCTGAAGGTTTACTCAACTTTGTAAAGATGCAATTCCCTCAAGTTGGATTTCGACTTGTTCGTCTTTTGGGTCGTTATTATTCTGGAAGAGTTTCTTCCTCATCTCCTTTGGCAATTCCTGATCCAATGACTCAAAGGGTTTATTTATATAATTAATTTAATTATTTTCAAAACAGAATCTCCACACAATAGCTATTTTCCCTGCTACTTTTGATGTTCCTTTGGTTGCCTTTACATGTGAATTATATCATGCATTGAGTGTTACAACAAAAATTATTCGTTTAAGTAGTAAATTTGTTGTTGAACGTCTTGGTGTAGAAGCAGTAATGCAAAGGTTTTTTCTTTAATTAATTTAATTAAATAAAATTACTTTATTCTAAAGAAAAGCAGATTTTCGTCTTATGCATTGGTTAAATTCACAAGAAGATACTTATCAATTAGTAATTTATGAGTGTGATTACACAGCAACTAATTGGACAAGACGTTGTTTAAGTCAAGCTGATGCAATTATTGTTGTTGCTTGTGGTGATCAAAAACCTCCAGAAAAGCATTTTGTTTGTTTTTATTTTGGAAATAATTTTTTTTTAATTAATTTTTAGATTGATGAACATTTAAAAATGAATCAAGACGGGATAAGGTCAAGGAAAGAATTGGTACTTTTATGGCGTGGAAATGACGCGGTTCCTAAAGGTTTTTATTTGAAATCATTTAATTTATTAAAATAATTTAAAGGTACATATGAATGGCTAAAAGGAAGTTGGTTTTCTGCTCATCATCATATTCATGCACCTGACAGAATGTTTAATTGGGAAAGTAAAGTTGAGGTTAATTAAAAATAATTAATTAGATTATTTTAATTAATTTAGAAAAATGAAAAAGAAATTATTGATTTTTATGAACATCATGTATTTCCATTTAATATAGATGTTCATAGCGATTTTGCTCGACTAGGACGTCTTTTGTCTTCAAATGCTGTTGGACTAGTTTTGGGTGGAGGAGGAGCAAGGTTTTATTTTAAATTATAATAAAATTTAAAATATATTACTTTTTTGTTAACAAAATTGTTGATTTACCTATTTGATTATTGAAAATTTTATTTTAATTGCATATTTTGTCTTATCTTTTTTCGTTTTACTTTAAGAGGTGCTGCACATATTGGTCTTATTAAAGCTTTATATGAAAATGGAATTCCTTTTGATATTGTTGGCGGAACTTCAATTGGGTCAATGGTTTCGGGTATTTTAGCTTCAAATCCAAATAATATGAGAAATTTGGAAGAAATAGCTTCTTATTGGTTTTCGGTATTTTTTGATAATAATTTTTTAAAAATATTATTAAAAAGGCTATGTCTTCATTTTGGAACGTTCTGTTGGACATTACTTGGGCATTTTCTGCCCGATTTACAGGATATAATTTTAATAAACTTTTACGAAATGTTTTTGGTTCTAAAAATATTGAAGATCTTTGGTTGCCTTATTTTTGTATTACTACGGATATTTCGTTAATTTTTTTAATTTTTTTTCATAATTATTTTTTAGAAATTCTGAAATGAGAGTTCATAGAAATGGTAATTTTAATTTAATTTTCTTTTTAGTAAAAAAAAAATTTAAAGGACAATTATGGCGTTATGTTAGAGCTTCAATGTCTTTAGCACTTTATTTACCTCCTATATGTGATGATGAAGATGGTTTAATTTTATTATTTAAATTTTAATTAATTTAATTATTTAAAGGACATTATTTATTAGATGGTGGTTATGTAAATAATTTACCTGCAGATGTAATGCGTACAATGGGAGCTCGAACAGTAATAGCAGTAGATGTTAGTTCTGCAGATGAAAAAGATTTTCATAATTATGGTGATTATTTAAATGGATTTTATGCTCAATTCCATTCTTTATTAAATTGGCAAAAAATGAGAATTTTGACTGCTCAAGAAATTCAAGTATTTATTTTTAATTAATTTATTTTAATTGCTTTTTTTAAAAAGGATCGCCTTTCTTTTGTTTCAAGTGTTCGACAATTAGAATTAGTTAAAAAAGCTCCTTACTGTACTTATCTTAGACCACCAATTGATCGATTCAAAACACTTGACTTTCCAAAATTTAATATTATACAGGTTTTTTAAATATATTTTTTCCTTTAATTTATTTAAAAAAAAAAAAGATTGCTGGTTATAATTATGGATGTGAAACATTACCAGAAATTATAACAAAAAATAATCATCTTAAAACATTAATTAATCATGGAAAATGTTCTGTTTTGAGATATTCACCAAATACTGTTAGAAAAGGATCTTTTACTGATTTAGCAGCACAAATTTCAAGAATTCCTTCACAACATTGTAGATCACTTGATGATTTTACAAAATATATTGAGGATGAAGATAATGATTATGAAGAATATGAACATGATGAGGATGGTTAGAAAATTTATTTTTTAATTTTTCTAAGTTGTTTTTTTAAGATTCTGATGAGAGAAGATTAAGCAATGATTTTATTCTTCCAGATGATGATGTTATTTTAATTAATGCAACAATTAATGCTAAAATTACAGCAAATAATGAAGAAGAAAATTAACAAAAATTATTCTAATAGACATAATATATTTTTTATATAAATCACCTTTGAGCTTTTTTTTAATATTTTCCGGTTGATTCTCTGTATTAATTAACTTAATAATGTAGATCTCTCTCCATACATCGATTAAAATCCCATATCTTATTATTTTGTATTATCTAATTAAAGAGCGATAAAGTTTTATTTGGCTTAACTTATTTGATGTAAGATACAATGTTATTTTTTAGGGTCAATCTGCCCTAATTTATCCGATTGTATCACACCGTATTTGACCTTTTTGTCCCAAAACTAGTTTGACCCTTTTGTCCCGAAACTAGTTTGACCCTTTTGTCCCAAAAATAGTTTGACCCTTTTGTTCCTAAACTAGTTTGACTGTTTTATCCAACTAAGAATTGGAAATATGCTTACCTTACAATTAATTAAAACCAATCTATTATTTAATAAAAAAAAATATTTCATGAAATTCAATTTTATCAACTTATTAAAAAATCTAAAATAAAAATATCAAAACTAAAATTACACAAAATCTTTTTTCTAAATTAAATTCTAATCTTCATCAACTATTTGAAGTCCGTCATCATCAATTTGGGGAGAATTTCTAGCATTTTGTTGATGTAAATTAACTTCATATCTTAAAACATTTGTCTGATGTTGAGAACGGCCTGAATTTGAAGAAGAAATTGATGATTGATTAATTGATGATGTCCAATTCCTTTGAGGAGAAAAAGAATTGGAAGTTTGTTGTTGCCAATTTTGATTAAAATTGGAAGGTTGATTAGATGGAATTGTTGTTGAATCACGTTGTGTTGAAGGAATGGAATATTGTTTTTGTTGTTGAAAAGATTGTTGTTGTTGGTTGTTTCTATTAATTGAAGGATTAGAAGAAGAAGAAGGTAGAGGAGGACCTCTCCTTAAAAATAATTATTTTTATTAATTTAAATATTTAGTAAATTTACCTTTCGTAATTTTGAGGACCTCCAGTAAATTTTTTAATTTTAATATCATTAATAGAATGTTTATTTGGCTTTTGACTTTTTTGTTGTCTAACATGTTGTGGTAAATAATTGTTAATATTTTGTTGTTGTTGTTGTGTTTTATCCCAGGTTATTCCTTTCTTTTCTCCATATTTCCCTCCAAAAGATGAGGAAGAAGAGGAGGAAGTAGGAAATGAAGAATCAGAATATTTATTTATTTTTCCTTCACCAGAAGAAAAATTTCTTTGATTTTGTTGTTCTGTTTTTAATGAGGAAATATGGATTTGTTGTTGTTGGGATAGTGGTTGTTGTGAGGATGATGATGAACTTGGTTCTGCTTCTACTACTTTTGGAATCTAAAAATAATAAAAAATTTTAATTAAGAGGTTTAAAAAGTAGGAAAATTGAAAAACTTTTCTATTCGTGAAAATTAAAATTTTAACACAAGAAAGGCCTCGAACCTGATCTTTTTAACTCCAAACATACCAACTTAACTATAAAGTTATAGCGTTTCAAGTCATTAACACTAAATAATTTTAAAGAGATAAAATAAAAAAAGTAAAAATTAAAAAAAAAATAAACCTTAAAATTTTTTAAACTAGGAAAAGGAGGCTGTGAAAGGACATTATTATTTGTTGAACCTCCTTCCTTTTGTTTATTAACATTTTCTTTAGTTAATTTTAAACAAGAATTATTATTTGGTTGTTGTTTTTGTTGTTGTAATTGTTGTTGTGTTTGATTATTTTTTTCTTCTTTTTTAACTTTTTTTAATTTAACATTTTCAATAATTTCATCAATTGCAAGCCTTTTAATTCCTCCTTTTTGTTGTTGTTTAAATTTTGATGGAGGAGCTGCACTACTTGAAAGACGAGCAATTGGCTGTTGTTCCATTGCTTGTTGAAATGTTTGACAAATATTTGTTGAAGTAGAAATTGAAGATGAAGAAGAAGATGAAGGAGATGAAGATGAATTCTTTGTTGTAGGTAAATGTACTGCTCCCTCTCTTGGAGGCTTTATTTTTAATACAATTTTACCAGTCTTTTTATTATTAACATCTTCTGTTATAGATGAACTTAATTTCCTTGTTTCCCCTCCTTTTATTTTGTGACTTTTATTTTTTGATTTAATTTCATTTAATTGTTGTTTTGGTTGAATTAATCCTTTATTTTTATTTTCATCATCTTCAAATTCATTAGACAATTCTTTCTAAAAGTATTTAATTTTTTTTTATTAACTTAAAATAATAAAACCTTTATAGAAATATTTTGTGATGACCCATCATCTAAAAATTCAACAAAAGGTGAATAAAGCTTTGAAGACATTTTTATTTCTTGTTTAATTTCTTTTAAATCCTCAGCTGCTTTCAAAGATGTTTTTGAAGATTTTCTAGAATCTTTCGAAGAATCATCACTTGTTTTAGGCAAAATGTGTTCACCTTGACGTTGTGGTGGTGAAGAGGCGACAGATGCTGAAGTTGAAGAAGAAGAGGATGCAGAGGTTAAATGGGCATTAACTAAACGTTTTTGTAGTTTTTCATTTGAAGGAATATTTAATGATGAAATTTGTTGATTCTAAATTTGTAAAAATATAATATAAAAATTATTTCTGAAATTTTTAGAAAGTAATTTCAAATAAATTAATTCATAAAATAATGAAATAAAAAATAAACCGATAATTCAGCCAAAGAGAAATCTCCACTAAGTTTTTGTTGAGTAGAAGGATCCTCCAAATGAGGTTCACAAGAAGCAGAATGTTTTGACTGAATTTTTGCCTTTTCTCCTCCTCTTTGTGTTTCTGAAGACACTTTTTCTCTTTCATTGGATTCTCTATATAAATTTTTTGGTGGAGGTGGTGGGTCCATTTCTTCATCTGAAGACGATGATTCATATAAAGCCATTTCATATTCTGACATCATTCTCGAACGAACTTCTTCTTCATTTGAAGCTAAAAATGACAAGAAGACTCAAAATTTATTTATTAATATTACCTAAATTATAGTTAAGATGTCCAACATTAGCAATTTGTTGTTGAGGTATAGTTTGTTGTCTTTGATAATGAGAAGGTGGAAAAGTATTATGTTGATAAGAAAATTGCAGCTTTTCATCTGAGGCTAAGGAAATTTCTCTAGTTCTCGATTTTCTTGGTCTTCTTTGCCCAGAAACGCCTTTAAAAAACTCATAAACCCCGTGAAATAAATAAAAAAAAAACCTCGTTTTTTCCCTTGGAAATCAGAAGGAGAACCTGGAGTACTTTCATTATCTAATGAAGAAAAAGAAAGTTGCCGATCACCAATATTTCCTCCTCCACGTCTGCCTCTACCGCGACAACGACCACCTGGCGATTGATAAGAAGGACTGCTAATAGCACTAGCAAAATTAGAAGAATCGTCAAAATCAAAAACTTCAGGGCCAGATTGAGGTAAAGCAGATTGACTTTGCTGCTAATTTTATTTGTTATAAAATTAAAAAATAACTAAAATTACCATCATTCTATAAGAATTAACACCAGCAAGAAGTTTTTGTTGTTGTTGTCTATATAATGACATTCGTTGTTGTTCTAAAGGTGAAAGTTGAAGTAAAGTATTTTGTTGTTGCATTCCACTAATTTGATTAATTTTACCTATTCTTTGCTCAAAATCCTTTGTTGATTGATTTGATCCAATCTGTGATAAATTTTGTGTGCAATCACCACTAAAACTCGGAAGACAAGGAGTATTTTGTCCACTTATTTGTGATTGTGAATCTGGATCCTCACCAGCACCCATTTCAGCTATTGCATCCTAAAATTATTTATATAATGTGTAAAAATAAAACAAATAACCAAATCAGAAAAAGCATTTGCAGTCATTGTTACTTCAGAATTTTGCTTTTGTCGAGGAAATCCAGTTGATTGAGGGTCGGCAGAAACTCCACCTAAATTTATTCTTCCTGTGTTCTGATGTCGTCGAATTTGAAGTTGTCTATGTTCTGAGAGATAAGCAGGTGGAGGAATCAATTCCTTATGTGGTTCTACATTTTTCATAAATCCCAATAAAGATTCATCATCTTCATCACTTTCAACAACAAAAGAATAATCTCGCTTTTGTTGGGATGTCGAAGCATTTTGTAACCCACGTTGTTCCAAGTATCGCCATGCATATCCAACACAGTCAGCCATCATATAACTAATCAAAAAAAATGGATAAAGGTAAATAATGAATTATTATAAATTTACCATTTTGACATTCTCGATTTGGCATTGTGAATAAGATAAAAAAAATTTTTTTTAAATAATTAAATAAGAAATAGTTTTAGAATTATTCTTTGTATTTAAACTGGACTATTTAAGCCTAATTTGTCTTATTCTAAACACACTTTAATTACAAAATATATTTTCTTCTAACTTTTTTCTTAAATATTTTGCTCATTAATTCTCTGGTATTCTTTTATTTCTTAACTTTTATCGTTTACAATTTGCAGAAATGGAACATAAGTCTCGTTGTTCTCCAAAACATGTATTGGCACGGATTGGTTTTGAGTTCTCCGGTAATTACAAATTGGGCAGTGGTCGCTACAGTAAAGTTTATAAGGGTTATTATAGAGATGGTGAACGCTATCTTGCGATCAAAGTCATTGATCTAGAACAAATATCCACCGAGTTCAGACAAAAGTTTTTGCCACGCGAATTAAGTGTTTGGAAGCAATTAGATCACAAGAATCATGTTTTTCTCTACAAAGAATTTGAAAGGTTTGGTTATCAATTCTCTATTATGGAGTTGGCTTCAGATGGAGATATGGTATTTATTAATTTAACACTCGAAAACGTTTGGGGACTAAGGGGACCTCTTCTCATTTATAACCCAAAGGGAATATAGATCTTTATTAACATTAGAAGCTAATTCATTTTTTTCTTTTTTAGCTTTCTTATGTTCAGTCTAAAGGGCCAGTTTCTGAAACTTCAAGCCGTGAATGGATGATGCAGCTCATTGATGCAATTGCCTATATCCACCAAAAAGAAATTGCTCATAGAGATTTGAAATTGGAAAATATTCTTCTCTTCGATGGTGGTATTCTGAAGATTGCAGACTATGGATTTTGTAAACAAAGTATCGATTTAGCATCAACATTCTGTGGATCAAAGTCTTATTCGGCACCCGAAATTCTTCGTGGTGTTGTATATGACCCATTCAAGGCAGATATCTGGTTAGTTTAATTTTCAAATAAATTATTTTAATTTTTTATTTTTAAAGGTCTTTGGGTGTTATTGGTTACATTATGTTAACAAATACAATGCCTTTTCGTGAAGATGTTGACAATATAGAAATTGTTGATTCTCAACGTCATCGGCGCTATCGATATTCATCAAAATTGGGACTTAGTTCCGAATGTAAATCTGCTATCGACAAAATGATGACTTTTGATGCAAAACATCGTCCAGTTAGTTTTTTTTTAATAATAAATACAAATATAAAAAAACATTTTTGTAAATTTTTTTTTAATTTTTAAAGAACATTTATCAATGTGCCCAATTGGAGTGGTTCACTACTCTTCGTGTTCCAAAAATCTATGATGCAAAACGCCGTCGTCCTTCCGTGTCAAATTATACATCTCAAAATTTCAAAATTGGATAAAGAAGATGAAGATGTGCAAAATAAATATATATTAGGAATTTCTTCTTTTTTCCCCTTTAATAATTATGTGAATATATTTCGTCCCTCTTTATTTATTAACTTTTTTTCTCCTAAAAAGATCTCACTATATTTAACCGTTAATTTTTAATATTTAACTCTTTCCTGTATTTTACTTAATTTTGTTTGTTCTTAATAGAGTAGTGCTTTTATTCCGTGTATTTTAATATTTAATTGCTCGGATAAAAAATTTAATTCATTTTTGTAGGATTGATTTGTGTGATTTAACGTTCCAAACATATTTATATTGTACACTAGTTGGAAGGTATTATTTTGATTTTATAGGGATGTTTATTTATGAATCAAGTTATCTCTGAAACCGGAAAATTTACAAGAGGATTAAAATAATTTAAGTAATTAACAAAACTTACAATGAAGAAATATTAGGAATGAGTAAGAAATTAAAATTCAAAAAAAAAATTTGTAAGATTTGAAAATTGAAAGTTCTGTAAAGTAAAATTTCTTAAATTTTAAGAAAATACACAAAATATTAATTGACTAAAAAATAAATATTTAAATGTAAAAATATTTTAATTCATATTTTAATTCATAATTCAAAAAACTTTAATTTTTATAAGATTATATAAAAGAAAAAAAACATTTAAATTATACAGATAATATTAACAACAAATATATGTATATATATATAATTATTAATCAAATAATATCCAATTTCCTCTTTATTTTAATTACCTCTATTTTCTATGTTATCAGGCACTTTAGTCCTCGGCGGAAATTTAAGAAATCTCAAAAGAAAAAAATAAAAATTAATTTTATTATTTTCTTACTCTGTAGGTAAATCAATTCCTTCTCCTAATTCTTTCAAACAAACTTCAGCTATTACATGACTTGTTGTCGGTTTATTAAAACATTCAATCCAAGGATGATTAATTTCTATTGGATCCTTCAATCTCATATTAAAGAAATCTTTTTCATTCCAATTAGAAAAATTATTTTTTAACATTTGTAATTTATTTGAAGGTTCAAGCGGTAATTTTCCTCGTTTAAATTCATCAAATACTCGAAGAAACATTCTCCAATTAAAATCATTTAATAAAATATCAGGTTTTCTTGATAATCTTTTAAAGAAAAGAGATTTCAATTTCTTAAATAAAATATATAAAATTATAAATTAATTAAAAATACTTACTGGACAATAATTAACAAAATCCAAAGCAACTTTAGTATTTAATGTAACATCAACATCCAAATACTTAAAATATTAATTATAATTAAAAGTAAAAGAATTAAATAATTACTTCAATAATTCCTTTCTTTGCCAAAGAAGAAAAAATTCCAAAAATTTCAGTACTTGACCTACCAGCCAAGCCATCCCAACCAGTTTTTGTATGGAATGAAAAAGACCGTAATGAAGGTAATTGCACAAGTAGTCTATATAATTGATAATTTGTATTATATTCTAATATCAAAGCTAAATGTTGTAAATTAGGTAATTGTTGAGAAAATATTCGAATTCCAATCTTTAAAAAATATTTTTAAAAGAAAAGAATTGTTTAAAATTTATACCTGATAATCAGTTTGTCCCAAATCTAAAGCAGTTAATCTTTGAACAAATTCTGGTGTTAAAAATTCATTATTTTCCCTAAGACGGCTTCGAAGAGTATATTCATCCAAAGGAAGTATGAGAACTCGCAAATTACGAAACAATTGTGCTTCTAATTGTCCTTCTACGTTTACTTGACCTAACACCAAAGCAGACTAAAAAGAAAATAATAATTTATTTTTTTATAAATAGTTAATAAAAAAAAATACAATTTCAGGAGTATGTTGACGAATTGTTCGAAGAATTCTAAAATTTAAAAAATTTATTTAAATTAAAAAATCTAACATTAATTGTTTTTCAATATTATGATTAGGCGAATATAAATGAATAATTTTCAGCGAAGAAGGTAAAGGTTGATTAAATTCAAAAGTACCTTTAAATTAAAAAATATATTTAATAAAATTAATTTAAAATAACCAAAATTTTCGCAATCAGAAATAGAAAGTAATTGAAGTTGTTGAAGACCATCAAGCATACGTTGAAAGTCACGTGCATATTTATAATGCTATGAGAAGAGAATATTTATTTTAAAAAATTAAATTACCATTCTACAATTTTTAATAATCAAAGATTTCAATGTAGGTAAACGATCAGCAATTTGTAATAATTCTGATCCACTTAAAGGATACAAAGAATCCAAACAAAGATGTTGAAGACGAAAAGCAAGTTGAAGTAATTTAAATAAACGATCTCCAGGATTTAAATGGTACATTACAAGTTCAGTAGTATAACGACAACAACGTTTCATTAATAAACGAAAGAGAAAGCGACCCTTAAAAAGAAAAGATAAAACAGTAAATAAATTTAATATTTCCTTCCTTACCCCAATACAATATTCATTAGTTCCTTCTTTTATTGTTTCGTCTGGAATAACAATAACTTTGTTTTGAGTCAACCATCCAATTTTTGAAGAAGTTCGAAATTGACGTGAAACATGTTCCATTTGCAATTTACTAAAGACTGGAAGGCTTTGAAAAACTCTTGCCTAAAAATTAAAAAATGAAATTATAAAAATATTTTAAAAAAAACCAAAAGATGAAAGCCCAAATCTTCAATTTTAGTGTTCATAGGATCTAAATTAATTTGACTGCTAATTTCTTCATTTTGTTGTACAGCAAAAAGATCACGACGTAAAGGAACATGACGAGTGTAAGAACGTCGAAACCATGTTTGTACAACACCTTGACTGTCTATAGCTTGAAGAGTATGACCTTGACCACTAGGTCCCCCTTCCATTTTGCGTTTGAAAGAAAACAATAAAATTAAATAAATTATAAGTAGTGTTCGGCAAAATCGATTTTTCCGGATTGCCGGACCGGATTTGAAATTTTTGATAGAGCCGGACCGGATCCGGCCGGATCCGGGGGCTATAATCCGGTCCGGAATGAATCCGGAGATTTTTATTTCCGGATTCCGGCTGAATTTCTCCGGATTCCGGACCGGATTCTGGTTTTTGCGATATTTTTTAAAAATTTACTAAAATAAAGAAAAAATAGTTTTTAAAGGATTAAAACTTCAATTTAAAGAGGCATAAAATGAAAAATCTTTATTAATATGAATAATTCAATTGTGGTATTGCTTTTATTAAGAAAGATTAAATATTCAGTATTCTTGATTATAATATCAATAAATTTAGAAATAATTGGAATAATTAAATTGTCGAATAAAAAATTTCGGCGACAAAATGACTTATTTCTTTTATTCTTCTACCGTCCTTTCTTAAAAATATTTTAACATTATGCCAAAAAATAAAAATTTTTAAAATCCCAAATTCGTTGCAAAAAATTCACCGGATTGCCGGACCGGATTTATAATTTCTGATAGAGCCGGACCGGATCCGGCCGGATCCGGAGGCTATAATCCGGTCCGGAATGAATCCGGAGATTACGAAAAAACCCGGATTCCGGATCCGGAAAAATCCGGCCGGATCCGGTCCGGCGCCGAACACTAATTATAAGCTTTTATAGGAAAAAATGTCATTTATACATTATGCCAAATGTTTATTTTTTTAAATATTTTTTTCATTTAATTTTAAATTTCTCCTCTTAAATTGTTATTTAATATTTTTTTTTTTAAGTTTAAGATTTATTTTTCTTTGTTAAAAACGAATGAACAATTAATTAGAAAATTGTGAAAATAAAAAATGTCAAAAAAAAAAAAAAAGGCAAAAAAGGAGAGGAATAATAAAAATAAAATATTGAGATAATCCAAATATAAATTTTTAAATAAAATTCATTTAATTAAAATATTAATTTAACATTTTTATTTTTTTACATTTATCTAACCATGTCCATCTACAATGACTTTTAAGTGCTTCAATTTCTGTTTGCATACAACAAGCACAATCTCCTGTAACTGCTCCTTTATTATTTAATTTTAAAAATAATTGTTTCCATTTTGGTATTTCTTCTTCTAAAGGATTTAATTTTTGTTGAAGAAGAGCCCTTTAAATTTAAATAATAAATCTTATTTTAATTTTTTTTTTGTTTAATTTTTACCAGCAAAGATCATCAAAAGTATCTTTTATAGAAATTTGTTTTATTGATGGGCATTTTGTTAATTCTAAGCATTCAGTTAAATAAATATAATTCTCTACCTAAAAATTTAAAAAATAAAATAAATTTTAGAAATTATTAAAAAAAAATAAAAAATTAATTAATTTTTTACAATTTTAAACAAAAATATTTCCTCTTTTATTCTCTTTTTTTTCCTTTTCTTTTATTTCAATTCATTTAATTCTTTCCCCCCATTCAAAATATTACTTTTTCCCATTTAAAAAAAAAAAATAATAAAATACAAACATTATAAATAAATCTAACAAAACTACTAGGACTAGCAACCAAAAAAGCAGAAACAATCATTGGAAGTGAAGTATTTATTTCAGAAGAATTTAAAATTAATTTAATAAATTTTCCTGTATCATCAATTAATTCAATTGGTATCCAAATATTATTTTTTATTAAATTTTGTTCAATTGTTAAAAGAGAAGATGATGGTTGGACTTTAATTCGAATTAAAGGAAATGTTGAAGAAGAAGAATTAGTAGTAGTTAAAAGAAAATCAAAAATATTTTCTTTAAAAATTTAAAATAAATAATAATTAATTTATTTAATTAAAAATAAATTCTTTAAAAAAATAAATAAATTTTAAACTAACTTGCTTGTTTTTGTTTTCCACTTGCTTCAAAAAAAAGTTTTGAAAGTTCATTATTAGTTGTACATTCAGAAACAAATGAATATCTAGAAAATATTAAAGACAAGAAATTGATTATTGATTCTCTTCCAAAAGTATTATCCAATGTAAAAAGGGAAAAAGCTACTCTTTCAATACATTGTTGATTAATATTTGAATTCTTTAAATTTAAAAAAATTAATTTTTCTTTAAAAATTTCTTTACCATAACCCTTAAAGTTGTTCCCCCAAATTCTCCTAATAATTTTCTTCTTATTTCAGCTACTCTTCTTGAATATTCATCAATTCCATCTTCTGACAATTCTGACGATAAAATCAATTCTATGAACATAGAAAGCCCTTTTTGTATACAATTATCACAAATAGATAATAAATTAGTTGTCCATTGTTGAACAATTTGACCAACTAATAAACTATGGGTATGCACAAATTTTGGATATTCCATCTATTAAAAGGAATTAATTTAAAAAAAAATTATTTAATTATTTACCCAACTATCCCTAATTTGTATAAGACCTAAACCTCCCATTGCATCATTTCCTGTACGTAAAGGAGAAGAAACAATCTATAAAATAAATAAATAAATAAATTATATTTAAAATAAAACCGTTAATTTATTTAATGGATAATCAATTCCTGTTAATTCAAACATTCTTTTCATTGCTTTTTGACTTTCTTCAATAGCCCAAATATAATCTATTGGCTTTTAAATTTAATTAAAATAATTTAATTTAAATAATTTTTAAAACCTTAAGATGAGAACCAATAAAAAGTTCAATTAATATTTTTTCATTTTTTGTAATCTCAGGTAGAGAAACTAACTGAAGATTTCGAAATAGAATAAAAGAAAATTGAGATCCAGGTAATTGAGGTGTTTCTTTAAAACAAGTTCTTAATTGTTTAGATAATCCTTGAAATGCTGGGCCAGTATTTTCTTTTATTGTATTACTCCTAAAAAAATTCGGTAATAATTAAAAATTAATTATATCAGATGATAAAAACCTAAAGGGAATCGAACCAACTGCTCTAGAAATGTTAATCTAACACACAACCACCAAACCAAAACAACTATTAATTCAAAATAATTTTAAAAACCTTGCAATAATATCATAGGGATGAAACAAACAAAGATGAAAAACACTTCTTGTATTTGTCCAATTTTGAATTGAAGGAAATAGAGAAGGGCCATCAATAACAGGTAATTTAGAACCTAAAATCCAAGCTCTTTCTCTCTCCCAAGGTGATGGAATTTGAACTAAAAGTTTTGAAGAAGAAAGTGGAATTCTTAAATGAGTAAAATGAAGACGAAGAAATATTCCAGAATTTAAATTTTCTTTTAAAAAAATAATTATTTTTTGTTTATCAAGTTGTCTAATTATTGAATTAATACAAATAAAACGAAGTTGTTGACAATCCCAAATACGTAACTAAAAAAGAAAAAAAGGAAACAAAAATTAAATATTTTTAAAAAAACAAACATCATTTTCCCCAATAACTCCCATTTCTTGTCCATACAGTAAAAATAAAATATTGCTCGTTTGTTTTACTTCAACCAATAAAGATAATTGTAAATGTAATGACTGTGAAGATATTTCATTATTATTTGGTAAAGAAATATTTAAAAAATATTCAAATGGTCGAAGAATGTCATTTTGGAAAAAATCTTCATTTGGTAATGTTTGGTCACTTTAAAGAAAAAAATTAGAGTTAATTATTTAAAAGAACTAATAAATTATATACCCTTTATTTTCTTCTTCTTCTTTACATTCATTTGTTTCAATTTCATTTGGTTCAGGACAAATTGGAATATGTTGTAAAGGAGGTTTTTGTATAATTTCTGCTATAGGAGATGAATTCTCAATAAATGAAGTAGTAGTAATTGTTTTTAATTCTTTATTCTCTTTAAATTCTGTTGTTGGAGATGTGCTTGAATCAGCTTAAATAATTTTTATTAAAAATAACCATTTATTTCCTTATTTAAACAAATAAATTTATTTAAAGAAAAAATTCTTTTCTAACATTATTTTTTCTTAAAAAATTATGGTAATTCTATTAATATAATTACTGTAATAGTTATATATTCTAAATATTAAAAGTATATAATTTACTTGTTGTTATATTATTTGTTGTTTTAATTGTTTCTTCTGTTGTTTGTGTTGTTGTTGTTTTAATTATTTTTTGTTTATTTTGTTGTTTTTCAAATTTAGTTGGTGTTGTTGTATTACTTTTTAACCAAATAAAAATTCCAGCAATACAAATAATTATAAATGCAACAAAAACAATTAACAAAAAAGGTAAACGATGTGAACGTTTACGCATTTTGCCTTTAATTAAATAATAACTTTTCCCAATTGTTACTAATAAAAATTATTCTAAATAAATAAATTTAAAAAATTAAAAATTAGAAAATAAAATATTCAATAATTTTAAGCGCAAAAGATCCTTGAAATCGATCCGGAAAATAAAAAGCCACAGGACTTTATGAAAAGCTATCCATCCTAAAAAATTTTGTTTTGTTTGAGAGGATAAGTTGAATAGATTGAGGAAAGGAAATTGGACAAAATAATAAGGGGGGGGGGGGGGATATATTTTTGATAAAAGAAGGGAGAAGAGAAAAAGAAAAAAAAGAAATAGATTTATATATGAATGTGAAGAAGAAAAAAAAGTGAATTATGAGTGATTACCATATCTATTATAGTATATTTTCAGTGTAGTCATTATTTATTAAGTATAGATTTTTTTTTTTTTTAGCTATTCTTTAATAATTAAATAATAAAGTAAATATAAAAAATAATTTTTTAATAATAAATTAATAAATAAAAAATATTAATTCTAATATTTAATTAATTAAAAATATTTAAAAATTTTTAAAACTAAAAGTTACTCAACATTTGGCAAAAAAAAAAAATAAAAAATCTGCGCTATAATCCTATACTTTTTTTTTTCATTTTTAATATAAAGTCCACCCATCATAAACCAAATAAATTAATTCTCTCCTCTGTCCCTTTTCTCCTTTAACAAAGAAAATAAAAATAAAAAGTTATTTAAAAGTACTACTACTAGATACTTCTTATTCTCCTCCTCTTTACTTACTTATTTATTTAAAAGATTTGTCCTCCCCCTTTTTTTGTTTCAAAAAATTTTTGTAAAGTCTGTTCTTTCCCCTCCCCTTAAAAATTAAATATATTTATTTTTTTTCTTCTTTTTCTCATTAGTTAATTCTCGAAGAGATTGAAGGCGTCAGAAAACTGATAGATTACCCAACTCCCTTTTCACAGCCAGAAGGGGGTTCAGAGGAGAATAATAAAATGGCCAATGGCCATAAATCCAGAAAAGAGCAACAGAAGGTCTTTTCTTCATATTTATTTTTACCCCCTATAATGGCTTGGTTTTGACCCAAAAAATATCCAAAAAGTTTAGAAAAGTACGTTTAAATAGAAAATCCTTTTTTTACTTTTTGCCGCCTTTTTTATTTTTAAAAAAATAAAAAAAAAAAGAATTGATGACAAGTTTTTAAAGAGTAAAGGGGTAAAAGAATTAAAAAAATAAAAAAAGTTATAAAAAGATATATATTTTTAGAAAAATATTTTTTTGATGATTTTTAGAGAGATTTAAATTTCAACAAAAAAAAATAAATGAAAAAAAGATGGATGGATGATTGAAAAATAATTTGGAAAAAAAAGAAAGATTTGTGTTTGTTTGTTTAAAAAAAAATATTAATTTAATAATAGAGGAAATTAAAAGAAAAAAAATATTAATTAAATTAAATTAAATAATTTAATTTTTTTAAAATTAATTATTGCAAATTTAATTAATTTAAATTAAATAATTAATAAAAGAATTTATTAATAAGGGTCTAAAATAATTTAAAAAAATATATAAATATAAATAGAATAATTTAATTTCAATAAAAAATTAATTAATTAATTATTTTTAAAAAAATATTATTTTTAATTTTTTAATTAAAACTCTCCAAAATTTAAATCTTATTTTATTTTTAAGAAAATAAAAAATATATAAAGAATAATAAATTATAAACAAAAAGTCCATAAATTTAAAAAATTGTTTAAAATATTTTTTTTTTTTAATTTTCAAGTCCTTTTTTTTCTTTTAAAAAAAAATGTTTATATTTTATATATAATTGTTGAAATAAATAAATCCTTTTCCCTTTATTTTTTTTTAAACTTTTTTTCTCTCTAATTTTTTAAAATTCCCAAAGGTACATTTTTTTCGGCATCAGATGAGTTTTTACTTTTAAAACTTTAAAAAGAAAAAAAAGTGTAGATTGCTTACATATTCTCAAAAAAAAGGAGATTTTCTTTTAGTACATATTTTCTTTTTATTTTATTTATTTTTTCATATGTTTTTGGTTTTGTTTATTTTATTAATTTTCGTAAGTTTTTAAAATAAAAAAATAAATAAATAATTTTAAATAAAGAATTGTTTTTCTCAAATAAAATGTTTTTCATCATTTCCAAGTTCTCATTTGTCTAATATAATAATTGAAAAAGTTAGAATTATTGTTGATCCAATTCGGGTGTTAATTGAGGTATTTATTAACCTTAAAAAAAAAAATAAAATTAAAATAATTTAATTTAAATTAAATAAATTTAAAAAAATAAAATAATTAAATTAATTAAAATAATTAATTTTTTTTATTAAATAAATTAATTTTTAATTAAAAAAAAAGAATGAAACAATGATTGAAATTTCAAAAAATCAAAAACCTATTTGTATTTTAGCTTTACATAAAGGAGAATGTAAAGGACCAAAAATTAAACAAAATGATAAAATAAGTTGGCAGGTTAATTAATTATTTAAATAAATTAATTAATTATTTTTTAAAGGAAAAAATTTGTTTTTTATGGCGTTGTATTAGATCAGAGAAATTAATAATGAAAATAAATGATTGTAGAGTAGGTAATTTACGTAGTCCTATACAATTAATTGATGAAAATGGATTAACACGTGAAGAATCTTTAGTAAATTAATTAATTAAAATTTAAATTTAAATTAATAGATAACAACACCAATATATAATTATTTTAATTATTCAGCATATTCTTTAGGAAGATTAACTGTAAGATTACAAGATTTAGATTATATAAGAATTTCTTGTTCAATTAAATTTTGTTCTATTTGTAATAAAAATTGTCGAATAAATAATGTAAAAATTAATTAATTAATTAAAAAAAAATTAATTTTTAGTTAATAAAATTATCAAAAAATATGACTTTAGAGGAAAAAGAAAATTGGTGGATAGAACAATTAAAAAAAGAAAAGAAAAAAAATAATTTTAAAGAAATATGTGAAATTAATGGAAATAAAAAAATTAAAAAAAGTTTATTAATAATTATAATAATAATAATTAATTTAATTTTTGAAATGAAAATTAAAGAATATATTTAAAAACAAGAATTTTTATTTATGATAAATAAAATAAAATTTAATTAAAATACTTACAAAATTAATTAACAACGTCCAAAATGTTTAAAAGCTTGTGATGTTGAAGTTAATTCTTTAATATATTCACCCAATTCTGAATTTGGTAAAAATTTATTTCGTAAAGCAGGAAATATTAAAGAACGTAAAGTTCTTTCTATTCTTTGTTTATCTTCTTCTTCTTCTTCTTCTTCATCCATTGAAGGAAGGTAAAAATTAGCTAATGCATATGCAATTTCAGAAAAACAAATCATTTCCTTAAATTGAATAAATATTATATTTTAATTTAATTAAATTATTTCCTTCCTTTTCCTTACATCATTTTCATAATTAATATTAGCCAATTTATAAATAAGTAAAGGTAATCCTTCCATTTCAGGTAAATAACCATTAATTAAACAAGGAATTGATACCAAAATTATTGAATCAAAATTATCTTTTTCATTATTATTTACTTTAAATTAAATTAAATTAAAATTAAATTAAATTTACAAATTATTTTAATTGAAAAATAATTCCAAAGCATATTTCTATTTTTAATTAATTTATTAATTAAATATTCAATTTTATTATTTTCTTCTTTTCTTTTAAATATAATTTAATTAATTCATAAATTGAAATATTATATTTTTTTAAATTATTTTCATTTTGTATTAAATCATAAGCACCAAAATTACCAAAAGAAAAAATTATTAACTTAAAAAAAAAAAAAAATTAAAAAATAATTAAAAAATTAATTACTTGATAAAAAAATTCTTTAATAATTAAATAATTATTTATAATAAAAATATTATTATTTGATTGAATAATTGCATGTTTTGTATCAAAAAATCCAATTAAAATATGTTTTTTAAATATTTCTATTAATTTATTATTTGCTTTTTGACAAATATTTTTTCTTAAATTATTTAATGAATTTAAATTAAATTCTCTTGGAATACAACATTCTTTCTTAAAAATAAAATGTTTAAAAAAAAATATTTTTTAATTTTTAACCTGTAAAGTATAATTTAATATTTCAGTATCATTATTTCCTTCTTCTTCTTCTTCTTCAATTAAATAATTATTTATTTTATTATTTTCCTCTTTCTCCTTTTCTTCATCTTCTATAATTTCTATTTCATTTATTTTATTATTATTTAATTGTTTTTCTTCAAAAGTTACTTCATTTAAACGTGAAAGTCTAACTTCAGAATTTGGTCGATTATTTAAATCATCATTTGTTAATACAAATTCATCTAAACTTCTATTTAAAAAATCAACACGAATTTTCTAAAAAATAAAAAAAAAAATAATTTAAATTAATTAAAAATATTTTTTTTTAAATGTTAAAATAAAAAATTAAAGATAATTTAAAAAATAAATTATTTAACATTTACAAAGTGTCAAATAATTAATAATTCATTAAAAAAAAATTTTGTTTAACATTTTATTAATTTTATATTTGAATAATTTATTAAGTTTTGGCCCTTTTCCTAAAAAATTTAAATAAAAATTTTTTTTTACATTTTTTGGAGCAACTTTTGGTGAAGAACGAGGAGTTCCAAAAGAAATATTAAGAGAAGAAGTAGAAGCTGAAGGAGAACAATAATTAATAGGTAAAATATTTTCTTTTCTTAATAAATTTTTGGCTGTTTGAAAATTTTTTTCTTTTCCACTAATTTCAATTAAATCTGCAGCTTTTCTTTTTCTTTTATTATTTTCTTCTTTTTTTAATTTTTTATTAATAATTTCAAATTCTTTGTTATTATTATTTAAATAAATTGATTGATTATTTTGATTTTCATTTAAAAATTTTTCTAATTGCTTTATATTAAAATAAATAAAATTAAAGAAAAAAATAATTACCTTGGAAATATATTCAATAATATCTTTTTTTTAATTAAATTAATTTAATTAAATTTAAAAATAAAATAAAAACCTTCTTCATATAAAAAATTAACAATTTTCTTTGTAGGATGTATATTAACATCAACACATTCAGAATTAATTTTTAAAGAAAAACTAGCAAAAGGACAAATTAAATCCCTTAAAGTAAAAACTGATTCAAAAGCTTTTTGAAGACGAAAACATTCTACTGAACGACCATTTACAAAACTTAAAAAAATAATTAATTAATTTTTTTTTGTTAAATTTAAACTTACAGATGAAAAATTTTTAATTTATCCTAAAAAGAAAAAAAAAATTATTTTATAAAAAAAAATATTTTTTCAAACATTTCGTGACTGCACTGCTTTAGAAGTAAAAATAGGTATTGGTTTAGATAAACAAATATTAGCAGAAAAATGTAGAGAATTATTTTTAAATTCTATATTAGTTAATTCCTATAAAAATTATTAAAATTAAAATTAAAAAAAAAATACTTTAGAAGCTTTTTCATTAAGTAATCTTTTAATTGTGCTATGTTGATCCTTTAAAAATTTAAATTAATTAATTTATATTACTTACTCCATTACCACAAGTTCTAAAATCAAAACCACTACCATCAAGACGACGATAAGAAAAAGAAACATTTGGATAATGAATGGAATAACGAACCTTTATAGAATATAATTAATTTAACTTAAAATAGTTAAATAATGAACTATAATATCAGCAATTTTATTAGCTTCTTCATTTGGTTGCCGAAATGCTGCTAATCTTGAGGGCATATTTTTAAAAAGTTTTTCAATACAAATTGTTGTTCCTAAAAGACCTGCTGACCTTTCAATTTGTCCAATAATTTTACCATCTAAAAATAAATAAAATATTTATTTAAATTAACCTTTATAATAAGCTTTAAATGCACAAATTTCATTTTCTGTTTTTGTTGTAATAGTTAAATCAGAAATTAAAGAAATTGAAGCCAAAGCTTCACCTCGAAAACCAAAAGTTTGAATTTTTTGTAAATCTTCAAATTCACGCAATTTTGAAGTAGTAAAACGACAACAAACAATTGGAAGGTCTTCACGATTAATTCCATGTCCATTGTCCTTTAATTTTCAAACAAATTTTAAACTTCAAAAAATACTTGAATTTTAATTAATTCTAAACCTCCAGAACGAATAGAAACATTAATTTCTAAAAATAGAATTAAAAAATAATTTTTAAAAAACCTGTTGCTCCAGCATCCAAACTATTTTCAATAAGTTCTTTTACAGCATTAACTGGTCTAATAACAACTTAAATAAAAGTTAATAAAATTTAAAAGAGAAAGAAAACCTTCTCCGGCAGCAATTCTATCTACAACATCTTGAGAAAGTCTGACAATTTTTGGAATGGTAGAACACATTTATATAAATAATAAAACTTTAGATTATAAAACAAAACAAAAATTAATTTATGGAATTATTCCATTATAAAAAAATTAAACATAGTAAAATAAATTTATTTATTTATTTAAATAAAGTAATTATAATAATTAAATAAATATAAATATTTAATATAAATAATTAAATAACCTAAATATAATTTAAAAAACTAATTTTTCTTAAAATATTTTAAATATTATAAAGTAATGCTTTCTTTACTGATTCCGCTTTTTCTTCATCAGTTAACATTTCAGCTAATTTTATAGCAAAATCAAAAGCAGTTCCAGGTCCACGGCTAGTAACAACATTTTTCCAAACACAAACCTTATTTTCAGAATAATTATAACCAGCATCAGCAATTTTCTCCTTAACTGAAGGATATGAAGTTAATGTGCCATTCTTAGCAATTCCATGACTGACAAATGCAATAGGTGCTGCACAAATAGCAGCAACTATTTTTCCTGCCTTTTCATGATGTTGAAGAAGTTTTCCAACACGATGATCCTAAATTTACAAAAAATAATTTTAAATTAAAAAAAACCTTTGCAAGATTATCAGAACCAGGTTGTCCTAAAAATTTTAAATATTTTTTAAAAAATTAAATTAACCGCCAGGTAAAATAATAGCATCAAACTCTTTTTCAATTACATCTTTAAACAATACATCAACGTGAAGTTTTGCTTTACGAGCACAAATTATTGTATTTTCGTCTTGTAAACCAGCAATAGTTACATTAACACCTAAATGTTTAAAATTTATTAAATTTTATTTTCTATCTTTAAAGTTATAAAATATAGGACAGAACATAAAAACTCCAAAAAACTAGACAAAATCAAGTATCAAACCTTAAGGGACTTAAGACAAACATTACTACTCCATAAAAACTTAAAACAAACCAGCTCTTCGTAAAACATCACTAGTCACAATTAATTCAATATCTTCAGACCCATTAGATCCAATAATCAAAGCAGATTTTGTCATTATAGAAGAAAATTTTCTTAAAAATAATTTAATATTATTATAAGGGAAAATCATTTGTAAAAATATTAAAAAGAATTTATTAAAAATTTAAAAATAAATAAATATTTTTATTTATTTATTTCGATGAATTAACAACAAATACATATAATTATTTTTAAATAAAATAAATAATCAACTTGTCTTTAAATAGATAATGTTAAAAAATATAATGGAATTCCTTTGTAAAAGAACAATTAAAATAAGACAAGATTCAAAAAAATTAAATTTAGAACAGACAAAAAAAATTAAATTGAAAGAATGGAGAAAACAAAAAACCGAAAAACAAAAATTTTAAAAATAATGTAATATTAAAACAAATTATTTCCTTTCTAGAAAATATTTTACAAAAAAAATCAAATTAATTTAAAATTAATTTGTTCAGTCAGTAGAAAAGAAATAAATAAAATATTACTTAAAATACATTTTTAAAATATCACTACAATTTATTTAGGAAATAAATAAATAGATTGTCAATTTTTCTCAACAATCTTTGGCTTTGATTGACTAATTTTCGGTGATGCCCTGATAGTTCCTTTTTTGTTGGACTTTGTCTAAAAATTATTTAAACAATTTTTTTTTAATAGAAAATAAATAAATTAACCTTTTTACTAACAAATCTCTTTCCTTTTATTTTTCTATCTTTATATTTAATTGATGGGCGATTTGCTGGTTCAGCAACCTTATAAATTCGAACTAGCCAATTCTCTGTAGTATAAGCTTCTTCCAATTTTTCTAGTGTAAAATCTTTTCTACCAATTGGATAACCTCTAGTTCGGTCAAAACCTGGTGGTTGATTGTAGCCAATCTTAAATTTAAAATTAGAATAAAGAATTAATTATTTAAAATTTACTCGTAATTCACCAAAACGATAATAAGACATTTTATACATAATTGAATCTAACATTGTTCTAGATGCTTGTGCTCCAACACTATACTCTCCTGATTCAGTAAAATAATCAGCTTCACGTATCTTAAAAATAATAGAAAATAAATTCAATAATTCAATTACAATTTTTGGATGTTCTCCTTCTGCTATTCTAACCATCCATAAAAATTTGTTTATGTCATCTCCACTATAACCAATAACACCACCAAAAATTACTAAAAAATAATTTAATTTATTTCGATTTTTTAATTCAATAAACTTTTCAAAATAAAAGAAAATTAAAAAACCAACCTAAAACATAGTTAACATCTAAATCACGCATAATTTCATAAGCAAAAGACTCATTACTTGACATAGCCATTCCAACCTTTAAATAAAAATTTATAATTAATTAATAAAGATACCAAAGCAATATGTGAATTATTCCAAGTATTATTATCAACAAGAGTTGTTCGATTAGCCATTCCAGCTATTTGATAACCATAATCCCACCAAGACATTATTCGTGCATCATCTGGTGTGTTTTTACGTAACCAATAATAAGCCTCTCGAAAATCATCCATAATTATACGTCCACTAAAATATTTAAATAAACAAATAAAATTATATTTAAAAACCCGTCGCTTGTATGTGATTGAAGAACAACGCTTGGATGAGAATAAGCATTGCTAGTTACATAAGTACAATGTGCTACATACATAAGCAAAATGAATAGCATAGCAACAAGAACAATAGACCTTAAATAAATTTAAAAAATAAATACTTATTTATACAAACCTTGTATTCATTCCAATATGATCAGTAACATCTGAGGCACCTACAGCTGGACTGAATGATGCTGCAGCTGCTTGAGAAGCCTTTTGTTGTTTGCCAATTTTGGATGTTGCTTTATCGTAAAGTCGTCTATCTAACAAATTTTTACAAAATTAGTTTTTTATTCTTAAAATTAATTACCTCCTGTTCCATCTTTTGCATCCTTTCCTTCACCAACTTTCTTTTGTTCAACATCTTCAAGCATGTATTTTTCAAAAACACATGAAAAGGCAATGCCAGAAAGTACACAAACAACTGGAGTTAAGGTAAGCATTAACCTTACCATAACACCAGCAAAATATACAGCAGTGCATGCATAAAGAATTACTTAAATATTTCAATAAAATTAAAAAATAAGCTGAAAAAATACCAAAAAGACGTTCACTATTAACATTTTTAACACAAAACCAAAGTCCAGCAGGGAAAACAGCAGCAGTAATATGCAAATCAAAAAAGAAGGAGACCCAAGTTCTAAAATTTTGGTTCAAAAACATTATTAAAAGCAAACGTTGGTTGATGTTCACTAACACTGGCAATAATTGGAATGTGTATTTTTGCATATCCAGTGTCCCAAAGTGAATAAAAACGACCAGTCCATGGGGCAATATAGCCTTAGAACAATTTTTATATAAATCAAAGAAAGATATAAAAAAATAACCAGCATATGTTAAAAGCATTAAAATAACAATTCCAATAGATAAAGTGAAGAGAATAACACCAGCAAAAAGAGCATAAAACTGTTTTTGAGTTAAACGTCCTTGAACGAATTTTAATGCACCAATTAACTAAAATATATTTGATTAATTTAAAAAAATATTTAAACCTGTAATAATCCAAAAATACCAAAAGCAGCCATATGTTCACTAGTTTTTACAGGTTGGAAACCAACAAAAGGAACATAAAAATTTTTAAATAAACAAATTTAAAAGAAAATTTAATACCTGCATTGCCATTAGTTGACCAAGAACGTAAAAAGTTGTATAAGCAATGTAAACCTAATAAATTAAATTTAAGATTAAAATAATTAAAAACCTTGTTTGTGTAATTTCCACTGATAACAAGAAGAAGGACGTGAAGAGGGATTAAATTTATACTATAAAATAATTAGATATTGAAATAAAAAATTAGATTACATAAAAACATAACCGCCCCAAGCAGAAACCATATAGAAATAAGATAAAGAAGTTAAAACAGCCCAAAAAACTGAACCAGTTTTAACTGAACGAACCCATAAAAAATAAGTAAACTGAAGTGCAAAAATAGCAATTCCTTCATTGTCATAAGAGCCAGCGACTGAACGACTGAAAGACAAAAAAAATTAAAAAATAATAAATAGTTGAAAAAAAACCTTGTATATCCAGGCGATATTGCAATAAAACAAGCAGCAAAAAGACCTGCTCCTGTTGACCAAAGTTCTTTGGTTAAAAGATAAGTAGCAATTGCAGTAAGACCACTAAATTAATTTATATATTTAATTGTAAAAAATATTTAAAAATTAACCTAAATGTTGGGGCAAGAAAAACACAAATATCTCGTATATGAACGGGTATATTCAACAATGAAAGTAAATAATGAATTGAACCACTTGTTAGCATCAATCCAGGGTAAATAGTTCCACCAACAATACGACCAAGTGGGTACCATGCTCGTTCTAGAAAATAAAAACAAATATATTTTCATTGATTTAGAAAATGAAACAAACCATCAAACCAGTTTAAAAAATTATAAAACCCATTTTCCACCATATATTGAGTTGAACGATAATTAAACCTAAATTTAAAAAATTTAATCAAAAATAAATATTAATGTTACCAAGGGTCAAATTCATGAATTATGGATTCAAACCGAACAATTGCAAAAAGTCTGGAAGCAAAACCAACAAGCCATGCCAAACCAAGTATAACAAAAACTAAAAGACTTGGAAAACCTCCTTCTAAAGAAGATTGGATTTGTATGGTTTGAGTTTTAGCTTTTTCTTTTTCCTTTGAAGATAATGTTGAAGAATCTCCCATTAAATTATATATTAAAATTTAAAGAAAAACAATTATTAAGTTGAAAAATTTGAAAAAATTAAAAGTATAATTGTAAATTAAGAATAAAAAAATACTATAGTTATAAAAATGTAAAATTATGCTTGCAATAGAGATAGGCTCGGCCGGGTTTTTCCGATTTTTAATAAAAAAAAAGACCGACACGTTTGTCTCCTTAGTTTGCACATATTAATTAAGCTGTTTTATTCAAAAATTGAGTAATCCAAATAAACAAATCCGTAAAAAAAACGATTTTGTTAAATAGTATGTAAAAAATAGAGAATTGGTAAAGAACTGAAGAAAATTATTTTGCCATTTCGCCAATCATTTTAAAAATTTAAATAAAATTGTTTACAATTTTAAGATATCCCCTTTATCAATAAGATAATATCTTCAATTAATATAATAAAATTTAGAAGATTCCTAGAAAATTTTTGGGTTATTATTAATGATCTTTCACAGCCTTATTAAGCATATTAATTTTTTAAGTTTTCTAAGCCAAATCGAATTAATCCTAATAAACGTTTAAATTAAAATTAAAATTTTTAAAATTATTTTAGTAAATATTTTTCTCAATTAACTATTAACTCTTTTTTATATTTTCAAGTACACATATGCATCATAAAGTGCAGTTTTTTTTACTCTTTTTCAATCTTTTTATTATTTTAACTTTTAATTTTTTTATATAATCAATTTTTTTTATTTTAAAACGAACGGATGTCAGAAAATCCTTCAAAATTTTTCCTTCAAAATGACTAGTCCTTCTTCGATTTTTCTCTTTTATTATTTTTTTTTTTTTTGCATCTTTTCTTTCAATTCCCTAACTGAACATTTACTATATACTACGTACATATATTATTTCTTTCTAAACATAATGTTCTCTTCGCTATTTTTGTCCTTCAATTCGTCCAAATTTTCACGTCAGCCATAGAGATTATTTTAACTTTATATATTAAAGAAACATAGAAGAAATAAAGAAGTTAGAGAAAAATAAATTTATAAGAGACTATAGTTTAAATAAAATTTTATTTTTAAAACATCCGAGCTTCAAAAAGACAATGGAAAAATGAGAGAGACATTTTCAAAAAAAAAAGAAAAAAAGAAATTGGGTAAGTGGTAACAGAAAGAAATTCAATGCCGTTGTCTTTCTTCGGTCCAGCCGGCATTGCCGATTTTTCTTACCCTTTTTTTACTTAGTTGGCAACGTTCTATTATATTTCCTTCATCAATTTTTTAACCCTTCCCCTTTCTTTTTTTTTTCTAAAGCTGATTTCCAAAAAGTTATATTTAAAAATAAAAATTGTTGATGCTACCTTTTCACTTTTAATTTTACTGAAACAAAAACACAAATAAATAAATAGAGACGTTAGGTAATCCTGTAAAAATAATCAAAAAATTATTTCATATATTTTTTTAAAAATTTAATTAAATTTATACATATTTTTGGAATTTATTTTTAAGAATTTATTTTCTTTACTATTATCTATTTACATACATAAATATTTTTTATTTTGAAATTTATTAAAAAAAAAAAATTTTTTCAATTTTCAACCTTTTTTTGTATTTTTACTTATTTCCTTATCATTTTTAATTTATTTTTTATTTTGTTTATAACCGAATTTTTTGTACTATTTTATTGACTCTTTTGATTGATTAGAAAAAAAGTGGACGAGACTTTAAATATATATAGTAATGTAATAAAAGAAAAAAATGTTATGCGTGGAAATAAACATCACCATATTATTTAATCATTTTATCTTTTAAATGGTTATTATCCTTTTTATTTTAGAGGACATTGTTAATTTTTGGGTAATTTTTTGGGTGACGGCCTTCGAGATTTTGCCTAATATATTTTCTTATTAATTAAAGTTAGTTTTTAATCATTCAACAAAAATAGTATTTAAAACTAAGAGATTTTCTCTGTCATGTTTTTGTCTTCTAAAAGCACTTTTTTCAAAATATTCTGATAAATCTTAAGTAATAAATAAATCAAAAATAAGGGTAAATTCTCTTAAACTTTTCTTTAAAATTAAATTAATTTAGTGATTATTTAAAACTTCTAATCCGTTTAATCTTTTTTGGCCCTTGACTGGCGCTGACTATTTTTAAAGCTTTCGCGCATAAAAAATTAGAAAAGTATTTTTATTAACCATTCATTCACTTAATCGATTGTCTGTCCTTCCTCTTCCTTTTCTTCTTTTTTTCTCTCTCTCGATCCCCTCAATCGGCAAGAATTATTTACTCTTTCTTTTCCCTGCGCAATCAACAACAACAACAATAATTTAAAAATAAGAATTCCCCGTCAGTTAATAGTTTAAGGCTCTAAATAATAAAAATTTTTATTTAAAAAAAAAAACGATTAAGAGATGAATAAAGTTGTTGTTGTTGTTGTTGTAATATTTATATACAAACCTTTATATTAACCTTAAATATTTATTTTTTAAAAATTCTTTTTGTCCTTGAAATGTGATTTTAATTCTCAATCACCTTTTTTGATACTTTTAAATTTACTTTTATTAATTCTACTCAAATAACTTTTCATTCTAATTTTTAAATTAATTTATTTTTTAGTTGCACATCTCTGCCATCATCTACCCACAATCTTTTCCGCTTTTTCCCCTCTACTCTGTCCGTCCGGCATAGAGAGCTGTAGAGTAGAATTTAAAAAAAAACACAATATTTCTCTTCTTAATAAATTAGGATGAATAAAATATAGAGAAATTGTGTTTAGTAGAAGAAAATAATTATTATTATTATTTAAAAAATATATATATATATTTAAATTCTTCCTCTTCTATTATTCTTCTTTTTATTTATTTTTTATTTTCTACAAATTTGTGCATTAAAAAAAACGTTTCGGGTAAAAGCGAGAAAAGAAGAAAGAAAAATTATTATTAAAAAGTTTAAAAACCTATGGGAGAGCCTGAAATAGACGATGGAGTTCAAGTGAAGATTGAAGGTGATAATAATAATAATGAAAAAGAAGAACAAAAAAATAATCAAAAAGAAAATAATGAAAATTGTCAAAAACAAAACAATTCTACACTTTCAACTGTTGATCAAAAAGCTGGAGGTTCTGCATGTTCTGCTGTATTAACAGAAGATGCTGATTCACAAGCAACAACTACTAATTTAGATGAAAGTGTTGACAGTGAAATTGGTGGTCATGAACCTGGGTATTTTTATAATGAATTGAAAGAATTATTTATTTTTTAGAAAAATGTTTGTTGGTGGTCTTAGCTGGCAGACTACTGCAGGTTATATTTTAAACATTTTTTATTTATTTTTAAATGAATTATTTATTGGCATAATGTATTTAATTTACAATTTTATAATTATCTTTTTATTTATCTCTGATTAGTAAATGATTGTTAAATATCTACACTACTTTTGTGTATATGTAGTATAGTTAATATATTTTTTGATATTACCGATTAGGAAAATGAACTTTACTAAAACTAAATTAACAATATTTTTTAATTACTAACGAAAACTTTTTTTTTTAAATTCAGAGGGTCTTCGTGATTATTTTTGCAAATTTGGAGAAGTTAATGAATGTATGGTTATGCGGGATCCAACAACAAAGCGTGCAAGAGGCTTTGGATTTATCACCTTTGCAGATCCAGTCACTGTAGAAAAAGTTCTAGTAGTTGAAATACATGAATTAGATGGAAAACGAATAGACCCTAAAATAGCTTTTCCTAAAAAGCATCAACCTAAATTAGTTGTAAAAACAAAAAAAGTTTTTATTGGCGGTCTCTCTTCTAGTTCAACTGTAAATTATTCTTTTAATTAAAATTTTAATTTAATTCTTTAGATAGAGGATATTAAACAATATTTTTCACAATACGGGCATATTGAAGATGCAATGTTAATGTTTGATAAAACTACTCAACGGCATAGAGGTTTATTATTTTTTTATTTTTTATGTTTCAATAAACAATCCTAAATTGTGTTGTTTTTTCTTAAGGGTAGAGTATTCTAAATATTTTTATATAAAAATGAATTTACTAACCTTTATTTTTTTAATTTTTAATTTAAAGGTTTTGGATTTATTACCTTTGATGATGATGAAGTTAGTGATAAAGTTTGTGAAATACATTTTCATGAAATTAATGGTAAAATGGTGGAATGCAAAAAGGTTTATTTTAAATTTTTTATTTTTTAATTTAATTAAAAAATAGGCCCAACCAAAAGAAGTTATGTTACCCCTTCAATTAAACAAAACTCGTGCTGCTGCTGCTCGTAATCTTTATGGCTTAGCACCTGAACAATTATTGGCTTATGCTTCTTTTATTCCTCGTTTACCAGCCTATGGTCCTCCACCTGCTCCATCTCATCATCATCACCACAATCATCATCATGGAATGGCAGCAGCATTAACTGCAGCAGCAGCAGCTGGGGCATATGGTCACCACCCTCAACATGGAAGTGGTGCTTGTGCAGATTTGCCTCAAGGGGTTGATTTGTTAAGAATTGCACCAACAGCAGCTATTCCCTTTCATGGGAATGGATTTGCACATCAACATCCACAACAACAACAAGGCACTATTACTAGCCATTTTGCTTTGGGGGGAGGTCCATCTAGTGGTAATAATGCTGGAAATAGAGGAGCAGGTCAACTAGGAAATAATATTGGTGGAGGTCCTTTGAATCCTAGAGATTTGGCAGCTGCCCAATTGGTTGCACAACAACAAGCAGTTTATGAAGCAGCAATGGTTTAAATGATTTAATTAATTATTTTGAATTAATAATTTTAAGGTTTATGCAAATCAATTAAATTCTTTGGCTGCTTCTGCAGATTTTTCAGCTGGATCAGCTCATCATACATTTGGGGGTCATGGACATTCTCACACTTCAATGCAACCTCCCCAAGTTTTAACTGCCCAATTCTCTACAAATGTTCCACATACAGCTACAAATCTTCATCATCATACAGGAGGAGGAGTTAATCCAATGCAGTCAACAACACAAAATCAAAAATTCGGTAGTAGTGGAAAGCCTTAAAAGCAAACCAGGAAGAATAACTGAGAAAAGGCAGTTTTCTCTATAAAATTAGGAAATAAAGTTTAATGGTTTAGTTTACAAAATATTTTAAAACTAAAAAAAATATATATATTCTATATATAATAATTTTCTCCCCGGTGTAATTCATTCTAATCCCTAATTGTTTAGATAATTAACCCCCTTTAATAAAAACAAAGTAATTATTATTTTAATTTAATTTACTTTAGTTTAGTTTTTTTTAAATAGGAAATTATATTGAAATAAAAATTTAATCTGTAGTCAAATGAATTGAATTTTTGAATAAATTTTTATATTTTTTAAATTTTTTTTGTTAATTAAAAAATTAAATTAGTTTAAATTAATTTTTTTTTGATTACAGAATTTCTTTTAAAAATACTCTTTTTACCCTTCTCCTTTTTTTCTTCCCCCCTTTCTTTTCTCGGTGAGAGAATAAAAAATAAACATCTTTTATTTTAAAGAATTTATTATTTTAAATGGCCAGTTAAGAATTTAGATTAATTATATTTTATTATTAAATGATACTTTTTTTAAATAGGTTTTTGACTGAAAATTTTTTTCTTTAAAAAATCAAAATATTTTTTTTTTAAATTTTTTTTACAGGGTTTTGAGTTTTTAAGAATTAAATTAAAATAACTGAAAATAATTTAAATCTTTTATTTAAATTTTTTTAAATCAAAATAATTTTCAGTTTATAAATTTTTTTATTTTTAAACCTTTTTTTTCTTTTCTTCTCTTTTTTTTAGATTTCTTTTTTAGAAGACTAACTGGCAAAAACTTTTAATAATTATATTTATAGAGATTGAGTTTTATTTAAATTAATTTTAAATAAATAAATAATTCAATCCCCCCCCTTTTTTTTTATTATTTTTTAATTCCCTCAATTAAACAAAACATTGTAAAACAGAACTTTTATAAGAACTCTCTAAAAGAATTAATTATCCACTTCTTAGCATTTGAGTGTTTCTAATTTTTTCCCCTCTACATTTCTCTAAATTCTCGTATTTTTCTTTTATCTTTTTTTTGTATTGTGATTTTATTGAAAATTATAAACAATAAAAAAATTTACATTTTGTATTTTTTCAGAATTTTTATTTTCAGAATAATTTGTGTTTTATTTAAATAACAGAAATGAATTTTCTGATTTTATTTGTATTTCTGAAAAGTTTCAGAATTTTTTGTATTTTTGAAAGGAATTTTTGTTTTCAGAATTTGTGTTTTAGTAAATTTCAGAATTTAAATAAATTGTATTTTTTCAGAATTTATTTCAGAATTTTTATTTATTTTACTACATTTATTTTAATTAAATAAATAATTTAAAATTATTATTACTATTTAATTATTTATTTGGTCACAGTTAAATGTTTTAATAAAAAATGAAAAAAAAAAATTACCACGTAGCAAAACCTTGCTACCAACTATTCATTAATCGCATAAATTTATTTTTACTTCTTCATTTGCTTTCTTTGAAGGACAGAAAAAAAAAATAATAAAAAGTTGCGCGGTCAATCTACTTTTCTCAATATTTGATTGCATTTTTCTAGAAATTTCTTTTCTTTTCTATAAATAAACGTTGCTTTAAAGTAACTAAAAATTAATAAAATTTATTTAATAATTAAAAAAACATTTTTGGATATATAAAAATATAAATAATTTAATTTAAGTAAATGTTAATTTATTTAATTTTTATTTTATCTACAACACTCACAATTTTGGCAAATTCTTCAAAAAATTTACCAGAATGTCAATTTATTGATCCTTCAAAAGATTTAAATAAATGGTCTAAATTACCTGTATTTCCACATAAATGTAATGTTAGTAAAGAAATACCAGAAGAAGAAAGGAGTGAAGAACGTAAACTTTATGATAAAGGAGTACATAGGTAGTAAAGGGAATAAATAATAAATTAAAAAATCAGAATTAATTTTATAATTTTTTTTTTTAAATTAAAAATCAGAATTTTATAAAATAAATTACCTTTTAACATATTTCAGACATTATTTTAATGCTTGGGTTAGTGATAAAATTGGTCCTGAAAGAGAATTGGAAATACAAACACATGAAAAGTAAGAAAGAGAGATTGTGTTTTATAAATTATTTAAATAAATCAGAATTTGTTTTGTATTTTTTTCAAATTAATTAATTTAATCGTTTTAAGATGTGCAGAAATTGATTATTCTCATATTAATTTAAAAACAAGCATTGTTTGTATTTTTTTTAAATTTAATTAAAATTAATTTATTATTAAAAGGTAATTGTTTATCATAATGAAGCATTTTCTGTTCTTGTTAGAATGATTAATGGAATATTTCGTTATACACCTTTAAAACTTTTAAATGAAATAATTTTATATGATGATGCCTCAGAATCTCATTCTTCTATTGAAAATCAATTAAAAGAATATTCTAAATTAAGAGGAGGAAATTGGGTAGAAATTGTTAAATTTAATAAAGCAAAAGAAAGGCAAGGATTAATTAGAGCTAAAGTAAGTTTTTATTTGTATTTTTTTGTTTAATTCAGAATTTTTAATTTAAAAAAAAATATATTTAAGAATTTATGTATTTTAGAATAAGAAAGTAAATTTAAATTAATTTTTTATTTTAAATAGGGAAAAAAATTTTTTAATTAAAGTATTAAAATTTAATTGAAAATTAGGGTAAAAATAAAAAAGGAAATTTAAAAAATAAATTTTTATTTATTTTCTCTAATTTAAATATTTTAAAGGTTTTTGCTTCGAGAGAAGCAACTGGTGATGTTATTGTATTTTTAGATAGTCATTGTGAGGTATTTTAATTTAATTAAAAAATAATTTAATTTAATTTAAAAAATAAAGGTAACCCCTCGTTGGTTAGAACCTTTATTAGCTCCTATTCAAGAAAATAAAAAAAGGTTAATTTATTAAAAATAATTTTAAATATATTTTCTTATTTATTTATTTTAAGAGTTGTAGTACCCGTAATTGATTTAATTAATGCAAATTTATTTAATTATGAAAAGGTATTTATTTTTAAATAAATTATTTTTTAAAATTTTTATTTTTTAAAAGGCAATGGTTTCAAAAGGAACTTTTGATTGGGGATTACATTTTAAATGGGATTATTTTGATTGGTCATATTTTGATAAAGAAGAGAATAATATAAAACCTTATAAAACTCCAACAATGAGTGGTGGTTTACTTGCAATTTCAACTGAATATTTTCGTGAAATTGGAGAATATGATATTGGAATGGAAATTTGGGGAGGAGAAAATATTGAACTTTCACTTAGAGTTTAATTTTAATTTAATATAAAATATATTTAAAAAGGTTTGGTTATGTGGAGGTGAAGTACTAGTTGCACCATGTAGCCGTGTAGGACATGTTTTTCGTACACGAAGACCTTATAAAGGAAAACCTGGAGTTGATACTTCTCTTTATAATGCTTTAAGAACTGCTAAAATTTGGCTTGATGAATATTATGAAGTAAATAGAAAAGAATTATTTTAAATCAATTCTTTAAATATTTTCTTCCATCTACATTTAAATATTTATATATTTTAGAAACAATTTCTTCCTTCTCGTCCAGGTGCTAAAAGAATTGATGCAGGAGATTTAAGTGAAAGACTTAAATTAAAAGAAAAATTAAAATGTAAACCATTCGATTGGTTTATTGAGAATATTGAACCAAATTTAATTCGTAGACATGATGAACTTTAAAAAAGAAAATATATAATTATTTAGGAAAAAATTAAATATTATGTTAAAAACTTTTTTGATGTATTTTTTTAAGGGAAATAAAATATTGAAAAATATAATGTTTATAAGAGAAAAAAAGATTAATGCTTTATGACCATTTGTCTATTACGTATTGTCTAAATAAGAGTTTTTGGAAAATTAATTTAAATTTTGAATAAACTTTTAAACAAACAATAAATAAAGAATATTTATTAGAATATTATGCATTAATTAGATAAAATCACATTAAATTATTAAAAAAAAAAAGTTTTGTTTTTTGGCAAGAATAAAAAGTTAATTAATACAAGCAATATTTAAGAAGAATAGAAAAAGAATAAAATGCAATTGAAGTGTAAATATGGGAAAATGAGCATAAAATGATATAAGGCAAAAATAATAAATAAATAAGTAAAGAAATTTAAAAAATTTCTTTTCTTTCAATTATTCACAATAAACATCTTTTTTACAAAAAGGGGAAATATTTGGATATTTACGAGGTTCTGGACCTCCCAAATCGCCAACATAACGTTCTTGAATTGAAGGCTTTAATGCACAAGGACGTAGAAATTCTTGACCTTTTTCATGAATCCATTTATTAGAAACCCATTTAACACCCAAAAGTACTGGACAAGCAGCATGTCTTTAATTAAATATTTTTTAAATTAAAATTTAAAAAATAAAATAACCGTGTTCGAAGATCACCTTCACCACTTCTTAACAAATTATACCAAAAAAGACAATCATATTTACTTGGTTTCATTGCAGATTTTAAATCAGTAAAAACCTGAAAAAAATTAAAGAAAAAATAAAAGAATAAATATTAAAAAATCTTTTTCCCATAATTTTATTTAAAAAAATTCATTTACTGTGAATCCTCCTTCGTCTGGTTTTGTTAAATAAAATAATGCTGTGGCAATTCTATTTCCAGTTCCTAAATCACTAAATGCTTTAGTTTCTTCTTTCTAAAAATATTAAAATTAAAAAAAACTTAAAAATAAACCCTTGCAAAATCATAATGAGGATCATAATGACCACCAATTCCATAATTTGCAATCTAAATTAAATTAATTTAAGCTTAAATTAAAAAATAAACCTGTAATTCTTCAGCAGTTTCCATTTCCAAATTAGTCATTAAATTTAATCTTTTATTAACTTTATCAACTACTGGATGGTCTGTTCCTTTTAACCAAGCACTTAAAAATATTAAATAATATTTTTTTTATTTAAATAAAAAACCTTTTACTAATTCGATAAGAAGCTGTTTCAAGTTTTCCAGTTTGACTATTTTGTACAGTTGCTCTAGCAAGTTTTGGTTTAGCCAATTCTTGTATTTGTTCAATTTCTTCATCATTTACAACATTTCTGAAAAGAACAGCCAAAGGATTGAAACGCATAATTTCTACTTTAAACGGTGCTAAACGAAGAAATGGACGATCCATTTTGTAATAACAATAAAGTTTTGAAATTTGTTTTTGACTCTAATTAATTCAATTAAATTAATTTAAACAAAATATAATTAACCACTGGAACTTCATCTCTACAAAGTGCTTCATAAATATCCCGTTCAGAATTGCTAACAGAATCTCCAGCTCTAAGATTTACAAGAGGTGGAATATTTCTACGCATATCTAAAGGTTTTACACCATCAGCTTTCATTTGATCTTCATACCTAAAAATAAATAAATTTAAATTAGAAATATATTAAATAAAACCATTTAATATTTCCTTTAGCCCGTGGATGAGAAGGAGCTAAAAATTAAAATTAAAACAAAAATAAAGTTTAATTATATACCAATTTCATAAAGACGATCTGTTGTTATTAATGCTCTTTTTATATTTCCTTGTTTAAAAAGAGCAAATGCCAAATATTCTAAAAATATAATTAAAATAATTAAATAATAAAAAACCTAAAATTTCAGATTCAGCAATTGAAGGAGGCATCTCTTTTTTTCCTCTATTTAATGCTTCTTGCATCCACAAAAGTGTATGGAAATAGTCCTTTAAAAATATTATACTTAAATTAATTAAAAATAAAACCTCTTCATTATAAGCAATACGACCAATTTCAAAACAATCAAAAGCTAAAAAAGTAATTTTTAAAAACATAAAATAATAAAAATAACCTGACATTCCATTACCAATTTTAACTTTTTTAACAATTCCATTAGCCAAATCGCTAGTATCAAGTCTATAAGTATCTTGCAATCGAAGTAAACCAACAGCTGCTCCATTCAAATCTTCCTTTATAAATTAATTAAAAATATTCTTTTTTTTTTAAATAAATTACATCAGTAGGAAAACGAGAACCTCTAATAACTGAAATATTTTTTAAATAATTTCCAGCAATATCTGAACGCATTTCTGCTTGTAAATCCTTCCATGTTTGTGACAGTTTTTTAATTAATCTAAAAGCGTTAATAGGATTCGAAACACTCAAAAGATTTGATTGCATTTCTTCATTATTTTCTTGATATTTTGCAGCAATACTTAAGAAATTATTAAAAAAATAAATAATTAAAACCTTTTTAAATGTTCTAAACGTTCAGTTTCAAGTTGAATATAATTAGTAATTAATTTTGGAATATCCTTTTCTGCATATGTTAATTGTTGAAGATCAGCAGATGAAGTAAATAAATCAGCATTTGAAGAATAAAAATAAAGAAGAAAAATTAAAATAAAATACATTATTATATAAGTATTTTATTCTTAAAAGAAAAATTTTTTAATAAATAAAGGTAAAAGAAAATTAAATAAAATTGGATAAATTGTCTATTAATTAAATTATAAAAATAAATTTAAATTAAAAAAATAATTTTATTAAAGAATTACTGAACAAATTAAAATGAATAAAATTATTAAAATATTTTAAAGAGAAATTTACCTTAGAAAAATTTTTATTTTTTCACCTGCAATATTTTTAAATAAAATTATTTAAACTTTTATCAATTATTTAAATCAATGCTTAAGAAATTAATTTAATTACACGTATATATATTAAAATACACGAATATATTATAAACAGGTCAGAAAATATATATATTTATGGTTAGTGGACGTGTTCGCGCAAAGAATACGTCAATTAAGTTATTTTATTAAATTGTGATTATTTATTAAAAGAAAAGTACAGAGAATTAATTAAAAAAGAAATATTATTTTAATAATTAATAAAATAATAAATATTTATTTATTCTTTTTAAAAAAAACGGAAAAGAAATACATAACAGGAATTTTACGGAAAAAAATAAAAGTGTTTTACGGAAAATATGTGTTTTAAAAGAAAATAACACCGGAATATAAATAATTAATTAAATAAATAAAAATATTAATATGTATACCTAACTAACTATAATTTTTAATTTTTTATTTTTTTTTAGGAGTTTTCTTTTTCTCAATTTTTAAACTTTTAGATTTTTTAATGGGAGTTTTCTTCTTTTCATCAACTTTTTTCAAATTTCTAACCCCAACACTTTTACAGCGACGATTTTCTTTAATTTCTTCTTTTGATTTTGTTTTTCCAATTTTCTTTACACCAATACTTTGACAACGATTTTGTTGTTTTTCATAATAAATTATATCTCTATAAATTAAAATATAAATAAAAAATTATTAAATTAAACTTTTTCATTGGTGGAATTAATTCTTCAATTAAATTAAAAAGTTCATCAATTCTTTCATAAGTGAACATTTCCTCATAAAATTTTACTGCAAGTTTGGGATCTTCAGGTATTTGTTTTTCTTCTTCATGTTCAATTTCAAGTCTAGCATCGGATGTTTCCAACCACAACAAAACCTAAAAAATCTTTTGATTAAAAAAGAATTCGACCCGTAGTGAGATTTTTATGTGGATTGGAGATCTCTCAGGATCTCATTTAATTAACAATATTTTAATTTAATTAATTTACTTTTCTTCCGAAGAACTCCTTTTTAAAATAATTAAAAAATAAATAACCTCTTCACGTTGTTCATCCGTAAGATTTTTAAGTTCTTTCATCCTCTCTTCATTATCCTGATCATTTGGATTCTTTTGTTGAACTCTTGTCCATCTACCTGATCCAATAACATTCCAATCATTGAATTCTTCATCTCTCAACTTACATTTATTTCCTTTAAAAAAAATTAAATTAAAAATTAAAGTTATTTTCCTACTTGGATTCACTCCATTTTTAGGAATTTCAACAAAAGAACCAAATCCAAGTCTATTCGAAAGAGAAACTGTTTTATCATTTTGTTTTGTTTTTGAATATTTATCAAATTTATCCAATATATTCTTTCGGCGATTTTTGTAGTGAATATAATTGTAGGCAAAGTGGCGAATAACGGGAGGTTTTTCTTCAATATTTTTCTAAAAATTAAATATTTTTTAAAGAATAAATTTAAAATAAATAAACCTCAATATGTAATTTAATCAAAAATTTTATTCGCATATGCACATCCATATTATTTCTTCCAGGCAAAAATTTGGCAATTTTAGCACATTTATCACGTCCAAAAAGTCGAATAAAATAAAAAAGTCGTTTATGTTCCTCCCAAGTCCATGGCTGGTCACGACGTTTAGGATCAAGTACATGTACCCATCTTTAATTTTTTTATAAAAAAAAAAGTTAAATTAAAACCTATTTCTACATTGAAGGGCTGAACGACCTTCCACACACTCAGAAGCTTTAGTCCAATTTCTTGGTCCATATTTATCTACAGCTTCCACAAGGCACTTTAAAATTTAAAAATATTTTATTATTTTTTGAAAAGGAAATAAACTAAATCTTCAGAATCTGTCCAACGTCCTCGATTTAATTTTGTAGTTAATGTACGTGTATATCGATATTCACAACTCATTCTAGATCTACCAGGCATATATCCAGCAACTAAAATACAAAAATTAATTATTTAAACACCAACTTTTTGCCCATTGAATTTCTTCGCCAACTTTATGTAATTTAATTAATTTAAGTAGTTTTCGATCTTCTTTTGGTTTCCACTTACTAATAATTTTTTTTTTAATTGATAAATATTTTTATAAATAACCTTGGTTCACGTTCATTCTTCTTCAAATAAATAAAACGCTGAAAACATTTAAATGGTGAACGAAAATTGCCAATTTTTTCAGAAATGGTATCCCAATTAGAGAATTTTTTTCTAAGAATGAGAAGTTGTTTGTCTTCTGAATCAGTCCATTTTGTTTTATTTTGCAAATGACAAAGCTCATTACACCATTTTTGGCGAAGTTGTGCAATTGAACGAAGTCCTTTAAACTAAAAAATAATATAATTTTATTATTTTAAAAAATTCCTCACATCACTTGCAGATATCCTCGCCCAATCTACATTAGAAAAATCCGAATAATCTCGAAGAAAAGTATCAATTGATTTGGCACTAAAAAATATTTTTTATTTAAAAAAATAAATTTAAAAAACGAACCAAATTTTGGCAATTTGTTTATTGTAACGTTCAACTTCATTAACTAATTTATATTTTTGTTTATTCGTCGTTTCAACACCAACAGCAAGCAATTTATTAATGACAATTTCTTTCCTAAAGAATAAATTAAAAATAAAAAGGTTAAAATAAAAACTTTAAATTAATCATTCGAATTTGTTCATCTTTAAGTGAAGAACAAACAGCAGCTTTCAATAATCGATGTTCCAAATAATTCCCTAAATGAAATATATTTAATAAATAAATATATAAAGTTACATCGCCTTCCTTCATCCATCAAAGGATCAACAGAAATTCTTTTAATTTTTAATGCTTCCTTGTTTAGACCAGGAGACTTAAAAATAAATGAAATTTATTTAATTAAATAAAACAAACCATTCCATTAGAATCTTTAAAATAAGGATACCAACAAGGTAAATTAAGTCTTTCTCGTGTAATTCTTGAATCATCTTTGTAATTATTTGTTAAAATTGATCGTATTTCTTCCTGTGTATTTCGATTTAATTTTATAGCCTCATTAACTAATTCAATAATTTGATCAAATAGTTGAATGTAAGTTTGATTGGTAGCCAACGAAAAAGCAATACGCACCAAATAAGGATTTTCTTCAATAAATTGCTGGCCTAATTCCGAATCAAAAGAAAAAGCTGAATCACATTTTGTTACCATATCACCAGAAAGAAAAATGAAGTTTATTAATCAAATTTAAAAGGATTAAAAAAAACACATGTAAAAAATTAAAAACAGTAATCTAAAAGGACGAAATTTGAATTAATTTGTAAAAACAACTAATCTCACAATGTCAAAACACTTTGGACAAACATTTCGCCAAATATTATATGTTAAAAAATTCAAACGTTTTTTTGCAACATATTTATTAAGCTACTTAATAAAAAGTTTAATTTAAGACATTATTTGAAGATTTTCAATATTTTTATTTACTTTTTTACAAACTTTGATAGAATTTAATTATCATTTTCATCTCTCTACAATATTTTCTAACTGTAAGAAAATAATATGTAAACCATTAATCGTCTCATTATTGTATTGTTATCCTCAAGAGTATTTTTAAAGGTCATTTTTAGGCATTTTCTATTTATTTTCTTATATTTTTAATACAATGTAAGGCATGAGCAATTGGTTTTTTATTATTTAAAAATAGTAATATAATTGACAAATTAGAAAACGGACAAGAAAATTGTTGAAAAACAAGGTCATAAAATATATGCATATTTTATTTAAAAAATATTAGCAAATATTAGATTAGCCAAACAAAATAATATTATAACAAATAATTAAAAAATTTTTTAGTAAGCAAAGTCAAAAATTGCAAAAGAAAAATTCCAAACTAATAAATCCCTAGAAACTTAAAAGAGTAACACAAAAACAACAATAATTATTTATTTACAATACAAAAACACCTTTACATAATCAAACAAGAAAATAGGGACAATAAGAATCACACAAGAACAATTATTAGAGGGAAATTAATTAAATACAATTATGAGGGGAAGAAATATATTTATATGTATCCTATTGCCGTCATCACATCTTCCACTGCCGCTTACATGTTGTACTCGATTGGCAGGTTCTTTCGGCTTATGGTTCCGGTTCGTTGGAACCAGAACCGCCGAAATTGCTTGGCTGCTCCCTCCGGGGTCTTGGTCCATTCGACAGTGACACGATCGTTGTTGGTCGTTTCCGCAGCCGGATCGAAGGCGTCACAAGAGATGGCGATGTTGATGGCCTCCTTCGGGTCAAGAACCATTTTTGATGGTCTGACATGTATACGGCGACATGTACCCAGGTATCGCAGTGCGATACGATGCCCACCAGAGTTGATGATCTGTAAATGAAAAAAGTGATTAGGAATTAATTAATATTAAATAAAATTAAAAATTCACCTTCATATAGTAGGTGCGCTTGTCATCGAACGGAGCGTTGAAGATCACCTTCACGGCTGGAAGGGTCGTGATGTCGCCAGGTGGAACAGACGCCATTTGAGAGTTGTTTGTTTTGTAGACGTTGGAATTGTAGTTGAAGCAGGTTGTTGGGAAGTGAGCGTTTGAACAGGTTTTTATATCAAAAAGTTTTAGGACAGAAAATAACTATAAAAACCTTCAATTTCCTACCAGTCCTCAACAACCAGCTTCACTTCAATCTGCCTATACAGCAACAACTACAACAAACAACATGGCGTCTGTTCCACCTGGCGACATCACGACCCTTCCAGCCGTGAAGGTGATCTTCAACGCTCCGTTCGATGACAAGCGCACCTACTATATGAAGGTGAATTTTTACTTTTACTAATATTAATTCATTTCTAATTCCTTTCTTTTTACAGATCATCAACTCTGGTGGGCATCGTATCGGATTCGCCTTCAAGACGACCAACCCTCGCCGTCTGAACATGGACCCGCCCAATGGTGTTCTCGACCCGAAGGAGGCCATCAACATCGCCATCTCTTGTGACGCCTTCGATCCGGCTGCGGAAACGACCAACAACGATCGTGTCACTGTCGAATGGACCAAGACCCCGGAGGGAGCAGCCAAGCAATTTCGGCGGTTCTGGTTCCAACGAACCGGAACCATAAGCCGAAAGAACCTGCCAATCGAGTACAACATGTAAGCGGCAGTGGAAGATGTGATGACGGCAATAGGATAAATATAAATATATTTCTTCCCCTCATAATTGTATTTAATTAATTTCCCTCTAATAATTGTTCTTGTGTGATTCTTATTGTCCCTATTTTCTTGTTTGATATATATTTTGTAAATGTTTTTATTGTAAATAAATAATTATTGTTGTTTTTGTGTTACTCTTTTAAGTTTCTAAGGATTTATTAGTTTGGAATTTTTCTTTTGCAATTTTAAAAGTAATTTAGTTATTTTTGCTTATACATTTAATATTGGAAAGAATTTTCTTAATACTTTGTTCTTCTAATTTCTTTTATTTTTTTTAAAATTAAATCTCTTAAATAAAATAATAAATAATTATTAAAATTTAATTAAAATATAACCTTAAAATATTATTTTATTGTCAAAAAAAAAAAAATCATTTTTAGTAATTTTTATATTTAATAATTTTCATTCTTTCATTGTTCTATTTTTTGGAAAATAATTTGTTTTTAGATTCAGATTGGAAAAAATTAAATAAGGGAAAGAGAATATAATATTACGTTCAAGAAAATATTTTCCTTTTCTTTTCTATTGGATTGCGTTGACAAAATATTTATGTACATTAAATTAAAAAAAAAAAAGAAACAAGAAAAATTGGCCAATTTTCTCCCACGAATTATATTTTACTAATACCATTATTTAATGTACACATCAATTTTTAATTAAAAAAAATTAATGTGATCTTATCAAAACAAAATAAAAATAATATTTATATTAATGAATTAATTTTTAAATTCAAAGAGTAAATATTTTATTTATTTTATATATTCAAGTATTAATTTTAAGGATTTTTTTAAATAAAAAAAAAATATCTTTAATTAATTTTAATTTAATTAATTAAATAAAACATTTTTTTAATTAAATGATTTTTTAATTAATTTTTTTTTTATTTTAAAAAGTAATTATTTCTTCTACCAATTATTTTCTTAAAATTTACTCTAATTTTATGTCCGGTCTTCTTTAATTTGCCGCAAAGTCAAAAAAAAAAAATTATTTTTTTCTTTCTTTTCAAATTTAGCTAATTTATTTTATATATAAACATTTAAATAAATATATATTTATTTCTATATTTTTCATGTTTTTTTTTTAAATTACCTCAATTTACACAAAATAAGTATAAACGAATTTTTATAGTAATATAAAAGCCTTGTGTTTATTCTCTCTTCTTCTTCTTTTCTTTTTTCTTTTAAAATAAACTACGCCCATTCTCTTCTCATTTTTTTAAATATTACTGTAAATTACTTGAAGAAAAGTCAAAATATTTTTATTTTCTTGCCAATTTATTTTGTTATTTAATTTTTAGGAAATTAAATAGCCATTTTATTTTTAATAAAATTATTTTTTTTCCTTAAATTAAAAAAAAAAAATTCTCAAAATCTTTTTAAAAAATAAATAAAAATTTTTAATAGTTCAAAAAAAATAATGTTAATTAAAAAAATATTTTTTCTACAATTTTTTATTAATTTAATTTTAAATTTAAATTCAAAAATTAAATATTTTCTGACAAAAATTAAATATTTTATATTTTTTGTTAAAGAAAAAACTTTAAAAAAACAAAAAATGTTTAATGAAAATAATGATTTACAAGAAAATATAAATTTAAATTCTTTAATTGGAGAAGAACAACAACAACAAAATAATAATAATCAAGTAACTTTTAATTTTAAATTAATTAATTTTTAATAATAAAAAGAATAATGATTCTTCTTCCACAATGTCATTAACACAACAATTTATGCTTAATGGATGTTATGCAGCTGCACGTACACCTTTTGCTATACATGAATTATTAGGATTAGCATCAGAAGTTTTAATTTTAAAAATTTAATTTTTTATTTAAAAAGTCAATTTCTTCACAAAATAATTCTTCTTTAATTTCAACAACAACAAATTGTTTTTTACCTTATTTTAATAATACAAATAATTCAATTTATCAAAATTCTTCTTCTTCTTTTGATCAACAACAACAAAATAATTTATTTGAACTAATGCCTGGAATAGTTCAAGAATTTAATGAAAATAATAATATTATAGATTGTGGTTATTTATTATTTGGAACTACTAATGAAGAAAATAATTGTAAATAAATAAAATATTTTTAATAAGAAAATTTAAATCTTTTTTTCCTAAATTGAGTTTCTTTAGAGAATTATAATTTTTTGTAGATCTAAACACAAAAAACATTAATTAATTAAATTAATTAATTAATTAAAATTAATTAAAGATGGAACCCAATTTTTACGTAATATTTACCCTCAACAACAACAATTAATTTATAATAATGAAGATGTTTGTTTTAATAATTCAATTGAAAATTTAAATACTTCAATAAAAACAATTAATTTATTTGGAAATAATAAACAAAAATTAAATAATAATAATAAATTAGAAATTAAAAATAAACAACAAATACTAAATAATAATAAATTAAATAATAATAATAAAGAAATAGAAGAAAATAGTACATCAAAAAAGAAAAAAAGAAGAAGACATAGAACAATATTTTCACAAGAACAAATATGTAAAAATAATTAATTAAATTAAATTTTTTAAAAATTATATAAAGTTGAATTAGAAAGTCTTTTTCAAAAAGAAAATTATCCGAATGTACAACAAAGAGACGAACTTTCACAAAAAACAAAACTTGCTGAAGATAGAATACAAGTAAAATAAATTCTTTTTTTTTTTTTTAAATTAAAAATACATAAAGGTTTGGTTTCAAAATAGAAGAGCAAAATGGAGAAAAATTGAAAAAAAATGGGGAAATTGTACACGAATGGCTGAGTAAGTTTAAAAATAATTTTTAAGTTAATTTTAAAAAAATTATTATTATTTTATTTAATTGTTTTAAAAATAAAGTTATTTTTTAATTAAAAAAAGGTATGGTTTATATGGTGCAATGGTTAGACATCAATTACCTTTACCAGAAATAATTACAAAATGTGGAAATGATGAAAATGATCCTAATGGATCTGCAGCACCTTGGTTATTAGGTTTTTTAAATAAATTATTAATAAAATAAAATTTAAAGGAATGCATAAAAAAAGTATTGAAGCAGCTGCTCATTTAGAAAAAGTAGAGGAAGAAGAAGATGATGAAGAAGATGAAGAGGAAAGGGATGAAGATAATAATTTTAATATTTTTAATCAACAGAAAAAGAATAAAAATTCAATAAAAAATGAAAAAATTAAAGGAATTAATTTAAGAGGAAGTAGTGGAGATGAATTTTCTGAAGAAGAAAAAGCTAATAAAAGTAAAATTTGTGAAGAAATAAAAATAGAAAAATATAAACAACAACAACAAAATTTAACTTTAATTAATCCTTATTTTGGAATGATGGTTTAAAAATAAATTGCTTTAATGTTTTTTTTTATATCAAAATAAAATTTTTTCTCTTAAATTAAAGTTCAATGACGATAGAATTGCTTACGACCATACCGCGTTGAAAGCACGCCATCCCGTCCGATCTGGCAAGTTAAGCAACGCTGGGCCTCCTTAGTACTTGGAACGGAGACGTCCTGGGAATCGGGGGTGTTGTAAGCATTTTTACTATGAAATGAGATTTAAATTATTTTTTAAGACACAAGCTAGAATAAAAACATTAATTTTAATCCGAATTACTTAAAAAAAACTTTATGTTACTTCAAATTACAAAGATACTATAACATCAACGGATCCATTAAAAAAAAGGAATATGTACTTAAGGGAATATAAAAGAGCAACTTGATAGGTTTATCGTTAATAAAATGGGTTTTTATTTGTTTTCCCAAATTTTTCATGTTTCCCTCTTTTTTTTTTATTTTTACAAATGAAGAGCTTAGAAAAGCAATTGACTATGTGACAAACAATAAAAAAAGGAAACGGCGGCAGTAGATTTTGACCTTTCGGCGCCTCATTCAAATTAATCTTTTAAAATGTGTTTAAGTAGAAACAAATTGAAAAAGAATAAACTTAATATTAAATAGACTTTTTAAAAGAATGAAATAAATAAAAGAAAAAAATGTTAAAACATTTACAATAAAAGTAAGGAGTTAGAGACTGAATAGGTTATTTAATTAAAAAAACAACATTAAATACATAAGAATTAACATCAAAATTCAATGGGTTCAAAGATATCAAAAATTAAACCTTTATTTAAATTAAAAAAAAAATTATTTTACTAATAAAATCAATTTAATCATTAACTAAAAATTTAAAAAATACTTATTTTTATCAATTCCTCTAATATAATATATTATTTTGGTCCAATCATCTCTATATTAAAAATAAATAAATAAATAAAAAAATTAACCTTCAGGTTTAACCCATTCATTAAATTGTTCAGCAGTTAATAATCCAGACTTTATAGCTTCTTCTTTTAAAGTTGTTCCATTTTTATGTGCTGTTTTTGCAATTTTAGCAGAATTATCATAACCAATGTGAGGATTTAATGCTGTTACTAACATTAATGATTCATTTAAAATTTTTGAAATATTTTCTTTATTTGCTACTATTCCAATAACACAATTTTTTGTAAAAGATTCTGCTCCATCAGATAATAAACGAATTGATTGTAACACATTACGAACAATTAAAGGTTTAAATACATTTAATTCAAAATGTCCATTCGAACCACCAATTGTTACTGCTACCTTAAAAATTGAGATTAATTAATAAAAAAATTTTTAGATCCAAAAAATTAGAAGAATATTGATTGGAATAGACAAGAATAAGTATTATATTATAATATTGGTGAATAGGGTATGAATTCATAATTAAAAATTTTATAATTATATTTTAAATTGAGTAATTTTTTAAAACGAATAAATTACTGTCTAAATATAATACTAACTGGTAATAATCATGCCCAATTCCTCCCAAGTCCATGGCTGGTCACGACGTTTAGGATCAAGTACATGTACCCATCTTTAATTTTTTTATAAAAAAAAAAGTTAAATTAAAACCTATTTCTACATTGAAGGGCTGAACGACCTTCCACACACTCAGAAACTTTAGTCCAATTTCTTGGTCCATATTTATCTACAGCTTCCACAAGGCACTTTAAAATTTAAAAATATTTTATTATTTTTTGAAAAGGAAATAAACTAAATCTTCAGAATCTGTCCAACGTCCTCGATTTAATTTTGTAGTTAATGTACGTGTATATCGATATTCACAACTCATTCTAGATCTACCAGGCATATATCCAGCAACTAAAATACAAAAATTAATTATTTAAACACCAACTTTTTGCCCATTGAATTTCTTCGCCAACTTTATGTAATTTAATTAATTTAAGTAGTTTTCGATCTTCTTTTGGTTTCCACTTACTAATAATTTTTTTTTTAATTGATAAATATTTTTATAAATAACCTTGGTTCACGTTCATTCTTCTTCAAATAAATAAAACGCTGAAAACATTTAAATGGTGAACGAAAATTGCCAATTTTTTCAGAAATGGTATCCCAATTAGAGAATTTTTTTCTAAGAATGAGAAGTTGTTTGTCTTCTGAATCAGTCCATTTTGTTTTATTTTGCAAATGACAAAGCTCATTACACCATTTTTGGCGAAGTTGTGCAATTGAACGAAGTCCTTTAAACTAAAAAATAATATAATTTTATTATTTTAAAAAATTCCTCACATCACTTGCAGATATCCTCGCCCAATCTACATTAGAAAAATCCGAATACTCTCGAAGAAACGTATCAATTGATTTGGCACTAAAAAATATTTTTTATTTAAAAAAATAAATTTAAAAAACGAACCAAATTTTGGCAATTTGTTTATTGTAACGTTCAACTTCATTAACTAATTTATGTTTTTGTTTATTCGTCGTTTCAACACCAACAGCAAGCAATTTATTAATGACAATTTCTTTCCTAAAGTTAAATTAAAAATAAAAAGGTTAAAATAAAAACTTTAAATTAATCATTCGAATTTGTTCATCTTTAAATGAAGAACAAACAGCAGCTTTCAACAATCGATGTTCCAAATAATTCCCTAAATGAAATATATTTAATAAATAAATATATAAAGTTACATCGCCTTCCTTCATCCATCAAAGGATCAACAGAAATTCTTTTAATTTTTAATGCTTCCTTGTTTAGACCAGGAGACTTAAAAATAAATGAAATTTATTTAATTAAATAAAACAAACCATTCCATTAGAATCTTTAAAATAAGGATACCAACAAGGTAAATTAAGTCTTTCTCGTGTAATTCTTGAATCATCTTTGTAATTATTTGTTAAAATTGATCGTATTTCTTCCTGTGTATTTCGATTTAAATGTATAGCCTCATTAACTAATTCAATAATTTGATCAAATAATTGAATGTAAGTTTGATTGGTAGCCAACGAAAAAGCAATACGCACCAAATAAGGATTTTCTTCAATAAATTGCTGGCCTAATTCCGAATCTAAAGAAACAGCGACTCTAATAAACTGCATTTTGTCAGTTTGACATAATGCCAGAATGATTCCTTCTTTCGCCAAATAATTGCGGATCAACATTTTTGAATTATTTTTCTCCAAAATCTTTTTTATAAATAAACTTTACAGATCAACTATAATTTATCATTCAGTTTAATATTAAAACAATGACTACAACTACACCTGTTTCATTACAGTCTACAGAAGTTTCAGTTCCTGGTGAGTTGGTTACATTTCCTACGACAAAGTTAGTGTTTAACAGTCCTTTTGATATGCAAAAAGTTTATTTTATCAAGGTTTATTTTTTTAATTTAAACTTTGATAATGAAAAAAATTTAAACTAGATTGAAAATACTTCACCACATAAAATTGGTTATTTTTTCAACTCAACAACATCAACTATAACTTTTAAACCCGAGAAGGGTTGCCTGTTTCAAGGCGATTCCAAAACTATTGATGTAACGTGTGATGCCTTTAATGACTTGCTCGCACATAATGATGACCGAATCTTGGTCGTATGGACCAGAGCTCCAGATTCGGCAAGAAGGGGAGTTTTCCATAGGACGTGGTTCAAAAATGATGGCATTATGCACATTAAGAATTTACGTATTGAATATAATGAATAAAAGTAATCTTTTATATTTAATTTATCTTTCAATTAGATAATATTTAAATGTGTATAATAAATGTAATTGGTGTTGTTTTTGTGTTAAGGTTAGTTAACTTTTTTAAACTTGTCAGTATATTATTTTGTTACTCTTTAGTTAAAAAATATGCTGATGTGAGTAAATAGTTTCTAATCTCCAGTCTAGTATAAGTTTGATATTTAATAAAAATGGGTTAAAAAATATCAAAAATTAAACCTTTGTTTAGATTTAAAAAAAATTATCCTCCTAATAAAATCAATTTAATCATTAACTAAAAATTTTAAAAAATATTTATTTTTATCAATTCCTCTAATATAATATATTATTTTGCTCCAAGCATCGCCTCAGGTTTAACCCATTCATTAAATTGTTCAGCAGTTAATAATCCAGACTTTATAGCTTCTTCTTTTAAAGTTGTTCCATTTTTATGTGCTGTTTTTGCAATTTTAGCAGAATTATCATAACCAATGTGAGGATTTAATGCTGTTACTAACATTAATGATTCATTTAAAATTTTTGAAATATTTTCTTTATTTGCTACTATTCCAATAACACAATTTTTTGTAAAAGATTCTGCTCCATCAGATAATAAACGAATTGATTGTAACACATTACGAACAATTAAAGGTTTAAATACATTTAATTCAAAATGTCCATTCGAACCACCAATTGTTACTGCTACCTTAAAAATTGAGATTAATTAATAAAAAAATTTTTAGATCCAAAAAATTAGAAGAATATTGATTGGAATAGACAAGAATATTTGATAACATTGATTAATTAATAAAAAAATTTTTAGATCCAAAAAATTAGAAGAATATTGATTGGAATAGACAAGAATATTTGATAACATTGATTAATTAATAAAAAAATTTTTAGATCCAAAAAATTAGAAGAATATTGATTGGAATAGACAAGAATATTTGATAACATTGATTAATTAATAAAAAAATTTTTAGATCCAAAAAATTAGAAGAATATTGATTGGAATAGACAAGAATATTTGATAACATTGATTAATTACTTGATTTCCCATAACTTGTGCTGCAATCATTGTTAAAGCCTCACACTGTGTTGGATTAACCTTTCCAGGCATTATAGAGGATCCAGGCTCATTTTCTGGTAAAGACAGCTCCCCCAATCCACATCTAGGTCCCGAACCCAAAAAGCGAATATCATTAGCTATTTTCATAAAAGAAGTTGCAATAACATTTAAAGCCCCATGAACCTTATAATAATTTGATTATTAAATCAAAATAAAAATTAAACCTCTACTAAAGCATCATGAGCGGCTAATGCCTCAAATTTATTTGGAGCTGTGACTAATGGAAGATTTGTAAGTTGGGAAAGTTTACTAGAATTAAATTTAAAAAAATTAATTTAAAAAATATATCTTTTACAAGTTTAATCAAAAAAAAATTTTAATTATATAAACTAAAAAAATTTTAAACCTCGCAATTTTTTCCGCAAATCCTTTTCGTGTATTTAACCCTGTCCCAACAGCAGTACCACCAGCTGCCAATTCATAAAGACGAGGAAAAGTTGATTTAACTCGTTCAATTCCATTAGCAACCTAAAGGGGGGTTTAAAGTTAAATTAAAAGCCAAAACATATTCATAGTAAACACTTTATCAACTTTTATAATTAAAATAACCTGAACAACATAACCACTAAATTCTTGTCCAAGTGTTAAAGGAACAGCATCTTGTGTATGAGTTCGCCCAATTTTAATAATATCATTAAATTCTTTTGACTTTTTTGCCAATTCGTCATGAAAATAATGCAAGGCAGGTAAAAGTCTATTATTCAATTCAAGTGCAGTAGCAACATGCATTGCAGTAGGGAAGGTGTCATTTGATGATTGAGACATATTAACATGGTCATTTGGATGAACAGGAGACTTTAAAGTTTTAAAATTATTTTAAAAAAAACATCTAAAATCATTCAAACCCAATAAATAATCCCAAAATAAAAAAAAAACCTTAGATCCAAGAACACCTCCAAGTATTTCAATTGCTCTATTTGCAATTACTTCATTAACATTCATATTTGACTGTGTCCCACTCCCTGTTTGCCAAACAACCAAAGGAAAATGATCGTCCAATTTACCAGAAATTACTTCATCTAAAAATAATTTTTAATTAGGAAAAAAGAATGAAAACCTGCAGCTTGAGAAATGGCAGAAACAAGTTTAGAATCAAGCCCAAATTCTTGATTAACAGAAGCTGCTGCCTTTTTTAAATAACCAAATGCATGAATAATTGGTAGCGGCATACGTTCCTCTGGCCCGCCAATTTTAAAAAACTGCATAGACCTACAGCAAAATAAAAGATTTACTCGACAAAATAAAAACAATAACTTTTAAAATTATTAAATTAAACCTGGCAGTTTGTGCACCATAATAACGATCGTTTGGTACTCTAATTATTATAAAAGAAGATTATTAGATTATTTAAATTAAAAAAACTTTAATTCTCCAAAAGTATCTCGTTCAATTCGAAAATTATCAGCAGTGCTCATTTTAACAATTTGGTGAATAAACAATTTATTCACTCCAATTTTCGAAGTACTCGCAAATGTTCGTAAGGCAACTGCCATTCTTTTTAAATAAAAAATTTAAGTGTATTATTCTCTTTGTTAGAGAAAATGACAAAAAAAAAGTGGGAAAAGAGAACAGAAAGTTTAAAGGAACAAATAAATTATTTTAATAAAGAAAAACAAAAATGATAAAAATTTAAAAAGAATGTATAGAAAATGTTGTGAAAAAATGGACAAATAAACATACAGACAATGGGACTTAAAAATTGATTTTTATGTAAAGGGCCAATCCCAAAAACTTTTATTCCTATAACATACATAATTCAATTTTTTCTTTATTCTTCAGATATGAATCGGTGAGGTACAAATTCTCAATTTTAAATGATAAACATTATTGTCAGATGTTAAATTAAGTTAAAAAAAACAAGCTAGTAGTCCTTTAAAACTTATCTCAAAACGAAATCTAGTAAAAAATTAATCAAATTAACATATTTAAAAAAATAAAAAAGTTGTTTGATTTAAAAAGTAATTTTAAATCATAACATAATTAATACATTCTCTGAAGAAAGCATAAACAAATTTATAAAAATAAAAAACATTTAAATCCGAGGTAAGAAATATTACTGACAATGAGATTGATTTATTTAAAATATAATGTTTAGGCATATTCTCTGAACTTGCATTAAAAGTAATACCTTCTTCCAGAGATCACCCTTGTTGGTTAGTATATTTAGTATATTTTTTAACTGGAATACAGACTGGACAGTCTTCTTTGTTACAATTCTTCCAATGAGTAATTATTTGGCGAGAAGAAACACAATGAGGGAATTGGCATTGACGAAAAGCTGTACAATTAACCATATGCTCCAGAACACCTTTCATTGTATTGCAATAAGGAAGAGTACATTGACCACGATTTTGAGGTTCAGACTAAATGTTAAAATTAAAATATTTTATTCAATGAATATTTTAATCGTTATGAACCATTTCTCTTTGTTTACACTTGTGAGCATGTAAAAGTAACACAAGCTGCTGTTGAATTAATTTCCGCTTTTCAGGATCTTGTGGTATTCCCTCAGATTCTGGAACAAATTGATCAAGTGTTTGAACAGAATCATTCATCTAAAATTTTTCTTAATCGAAAACTCGCACATTTTATTCAAATACTTCAGAATTTAAAAGTCATATTTATTACCAATTATTATAAATTTATTAAAAAAATATATAAACTATTGTGACCTGTTCAGATTCTTCTTTTGGAAGCCAATCAGGTCCATTTGGCACAATCTGATCCTCTAAGAAACTTTGATCTAATTGATTAGGTACTACAAGTTGAAAAGAATTATTCATCTAAAATGTAAAATCAAACTTTAAGAATAAAAAGAAGGGAAAAATTCATAAATAAATGTCCATCTTTTTAATTTTTAACATAATTATTCTTCCTAATCTTAATTTTTACACTTCCATTTTTCGAAAAACTTAAATGTGATTTTAGAGCTTGGTAAAATCGCATTTGCAGGATTCAAGCATGGAATTTTGTTCTCCACAGGACAGAACACAGACAAATCCTGTGAATGCTATTAAAAAATTAACAGTATTTTGATACCGAATCCTATAAAATCCTCGGAAAAGGACGATTCAGTATCGCCGATTCAGTATAGCCGATTCAGTATCGCCGATTCAGTATTTGCCGATTCAGTATACGCCGATTCAGTATTTGCCGGTTCAGTATCTGCCTTTTTTGGTGTATACTGAACCGGCTGAATCGGCAAATACTGAATCGGCGATACTGAATCGGCTATACTGAATCGGCGATACTGAATCGTCCCCCACCCTAAAATCCTTCTTCATTTCAAAACGTCATTAAATGTTTTTGGACAAAACGGTCATTGCATAATTAAATAATTAATTACTAACTCGATGGACATATTTTGCATTTTATTTTTTAACCTATTTTGTTGATTCTTTTAGTTTTAATAATATTCATTCATTTTCTTTATTTTTCAGTTTAAATAAATAACAAAATATGTTTAATATTTCTTCTTTTGAACATTCCATTGTTTCAAAGCTTCCATTTTCCAAAAACTTTACTGAATCAAATCAAACAAAACAAGAAACATTTACAATTGGAGAATTAATTAGATCATGTAATTATTTACTCTTTTATGTTTTTAGTAGTTTTACAATTCCAAATCCTTTATTTATTCAATCATTACAACAATTAATTACAAGTAGAAAAAAAGATGTAAAAAAGAAAATTAATAAAAGGTTTATAAATTTATTTAAATAAAATAAAATTTATTTTAAAAAGTTCTCCAGCCAAATTAAAACGACTTTTTGGTCTAGGGAAGAAAGGGAGTACAGAAAATGTTTCTCTTGCCTTTACAGATATTAAAGTAGTTGTTATTGATGTTGAATTTAATTTAGATGAAATAAATCTTCCAATCGATTCTTTAGAACTTTTTTTCTTTTTAAATCAGAATTATTTATACAAGGTTTTTTTTATTATTTTTTAATCCAGATAGAAGCTTTAAATCAATATTTTTTTCGGAAAATTATCTCTCAATTTAGTCCTTTTCCTAGCAATTTATTGCTTTAGGATCAGTATTTATAAATGGAGTGAGATTTTGGGTTTACTGCCCTGTTTTTGCTAATAAACTTGTTAAATTTAATTTTATATTTGTTTTATATTTATTTTTTTAAACAGTCTCGTCTTCTAAGAGCACTTAATTTTGTAACTGCTCCTTCATTATTTATACTTGACTGCTCGGAACTTAAAATAATTTCCCAGGCCTATACTTCTTTAATTAATGATCAAAATTGTGAAAATTTTCCTTGGCAATTTACTCCTCCAAATGAACTTTTAAAAGGAAATTTATTGAAAAATACTAATGATGGGTCTTTTGAAAGTGTAGAATTTGATAAAATTGGAAAAGGAGTTAAAGGACTTTTCTTTGGAGCAAAATGGGTATTTTTTTTTAAATATTTTACATTTATTTGCTTAAATTTTTTATTTTTAAGTGCCCACCTAGTAAACAAATGTTAAAACAATTAACTGAAATATATCCAAAAATTAAAGAACAGAATCCTTATTTTGAAATTATTTTTTGTTCCTATGATCGTTCTGAAGATTCATTTAAAGAACATTTTGGAAGAATGCCATGGCTTTCTTTACCTTATGGAACTGAAAAACAATTAGCTAATACCTTTGATATTCAAGGTTTTTTTTTAATTTTTGAATACTCTTTTGGCAGTTAATTTTCTCAATAAAAATATTCTTTTATTTTAATTAATTAATTAATTTTTTTAATTCTCAAAGGAATTCCAACATTTCTACTTTTGGACGAGGATTTTTCATTAATTTCACGTAATGGGAGAAATGTATTGCTTTCTGATCCACAAGGATATCCATGGAAGAGAAAACCTTTATATGAATTAAATGAACATACAGTCCATCGTTTATCTGAAATGACTTCTTTAACTTTATTTACTGGTATATTTAAATAATTATTTTAATTAAACAATTTAAATGAGAATATTTATTAGAAAAGATTAGTAAATTTAATAAATAGAGAATATAAAGTTTTTTAAAAAAATTAATACATAATTTTCTTTAGATGGTTCTCCAGAAGACACTGAATTTTCTATTCAATTGTTAAATACATTATTGGAAGAACAACAAAATGAATTAACAAAAAATACTTCTAAAGCAGATTTAATGTTTAAATAAAATTAAAAATTAATTTAAATTAATTTTTAAGGTCAATTAATTCAGAAAATGTTTTTTCATTTGGAATTGATCCTTTACAAATTTTCTATACTGGTGATGATCCAATTTGTGATGATGTATTTAAATTATAATTTTTTTTTAAATAAATTTATTAATTTTCTCAGGTTTTGGAGAATTTAGGATTAGAAGATGCTGACCTTCCACTTTTACTTATTTGTGATGTTCTTTCTGGACATTTAGCTATTTGTGACAAACCTGATGTTAGTGAAGATATTCTTCGTGAATTTGTTGAGGAATATAAAAATGGAAAATCTAAAGTTATTGCTATTCCAAACAATAAAAAGGAAATAAAGGTTAAATAAAATAATTTTTTTTTTAATTTAAAGGTTAATATAATAATTTTTCTTTAAATAATTATTTTTTATGAATATTTATTTAAAAAATATAATTAAATCCATTTTTATATTTTATAGAACCGTACAGTTGCTGGTATTCCTGCAGAAATGCTTGAACAACTTTTAAATAATTCAACAATTACAAACACTTGAAAATTATTTATTTTGAGGCATCAGCCTTTTTTGTTTTTTAATTTTTACGTGCATTATATATATATTTGCTAATCTCTTCAAGTTTTTTTTACTATTTATTTAAGTTTTTATTTATTTTTTTTTGTATTTTATATTTATTTTTTTTTATTTGAATTATTTAAAATTAAACATTTTTAAAGATTTATTGTTTAAAAAATAATATAATTTCTTCTAAAGTGATCATTAATTGATTAAAACTATTTAGAACAAGAAGAACATTAATTAGTTTAACTTGAAGCAAAAGGCAACTTTTGGACTTTTTAAGGATTTATAAACATAAATAACTTAAATTAAGTTCTAATTCAGGGGGCAGTACTATTTCCGGAAATACGGTAATCTAAAAATCTTTTAAGAACAATTTCACATTTGATTATTAGAGAATGCTTAAAAACATAGTATAAAAGATTTGTTTTTGTTAAGTATTTCATACTATAAAAGCAGCATTTTAATCATTCCCTAAACACCACACTCAACACAACAAACAACACTGATGTCTACGATGTTTTGACGAATGTTTAATCAACATTACGCCAATCTGTTTATGTTGCAGGTTTTGTTTTGTTATTTGCTTTGTAATAAATTTAAGTTTTTAATTTCAGAGAGCAGCTGGAACTTTGCTAATGATCTACAATCTTGATGTTGTGGTTGTACCTCTATACGGATTTACTCCTAAGCTGCAATACTGGTTGGCTGAAGCCACGCTTGGTGGAATACTGCTCCAACTGGAGGCACGCCATAGGTTACGGTAAAACGTGGTTAAGAACCAGGGTGATGTTCTTCGTTGGTTGTGGTTAAACACCGAGTGATGTCTTCGCTGGCTATGAGTGGTTTAGGAGTAAATTTCCAGCAAAATACCACCACAACAGCAAGATCGTAGATCCTAGCAAAGTGCCATCAGAGCAGTTGGAGTGCGGATCTGCAGGTTAATATTTTTTTTTATCGAAGATTGTTTCTAAATTATTTATTTAATTTAGAGTGACGGCATCCAGAAAATGAGGATGAGGACAGAAAAGTTTATGTTAGTTTGTAATTAAAATTTTGATTTTATATAGAGGGAACAAAAGCTAGCAAAACACAAACGCAAAGGACAGATCGTCAGAAGGATCAACAAATAAATTTAAAAAAGAAGGAAGGTAGACTTGGATGAAAATTAGAAAGGAATAGATGAAAATAATGATTATAAAACAAGCAACAATTTGAATAAAGATGCTTTTTCTAAAGAAGATAAGGGGTAAGTCAATAATATATTTAATTTTAGGTAGTAGGAATTGAAGATTCCAGAAGCGAAATTGCCATAAATACAGCAGGAAAAGCCAGCTTGCTTTGTGGTGTCGCAAAGGAATACCACAAAGCAAGAGTAGATCTTCACAATTTGGACAAAAATATTTTGTCAAAGGAGGTAAGTAATTAATGTATTTAATTTCAGGTAGTATGTACAATCTAAAAACACCAGCAGCTTCTGCATGTTAAACCGCGTAATGATGTGGTTTTTTACGAGGTGATACTGCTGCGTAGTTTGACGTCTTAATCTTTTTTGTTTTGATTTCATTTTAATATTTCTAATTCTCCAATCATGTCTAACGACAAAATGATGACAATGAACCAACAAACGCCAAAGGGATCTTGTGAAATTGATAATGGTGATATAATTTGAGGAGGATGAGGATTATGCGTAAACTGGAAGTCAAGGTAATGTATGGTAAATGATAGAATGGAATGTTTTTCTTTCATTTTTAACAATTTTTCCTAATTAGGATTTAGCATTTTTTTTAATTGTATGTATAACCTTTATTTGTTTTTTGCGTGAAAAATAATAAAAAATATAACATTTCTCTCAATTTTATTTTCATTGAAAATCAATCTTTTTTACTGAATGACCATCGATATATATATATTTTATTATTTAGTCGGTTGACCGATGGTCAAAAAAGTAGAAAAAAGGAAGAAGAAGAAAATATAATATTGCCCTTTTTTTAAACAAAATCCTCTCGTCAGATTTTTGAAGTTTTTAGCTAATTTATAAATATAATTTTTTGACTGATTTTTTTAAATAAAAATTCTTTGCAATTGTTTTATTAAAAAATAAAATAAATAATTTAATTGGCGTAACCGAAGGAAAGGTTTTTTAAATTTTTTTGAACAGTTAAATGAAGAGAGCAGAACCATTTTCTGCGCTAAAAATTTTTGGGGTGAATAAAAAAATTTAATTTTATTCGCTTAATTACCTCCCTTATAAGAAGAGAACGTATTAATTAAGAGGTAAAAAATAAAAATTATTGATTAAATTTTTTGTTAAAAATTATTTCTTTTTTTTTTCTTTATTTTTGTTTAAAATTAGATATTTTTTAAATTTATTTAATTTAAATTTTAATTTACATAAATTTAAATTTTATTGCCTTCCTTTTTTTAAATTGTTTTACTTAACAAATATTTTCTTTTAAAAATCCTTAACAATATTTACAGTATTTTTTCGAATAATTACTATTGTTGGGTAATTAAAAGAAGTAAGTAATTAATCAAGAAAATATTTTATATTAAATATAGATATGAGATAATGTGAAAATAAATCACAAATGATTTTTTAAATTAAATTAAATTAATTATAATTTATTTAAATATAAATAATATTTAATTATTTTCATGTTTTACTTTTTTTTTTTAATATTTGACAATGAAATACTAGAAAAAGAGATAAAGTCGATTAACAATTTATTAAAAAAAATAACCCCAAAAACCGGCTTTGGGTTTGCAGCAAAATATTTCAAAAACTAAAAACATTATTTATTTCCTTTGCCGCAATTGAAGATTATTATATTTAAATATTTATTTTATTATTTTCATACAATGAAAAATACATTATTGAGGTAAATTTTTAAAAAATATTTAAAATTAAATTATTCAATAATTTTTTTATAATTAACAAAAAAGTTACCGTATGTCCTACAATAGTAATAGTGACAATATATTTTCCAAAGAGAGGTTTACTGTATTTACTTTAATATAATTCTACCTCTAATTAATTCCTACCCTCATAATCCCCCTAATTTTATAAATGTTTTGTGCATGATAATACTGTAATTAATTTTAGAAAATACTTAAAAAATATGTACAACATTCAGAAATTTTAATTAAAAATACTTTTTAAATTAATTAATCTTTTACCCAAATTTAATTTAATTAAATATTTATTTAAAGGCTTTTTATTTTTTTGTTATTGTTTTTATTAATTGAATCAATAATTCGTAATAATCGAGTTATTCTTCATGATGAACATTTAATTAATGAAAATATTGAAGAAGAAGAAGAAGAATTTATAGAAAATAATAAAAAATTAAAGGAAATAAAAATTGAAGAAGAAAGGAGAAGAAAAAGAGAAATAAATAATAAATGGGAAAATAAATGGAAAAATAAAGCTATTAAATGGGGAAAAACTGATAAAGAATTAATTAGGTAAAATATAAAAATTAATTAATTTAAAATTATTTAAATTTAATGTTCAGCGCTGAACCGGATCCGGTCAGAGTTTTCCGGAATTTGGTCTCTCGGGTTTTTTTCATAAATTCCGGATTAATTCCTGATTGGATTTATCCGGAAAAATCCTGCCGGATCCACTCTATCAAAAATTATAATTCCGGTCCGGAAATCAGGAAAAATAGATTTTACTGAACATTAATTTAAATAAAAATAAGAGAAGAAATAAAGAGATTTTTTTTTTTAATTTATTATTAAAATATTTAATTAATTAAATTAATTTTTAGAATTCGTTTTCTTTTGGAACAAATAAATAAATTAATAATTAATGAAAATACTAAAGAAACAACAAAAAATTTAGTAAAAAATTAAAATAATTTTTAAAAATAATTTTTATTTAAAGACATTAGAACAATTAAATGAATTAAAAAATTGGAATGAAAGGAGAATGAATAATGATGAAATAAAAATTAAAAAAAAGAGGGGAGAAAGAGAATGGCCAGAAGAAAAAGGAGAACATTATGAAGGTGATATAATATTAAATGAAGAACAATTAGAAGAAATTATTAAAAATATTAAAAAAATAATAATAATAAAATACATAAAAGAATTAAAAGAAAATTTATTGGTTCTAATGTAAGTTTAAATAAATAAATAATTAAATAATATTGGGAAAAGGAAAAATTAAATTAATTTAAATTTAATTTTAAAAATTTAATTAAATAAATTTTTAAAAATAAAAAAATTTTTTCTTTTATTTTTTAATTAATAAAAGTATGGGGGGAAAAAATTAATTAATTAATTAATTAAAAAATAGATTAGAAGATGGGATTCAAAAAAGCCAATAATTTATAGTTTTGATGGATCACATAGTAAAATTAAATTAAATTAATTTAATTTAAATTTAAAAAAAGCATTAAGAGAACAAAAAGTAATAGAATTAGCATTAGAACATTGGCATAATATTACTTGCTTAGATTTTGAAAGAAAAGATGATGAACCTAAAGGTTCTAGAATTGTATTTACTGATGTTGATGGTTGTGCTTCTAATGTTGGAAAGTAAATAAATAAATTAATATATTAATATTTAATTTTAATTTTAAAGACATCCATTAGGTGAACCACAATTTGTTTCTTTAGCTCCAGAATGTATTCGAGTATATAATTTATTTAATTATTTTTTTTTAAATTAAATAAAGGTTAATTAATATTTAAATATATTTAATTAATTAATTAATTAAAATTTAATAGTTAGGTGTTATTGCCCATGAAGTTGCTCACGCTTTAGGTTTTTGGCATGAACAAAGTAGACCAGATAGAGATTTATGGGTACAAGTACAATGGGATAATATTGATAGAGATAGTAAAGGTTTAATTAATTAATTAATTAAATTTAAATTTAATTTTTAAGGTCAATTTCTTAAAGAACAGGTTTATTTCCTTTATTAAAATATAAAATTAAAATATTTAAAAAATAAAAAGCCTTCTGATGTAGATAATTCTGGTGTACCTTATGATTATGGAAGTATAATGCATTATAGATCTAAAGCTTTTGCTAAATTAGATGATTTATTTACTATTGGAACATTTATTTCAGATTATCAAAGAACTATAGGTCAAAGAGATCAACTTAGTTTTAATGATATTAGATTAATGAATGGTTTTATTTAATTTAAATTTAAATTAAATTTAATTATAGAAATTTATTGTCATAAAGTTTGTCCAAAACAACTTCCTTGTCAAAGAGGTTTAAAATAAAAATTAATTAATTTAAATTAATTAATTATATTAAAAAGGTGGTTATACAGACCCTAGACATTGTGAACGGTTAAATTAATTAATTTAATTTTAATTATTTTTTAAAAATAGTTGTCGTTGTCCAGATGGATTTACTGGGGTTATATGTGAACAAGTTATTTAAATTTAAATGAATTAATTTAATTTAAATTAAATTAATTTAAAAAGGTAATGCCAGGTTATGGAGCAGAATGTGGAGGTCGTATAGAAGTTGGAAATAATTGGACTATAATTTCTAGTCCAAATTATCCATTAGAATTTAGAGAAGGACAAGAATGTTCTTGGCTTTTAATTGCTCCTCTTGGACAAAAAGTTCAATTGTAAATTAATTAAATTAAATTATTTTTAATTTAATTAATTTTAATTAAAATTAAATTAATTTTTATTTTAAAGACAATTCTTTGGAGAATTTGAAATGTAAGTTTTTAATTAAAATAAATATTTTTTTTTATTAAATTAAAAAATAAATTATTTTGTTTGAAAGGTATTGCAAGGTTGGGAGGGAACAATTTAATTAATATAAATTTTTAAGGTTTATTTATTTTTTAATAATTATTTTATTTACTAATTAATTAAAAGGTTCGTCATTCTCTTTGTATGGATTATGTTGAAATAAGAAATAGTACTGATTTTGCAAATACTGGAATGCGGTACTTTTGTATTACAAAAATATATTCCGGAAATACTATTTATTTTAAGCAAAACTTTCCGGAAAACACAAATATATATTTTTAGTTATTCTGAATATTAAATAATAAAAGGAAAATACTAATTCTTTAATATTCTGAAATGTATTTTTTTCTATTTAATATAAAATACATATATATAAAATACATATATATAAAATACATATATATAAAATACATAATATATATAAATATATAAACCTTTTCCTTTATAGTTATTGTTGTTATGGAACACCTTTATTACCTATTTATTCATCTACTAATGATTTACTTGTTCTTTTTCGTTCATTTTATCGTGGTGGACGTGGATTTCAAGCAAAAGCTAAAGCAATAAATCCTTCAAGAAATAGTCAACAACAATGGAGTGAGTGGGGGGAATGGACAGAATGTAGTGGTAATGATAATTGTGGTGGTTGTGGAATTAAAAGAAGAAATAGAAAATGTATATTAAATAATAATAATAATAAAGAAGAAAAAAGAGAAAAAGATAAAGAAGAAGAAAAAGAATTAATTTGCCTGTTGGTTTTTGCTGTGATTTTTTTTTTATTTTTTTTTAATATAATGGAATTAGAGAAGAGAAAATAATTACCTATTTTATTTTTTTTAATTTATTTTTGTTGTGGAAATTTTTATTTTTAAATTATTTGATGTGAACTAAATAAATAAATATATATTTTAATTAATTAATTAAATATATTTTTAAATTTTCAGGGGTGTTGACACAGAAACGCAAATATGTTCAAGGGAACCATGTAAAGGTATTTAAATATTTAAATTAAATTTTATTTAATTTTTCAGGTTTCTGTTCAAAACCAATATCAGAGGAAGGGGAATGTCATGGCCTTCTTTCACTTTTAAAGGGTATTCGTTGCCAAAATGAAAGAATAATTCAAGAAGAATGTAATCAAATTTGTTGTTCTGGATTTAAATTAGATAAAAAAATTGGAATTTGTATTGAAAATAATTTTTAAAATTTAATTTAATTTATTTTATTTTTTATATAAAAATTAATTTAATTAAATAAACTAATAATTGTTTATATTTTTATAATTTTAATTTATTAAAATTAATTTTATTATTAAATATTTTAATTTAATATATTTAATATAATTAATATTAATAATAAAATTAATTTAAATAAATTAAAATTATAAAAATATAATAATAATTTTATTTTTTTAGATTATTTTTCTTCTAAATTTTAATTAATTTTTAAAAATTAATAATTAAATAGTTTCTTTTCCTAAATAAAAATATCATTATTAAATATAAAAGAATAAAAAAAAATTTTTATGAATTGATTAAAAAATAAATTATTTATAATTTATTTAATTAATATAAATATAGTTTTGATATAATTAAATAATTTAAATTAGATTAATTTTTATTATTTTGGATTATTTAATTTTAAAAAATTACTAAATCCTTTTAATTTTAAATATTTAATAATTATTTTTTTTTAATAATTATTTTCACCCATCATTAAATTTAAAAATATTTAAAATTTCATTTTTGTACTTTTACTCGCTAAATTGAAAAAATAAATCTCGTGTTTAAAAACAAAAATAAATTAATTAAAATAACCTTTGAACAAAAGAAAAAATATTTTTTAAATAATGATTATTGGTTAATCATATGTTTTTATTAGTAATTATTTTGAAAAAAAAATAATATTTTAATTAATTAATAATTTATTTCCTCATTAGAAAAAAAAAATTATTAAAATTAAATTAAAGATTACAAAATTTATTTTTAAAATTTTATTTTTTTTAAAAATTAATTTAAAAATTATTTTTTTATTTAAATTATTTAATATTTTTATTTTATATCCTGACCTTGGAAAAAAAATTAAATATAAAAGCGCGTGGGCGAAAACTTTCAATAAAAATAATAAAATAATTAAGCGGGAAATGTTTGCCATAGTAAATAATAATAATTATTATTATTATTATTAATTGATGGTAATTTTAGACAAAAAAAAATACATAAAAAGTAAAAATGTCCTTTTTAGTATTTTATTATTATAAAAAAATCAAAAATACATAGACGACCTTGAAATGAATAAAAAAGATAAAATAAAAACAAGCCAACAATTGTAAAACAAATGTTTATAAAAAAATACAGGAAAAATACATGTTTTTGAAATGTTTTGTTTAAATATTCTAATAAAAGCATTTTCAATAATTAAAAATCAAAAAAAAAAAAATAAATTTAATAATTTATTTAAAAGATTAATAAAAACAAAAATAACAATAAAAATAATGTAAAAAAAAATATTTTAAATAAAAATATTTGGAAAATATTGCACATGTGAAACGAAAAAAATAATTTAAAATAATACACGTATTTATTTTTAAATTTGAACTAGTTAAATTTAATTTTCTGTTTGTTTATTAAACAAATGTTTTAATATGTTTACTGAAGTTATCTGAACATGTTTTTAATTGATTGTTTAATGTTTTGATTGATTAAAACTCAATTCATTTTATGATGTTTTAATTGATGTTTTAATCAATTTTTGTTTGTTTTAACAAAAGAGAAAATCTAAAAAACTAGAAACAATTTAACAGTTCAAATTTAAAATATATAAAATAGTTAAATAAATAAATTATATTATTTAATGTTATTTTATTTAATTATTAGATGTTTGGGATATATAGGAATGTAAAGAAGAATTAATTTTAATTGAGACAATAATAATATTTATGTTTATATTTAATAAATAAAAAAACCTCCCTTTTTTCTCTCCACAAAAATTAATAATTATTATTTTTAAATATTTTCATTTTTACCTTCAAAAATATTTAATAATTTATTAAAGAATTCTGTATCAAAACTTCTTTTATTTTCTTTTTCAAAATTATTTTCTAAAATTTGAAAATTATTTTCTTCATTAAATTGCCAATAATTATGAACACCAAATGGTCGAATATTTTCTAATTTATGATGTTTTGAAGGAAATAAAGATTGATTTTTATTAAATAATTTTAGATGTTGTCTAAGACCATCAAAAAATCGACAAAGAATATTTACTTTAATTAATTAAATTATTTAATTTAATTTAATGATTTTATACCATAAGAATGTGCCATTTCTTTAGGAAATCCCAATCTTCGTCTTAATATTTCAGCTAATTGATTATGTACTTTATTTTCTTTTAAATAATTATTAGGAGATCCACAATTTGGTAAAAATTCTTTATTAAATTGTAAATTCTGAATTTTATTTTGTTCTTTCATAATAATTACTAAAATAATAATTAATATTTTTAATTAAATTAAATTAATTAATTAATTTAATTTTTTACAATTTGAACTGCTTTGTATATTATTTTCTTCCTTTTGTTCTTCTTCTGTCCACCAATTTTCATTAATATCATTTCCTTTTATTTCAATTTTTTTAGGTAAAACTTCAGCTAATAACCATATATATAAACAAATATCACTAGCTCCAATATAACTCCAATTTACAGCACATTTATCATCCATATCTAATTGTATTTTATCTAATTGTTCTTTTCTATATATTGGGAACATTATAGCTTCTCTCTAATTTTAATTATTTTTAAATTAATTAATTTAATTTTTTTACTTTTTTAGAATGACCTAACCCTAAAGTATGACCAATTTCATGTACCTTAAAAAATATTTAAATTTATTTAAAATAAAAAATTTAATTTAAAATAATAATTAAAAATAAAATTAAACCAAAACATGTGGAAAACTAGATCCTTCTTTAATATTTCCTCCACCAACATGCCATTTTTCATAATCATCTAAATGTATATCTCCATTTAAAGTCCCTTTTGATTGATAATTTGGATAAAATGTATGGGCTAAAATATTACTTCCATCTTCCCCTGGACCATCAAACTATTTTTTAAAATTAATTTAATTAATTATTTTTAATTAAAAACCATATGAGCATCTCCATGATCTCCCTCTGCCCAAAGGATGGTAATATCTGCATCTTCTTCATTTTCTGCTTCTTCAAAATGGAGTGATAAACTCTAATAAATAAATAAATCAATAAATAATTAATTAATTATATTTAATTAATTAATTAATTATTAAAAAATAATTAATTACTTCAACAGCTTTTAATGTAATTTGTGTTGACCATAAATTAAATGCTTTATTTACTGTTCTTCTAAAAATTAAAAAATTACAAACAAAATTTATAAAATTAATTTTACCTAATTTCATCACGTGGAATATCTGGTGTATAATTATGTAAATACCATTTTAACCTCAATTCACCATCCTTCAACTTTCCCTCCCATCGAGAAATAAATACTTAAAATAAATATATCTTTATTAAAAACATTTTAAAAATATTTTAACATTTGTAAAACATTAAAATAAACATAAAAACATTATTAAAACATTAATAAACTCGAAACACAACAGATTAACATTTGTAAAACATTAAAATAAACATAAAAACATTATTAAAACATTAATAAACTCGAAACACAACAGATTAACATTTGTAAAACATTAAAATAAACATAAAAACATTATACATTACTAAACTCAAGACAAACAAAAACATCTAAAAAATATTTTTCAATGTTTTATAAATGTTCTGATGTTTTTTAAATAAAACTTAATAAAAACATCAAATGATATTAAAAAATCATAACAAATATTTATGTTTTTTGATGTTTTATTATTTTTAATTTTTTCTTCCTTATAATAAATTAAAATAATTAGGGCGTTCATATGTTTACATTATAAAAATTTTACGGAGCTTTTTAGGTCATTAACCTCTAATAATAAATTAAATATTTATTTTTATTTTTTTTTTATTTAAATTATTTATTTACCAAATCTTTTTCTTCTTTGATTTAATTTTCCTATATCTTCATTTCCACATCTTGGCATTTTTATTTGTTTAATAGTTTCATTATCTAATATACCACTTAATGGTAATCCAGCCATATCTTGAAATGATTTTATTCCAATTTTTAATTCTGTTGGAGTTGGAATTGGTGTTTTAAGATGTCCAAATTCATTTAAATATTTCTTTAAAAAAATAAAATAATTATTAATTAAAAAATAAAATAAATTATTAATTTAATGAAATAATGGATCTTTTAATTTAATATTTAATTAAAATTTTAAATTTAAAAAAAAATAAAATAACTAACTAAAGCTAATCTTTTATTATTTTCTTCTTCTTCTTTATTTTGATTAAAATTTTCAATATTTTTTAAAGGTGCTCCAAAACAATAAATTTTATTTTCAATTAATTTAATAATTAAATAAAATAATAAAATAATTAAAAATAATTTTAATTCTTTATTTTTATTTTTTCTTCTTTCCAAATATATTTTATAAAAATATTGTAGTTTTAAATTTATTTGAATAATAAAATAATTTAAAAATGGCAAATTATTATTTAATAAAAATAAATAATACAACATAAAGAAATAACCCCCAAAATAAATTAAATAATTGCGCAGATCACTAAGTAAGGAGGGGGGTATTAATATTCCAAAAAATATATAAATTTTTTTCTTGCTTTTATAAGCACCGGCAGTTTTGCCCCTCCCATTTTTTTTTCTTCTCTCCGATCAGTGCCCTCAACCTTTTTATTAATTTTATTTAATACCTTTGTTGCCGCTTGTAATATTTCTCTTTAAAATATTCCTTCCCCCCCACACCTTTTTATTAAAGATTGTCATCATCAATCTATTTTCCGGAGAGACTATATATACTTATTACTACTTTATATATATTTATATATATATACGTTTTTCATTGAATATACCGGTCCCGGTCCTTTGCTCAAAAAAAATGAATAAAAAAATTGGCTGAATTGGGGGAAGGGGAGACAGGGTGAAGGTTAAAAAAAATGAAAAAAAAAAGAAGAAAAAAGTGGAAGAAAAAAAAATTAAAAAAAAAAGAGGAAGGGGAATATGTAGAAAAGAAGAAGAAGAACGTCCTAATGTCCCTATAATTTTTTTTAAATAATTATTACTTTGCGCAGAGATAGATCTGGGAAAATATTATATATTTACAGTGATATAATAGCTTTTTCTATTTTATTCCATATGAAGCAAAAAATTAATTTATTTTAAAATTATTCTAAATTTATTTTTTTTTAATCCATAATTTTTTTTTCTTTGGGAATTATTGCAACAAACAAAAAAAAAATATTCAATTATTTGTATTTATTTTTGAAATTAAAAAGATGTAAAAATATGAATTTATTAAATAAAAAAAACATCGAATTAATTAATTCATAATAATGACATTGTTTTAATATTTTAGAGTTAATAATTATAACCTAAACATTAATTATATTGAGAATAGTTACTATAAATCTTAGATTTTTAACTCCTTTAACTAACAAAACATCTAAACATCGAAACGAACATTGTAAAAACATTTAATAAAACTTAACAAAAACATCAACTAATTAAACGAAACATAGTTTTAATTGATGGAAGTTTTTGATTGTTTTAATAAATGTTTTAACAGTTATTTTTAAATGTTTCAAGTGTAAAGATAATAAACAATATCTTCTAAACACAATTATTTTATGTTGTAAATAGTTAGTCCTTATAAAATAAAAAATGTAAATGAGTGTAAATATAACTGCGTCATATTTCTTTTTTATTAAGTCCAAACTTTATTTTCCAGTTTTTGTCAATATTTAAATTATTTATTTTCTCTCCTCCCTATGTCCGATTAAATAAAATGTTTAATGTTTTAGTAGAAATAAATTTCCCTTTTTCAAGTTTTTTTTACCGGTTTTTGCTTCTTTTTGCAATAAAAAAAATAAAATATATGTAATAATAAATCTATTTAATTTTGCCATTTAAATAATTCTAGTTAAAATAGTTAAAAAATTAAATTATTTAAATAATAAATTTTAAATGTTTATCATTTACCTATTGGACTATAAAATTATTTTTATATATGTACAAGTTGAAAAAAAAATGTAGATGAGCAATCCATGAGGAAAATAATTAATTAAAATTTTATTTTAAAAATTAAATGGAGGGGAAATGAAGTGAAATGGCAGCGATTGAGAAATAAAAACAAAAGTATTATTCTTTGAGGAAAGGCAGTTAAATGTGGCAACATTCAATTATTAATGTTTAACTCATTTTTACGTTATTTTTAATCTTTATTTTATATAAAGAATATAATAAATTTAAACTTTATTTTAATAGAATTTGGCTTGCAACTTTTCATATTTATTTTCTTATGTATTTTTTGTTTATGTTTTTCATTTTTGTAAGTTATCCGGAAGTTTTCCGGAAATGCAAACTTCATAAAATGTTTTGATAAAAAATAACGTAAAATGTGTTTAACATAACATTTTCATTACATAAATATATTAAAATTTAATTTGAATTTTTGTTTTTTTTTAATCAATTTTCTTTTAGTTGCACCCATTTATGAATATTCCTTAAATAATTTAAAATTATTTTTATATTTATTTTACCTCTCTATATGTTCTTTTATATTTTTCTTGATGATCTATTTTTTCAGATTCAGCAGCAGCTGCTGCAGATTCTGTTCTTTCTACATTAGAAAGTGAAGTACTAAATCGTCTCATTCTATCCAATGTATGTCCCATTGGTTCGTGAACAATTTCAATTAAATCTTCTGGCCATTGATGTGTTGTTGCTGAACTTTGTTGTTGTTGTTGTTGTTCTTTAAAACAATTATTTATTAATTAAAATAATAAAAACAACAAAAACATCAAAATAAAAACACATCCAAACAAACAAACAAACAAACAAAAGTTTTATTAATTTTTCTTTTTCTTACCGTACTCATAATTTCTTTGTTGTTGTTGTTGTTGTGCAGCAGATGCAACAATACTACTTCCACTACTTAAAGCAGGATTATTTTCCCATTTTGAAGGTATTTGTTGTCTACTAATAAAATCAATTCCACTTGCTGGTGATCTACTTGCTAAAGAATCTAATTCTCTTTGTAATTCATATAAAGCATCCCTTCTAGAATGTTCTTTTGAATTAATATTTGTTGTTGTTGTTGTTGGACCTGGTCTAGCCCCATCCAACAATGTTTGGGAAGCATAACGTCTTGGAGGGCTTATACCTCCCATTCCTGCTAATTCTGAACGACTACGATATTGGCCATTTCTAATAGCTGTTGAACGACCAGCAGTTGTTGCAGAAACTTCATGTCCTTCAATTGAACCAGAATGTTGACGATCACGATCATATAAAACAGCATAAGCGTCTTTAAAATAAGCAAAGAAAAAAAAATAACTTAAGAGAAAAAAAAATACAAAACCAAACAAAAATAAAATAAAATAATTAAATTAATTTACCTCCCCCACCAGTACCTCTACCAAGGGCTGTAGCACTCATTGAACGTCTACTTCTTCCAAGGCTATTATAATCACCACTAGTCTCATCATAACGTAAATAATCACCAGGGGTGTAATGACGACGTAAAGTACTTCGCCTTGAACCTGATGCCAACTTTTAAAAATTAATTAATTTAATTAATTAATTAAATATTTAATTTAAAATTAATTTAATTTAATAAATTAAATTTTAATTAAAAAAAAAATATTTAATTTAATTTACTTCTTCTAATTCATTAACTAATTGTTGTCCTTGTGCCAACATTTCTGGTGATTGATTATAAACATGATATATTTTTGTTGAATGAATTTCATCTCCTTTTTCAACAGTTTTTTCAATTGTTGTTAACCTTTCAGTTAATTCAGTTAAACTTTGTTGAATTCTTTTAGAATCTTCAAAACGTCCTCCTCCACCACTACCTCCTCCACCTACTCCATCTTTAAATCCATCAATATATCCAGTACGGAATTCTTCATTATCTGGATATTGTTCTTCTAAACGTTTTAATAAACTTTCAGTAATTCTATCACCAAAAACACCTAAAATTAATTAAATTAATTAAATTTAAATTAAATTAACCAGAAGAACCATCTCTAAATCCTTGCATATAACCAGAAGAATATCCCAATCTTTGAGTTGGTCTTTGTGCTAAATTTGCCATAGAAGTACTCATACCTCTATCACCTGTATCTCTAAGGCCTTTTGCATATCCTTCCTTTAATTTAATTTAAATTAATTAATTTAATTTAAATTAATTTACTCTAAATGCTTCATCTCTTCCTCTCCAATCCTCTTCTACTCTACGTCCTCCCCTTCCAGCTCTATATCCTTGTGAATAACCATCTTCAAAATTTCCTCTTGTATGTTCATATCTTTCATATTTTTCTTTAATAAGAGGTTCATGTTGGCCATTTTTAGTATAACGACGATCACGATAACAACTAATTAAATTAAATATAAATTTAATTTAATTAAAATATATTTAATTAGTTAAAAAGGCAGGGAAAAAGTTAATTAAATAATTAAATTAATTAAAGGTTATTTATTTATTATTTTTCTATTTAAAATAATTAAAATTAAATTAAAAAATAACTTTCTCAATAACCAAATAAGCAAACAAGTAAGTAAAAGACAAAGTAAAAGTAATAATAATAATAGTAATAACCACCACCATGGCCATCCTGATGCTAAAAATGCTTCTGCTAAAAAACAAAATAAATATAAAGGGAAAATATTTAATTTAATTAAAGTTAAAAGATTTAGTGGAAAACTTAAGTGCTTAAGAAAAAAAAATATTTAAAAGTGCAAAAACACAACAACAACAAAAAACACAATTTATTTATTTACTTACGGTTTAACCCGAAAACATCCTAATATAACAACCAAAATAATAATAATTGGTAAAAATATTACAATTGCTTTTTTGGCATTACGATGATGCCATAAATTAATAGCTTTTTAATTTAATAATAAAAATTAAATTTTTTTTTTTAATTAAATATTTTTATTATAAATAATTAAAGGAAAAATAAAATTAATTAATTAATTAATTTTTAAAATTAAAAAAAAAAAAATTTTTTTTAACCATTTGGAATATTTCCTGATAAAAAAGACATTTTAAATAAATTTAAAAAAATAAATAAATAAAATATTTTTTTTTTGTTTTGAGAAAAATTAAATAAATAAATAAAATTTATTTATTTAACTAACAATTTTCTTTTTTTTATTTTATTTTTCCTTTAAAATAATTACCATTAATTTTATCTAATTTTATTTTAAAAATAATAGTAAAAAAAAAATATTTACGTCTTAATCGACCAATTACAGGTTGGTCACCATGCATCATCCATTTTGTATATATCTAAAATTAAATTAAATTAAATAATTTAAATTAAAAGAAAACCTCATAATTATAAGTTTTTCCTTTCTGTAATGGATAATTTAAATAACCACCAATAACAGATCCATTACCTATTTTAATATTTGTTGGTATATCTAATGTTTCTATTGAAAAAGATCCAGCAACATAATAAGGAATATGTAAACGATGTGCTGTTATTTTATCTGTTAATAATGTCCAATTAGTATCTCCTGGTGGATCTCTTTCATCAACAACAATATAATATCTTGTAATATTTTTATCAGTAGGTGAAGGGGATATAGCTATTTCCCAATTAGTTCCTTCTACACCAATATTATCTACATGATATGGAGGGGGTACAATACAACAACGTTCTTTTATATCTGGTTGATCAGCTATTGTTGGCCTTCCAGCTAATTTCCAATTATTCCATATTCCATTAACTTTAGCTCTAACCATAAAAGCATAATCATCAGGGTTATGTTCTAAATTAAAGACTAAATAACAATGACGGCCACAGGGATCTTTTGGACAAAGTAAATATTTTCGATGTTTAGATTCTTCTTCAATCCATAAAGTTCTTGAAGAATGAAGGTGTATATAACGAACTTGATATTCTGTTGCCATATTAGCTTCTACTGGTTCCCAACTAAATTAATTAATTATTTTATTTTAATTTAATTAATTAATTAATTAGTAATGATCAAATTGAGTTTAGAACAAGTCTTGGATTTTAAAAGTTTTTAAATTATTCTGGGAATTTCTTTCCAAATCTGATTAGAATAAAGTCCAATTTCTCTCCTCACTCAATCTTTTATTAATTAATTATACCTTAAAGATGTAGCAAAAGGTGTTTGGTCACAATGTTTCAAATTTCTAGGTAAATACCATCCTGGAGGCAATGTTGAATAAACTCCCCAAGCCCCATCCATTTGATCTTTTAATGTAAGTGTAACATTATAAGTAGATGCAGGTTCTAGTCCAGTTATAGTAAATTCAGTAGATGTTGGACTAACATCAAAAGATTTAATTCCCCCTACTTTAAAGTTTGGATAAATTGAATGAAGAGATTTTGCTGTTAACTATAAATTAATTAAAATTAAATTAAATTAAAATTATTTTATTAATTTACAATATATCCACGATGTGAAAATCCCCAAATAGGTTCCCATTCAACAGTTAAAGTATTTGGCGTTCTGTCCTTTAATCTTAATATCCAAGTCTTTCCTGTAGGTAAAGTTGCCCATGCACCCCAAATCATTTGTCCATAGCCTAAATCTGTCCCTCCTTGAACTGTTATGTTGTAAATAGTTTGAGGCTTTAGTTCAGTAAATTTAATTGAATTGCCTGGTACTAAAATAAAATTTTTTACAAAAGAATTAATTTAAAACAAACCCATAACAGTATAATTCCTTCTATCACCCATTTTCATTGTATATTCATCTACCGGAGCAATAGTAACACGATAATGTGTTAAAAGATCACGATATTCTGGTTCAAATATATCTGGGGGTGTCCATGTAACGTGCAACATTGTATCAGATTTTTCAATTAAACGAAGATCTGTTGGTGGGCCAAGCCAGTCAAGTTCTGTTGGTTCACTAAAAAAAAGAAAAGCGATTTAAGAAATTAAACGAATTAGACTATTTATTATGTAAAAAAAGGAGTCTAATGTAATAAATACAAATTAAAAAATTGAGACTCTAATATTCCCTTTTGCTCAAAAATTATATTAAAATTAGACATTAGAGTCAGAGAATAAATAATTATTTTTAAATAATTTACGTTTTATCAGTAGTTGCAAAAGTTCCAGAAATTGTCCATTTTGATTTATTTTCTTGTAATCCTCTAACAGTTATATTATATCTAAAAAAATAATAATCTTTTAATTAATTCAAAAATATTCTAACAAAGTAATTGGATTAAGTCCTTTAAAATGATAATCAGTTTGAGATCCAATAGTATCATATCTTTTTGCTGTTTCAAAGGGTGCAGCTAATGCAATTAATAATTCATATCTATCAATTGTTGGGGAAAGAATGCCTGGGGGTGTCCATTTAATTTTTAAATTGTCATGTCCAGCTGATAATAATTTTATATTTCCTCCTTCATAAAGTTCTTCTACTATAGGAGCACTTGTTGTAGCAAAAATATCTGGAGTAAAAGGCCCCCAATTTCCTGAAGCTGCTTGGGCTTGGACAGCAAAACGGTAAGTACTCAATTGTTTTAATCCAGTTACTGTAGTGCATAAACGATCCCCACTTGTGAGAATAGAAGAAGAACTTTCATAACCAGAACAGGTCAGTTCATCACCCTAATTTAATTAATTTAATTTAATTAAAATTAATTAATTAAATACCCTCAATATAATTTCTTGAGTTCTTGAAGTATCAGATGAAGGTCCATATCTAACTCTATAAGCAATAATTGGTGAAGTCTCTGGATGTGGAGGAAGCCAGGCAAGTTCAACAAAAGTATCAGCTGTTTTTAAAGCAGTTAAATCACGTGGAGGGCCTATTTCAGAACCTTAAATAAATAATTGGGAAATTAAATTTAAAAAAACTTTAGACTCTAATGTCCCTATTTAATTAATAATAAACTAACCAGTAGTTCTAGCATCAATAGGTTCAGACCAGGGTCCAGGACCAGCAGAAGTAAATGCTCTAACACGAAAACGATAAAGTGACCCAGGTTGTAATTCTCCAATATCTGCTCTAGTCCTTGGACTAACACCTTCACGTGTTCCTTGATTCCAATCTTCTAAACCAATTAATTCATATTCATATTGACTAATTTCTCCATTTTGTTCTAAACATTCTGGAGGTTCCCAACCAAACCCTAATTTTGTATCTTGACGATTTTCAACTCTTAATTTATGTGGAGCCCCTGTTGGGGGTAAATCTTCTGTTTTAAATCTTTGAACAGCTTTTTTAGGTTGAATTCTTCTATCATATCCTGGTGGTTGACGTAAAGTAACAGTTACTTCATATTCAGAACCAGGATATAAATTATCTAATAAAACCTTAAAAAAAAAATTAATTAAAATGAATATTATTTTAATTAATTAACTATTTTTTATATTAATTAAAATTTAGAAGAAAAATAATTTAAAAAAATAAAATTATTATTATATTTTTATAATTCTAATTTATTAAAATTAATTTTATTATAAATATTTTAATTTAATATATTTAATATAATTAAAATTTATAATAAAATTAAATCAAATAAATTAGTATTATAAAAATATAAACAATTATTAGTTTATTTATTTAATTTAATTATTATAATAATAATTTTAATTAAAATAAAATAAAAAATTTAAATTAATTTTAAAATAATATTTTTTAAATATTTACTTACATGTTTATCCTGAACATTTTCAAGTATAACAGGTTGTGTCATTGATTTATCTAATTTTTTACAATTTCCTAATTGAATTAATTTATATTGTAAATCAACTCCCCAAGGCCAATCTGTATATTCTGTAGGTAATCCCCAAAATGCTTCTCCTTGTGTTGGGCCTAGAGCATTAGTTTTAAGAAAAATTTCAGAAGGAGGTGATTTTGTAATTAGAACAGCTTTATTACTCCATCCTGAATGTTTTGGTTCTTCACCAGGTTCAATTGTTTGTGTTCTCATTTTTGCTTCCCAACGAGTTCCTGGTATTGAATCAAACAAAACCTTTTTTAATTAAATTAAATTTAAATTAATTATTTTTTAAAACTTCTTTTGGTCCATCAGGTGTAAATGTTAATATTTTATGTTGTCCACTAGTATTTGTATAATGTAAAGCTAATTCTACTTGATCACATTTCCATGTTATCTCTTCTGGTACTTCCCAAATAATTTTTATTTGTTCAAAATCTAAAGGTTCAATACGAACATTTCCTGGAGGTTGTTCTGGTTCTAAATAAATAATTAAATTAAATAATTAAATTAAATTAAAATTACTTCCACATTTAGTAATTGCTTTTAATTCAGGTCCAGGTCCACCACGTTTATCACCTTTACCAACAACCTTTTTTTAATTTAAATTAATTTAAATAATTAATTATTTACTCTTAATCTAAAAAAATATTCAGTAGATTCAATTAATCCTTTAACAATTGTTTTATATTCTAATTGCCTTATTCTATGTTTAATTATTCCATTCCATTCTGTCCAATCATTATCATCTTCTGATTTATATTCAAGTATATATCCATTTATATGTTCTACATCTTTTTCATCTAAACCTCTCCATTTAACACCAATACTTGTTGAATGAACAAAATCAAGTTCTAAAGGTGCTTCAAGTACTGGGATTACTTAAAAATTAAATTTAATTAATTAATTAAATTAAATAATACTTAAAATAATTTATTTTATTTTATATAATAATATTAATTAATTAATTTAATTAAATAATAATAATAAAGTAATTTAAAATAATTTATTTATATTATTTATTTAATTAATATAAATATTAATTAAATAATATTATATAATTTACTTTGTATTCCAGTAGGTGTAATTAATGGTTCACTCCAATCACCCCAATCACCATGTTCTGTATGTGCTGATGCCTTTAAATTTTTTATTTAATTTTATTTTAAAAATTAAATTAAACTTGTATTTCATATTCTTGTTCAGGTTCTAATCCACTTATTCGATAACATAAACGTCCCCTCATTTGAGGTGTTGAACATTCTAATTGATATGCAGGTACTCTTTGATCACGATAATTAAATTTTTTATATGGAGTCCATCTAATTCTGTATTGATCTAAAATTCCATTAGGTGGGTGTGGTGGTAAAAATGAAATTTCTAATGCATGGGCAAGTTGTTCTTCAATACGAAGATCAGTAGGTGGAGGGGGAGCTAAAAGGGAAAAATTAAATTAAAATTGGGTAAATTAATTAATTTAAATTAAAATTTAATTAAATTAAATTAATTTAAATTAATTAATTAATTAATTAAAAATTTAAATAAATAATTTAATTTAAATTAAAATTTAATTTAATTAAAATATACCTGAAGGAAGTGTTCTAAATTCAATATAATCAGAAAATGGTCCTTCTCCTTTAGAATTTTTTCCTCTAACTCTAGCTCTATATTCTGTATAAGGTATTAATCTATCCAAGCTAACTCTTCTATTAATTGATTGTTCACTTATATTTTGACTTTCACCACTTTTATCATCTAATTCATATTCATAACCAATTATACGTCCATGACGTAATTCACATTCTATTTCATTCCAAATTAATTCTGCACGGGTTGAAGTAACTGAAGTAACACGTAAATTCTTTGGATAACCAGTTGGTGCTTTAAAAAAAAATAATAATTTTAAATTTATTTTTAAATATTTTAATTAAATAAAAAAATAAAGTTTAATATTAAAAATATATTTAAATAAAAATTTAATTCATTTTATTTTTTTTTTAATTTTCTCAAAAAAAAAAACTTTTTAAAAAAAAAATTTTTTTCTCTTACAAGCTTCTTCAGTCCTTACAGTAACAATTTTTGACCGTTTTCCTTCTTGAGTAGCTGTATGTGCTGTAACTGTTATATCATATGTAGAATCAGGTAATAATCCTTCCAAATCTAAATTTGGTTCTTTTGTTTGTTTAGTAATAGGTCTATTAAAAGCAGAATTAGGTCCACATTCTCCAATTGATTTTAATGTATAAATTAATGTATATCCAGTTATTTCATCATCAGATTCTGGTGGTGACCAATTAGTTGATATACTATTTGGACTTGTTACTTCTGCTTGAAGATCAGTTATTTCACCTGGTGGACGACCTCCTGTTCTTAATTCAACTTCTGGTGACCATGGTGAAACACCAGCAGGATTCTTTAAATAAATATTTAAATTTAAATTAATTTAAAATTAATTTAAATACTTTAGTTCTAACACGAACTCTCCAAGCTGTTCCTGGTCCAGAAGCTAAACTATGCTCTGTATAACCACTAAAAAAATTAAATTTAAATTTAAATTAATTTAATTAAAATTTACCTAGCAACATCTGCTAATTTTGCAGGACCAGAACCATTATGATATTCTAATTCATAACTTATTGTTGAACAAAGCCAACTTTGTTTATTTGGTGGATGCCAAGATACCCTTACTTGTTTCCAATCACTTGATCCATGAAGGGCAACACTTGTAGGTGGAGATGTTGGAGGGGCACAACCAGTACGTGTATTAGATTCTGGTGATGCTTCACTTATTTTTTGATTATTATCAACTACTTTTATACGAACAAAGTAGAGAGTATCAGGTTCTAAACCATCTAAACGAGTTTTGTATTGACGTCTTCCTGGCTCATGAGGGACCTTTTATTTAAAAAAAATAAATTTAAAAAATATTATTTCTTTCATTTTATAAAACTTTTGAAACTTTAAAATTAATTTTTTTTTATTAATAATTCTAAAACTTATTTAACTAACCCTAAATGTCAACAATTTTAATGTCAACATATTAATTTAGAGTATAAAGGTACTATAACTTTCAATTATATCTAAGGGAGAGATTATAAAAAATTAGTAAGTATATTTATTTTTAATTAATTTTAATTCTAATTAAAAATATTTACTATTCCACTTGATTCAATCCATTGTGAAGCATCACTAGTTCTACTTTCAACAATATATCCAGATATTCTATTTTGTGTATCTACAACACCTGTCCACTCTACATGAATTGTATTAGCTCCTTCAGGTGTTAATATTGGTGCTTGTAGAACAGAAGGAACTCGGAATGGGTCTGTCCTAAATTGTGCCCAAATTTCAGGTCCAAAACCGTGTGGAGTTCCAGCAGAGAGTGAAATATTGTAATAAGTCTCTGGTTCAAGTCCATCAATTAAATAATCCATTTTTGGGTGATCAACCATTGTTGACTGATGCCGAGTATTTGGATGGGCAAGGGATTGCCAGGAAAGTCGATATCTTTAAATATTTAATTAATTTAAAATAATAATTTGTTTAGACTGGGTAATTTGTCCTAATTGATCATATGGAGGTTTCCAACCAACATGTAATGAATGATCAGTTTTAGCAATTAAATCAATAGAAGCTGGAGCTCCAGGAACTACTCTAAGTGTATTTGCAATTACTAAAAAATGAATATATTTTTATTTAAATTTAAATTAATTAAATAACCAATTTGTGAGAAAGGACCATAATTACCCCCTTCTATATGGGCAGCAACTTTAACTCGATATTGTTGTCCTTGATCAAGATTTGTAATATTATAACAAAGACGTGGACCTGGTACCTAAATAAATAAAATTATTAAAATAATTAAGAATTAATTAAAAAAATATTTTTTTAGTAGGAAGAGTAAAATAATAAAGAAGATTAATGGGAGTAAAGGGGAAATTAATTAATTTATTTTAATTAACCGTTAGGAAAAAAATTAAATTTTAATAAAATACTTACTGGACATTCTAATTCTCTACTTCGAGAATCTACTTCAATTGTTTTCCAATCATGTGGTGAAGCACTTAATAATTGATATTGAAGTTTATAACGATCATGTGGTCCATAAGGAGGATATGGAGGAAGCCAAGAAACGGTAAACCTGACAATAATTATTTAAAAATTAATTTATTTAATTCGTACCAAGAAACCCCTTCCTGTGTAACTACTAAATCTTGTGGAGGAAGTGGAGCATTTGCTTTAGCTGTCATTACATCCAAATTTTCTGTAGCAGGTCCACCACCTACTCCATTATATGCACGAACACGAAATACGTACTAAAATTAATTTTAAAAAATAAATTAATTAATTAAAAAAATACTTTAGTGTAAGGAGTAAGACCATCAATTGTAATTCTTTGTTGTGATGTATTAGCAATTTGTCTTTCTAATTTTGCCCAATCATCTTGACCAACAATTTCGTATTCATAAGCTATTATTTGCCCATGACGTTGAGAACATTCTACAGGTTCCCATTGGAAAGAAAGTGAACGTTCTAAGGCATAAGTCAATTGAAGATTGAGAGGAGGAGCACTTGGAGGTTGTTGGAAGGTAGCACCCTCACGTGTTTCTTCTGGGCCTAATTGAGTTGTTCTAGCTTGTACTTTTACTTCATATAAAGAATTTGGTAAAAGACCAGTTAGAATGTATTCAGTATCCTTTAAAGAATAAAAAGTTTATTTGAGTTATAAATGGGAAAAGTAACTGTTCCTTTCACACTACCTAGTAGGCTGGAAGGAACATTTCCTTTTAAAATACTTAAAAGACGTTTAATATAGAATTGTCTTATAAAATAATGATTTAAATAAATACATAATCAATCTATTAAAAACTTAAGAGTAAAGAGAGTATTTAACATAAACAAACAAGTTTTTAAATTTTAAAAAATTCCTTCATTACCTTATGGTTATAGATTGTAACAAAATCTCTGCTAACATCTCTTGGCTCTTCTTCTGGACATGCTAATCTATGTTTTAATCGATAAGAGATGTCATAACCAACAATAGTTCCCCTTTGAACTGCTGGTGGTGACCATTTAACTTTTATTTCATTTGGTGAAAGAGGAGTTAATTGCATATTTAAAACATGTCCAGGTGCTCCTTGTCTTGTAACAAGTGTTTGTTCAGGTCCCCAAGGACTATTTCCTGCTTGGTTTGTAGCACGCAGTCTAACAGTCCATCGAGTGTTTGGTTCAGAAGAGAAAATATGTTCAATTTTGTCTGCTGGTACAGTTAATATTCTTTCTGGTTGATCAGAAGTTCTGTAGCCTATATCTATTTGAAGTTCATCACAGTTCCAACTTAGTTTTGAAAGACGTGCCCAACTGAGTCTTACTTCGTTTTGTGTAGGAGAGTCAAGTCGTAAGCCATGTGGAGGGGAATCAGGTGCTGAACATTTTGTATGACCTCTAACCTGTAGAAAAAAGGGGTAAAGAAAAAGTATTTAAATATTACCTCAGGGCTTGGATTGCTTGGCTGATTCTGTAACGAAATTGCTCTAACACGAAAATCAACAGCACTATTTGTAGGAAGTCCAGGTACTGTAGCTGTGTATGTTGACCTTCCAGGTTGGCATGGAACTCTTTGCTGCATTTGTTGCCAAGAGCCTGTTTCAAGACGATATTCAACAATAAAAGAAGAGCATTGAATTGTTGAGGGAACATCCCAAGCAATTGTTATAGAGGTAGCTTTTTCTTCAACAATTCTTGGTCGTTGATCTAATTGAAATAGAGGTTCCTTTAAAAACAAATTAATTAATTTTTAATAAATTAATTAATAATTAACTATATCTGTAGTCATATCAACAGTCATTCCAGTACAAGGCCTTTCATTTACTACAGGTTGAACACTTACTGAATAAACTGTTCCAGGCCTTAAAGAATCAACTGTATATTGGTTTGTATTTGAATCAACACGAAATTGGCGTGCAGGTTCTCTGCCATCCCTTGGAGTTACAGTAACGATAAAAGCAGCACAACGTAATAAATCTTTTAAATAATTTATAATTAATTTAATTTAAATTAATTACCTGATGGTCTAACAGACCATGCAAACCGTAAACTATTTGCAGACCCTCCCTGTTTATGTAAAGCAAGTAATTGAATACAATCATCTACAATAACTGGACGAGGAATAGGGCGAGGTGGTGGAGGAGGAGGTGGTTGAATAACTACAGGTTTTTGTGGAGGACTCCATTGTGTCCATGGTTGTCCTTGAGGTTTTGCACGTACCTAAATAAATTTTTAAAAAAATAAATATATAAATTACTCTATAGTCAAGTGTTGTTGGGTCTTGTCTAACAGGTAAAGCAGTACAGTGAGTTTGTACTTGTGGAGTACTTGGTGGAAGTTGATATCGACGAACAAGATCAGCAGAACAAGGATTATATGCTGGGACTATACGTTCTTCCTTTAAATAAATTTAAATAAAAAGGTTTAAAAAAATTTTTACTTTATATTTTTGTGTTCCAGTAGGTGCCCATTGACAAGCAAATTTATCAAAATAACCAGACTGTCCTTGTGTTGTTTGCCAAACTAATTGTGCTTCATTATTCCCTGTAGCATAAATTCTTGGTTGAGGTACTTGTTCACGTAATGCAGAAGGTCTAGTTTGGAATCTTAATTCTTGTGACCAAGGACCTGGTCCTCTTGCAGTGAATGCCCTTACACGAGCAGAATAGGAAGTAGAAGGGACAAGACCTGTTAAATAAACTCTTGTAGAACGAGTAACATCTGTAACACGAGGAATTTGTGCAGACAAACGATCTGCTGCTGCTATTTCATACTGTAATAATATTTAAAATAATTACTGTATTCTTCTAAATATTTATTTATTATATATTTAACCTCATATTCAGTTATATCCCCATTTGTATGTACACAAGGGGGTGCATGCCAACTAAGCTCTGCATTATTTTCCCCAATATTATCAACCCGAAAATTGGCAGGAGGAGCAGTTGGCACTGATTGATCAGTCTAAATATTTATTTATTATATTTAAAAAATAATTTATTTAATTTTACCTGTACTTCTCTAGTTATTCTTTCCCCTGCTCCAGTATCTGTCCTTGCAGCAACCCCAATTCGATAACGAGAATGTGGATGTAATTGTTGAAGTGTGTAAGAAGATTTTTCTGACAAAAGTGTAGTAGAAGGTTGTTCTCCAGCAATAGAATTAGTTGTAATTCCATTTTGACACATTCCTCGAGAGATAAGCTGATAAGTCACCTTTATTTACAAATTCCCACAATCATTACCTCAAGGCCAACCTCATAGCCAGTTATTTGACCATTCGGGATTTGTGGAGGACGCCAAGAAAGTTGTACAGCATCAGGTGTTAAGATTTGTGCAGAAAAATCACCAACTGGTCCAGGAGCTGTTCCCAAAGTTTGTCCACCCAAAGGAGAACTCCAAGGGCCGGAACCTGCTGGATTTGCTGCTTGGATTTGGAAATGCCATTGAGTAAAAGGTGCTGAGTCAAAAATTGTTGAAGTATCACTACTACTCAAATTACGAAATCCCTAATAAATAAATTAATTAATTTAAATTAATTTAATTAATTTAATTACCTGTTGTTCAGTACTTGAGTATTTAATTATATACCACAATTTATCACAATTCCATTCTACTTCATTTAAAGGTTGCCAAATTAATCGAAGCTGATTTGGCCCAAGGGGTGTTATTTCTAAATTTTTAGGTGCTGAATGAGGTGGTCTACATTGAAATTGGGATTGGACTGTTACCTTTTAATTAATTAATTAATTTAAATATTAAAAATATTTTCTTACAGTTCCAGAAAGAAATGCTGTTCCCAAATTGTGATCAAGTGCACGAATACGTACTTCTAAATAAATAAAAAATATTTAAATAAAATAAAGGTGTATAATTTAAAATAAATAAATTATGAGAATTATAAGGAATATTTATATGACCAAATTAATTTATTATTTTTAAATTTTAATTAAAAAATCTAGGACAAGACTAAATCTTATTAAAGAATTTATTCCTAACTTTAACACTAATTAATTTATTAAATACCCCAATATATCTAACCATATAAATGCCCAGATGGTAATTGATCTAAATCAATATTATAAGGCCTTTGCCATCCAGTAAATGGAATTCTTTGAGGTAATTGATTCCAACGTTGTTCTGTTCTAGTCCTCCATTCAATAATAAAATGATCAACCAATTCAGGATCAGTTGTTGTTCCTTCACGGCCTTTCCAACTTAATCGAGGCATTCCATGAATAACAGAAACAAAAGGACCATCAATTGGTTCAGCAAGTGATTGAGCAGAAGAAAGTGTTGAAACAGAAACAGAAGAAGACCAATCAGAATGACCTGCTACATTTGTTGTTCTAGCACGAATAGTCTTTTAAATTAAAATTAAATTTTAAAAGGAAAATATGTATTATATACCATTCGTTGAGCAGGTAATACATCAAATACATGACTGCTTTGACGTGCATCTAAAAATACAGATGGCCTTCCATGTGGTTCATCAATCTAAGTTTTATAAATAAATTTATAATAATCAAAACTATTAATTCTGAAAAATCAGAATTATTATTCTAAAAAATCAGAATTATTATTAATTCTGAAAAATCAGAATTATTAATTTTAAAAAAATTCTGATAAATCAGAATATTTAAAAATTAATTCTGATTTATTTACTCAACCTTTAATTCCACTTTTGCTTCAGAACATTTCCAAGCACTTTGGACAACAGGTATCCAAGTTACTCTAACATGTCTAGCATCAGGTGCATCAATTGCTAATTGAGAAGGTGGTTGTGTTGGTGGAAGACATGTAGATAATGAATGTATATCTTGTGAAGTATATAAAACATAAGAATTTCTATCAAGTGTTTGAATTTTTAATTCATAAGGAATTCCAGTTGATAAACCAGTTAATAATAAATTATATTCTTCATTATCTCCAATATATGGAACTATTTGACTCAAAAATTAAAAAAATAAATATTTAAATTTTATTTTTTTTTAAAATTAATTTTAATTTTTCGTTCTTTTTCTCTTTAATTTAAATTAATTTAAATTAAAATACCCATAAGGATTCCAACCACCACCCGGAGATTTATAAAGTACTCGATAACCAAAAACTCCACGTCCTGGGCCTTTTGAACGCCAATGAACTTGAAGTGATCCTTCTTTAGATGTTGAGACTGTTGGTGTTGAAATTAAAGCTAAAAAAATTAAAAAATATTAAATTAATTAAATTAATGTAAAAAAAGAGCAAAATAAGCATTTGGGTATTTAATTGGTATAACTTGGGAAAATAGAAATAAAATAAATAAATTGTTAAAGAAAAGGAAATTTGAATAAAAAATTGTTAAAATTATAGCTTATAAGCATTAGAAAAAAAAATTAAATTTCTTTTGATTTAATTTAATTAAATAAATTAAATTAATTATTTTTTTTCAAAAGAAATTTTTAAAAAATTATAGAAAAAAAATATATTTGAACACAGCAAAAATAAAGGAAGAAAAAAAAAATAATAATAATAAATATTAAATAATAAAAAAGGGAGAAATAATTTATTTAAATAATTAATTAATTTAAATAAAATATAAAAACACTGCAAACAACAATTAAATATATTTAATTTATAACCTTTTTCTTCTTTTAGCCAATTATCATTAACATTAAAAGATTCTTCTCTACACCAAAAATCTGTTCTAGGGTCACATATTGTACTACGTCTAACACGTCTTTTATGTTGATTAGAAGTTACTAAAAGGTTATAATAAGGGCTTAGAGAAGGAAATTAATTAATTTAAAGAAGATTAAACTATAAAGCTACAAAATTAAATTAAATTAATTTTGTTATTTTAATTTTTGTAGCTTTATTCCCTAATTAATTAATTAATTAATTAATTATTTAAAAGAATAGATATAAAATAAAATAATTAAAATAAAAAAAATGAATTAAAATTAAATTTAAAAAATAATAAAAAAAAATAAATAATTTAATTATTTAAACACAATTTTCTTTTCCTTAATATAACCCCAAAATATCCATCACCAAAAAATAAAAATTTTCTTTAACAAAAGATTATTAAAGGGAAGATTTTCTTTAATTAATTGTATTTATTCCCTATTATTATTTAATTTTTAAATATTTAATTTAAATTAATTAATTAATTACTTTTTTCAGGTAATGTTGTTATTATTCTTTCTTCATTTATTACAGAAATTGGTAAAGAAGCAGGTCCAGCACCTAATTTATTAATTGCATGAATACTTAATTGAATACGGGGAGAAGGTATTCCTCCTTCAATTCCTTCAAAATTATCTAATTTTAATTCTCTAGAATTTCCATCAACAGTTCTTTGTAATGCTGCACCATTTAAAATACCTCCAACCAAAAAATGAAAATGACAACGTTCAATTTCTGTTTGATCTTTTAATGGGGGAAAAGACCAACGAAGAATTAAATGACCTTTTTCAATTGTTAAAGAAGCATTATTAGGTGGTAGAGTTATTGCTTAAAATTAAATTAATTTAATTAAATTAATATTTAAAAATAATTACGTTCACAAGGAGTCATTCCAGTTTCAATTGATTGACTCTGTGCTACAGATTTCCCATCAGAACCTAATGCTTTTAATCGAATTTCAGCTTTTCCACCCAATAAATTATTGTCTATTTCTACATTAAATTGTTTTTGTCCTTGTCTTTCAGCAGTAATATATCCACTAATTGGATGCCAAGACTGTTGAGGATTAGAACGAATTTCAACCTATAAATTAATTAATTTAATTTAATTTAAATTTATACTTGATAAGCCCTTATTTGATTTAACATTGGTCCATCAGCTATCCAATAAATAATTGATTTTGAAGGTTTTCCTTTTATTTGTTCAATACGTATTTGCCCAATATTTAAATTTTCTTCTTCTTTTCTTTTTTCTTCTTTTTCTTCTTCATCTACTAAAATAAAGAATAGAGGAGAACCTTTTTTACTCCATTTTCCAATTGGTCCATCAAGTTGGTAATTAATTTGGGCAGAATATTGTTTACCAAGTTCTAATCCTCTTAAGTCTAAACAAAAGTCTGCCCCTTGTTGAGCTATACTTAATGGACAAACATTAAATTGTTGTGGAGGTCCTTCTACTGTTGTACCATCAGTTAATGTTGGGGATGTTGGTTTATGTGATACTCTTAAAGTTTGTTTATATATTTTGATTTTATTTAAATTCTGATTCTGATATTTTGTTTATTTTTTTTATTTAAATTTAATTCTGAAAATAATTGTCAAGTTTAATTTCCTAATAAAATTCTGAATTTTATTTTAAATTCTGATTTTTCATTTAAAGTTTGTAAAAATAATTAATCTTTTATAAATAAACTTACTTAAAACGATATATTCTTTTAATATGTTCAGGTAAAGGTGTCCAAACAAGAAAAGAACGTGGAGGTATTAAAGCAATTCTTAATTTATATATATTCTCTTTAACTTCTTCTTCCTCTTCTTTAACTTCTTTTGTAATTCCTGTATGTCCTAAAGCTGTTGGACTCCAAGGTCCATAACCTCCATTTGGTAATCTATGCCTTACTTTAAAACGATAATCTGTAGAAGGTTCAAGTCCTTGAAGTAAAACTTGTGGTTGAGAAGTAAAATCAGGGACTGTTCCTTCCAATGGTTGATTACCATCTTCTGAAGGCCAAATCTGAAAAGAAAAATTAATTAATTAATTAATTAATTTTAAAAATAAAGGTATTATTTCTTTTCAATTTAATTATATACAAACAGGGGATTATAAAGATCCAATTTTAAAAAACAAGAAATGCCCAAAGGGTTTTATTTATTTTAAGAATATTCCCAAAAAATCGAGAAATACATTAAGTATTTCACTTTAATTTCTATTATTTTCTCCCCTTCCCTCTTTTATTTAATATTTACAATATATTCCCATCCTTCAATATGTCCATCACATTTTATTTGTTCCCATTTAAAATTTAAAGTTTCAGGTAATATAATTATTTTATTATTTTCTTCTTCATTTTTAATTAATTTTGGTTCACTACTAGCTATTCTTTCACAAGAATTTCCAATAGATTTATGCTTAATTATTTCTTCTTCAGTTTTTGCTTCAAGTTTATTTTCTTCTTTTTTAATAAACAATAAACGGATTGAAACAGCATTTTCAAGTTTTAAAGTTTTAATTGAATAACTATTTTGTTGTTTTATTTCTTCTTGTTTTGTTAACAAATTCCATTTTGTTTCATTTCCAAGTTTATATTCCAAAATATAATTATCAATTTGAATATTTTGTTGCGGTTTCCAATAAACCTTTAATAATTAATATAAAAAATTAAATATTTAATTAATTAAAAATTACTTCATATTCTCCAGTTTCTAATTGAATAACTAATGGTTTTTGTTCTACTATAATTACAGGTTCTATATTTGTTCGAATATTTAAGCGTTGAAGATTAACTGATTCATGATCACTAAAAAATATATTTTTTAGGATTAAAATTAATTTTTTAATTAATTAATAAATAAAAATTATTTAAATATATTATTAACATACACATATGCTAAAACTCCTAATTTATATTCTGTATCTGGTTTTAAATCTCCAAAGTAAATATTATTTTGTATTGGGGCAATACGAGTACGTTCAACTTTCTCTCCTTCATCATCTTCTTCTTTGTGTTGTTTTAATTGTTTTTGTTTTGAATTATCAATTACTTCAGTTAAAACAATCTTTAAATAATTTGTAAAAATTTAATTAATTATTTTATTTAAAATAAAATAAATGTTGCTAATCTTAGATTTGTTTAAAGTTTATTTCTTTAAATGCTTAGAATTTATTTGAAACTTTATTTAAAAAAATAAAACTTGTTTCAAGTTTTATTTGCTTCAAGTTTTATTTTCCTATAAAAATACCTCATAATGTTGTAATCTTGGATGATCTAAATGTTTCCAACTTATTCTAACTTCTTTATCCCCTATATATTCTAATTGTGCTTCAGAAACATCTTCAGGTAATTCTCCTTTTGTGCTAACAGTTATTAACTTTAAAAAACATTTATTTATTTATAATTAATTTTTAAAAACTTCTTCACTCCAAGGTCCAATAATTCTTGTTCTATCAATAGCTCTAATTCTTAAAGAATATTCTGTTCCAGGAATTAATCCACCAATAGAAGCTTGTGGTTGTGAAACTGTTTGTCTATGAACATCAAATTGTTGTAAATTTAATCCTTTTAATTCTAATTGATATTCTCCAATAGATCCACATTCTGGCGGTTGCCAAATAATTGCTATACTATATTTTGATATTTCTTTAATTTTTATATCATTTGGAGAAGTTAATTCTTCTGGTTCACATTTTATGCTAACAATTTCATTTCTTGCTCGAATTTCTGGTGTTTCAACTAAAACTTCTCCTTTTGAACCTAAAACTTTGATACGAACAAAATATGATATTCCTGTTGGTAATTTTGGAATCTAAAATAAAAAAGGAAAAATAAGTTTATTTATTTAATAAGTTTATTTATTTAATAAGTTTATTTATTTAATAAGTTTATTTAATTTAATAAGTTTATTTATTTAATAAGTTTATTTAATTTAATAAGTTTATTTAATATTCTTTATTAACCTGTACTCTATATTGATGATTAGGTCCTTTATAAGGAATAAGTCCCATATGAACATGCCATTGTTTTTCACGTTCTGCACGATATTCAACAATAAACCCTCTAATTGAGGAATCTGGATGATCCCCACTTTGAATTCCTTCCCATTCTACAGTTAATAAAGATTCTGTTGTTGCTCTACGATGCCTTGATTGTTGTTGATCTAATATAATTATATTTAAATATTTAATTCTTTTACCTTTTAAATCAATAGAAGAAAGGCTAACATTAATTGTATTAATATTTATTGAATTTAATGTATTAAATAAGGCAAGAAAAATAATAAAAGTTGAAAAATAAAAATTATTTAGAAAATTATTAAATTTAATGGAAAAAAGTCCTGCCGATGTTGGACCCATTTTATTCTAAAAAATAAAATTAAAAATTTTTTTAAAGAAATTAAAAAATAAAATAAATTATGATTAACAATTTAATTAATAAAAAAAAACAGAATTTAAAATAAAGAAAACTTAAAACAAAACCTGAAGCAGAAAAATAATAAATTAACTTGAAAAAGAAAATATTTAAAACTTGAAGAATAAAAAAAAAAAATAAAAATAAACTTGAAGCAAAAAATATAAATAAGATAATCTTGTATGATTATTTATTGTAAAATTATTTCAAATATTAATTTAAATTATAATTTATATTTTAATTAAATATTTTGATTTATTAATTTTAAATTTATTTTTAGCTTAAATTAAATAACAATCAATAAAAAAGGTATTAAAGGATAATTTAATTATTTTTTAAAAAATAAAAATAAAAAATAGTACAAAATTATTGCCATAATATATTTAATAAATAAATAAATAAATACATAGAAAAAGTAATCAAATAGAAATTTTAAATTAAAAAAACGGGGGGACGAGACTGGACAGAATGAAAAAAAAAAGAAAATTATTTTCCTCTCTCCCAAAATCAACCTGTTATTAGTTAAAAGGTATTAAATGTGTGGTGGTTAGGTCCTCCTTCTCTTCTTTTTTTTTTTATTCATTTGCCATTTTGTACACCGGATACCTCTAATGAAACGAATTTTTGGAAGGTTTAGGAATGAGGAAAAAAAGAAAAAATTTTTAGTTTGGTAAAAATTGAGGAGAAAGGGTTTCCTTTGAATTGATGATTGTGGGGGGAGGTTTAGTTTATGTCGGCGATGGGCCCTTAGGCGATCACCCAATTAGTGAAATGACGAGAAGATTGAAAAGAGGAAGTTTGTTAGTTTAAAAGAAAAATATTTGTTTAAGAAAAAATTAAGGAAGAAAAAGGGAATGCGTGAATTAAAATACTGAATTAAATATTAGTGTCGGAACATATAAAAATAAAAAAAATGCAGTAAAATCAAACGGAAATAAAATTAATTTAATTAAACTGAAATATAATTAAATAATTAGCTTAAAAAATAGCTTCAAGTTTATTTTATCAGGGGTAGTTATTCATAATTGCTTTAAGTTTAATTATATATTTGCTTCAAGTTTAATTATATATTTGCTTCAAGTTTAATTATATATTTGCTTCAAGTTTAATTATTTTACTCTATTATTAAATTTAAAGCAAATCAATTTTGACACAAAAACATAAATTTAATTTCCTTTTATAGAAACACTTTAAAAACAACTTAAAAAAAACAAAAATGGCATGTTCTTATAAATGTATATAATAGAAATAAAAGAAACTGATCAAATGTGAGGGAAAATTTTTTTCCTTCGCTTCACCCTTTTTCATGCACCGCTGCAAATGAGCACTTTTTTAAAAAATAAAAACAAATAAAAGAGAAAATTGCGGAAGAGGAGGCGAACATTTTGTTAGTGAGGAGAAAATAACAGCCAAGAATATAGTAGCATTTCTCTTCAACAAGAGCTACATATTATTATTCCTTCTGTTTAACGTAAAGAGGATGGAAGGTGAATATTTATAGTTTTTTAAATAGAAGGCATGCATTTGTTGGGAAAGAAGTTTTAGTGTTAACATATTGCGCAGTAAAAGAAAAATTGTTTCTGTCTACTGATTAAAGAGAAAAATAGTAAAAATTAATTTTAAAATGAAAATTTTAAAAATTAAAAAAAAATAAAAAAGAACAGGAAATAATTAATTAATAAAAAAAATTAAGTAAAAGAATAATTAAAATCCAATAATCCTTTCCATTTCTTAATCATTTTCGTTAATTATCAATAACTCCCTATAGTAGAGATAGTTAAATAAAAGAAGGAAATGTTTAGTTAGAAATGAAGCAAAATAATTAATTAACAATAAAACTAAGGTTGTAGAAAATAAACTTGAAAAAATGGAAGAAATTAAATTAAAAGATAAAAATAAACTTGAAACAATAAAAAAAAACTTGAAACAAAAAAAGCATTTTTTTCAAACATAACAACAAACTTACGCACTTAAAAAACTATTTCTATATATAAATAAATAAAAACAATGAAAAAAGGTAAAAAGATAAACATAAAACCCCCTAAAAGAAATGCTTCCATTCGCCCACGAACTAAAAATTTGTAAAAGCAGGATCATCAAGTTTGTGGCCAAAGGACTGACTTATTCATTATCTACACATCATTTACCTTTTATCCTTTTACTAAATACTTTTTTTTTTCTTCTTCTTCTTCTACCAGCTCAAGTGTCTGTCATTCTGTGTGTTCTGTGTTATGTTCAAATATGTGTGGGTGCTTACTAAATACAAGTAAAAGTGGCGGATAGAAAAAAAATAAAAGAAAAAATGAAGTAGGTACACAAGATATTGCGCGATTAACTCATTTAGGTCCAGAAAATTTTTGGTTAAGAGTATTTGTAAAGAAATGGCAAAATATTGATGTTATAATTTTTATAATAAGAACAAAATAATTGTTGCTAATTAAATGTAAATAAATAATCTATTGAGAATAAAAAAAGTTAAAACATAAATTTAAAGGAAAAAATAAACTTGAAGCATAAAATTAAAATTGAAAATAAATAATAAACTTGGAGCAAAGTTTCAAAGTTTTTTTAGGGATATTTAATTGTAATCAATTTCTAACATTAAAAAACTAATCATTTGATAATGGGATTGATTTAATAAAATAAAATTAAATATATTTAGAGTCGATTAATGAACATCTCATGGAGGGCTGCAACTAAACAAAAACAAAGAATCCATTTAATTATCTCTGCGCAAGATTGCGGAGAGAAAGAAAGTCGCCAGAAGGTCAATTAGTATTGCTCACCTACCACTGACTGTCTCGCATTGATGTATTTTCGTTTTCCGCCATTTAGACGGACTTCGGGAGTGGCAAACCACCAATGGAAAATTAGAGGGAGATGAAGGCCACCACCATATTTCTATAATTTCTTTTATTTTCCTTACTTTTAATAGCAAATCAATCATTTATTTAAATATTTTTTTAATATTTATAGAAGGAAAAACAAACTAGAAAGGAAAAAACAATATAAATAGAGATCAAGTATAAATTAAATATTAAGTAAATAATGTTTAAATAAATAAAAATATTAAAATTAAAATTGAAGCAAAAATGTTGAATATTAAACTTAAGTTTAAAATAAAATTAACTTTACATGCTGAAGTTAAAACTTTAAATAAGAAGAAATATTAAAACTTGAAGCAAGCAAATTATAAACAAAGTTGCAACATGTAAATAAGGATGTAATAAAGAAAAAAAAGATATTTAAAAAAAACTAGTAAATATAAAGGATTATTCTGTAATATTTTTAAAACTTTATTAACAGCTGGTTTAATTAAAAATATTTTTTTGTTTTGTTTCGCGCAATCATTAAAAACGTGTCGAGAGATTGACGCCAATATGGTGCTAAAATGATTAGAGTAACTCTGCTAACGGCGGTTTTAGTTTTCTTCATTTTTGTCTTCAGTTAGAAAAGAACATGTTGTTGTTATTTTAAAGGCCTGTTGATATATGTGCGGGCGACGGAAAACACAAATTCGCACGGCTGTAAAGTGATAGCATGCGCAGAGTTAAAATAATACAACAAACAACGGAATAAATAGAAAATATAGCCACAAATGTGGGGGAAAAGGTATAAAAGTTTTTAAGAAGAAACTGAAGTAAAATGAGGAAAAACGATTTTTGACAGACTTTTGAAATAAGAAAAATTGTATTAAATTAATTTGCTTCAAATTAATTAAAATTGTACAAATATAAAGTTTAAAAATGTTTTAAATAAAAGTTATTTGCTTCAAGTTTAATTATCTTTCATAATTTTGCTTCAAGTTTATTTCTCAAATAAGTTTCAGAATAAATAGTACAAAAATATTTTTTACAAATATTTAGCTTAAAAAATTGAACGGAGGTTGTTTTGCGGTGAATAAACATTAAAAAAGAAAAATAAAATCAACAACGGATATAGTAAAATGTTTTTATAAGGTACATAAAAAGCGTAAAAGAATTCTTCTTCAAATAACAACGATCGACGTCCATTCAATCACCAAAATCATTCCTTTTCTTTCCTCCTTTTCTTAATTGTACCATTCTCCTTTTATTTTACTGCCAATTCATTTCGTCCATATTAAAATTCAAAAGAAACTTTTTGATTGCTTTTTTTATAAGATTGAGGTAAAGCTAAAAATAAACGTTAATTCAAAAAGTTTATTTTCAATTTTTTAAAATTATTTTTATATTTTAATAATAATAATTTATTTTTAATTTTTATTTAATAAAATTAAATAATATATTTTTAACATCAAGAAAATAAAAAATTCTTTAACTTTTACAATTAAATAAAACAAACTTATTAAACTTGAATCAAAAATTAAAATAAACTTGAAGCAAATATATTTAAATATACTTAAGCAATAAAAAACAACATTGTCTTATTCATTTTTGTCAGTTACTTTTAAATAAATTAAAAAATATTTAAATTAAAATAAAATTATTTGTACAATTTATTTTAAATTCTCCTTTTTAAATTAGTTTTTTTTTGAACCAAATTCCAAAAAATTAAGAAAATGTTTAAAAAAATATTTTTTAAAAGAACAAATTTAAGTAAAATATTTATGCTTCAGTTAACAAATAATCAATAATTAATTATATTTTTTGTTGCAAATTTTTGGACCCCTTTCATCTAAATTTAAAAATAAATTTAAAAAATTATTTTGATGAATCATTATATTAAATAAATATTTACTCAAATAGTTTATTAAAATATTATTATTTTTGCTTCACTTTCATTATTTAATTTGAAATAGAAATAAATTCTTAAAAAATATAAAAATTTTACTCAAATAATATTTTATTTTTGTACAAAATAAAAATCAAAAACTATCTAATATAGAAATATTATTTTCTGTTGTAGTAACACATCCACTACAAGCAAGGCAATCTTCTAATGTTATTTTTACTTTCTTTTTAATTAAATTTTGTGAATTTTTTGAATGAAGTGAAACTAATCCGTCTCCTTTCTTTTTAATAGAATTTTGAATTGGTAATATACATTTCTAAAAAAATAAATTTAAAAAAAAAAATTTAAAATTCTCAGAATTTATTAAAATTAAAAGTAGAATTAAGTGATTTAAAAAATAATTAAACAATTAATCAAAAATTTAAATTAAAAACAAACTTGACTTGGTTCAACAAAATCTGATGTATTTGAAAGTCTAACAATCCCTTTAGCTAATGGTTGTCGCTTTGTATTTAAAGACATTTTTGTTTAACTCAAAATAATATTTTTAATTTAAAAAAAAAAAAAAACAAAATATTTAAATTGAAAAAACAAGAAAATAAAAGAATTTAAAAAATATATATATAAATTTATTTCAAATAATTTATTTATTAAAAACAATCAAAAAATTCTTGTACAACATTTTCAATGTGCCTGAATTAAAAAATAAATTTAAAAAAAAAATACTTATATAAAAATAAACCTTGATTTTAATTTACTTCCAAAAACATAAAATGGATTAGCCAAAGCACAAAAATATTTTGAATGTAATTTTTTAAAAAACAATCTAATTTCATGATCTTTAAGCATATTATTCTCTACATCTGTTATTAACATAAATTTAGTGTTTGTATTGGTTAAATAGCCATAAGACTTTAAAAATAAAAATTAATATTTAATTTAATTTTTAATTAACAAAAAATTCAGGTAAAAAAAAACTCATAAAAATTGTCAGAACTCCCTACAAAATTTTTTATTTTATAAAAATACCCGAAAAGAAGAGTTTAAAAGTAAAGAGCCAATATAAAGGTCTTGAGTTGCTTTAGCTCCTGGATAATTTATTTTATCAAGAATTATGTCAAAAGAATTGTAAAGAAAACGCTGAATTTCTGAAGAAGTTTCCTGAGAAACTCCTTTTTCTTTTATTTTAAGAAATAGAAGAACATCCTTAAAATTTAAAATAAATAAAAACTTTTAAATTAAAAAATAAACTTCTTTGTCAAAAATTGCTAAACAAAGTGCCATTAATATCTAGAAAAAAGGTTAAAAATTATTTTATAATATAATTTTTCAAGTAATAAAAACAAAAAAATTTATTCGATAGAACAAAAAAAGGCTGAAGCGATTTATTGAATAAATATAAGCATTTGATTGTTAGATAAATTCTTCGTTGTTTTTGTTTATGGACTAAATGTTATTTTCTGGACAAAATGGTCAATTAACTATTTGTCATATGTTTAGACTATTATTTTTAAATTTTTTAGGGTTCGGAAAAGTTTAGATTTTTTCTTTTGTTTGGTTTTGTATGAATAAAACTTTTCAGCTGATTTCTTTAAATATTTATTAATAATTTTCAGATATAAATATTTATATAGATCTAACAATTTAAATGTTGCGGGTAGCAACATTAAATTGTTGGTAAGTATTTTAATTTAATTTAAACTTTTTTAAAAATTTAGGCTTCTTCCCCATCCTTGGCCAATTGGTAGTAAACATAAACAATTCCGAATTCAAATGTTAATCAGTGCCTTATCTGTTTCTAAATTTGACATTGTGGCTCTTCAAGAAGTTTTCTTTTCTTTTCTTTTAAATTTAATTTTTATTTTTCAGATTTGGAGCGAGAATGTATTCATTGAAATGGTCCATAATTTGAAAGAAAAGTTTCCTTATTCACATTATTTTCATAGTGGATTTACTGGAAGTGGAAATTGCATTCTTAGTCGATATCCAATTATTTCTACTTTACTACATCGTTATTCTTTAAATGGATTTCCACATCATATACACAGGTTTTTAGAGTTTTTAAATAAATATTTAATATTTAGAGGTGATTGGTTTGGTGGTAAAATTGTTGGTATGGCAGAAATTCTTTATGACAAATATAAAATTTGTTTTTATACAACACATTTACATGCAGAATATAACAAAGAAAATGATTTATATCTCCCACATAGAATTTCTCAATGTTTTGAAATGTCTCAATTTATTCGCCATACTTGTGGAAGTGCAGATTTTGTTATTCTTGTTGGTGATTTTAATTTGGAGCCTAGCAATTTGGGATTTAATTTAATTAAAAATTTGGTTCCTCTTAATGATGCTTGGGAGTGTAGACCGGTAAAAAAATTTTTTTTACAAAATTTTGCTTATTTTTTCATTTAAGAATGCTGTTGATTCGTTATATGAAAATGGGACAACTTGTGACAGACCTGATAATTGTTACACTTCAAAATGTTTAATTAAATGTTTTCCTAATGGAAAAAGATTGGATTATATAATGTATAGAAGTGAAAAAAGTAAACAAAAAAAAAAGATTTTTTAATAAAACAATTTTTATTTTGATTTAATTTAAAAATTATTTTTAGCAGAAATTAAACTTCTAAATTGTGATTATTGCTTTGACAAAATTCCTGAAACTGATTTGAATTATTCTGATCATTTGGGGGTTTCTGCTAAATTTGAAATTAAAAAAGGTTTTTTTAACTTTTTAATTTTTAAATATTTTTTAGAAAAACATTTCGACACAGATTCCCAACTTCTTCATCAAATTTCTATTGAAAAACAAATTTTGACCAAATCACTTAAAATAATTGAAGAAGCTGAACTTAGAGTTTTATGGGATCGAAGACTTTTCCTTGCTTTATGTATTCTTTTTATTGTTTTAATTATTGCAACAACAAAATTGGATTTAAATGTTCCTTTTGCTTTTGCTTTAGTTTGTTTTTAATTTTTGGAATATAATTAATTTATTTTTTAATAGGTAGCTCTTGTCAGATTTACTTTTACTTTAATGGCTGGATTTTCGTTCTGTTATGGCTTTGTTGGTTTAACTATTGAATTAAAAGCATTAAAAGAAACAAAATTTTCAATGAGAAAAGTTTTAAAAAATCTAATATAAAATTAACTGCCATAGACTAAATTCATAAATAAGCTCTAAAAATTAATTTCTATTCATATAATTTTAAAATTCTATCTGTGTGAATTATTGTTGATATTGACTATTTTTTTATTAAATATAGTTTTTTTTGTTCTTCCATTATTAATTAGTTTTGATCAAAATATATTTTTCTTTAATTAATTTTATAATTACTTTACTTTTTTTAAAAAGAAAAATGAAACGTTTTCTACCAGCAATTCCTGCCTATGCTCCTATACAACGTTTTGAAAAGCCTACTCCAAAAATTTATTATGCTCCACAATGGCGATTAGATAAATCTGGACAACGAGATGAAAATATAGAAAAATATTCTCCAATGAATAATTATGGTTTATTTTTAATTTAATTATTTAAATTATTATATATATATTGAGGTGTTACTCCGGACAAATGGGAATATTTAAATAAAGTTGTTTGGCCTCCAAATCATGTTGTACCTGAAACAGGGGAGCCTAAACCTCGTGAGGTTTTTCATGTTAAAGGTTTAATTTTTTAAGATTTTTTTTAAATTCATAAATTTAGAATCAATTCATATTCATCCAAAAAAGTTAGTCTAAAATTTTTTAAAATTTTGTAAGATTTTTTTTAAAAAAATATTTCTAAAGGATTTTCCCTTCTTGCTATTTTGCACAGAATATGATAGCCAGTGAAGCAATTAAACAATTACGTCATAAACAAACGAAAGTTTTTTCTTAAACTTTAATTTTTGACTTTATTTATTTTTAAGCCAACACTTTTATTGGCTGAAACTATTGAAGAAGCTGTTGAAAAGGCCTCTGATGAGTTTAAAATTGAGGATCCTTTGGAAAGAATGTTTGTAGCTGAAGCATTTGGAATTCAATGTAAAATAATTAAATCACTTAGACGACATGCTAAAGGGGTAAATTTATTTAATTATTTTTAAATAAAAAAAAAAATATTTTTAAGCAATGGAATATTCTTCGTCATCGTTATATAAATTTACATGTTAGACTTGAAGAAGGAGAACCTCCAAAATTTAAAGGACGTGAACCTGATCCAAATGGATGGGAAAAAATGCAAGATTATTATTCTTATTTAAGATCAAGAGATTTTAAATATTCAATTTAATTAGTCCTTTTTTTTGTTAAAAATAAAATAAATTTTAAATTTATTAAAAATTCTGATATGATAAATAATTATATTCGTTAAATTTATATTTTAATTAATTAATAGAATTTGTTAAAAAATAATATTTAAAAGGAAATGGTTGATTCAGAAGAAATAATTGAAGAAGAAAGAATATTAACAGAATTGGAAAAGAATGCAATTGCAAGAAGACAACATCTTTTGGAAATGCGAAAGAGATTTACTAATAAAGATCAAAATGGAGAAGAAAATGGTAATGAAGAAGAAAATGGAGAAGAGTCAGAACAACAGTATATTTTTTTAAATCATAATTTTTTTGATCATTTTAATTAAATTTTAAGTTTTGCAATTCAATTTCGATCGTATAAACCTGTTAACGTAAAAGAATCAAAAACAACTGAGGAGACAACAAATAGAGATGAAATTAATTTAATTAATAAAAAAGTTGAAAAACAATTAGAAGCTGGAAAGGATACAAAGATTGGAGATTCACTTGATATTAATACTTTAGCTCCGAGAAAAGTTGATTGGGATCTTAGAAGAGGAATTAAGGAGAAATTGGATAAACTTGATAGAAGAACTAATAAAGCAATTAATCAATTAATTAGTTTGTTTTTTTAAATATTTTTTAATTTTTCTTTTAAAGGAAAACGTGTAAAGGAAGAGGTAGAAGGTGGTAATGAAGAATTAATTGCTTATGCAGTTCAAGATGTTGGTAAAGATTGAAACAATGATTAAAAATAAATGTTTAATTTGATTGTTTATTTGTTATATGTAAAATATAATTTCTTCAAGTAATTAAACTCTGGCAAAGATTTCTTTTGATCACGAAAATACGTGTTTGTTTACCTTTCTCTAATCCAGACACTTTGTGTTAAAACTTTTTATCAGAATGGACAAAACGGTCATAAAAATTGAACAAAATATTTTAATTTTATATTCATTCGTTCATCACTCCCACTCTCTTGCAATTAATGTGTCATATCCGAATCACTTAGTTTTAGGTACCAAAAGGTACAGTATGCTCATTATCGACATCAAAATCAGTATTCGTAAATTAGTTTTGCGACGGAGTGGCTTGCGACGAAATGGGCCGAACCCATAAATTTATTTTTCATTTTTTTCCTTGTTGGTTTATTTTCGTCTGTCTTTTTGTTTTATTCATTTAACAAATATAAACCAATTGAGACTATTTTTTATGTCAAGGTTTTTTTTTCTTTTCTAGATAAAAAAAATGAAGAAAGGAAAACCAGAACTACAAAATGTTCAAACGCGAATAGCTATTGTTAACCCAGATCGGTGTAAACCAAAAAATTGTGGTCAACCTTGTAAGAAAAATTGTCCAGTGGTTAGAACGGGTAAACAATGCATAGTTGTCGAACCAACTTCAAAAATCGCTGAAATATCCGAGGTTTTATGTATTGGATGTGGAATTTGTGTTAAGGTTTACTGAATTTATTTAATTAATTAATTTTTTAATTCAGAAATGTCCTTATGGTGCTATTCAAATAATTAATCTTCCTAGCAATTTGGAAAAGGAAACAACACACCGTTATAGTGTAAATTCATTCAAACTTCATCGTTTGCCAATGCCTAGGTTGGGCTCAGTTTTGGGACTTGTTGGGACTAATGGAATTGGAAAATCCACTGCTTTGAATATTTTGGCTAGTAAATTAAAGCCTAATTTGGGTAATTTCAAGGTTTGAAAGGTGCATTGTTTAAATGTTTTATTTTAGAATCCGCCTGATTGGCCGTCAATTTTACAATATTTTAGAGGTTCTGAACTTCAAAATTATTTTATAAAATTATTAGAAGAAAAATTTAAAGCAATTATTAAGCCACAATATGTAGACCAAATTCCAAGGTTTTCAACAAAATATTTTTAAATAGCTTTAATTTAAAATTTAGGTATTTGGAAAAATCACCACTTAAGAAGGTTATTGATTTATTAAAGAGTAAAGCTGAGAAAGATAATTTGGACAAAATAATTGAGGATATGGGTATGTTTTTGGTTTAAATATATATATAAATTTATCTTTTCAGAATTAACTCATTTACTCGACCGTGAAGTTGGCCAGCTCTCAGGTGGTGAATTGCAAAGATTTGCTATTTCAGTTGCAGCAGTACAAAAAGCAGATATTTACATGTTTGACGAACCTTCTAGTTATTTGGATGTTAGACAACGTTTAACAGCTGCCAGAGTAATTAGAGAATTATTGACTGACCAAAAGTAAAATAAATCTAAATAAACTTTGAAAATTTATTTAAAGTTATATAATTGTTGTGGAACACGATTTGGCTGTTTTGGATTACCTTTCAGACCATATTTGTTTATTATATGGATTTCCCGGTGCTTATGGTGTTGTAACTCATCCATCTGGTGTTCGTGAAGGGATAAATCAATTTTTGGATGGTTTTTATTTTTTATTAAATTTATTTTTATTTTTAGGTTTTATTGCTTCTGAAAATATGCGTTTTCGGTAAAATTTAAGAAAATATGTTAAGAAATAAAATTTTTTAGTGATTCTTCACTTTCATTCAAAGTATCAGAGGAGAGAGAAGATGTAAAAAGGACAACTAGTTATGTTTATCCAGATATGTCTTTTGAAATTGGGCAAAACAAAAAGTTTGAATTATCAATTCAAAAAGGGGATTTTACCGATTCTGAGATTATTGTTTTACTTGGAGAGAATGGAACGGGAAAAACTACTTTTATTCGGTATAATTTTTAATTTCATAAACAAGTGGGTTTTAAGTTAATGGAAGAGGAATAAAGGGGCTAGACAACATAAACGTTATTTTTTAGGCTTTTAGCTGGTCAAATAAAACCAACAACATCTAAAGGTGAAATCCCTGAATTGTCAATTTCTTACAAACCTCAGAAGATTGCCCCAAAATTTGAAGGAACAGTTAGGGATCTATTATTGACAAAAATACCAGTATTTTTTAATCATCCATCATTCAAATCTGAGGTTTTAAATCCATTGAATATTGACAACATTATTGACTTTGAGGTTTTTTAAATTATTTCTATCGAATAAAAAAATATATTTAAGGTTCAAAATCTTTCTGGGGGTGAACTTCAACGTGTTGGTTAGTATTTTCTTTTTATATTTTAATTCGAATTTTTAGCCTTGACTCTATGCCTTGGTACCCCAGCACATGTTTATTTAATTGACGAACCTAGTGCTTATTTGGACTCTGAACAGCGTTTACATGCTGCTAAAGTTATTAAAAGGTTTATTTTATTTAACCTTATATTTAATTTTGTATTTTTAATTTAAAGGTTTGTTCTTTCTGCAAAAAAGACTGCTTTTGTTGTTGAACACGATTTTATCATGAGTACTTATTTGGCTGATCGAGTAATAGTTTTTGATGGACAACCGGCAATAAAAGCAAGAGCAAACTCGTATTTATTTTAATCTTATTTTTAAGCTTTTAATTCTTATTTTAGTCCTCAAAATCTTGTTACTGGAATGAATAAATTTTTAAGTCAATTAAATATTACATTTAGACGTGATGCTGAAAGTCATAGGCCAAGAATAAATAAAAAAGATTCACAGCTTGATATGGAACAGAAAAAGTCGGGAGATTATTTTTATTTAGATAATCCTTAAATTAATTAATTTATTTGGTAATACTTTTTTTTTTTGGGAAAATTATTTTTTGTAAGGAAAATATTTTTCGTTTATCCACGTATTTTATTATAAATTTATTTGATTTAAAAAGTTTAAAATACACTGAACAAATAAAAAAAATTTTTTTTTAGATTGAGAGGATATGAATAATAAAAATTGGTAAAAAAAAAATTAATTTTTACGTAAACATTTTTGATTGCCAATAAATTAAGGAAAATAAAAAAAAATTAATTTTAAAAATTCCACAAAGTATTACTAAAAAAATTTTAACTTTAAGTTTTGTTGTTAATTTATGTATTCGATTTTATTCGTGCGAAATAATGTTGAAAAAAAAATATATATTATATATTAATAATTTTATTATTTTAATGACTGGGTTGCAACGTTGTGTGTATCCCATTAATAATAATAATATTTTTCTTTTTTTAATATTTTGTTAACGTGGATTGAATAATAAATAATGCTTTTCCTTTAAAATATATTATATTTATTTGAAGCAACAGAAAAAGTATATAAAACCTTTTTTGGTTTTTAATGTAGAAAAATTTTATGAAAATTAATTTTAAAAAAATAATTAATTTTTTTAAAATTTATTTAAACTTTTTTAAATTAATTAATTAATTTTTTATTTTTAGTAGGATTTTTAGATACTGGTTTTTTGTAAATATTTTCGAACAACATTCCAATGAAATTAACAATTAGGCGTAGAACAACAATATTTAAATTGCTTGTATTAATTCCTACTGTTTGGCTACTTGCTTTTGTATTTATGAACAGATATAATGTGGTAATTTTAATTAAAAAATAACAAAAAATTTTAATTAAAATTTCTTTTAAATTTAAGCAAAATGTCCATGATAAACCTTTTAAAAATGTCCGGTTACAACATTTGGAAGTTAAAGAAGAGAATATTCAACAGATTAAAGGGTATATTTAATTTATAATTTGGGTTTTTTAAATTTAATTTTTGTAGATTTGGTCCTCCTTTGGCAGCAAAAGAAAAGTCTGGAGAGGATAAAAGTGCAGCAAATAATGAAGTATTTCTCCCCTTTTTTCTTATAAATTAATGAATAATGTTTTTAGGTTGGTAATATTCCAAAACCAAGAAAATTATTTTTTGATGCTCAATCTCCAATTTATAAAAGTGGTGATCCTAATCAAGAAGGTGAAGGAGGGAAGGCAGTTAAAGTTGATAAAGAGGTTTTATCTAATTAATAAATATTTTTTTTTTTTTTAAATGAAATAAATTCTGATTATTTTAAATATTTTTTTTAAAGAAACTTTCACCAGAAGAAAAGAAAAAATATGACGAAGGATTTGTTAAAAATGCGTTTAATCAATATGCCTCTGATATGATCTCAATTCACCGTTCACTTCCACCTATTGCAGATGAAGAGTAAAATAATAATAATATTTTTATTAATTCTTTTTATTTTATAAATAGTTGTAAAACAGAAAAATATTCTGATAATTTACCTGATTCTTCTGTTGTAATTTGTTTTCATAATGAAGCTTGGTCTGTATTGCTTAGAACAGTACATAGTGTTATTGAAAGAACTCCAGATAAATTATTAAAAGAAGTTATTTTAGTTGATGATTTTTCTGATATGGAACATTTAAAAAAACCATTAGAAGAATATATGTCACAATTTCCTAAAGTATTATATTTATTTTTAATTTAATTTATTTCTTTTTTTTAAGGTTAAAATTATGCATTTGGATAAAAGAGAAGGTTTGATTAGAGCACGTCTTCGTGGTGCAACTATAGCAACTGGGAAAGTAATTACTTATTTAGATAGTCATTGTGAATGTATGGAAGGTTTGAAATTTTTTTTTTAAATTAATTTTAGAAAATTTGAATAATTTAAATAATTTGTAATTATTTTAATTTTTAGATTAACATTCTGTTAAAAAAAATTTGAATTTTTTTCAATTTTAGAAAATAATTAAAATTTTAATTTTTACAAAATAGGATGGCTTGAGCCACTTTTGGATCGAATAAAGAAAAATCCAACAACTGTAGTTTGTCCAGTTATTGATGTAATAGATGATAATACATTTGAATATCATTATTCTAAAGCATTCTTTACTAATGTTGGAGGTTTATTTTTTAAATTAAATTTTAAATTATTTTAATTAAATTTAAGGTTTTGATTGGTCATTACAATTTAATTGGCATCCTATTCCTGAAAGGGATCGTAAAAATAGGAGAAATATTGATCCTGTTCAATCTCCAACAATGGTATTAAATTATATTCTTTTTATTAATTTTAATTTTAAAGAAATTTTAGAAAATAAATTAAATAAAAAATTGAAGGAAAATATTTAAAAAAAAATAGATGTAAAAATGAAAAGGGTTAAAAATTGAAAATAATTAAAAAGGACAAATAAACAATTTAATTTTATTTAAATAAAGGCTGGAGGTTTATTTTCTATTGATCGAGCTTATTTTGAAAAACTTGGTACTTATGACCCAGGATTTGACATTTGGGGAGGAGAAAATTTGGAACTTTCTTTCAAGGTTTTTTTAAATTTAATTCTTTAAAATTAAATTTCTAAAAGATTTGGATGTGTGGTGGTCGTTTAGAAATTGTTCCTTGTTCACATGTTGGGCATATATTTAGAAAACGTTCACCTTATAAATGGAGGACTGGTGTTAATGTTCTTAAAAGAAATTCTATTCGTTTAGCAGAAGTATGGTTAGATGAATATAAAGAATATTATTATGAAAGAATTAACAATCAATTGGGAGATTTTGGTGATATTTCTAGTAGAAAACAACTTAGAGAGGTTTTTTTAATTTTATTAATTAAAAAGAATATAGAATATATTCTTTTGTTATGGTGAAAAAAAATAGAAAATAGTTTAATCAAGTATTCTTTTAGTTTAGTTGGTTAAAATTGAATAATGGGTGGAAAGCTTTATTAGAACAGATACTTTTTATTAAATTATTTTATTTATTTTTTCAGAAATTACAATGTAAATCTTTTAAATGGTACTTAAACAATATTTTCCCTGAATTGTTTATTCCTGGTGAAGCTATAGCAAAAGGAGAGGTTTGTAAATTTATTTACTTTAAAATTAAATGCTTTTCGCTTATAAATTGTTTTTTGCTTGAATTCTTCTCGAGTTTTTCTAATTTAAAGTTTTTTTGTCATTTTTTTTTTGCAATCTTGTTTTGCTTTAAATTTTTCACATTCGAGGCTTTTAAGGCTTTCAAAAAAAGCTTTTTTTATTTTTTTAGATTCGTAATGCCGCAATAGAAACACATGCGCGTTGCCTCGATTGTGCGATAGGAAGACACGAGAAGGACAAGCCAATAAATTTATGGCCTTGCCATGGCCAGGGTGGAAATCAAGTAAATTTTCTTTGCTTTTTTACAGATTCGTAATGGGGTTAGTGCCTTAGAAGGTGGCCCTCCTCAGTCCTGTGTTGATGCTTCTGTTGGGGAAGAAGACAATAATAAACCTGTTGTGCCTTATCCTTGCCATGAGTAAGCAAAATTAATTGTTTTTTTTTCTTTCAAAAAATATTTATTTTTAAGGCAAGGCGGAAATCAGGTAAAAAAAATGTCTTCACAGTGGCATACTATAAAAGGATTAAAAAATAATTAAAAAAAGGGGGTCCTTATGCTTGGGTAATTAATTTATTAAAAAATGGTGAAAGTAGCAAAAGCTTTAATTTGTTTGCTTTTATTAAAATTGTTTAAAAAAATGGTTATTCTCTTTTTGAAAAATAAATAAAGATTCGTTGTTCTGGAGGTGGTTCAAAAATATGTCTTGATTGGGCTAATAAAAGAAAACATACACGAAAATTAGGTCTTTATTGGTGTCATAATCAAGGGGGAAATCAGGTTGTTAATATATTTTGATGAAAATTTTAAAAAATAAATGAATTAAAGTTTTTGCTATATAAAAGTAAGTAATTAAATATTAAATTAATTTTAACTTTTAAATCAAATATAGAAGAGGAATAATAAATATTTTGAAAAAGGATCTATATTCACTTCCTGGTCCAATCTTCTTTTAGGGATTTTTCTATTACTAATTAAATTTTAATTTTATTTTTAAGTATTGGATGTTAAGTAAAGATGGTGAAATTCGTAGAGATGAATCTTGTATTGATTATGCTGGAAAAGATGTTATAATATTTCCTTGTCATAGCCAGGTTTTTTTTAATTTATTAAAATTTAAAATAATTTTTAATTTTTTTCCTTTAGAAAGGAAATCAGGAATGGCGTTATGATCATGAAGTTTATTTTTATTGTTTAAAAATTAATATTTAAAAAATTTTAGAAACATCAATTATTCCATGTTGTGTCAAATAAATGTTTAGAAATGAGTAAAGATGCGAGTAAATTAATAATGAATACTTGTGATAATTCTAATCTTTTTCAACATTGGACATTTAAAGAATATAAGGGAAGTGGACAAGATGCTGGTAAAGGACTTTGAATGTAAAAAGGAAACTTTGTGATATTCTATTTTTGATTTCTTTCTTTTTTCTTTTTTTTTCATTGCACAATATATTTATTATTTAATTCATTCCATAATATATTTTTTTAAATAAATTATTTTATGTATGTCGTGGTGGACATTAATTATTATAAAAATTTATTTTTCTAAAAATAACTAAGTATAGTTATATAAGCAATTGAAAGTAAAGATAAATGCATAAATCTTTGATAATCTCTTATTTTAATTTTTATTTTAAATTTATGTATATTTTAATTTTGATTCAAAAAAGAAAGTTAATTTCTCCATCAAATCAATTTTCTAAAGTCAATTATGATCGTTAGAAAAGAAAACTTCTACAAATAATCTCCACCCATGAATCGGCTGCTTTAAATCTACTTCGACTTCAACGTTTATTTCTAACCTGTCTCGTCTTTAATTTTTATTCATTAAAAAAACAAAAAAAAGTTCAAGCATCTATCAATTTATTCCATAGAAAAATGAACACAAAAATATATAAATTGACCATTTTAATAGAGATTTAATTGGAAGTTTTTTAATGATAAAAATAGATTAAAAATATTCTTTTTTAAAATGAATACATATATTAACAGAAATTAAATTTTAATAAATTTCTAGGAAATTATATAAATTAATTTCCTAGTAGAAAAGAAGAGGTTCATTGAGTGGCGAAAAATAAAATAAAAAAATAATTAAAACAATATATAGTATAGAGTAGTATAAAAAGGGTTTTCAGAGAATAATAAAAATATTTTCGGTTGGTGAGCAATAAATGGAAAAACATTTTTTTGAAAATCCTAGACAATTTGAAGGAAATTTTTTAAAAATTGGTAAAAATATTTAGAGAAATTCTATTAATTATTTAATTTTATTTTAATAATTAAAATAATAATAATTTTACAAATTTATATTTACAAAAAATTTTGAAATAACATATAATATTTTTGATAACAATTTTCCAAGAGTAAAATAAAAAAATGCACTAACTAGTAAAGAAAGTTTTTTTCTATTGAAGTTTGAAAAACTGAAAAATAATTAAAAATTGATCTTTAAAAACTTTTTTTTTTTAATAAAAATTTGTTGAAAAAATTTTTAATTTTCTAATATATTTCTTTTCCAAAAAAAAAAAGAAGAAAAGTTTAGGGCTAATAAAACAAAATTTAAACAAAAAAAGTTTATTAAAAGATCAATTAAATTATTTGAAAAAAAGACTAAATTAATAAAGAAAGAGAAAATAGTGACGCAAAAAATTTTGAATAAAATAAAATATATAAATTTAAAACAAAAAATAAAACAGTAGATGTGTGTCAAATTAAAAAAAAAAAGAGGTTATTTCATGTGGGATTTCTTTGTGAAGGCGATTGTGTAGAATGAGGAACTTGTTGTTGTTGTAACCATTGATGTTGTTGTGGTTGTTGTGGTGGAGGAGAATTAAATTGGGGAGCATTTCCTCCATTTTGTTGTCGTCCTTGATAATATTGTTGTTGTTGTTGTTGAATAAATTGTTGTTGTTGTTGTTGTTGTGAAGAAGGTGTTCTTATTTGTTGTCCATGCTGTTGGCCAACAACCAATTCTTGACCTTCCAACTCTTTTTTTGTTATTTTTAAAAAAGCATTAAAAAGGTGTGGAGTTTTTTTGAGATCATTAAATATTGCCTCCTTCTCTTCATGTGATTGTGCTGCTTTAAATCTATCTAAAACTAATAAAGCATCGTGAGGTCTCATTTGGTGTTGTTGATGTTGTCTAGGAATTCCGCCACCAACAATAAATTGTGGTTGTTGTTCTGATTGTAAATGACCTAAAAAATAAATAAAATTTAATCTAAAAATTAACAAGATATTTTTATAAAAAATAATCAAAATTTCCATTTTATTAATTTATTAAGAACAACTAAATTAAATATTAATATATATATATATTTATTTACCTCCACTCCTTATTTGTTGTTGTTGATACCTTTGTTGTTGTGTCAATACTTTATGTTGTCCCATTTGTTGTTGAACAAAAGGTAAAGATTGTTGTTGTTGACTAGATCCTGGACGAATACCATAAGAAGGAGGATTTATTTGTTGTGACATTAATTGATGTTGTTGATGAATTGCTCCAGCTGAAGGGACACGATGAATTCCTGACCCAACACCCTAAATTAAAATAAAATTTAATTAAAAAATTTAATTAATTTTTACATGTTGGATTTGATGCGGAAGTGAATTAGGACCTCCAATAATTTGATAACCACTTCCAGGTTGTTGTGAACTTATATGATGAATAGATTGTTGTCCTAAAGGAGGTGAATTAACCATTCTATTTTGCATTTGATTTTGAATGTCTAAAGGGGAGTAAAACATTAAAAACTATTTTAAAACAAATAGATTGATCAAAAACTAAACAAAAATTTAAAAACTTCATACTATGAAAATCTGCTGGCCCATTTAAACGCATATGTGGTTGTTGAATATTTGGAGGGCCACCACCTTGTTGACTACCTGAAATTCCACCCATTTGTTGCATTTGAGAAGATCCAAATGAATGACCTTGTTGACCACCTATAATGGAAGGTGATTGTGATGACCTTTCCCAACCAATACCAGAAGGAGGACCACCTTGTTGTGAAGATGTACTTGGAGGAATTCCTCCTCCACTTCCATTCATACCTCCAGAACTTTGTAATTTCATCATACGTCTTTGCATCATTCTCTCAGCTTGACGATTTTGTGATCGTTTTTGTTCTTGTAATTTTTGTCTAATTTGTAAACAAAATGGCACCTAAAATTAAAAAAGATTAAAAGAAAATTTTAAAAACCTGGCATTTTGTCAATGTACAATGTTTAGCATGGTAACAACAAAGGGCAATTAATTGCTTACAAACTGCACAATTTGCCCCGGCTACTTGTCTTCGTTTGCATTGTCTTGTATGCATTATAACCTTTTTCATTTTGTGACAGGTACCACGACGACAATTTGCATCACGACAAGTGCAGGCATGAACAAGGGAAATAATACATTTTTTGACAGAATCATTGCGAGAAGCAACTGATGCATCGGAAGATTTTTGTTCATCAACAATTGATAATTTTTCCATATCGTGTGGATGTTCAATTTTAGTTCTACAAACTTCACAAAGGTCATAATCCTAAAAATTTAATTAATTATTTTAATTTAATAAATAAATACTTACATCACAAGTATTGCAATGATAAACAGCTGCTTGATCACAATTATTACATGTATAACCAAGTGCTTTACCCTCTTGTTCTTGTGTATGTAAAGTATAACAAAAGTTAAGTGTTGACCATTTTGCCCGTCTTAACTGACTAAATTCCCAATGTTCTTCCCTTGATTTAGCCAAAAAATTATCTCTTGAATCCATAAGTTCACAGCTAATAAGAGGATCTGGATCTTCAATTCTTGGTTTTTGTCCAATGATTATTTGTTCATCATGAACAGAAAATAGTCGAATAGTAAAGAAAACATCTCGATGTTTTTCCAATTGTTGAAAAAGACGATCAACAACAGGGTTACCTGTATTTATTCCTCCCTTCTTTTTACTATTTTGAGCTGATTTTTTAAGATTACTCTTCTTTTTACTACTAGCTTTTTGTTGTTTTTTAACAGGTAATCCATCATCTGTTTGGAATGTATCATCATCAGAAATATTTGAAATATCTTCTACAACTTGTTGTTTTCTTTTATCAATTTCTTCATCTTTTTCTGCACTTTGTATACATTCATCTATTATTCTAGGCCAATAATCTCCTTCAAAATATGGTAGTCTCATTGGTGTATCTAATTGATCATCCTTTGCTTGATTAAAAATATCTTTATAGCTATATACTGTTCCCTCTTCATGTCCATTATTTAACATTGTTTTGTACCAATCTTGTAGTCTTTTTGGTTTTGGAATTTTTTGTTCAGGTGGATGACAATGAAATATATAATCATCACCTTCTGAAGGAGGACATGCCCAAATATGGGCCATTGTATATCCTAACCTTTTGACATACTTTAAAAGAATTATTTTAAATAAAGAATATATTATTAAACCTGTAAATAACCCAAAAGAATTTCGTAATAAACTGAAGTCCTTAAATGCCTTGGTTGAAAGAAATGAACAGAATCTAGATAAGCAATATAAACACGTCTCTGATTTGGTTGAGCACAATTAGTTCCATATTCTTGTACATAAAGACCAAAAAAGCAAACTTCTGTAGAAATACCAGTATCAGGATCTTTCAAAACTTCAAATGCAAAAATGGCTTTTGATCGATAAGGAAATCGTTCAGGATAACCATTAGCTCCATATCTTAATATTTTAAATTATATTTAAATATTCTCTCTATTTCCTTACTTTTTTAACATTTGTGGTTTAACCTCAACTTCCTTATCAGAACTTGAAAGCACACGAATTATAACTTCAACTTCCGGATCATTTTCAGACAATTTTTGTCTTAAAAAATTGTTTACTCTATCCTCAATATAACGACTAATTTGACAATGAGGCAATTCTAAAATTTAAAAAAAAAATTAAATTCAAAGATAATAATTTAATTATATACTTTTGGCAGTGAATTTATTATCTGGCCGAGGTCTTGACTTTTCTACTCGACATTGTTCACAAATAAATCCTTCAGGAGTTATTTTATTATTATTTAATGCACAAATTCTATGCCATTTTCTATCACAGATTAAACAATTATCAAAAGGTTCCATGTCTACTTGATCATTTTTCATTTTTTGAAACATTGTTTTTGGTATCCAACTATAAATATTTAAATAAAATATTTAAATTTAAAATTACTTTGGTGGATCTGATGTATTCTCATTTAAATTAATTCCTTTCTCAGGCAATGCTTCAAAACATTTTACACAATAAATATATTTATCAGAAACAGTAACTAAATAACTTGTTGATGTACATTCATACATCATATATGGTTGATCTCTAGCAATTACACAAGCAGCATTATTTTTTGTTATTCCAAAACAAAATTGAACGAGAGGAGTAAAAGAAAGTTTTTGACCACAGCAGTAACCCATTTGACGCATTACTGGATTTATTTCTTCAACAAAGATTTCACTTAAACGAGTACACCATTTGTGAATCTAAATAAATTTTTTTAAAAATAAATTTTAAATAAAAAAAACCTTCGTATTTTTACGATTATAAAGCCAAGCATTTTCAAACATTAACCACATATGGTCACAAACTTCCCATGGATTTTTATATTTCCCTTGATCCAAGCCATCCCTTATTGTTTTAAGATCCATTGGATTTTTAATTATATCAAAATAATCCTAAAAAATTTAAAAAAAAAATTATTTGAGTAGAAGGTAATAAAAAAACCGGAATATGTAAATGTTCTGGATCAACAGGCAAACGAAATGGTATACATTCAGGTTCACTATCCCACAATTTTTGCCATACAGGTAGAAGATGACTACGTAGTTCATTAGCATTAAATACTTTTGGATCCCTAACTATTGGTTCTTGTGGAGCAGTGGAAGTGCTTGGTTTAGTTTCTTTTGGTGTTGTAGAACGTCTTGAAATTGATGATTCAGAGGATGGAGGGAATAAAGAAGAACTATTGTTGCTAATATTCGGTTCTTGTTTAACTGTAATAGTTGATTCAGAAGTTGATGGAATATCTATAAAAATTAAAATTTAAAAAAAAAAATTAAAAAAATAAACCAGGTTCTTCAATCTTTGGACGTTTATTAGGTATTTGATCAACAAAATTCATCATTGCTTGTGATTGATTATTTTGTTGATGGGGTTGTTCAATTATTTTAGGTTCTTGTTTAATTTCTTTAACTGTAAGCATTTGTTGTTGAATTATTCCCGTATGTTGTAAATCTTGTTGAGGTTGTGCAAGTTGTTGTTGTTGTTCATTTAAACGACGATTTTTCTTTTCTTGTAATTCTTTTTGAATTTTATAAATCTTTTCCGCCAACATATGATAATAAGCTTCTTTATCGGGTGCTTGTTCAAACATATCTTTTTCAACTTTACGAGAATAAGAAATTAAATCTCGAATACGTTGATCATGTATAGCAGCAGGATCAGGGGAAGGAAATATTGCCTTTAAATAATAATAATAACGAAATTTAAATACAAAAAGAATACCTTAACCAATTTTCCAACTAAATGGTTCCTTAAATCGAGAGTTATTGAAGCATGCCAATCTTTAGGTTGAGTAGGTGGTTCAGGAGGAGGAATTCCATCATTAGATGAATAAAGTTGTTGTTGTCCAACTTGACCAGTTTTGTTTGGAGGATTTGTTGAACGAAAAGGATTACTAAAATAAATTTTAAAAGAATGAAAAGGAAAGTAACGAATTAGGATTGTATCCATCCAATAATGTATTGACTGTGGTTGCTTGAGAAGGAGGTGAGCCAAACATTGGTTGTTGTGATATTTGACTTTGAGGTTGCATTGATATAGAAGAGGGACCAGGAGTAGATTGTAATATTGATCCTCCTCCAAAATTAAGAGCATTTAACATCATATCACCTTATAAATAGATTTATAATGAAAAGTTAATAAGAATAAAACCTTGTCTTTGTTCAGAAGAGACTCCTGGTTGGTTAGTATATTTTTTAACTGGATTACAGACTGGACAGTCCTCTTTGTTACAATTCTTCCAATGAGTAATTATTTGGCGAGAAGAAGCACAATGAGGGAATTGGCATTGTCTACCAGCTGTACATTTGACCATATGCTCCAAAACACCTTTCATTGTATTGCAATAAGGAAGAGTACATTGACCACGATTTTGAGGTTCAGACTGAAAGTTAAAATTAAAATACTTTATTTAATGAATATTTTAATCTTTTCAGACAACCTTTTCTCTTTGTTGACATTTGTGGGCATGTAAAAGTAACACAAGCTGCTGTTGAATTAATTTCCGCTTTTCAGGATCTTGTGGATGTCCACTACCCACTAATTGTTGTGAAGGTGGTCCTACTGAACCTGGACCTGATTGATTGCGCATTTGTTGGCCGGGGCCATTCATCTAAAATAATTAAAACATTAAACTATAAAAAACAAATTAAAAAGGTGTTTATGTTAAGGAAGTTAGAAATGTGGAAAAGGACAATTCAAAGCCAAAACCCTCCGACTATTCAAAGCACGGCCGAAAGGGGATTATTTAATTCTAAAAGTAGTCTTATCTGCTTCTTGTGTACTTCTCACAAAAGTTATTTCAATATAATTCAAACTATACCATTCACTATATGTTAAAAAAGAATTTTAAATACCATCATTCCTCCAGAATTTTGAATCCCATGAGGTTGAGATTGTGGTGTTACTGAACCAGGAACTTGCTGTCGTGGTCCTGGCATTATTTGATTTCCATTCACTAATATACCAGATTGAGAATTTGAACCAGGATGGATTTGACCAAGTTGTTGTTGTGAAGGGCCTCCAATCATTGATGATTCCCCAACTGGACCAGACATCATCTTAAATATTTGTTTAAATTAATTCAATTAAAATTGTAGTTTAATGACAAAAATAATATTTTAAACATGTTTAGAATGAGAAAAAACCTGATGTCCAGTAGATGCAAAACCCATTGGAGGGGGAATTCTATGCTGAGGTTGCATTTGACCAGAATTCATAAATGAAGGCATTTGTTGTTGTGAAGAAACAGAAGTGTTTATCAATTGTCCCCCTTGTAACATATACCCATTAGATTCAGAAAAGGGCTGTCTTTGGGGAGGTCCTCCATTTATAGGTCCAGCTATTTGTTGAAATTGTTGATGATTTCCACCATCAAATGAGGTAACATTTTGGCCAACTAAATTTTGTCCCATCATAAGTGCTGCCCTTCCCTGTGTAGGAGGTGTTGGTGCATTAGAAAGTACAACGCCTAAGAATAAAAATAGTTGATATATCAAATAGGGAATGTAATAAACAAATAATATTCAAAAATATAATTTAAACCAAATTAGGAATAAATATTAATATTTAAACCTGGATGAGGTTGTTGACGTACATCCTTGAGCATTGGTTGTGGACCCTGTTGCGACATATTTGGAGGGAATCCTTGTCTAATATTTTGTTGAGGTAAGGCACCACTATGAGTCATTCTAGCAGAATTTGATCCCCCATACATTGCTTGTCTTGGATGTCTTTAAATTTTATGAAATAAAATAAAGTTAATAAAATAAACTGTTGATAGGAGGCAAATTGTTGCTGTGAAGGAGGAGGACCAGCCATTAATTGTTGCTGTCCTTGTTGAATATTATAACTTCCAGGAGGCATTGAAGTTGAAGGTTGGGCAATATTTGGATCATAACCAGTCATTGGTTGACGCATTTGTTGCTGTGCTGCTGAAATCCGTTGCTGAGCCATGCTCATTTGAGAAATATTTTGGCTTTGAGAAGTTGATGTAGATGACATTGAAGGGGGCATAGGGCTTCTATTAAAAATTAAATATTTAAAACAAGTAAAAAATAATAATCTAAAATCAATACAAACACTCTTACTTAGTTGGGAAGTTTCCAGAAGAGTAAGATGCCTGCCTAGGGCTATTATTCATTGAAGAGGCACTAGTTTGATTGAGAAGAAGTTCTGTCAAAACACTTGGTTGCTGCGGAATTGGACCAACGGAATTCGGTCCTTGTTGACTATTAAGTCGTTGAGGTGGAGGTTGAGATGAAGGATGGCCAATTGAAGGAGATGCCGTTGTTAGACCGTTCAAAATCTTAAAAATAAAGTAAAAAAGCAAAATCAAGACAAGGGTAAGTTATGAAGTCTTAGCACATTTTATAAGCCTAAAGATGTTAAAAATCTAAAAATAAATACCGGTCCATTATGAACAGGATTACTAGTAGAACTACATGATGGAGCAGAAGACTGGGCAGAATGTGATTGTTGAGTTTCAACAGGATCAAGCTTGTCCAGTTCACTGAAACCATCAAGATCCAACTCATCATCAAAGCTTGCCTGTGCAGTCATTTTTCTTTTTCTAATAGTAGAATTTTCTTCCATTGTTTTTTCCTCACTAGAAGTCATTTTTACTTAGATTAAAATTAGGTTTCTTTTAAATCTGCTTTTGCAGCATGTGCAAAGTAGTGAAGATAGGCACTAACTCCTCCAAATATCTTCGTCAATATTATTATCTGAAAATATAAAGTACATAACATGCCAAAAAATGCAACACATTAAAGTGATCAAAGGAGTACCCACGTCTTAAGGTTAATACAGTAACCTATCGATAATGGTACGGTAATTGATCAAATTTCGATTCCATTTTATATAATAAACTTTTTTAATTATTTAATGATATTTAGAAGTAATGCAAATTTCAGATCCTTAAAAATCAAGCAAATCATGCCAGAAAGGGAAGAGAATAAAAAATAATATACCCACAATGGCGGCCATCAAAAGAATAGAAAATAGGGAAAATTATTTAAATGAGAGAATGCAATGAAAATTAAAGAAGAGGCAAATAAGAAGAGATAATATAGTGTACGTGTCTGCAACAACACGCGAAAACTTAAGTTTTCTCTCTCTTTCTTTTGTTCTCTGTATATACATAGCATATCAATAAATTACTGTACCCGCGTATTTAAAAGAGAAATATTATTTAAAATTTATTTTTAAATAAAAAATGAATATTTTAAAAAATTAAAAATTATTTTAAAATTATTTTATTAGAAACAATTTTATATAAATTTAAAAATAATTAAATTTTGAGTAATTAATTTATTTTAAATAAATAAATATTTATTTATTATTAATTCTTTTATATTTATTTTTTTTCAATTAATTAATTTCTTTCCTGTATTATTTAACATTTATTTAATTATTTTTAGGTTAATTTATTTTTTTATTTTTAAAAAAGTATATATATTTGCATAAATTTATTTTTATGTCAAAAAGTAGATTAAAAATATAGGAATAAAAAAGTAATTTATTTATTATATTTTATTTTTTAAATTTTCTTCTTTTTTAAAAATATTTTTTTTTAATTTTTTAAAATTCTTTTTAATTTTTTTAACTTTTTAATAATCAATATTTTAATTCACAGAATTTATTTAAATAATTTTATTTCATTAAAATTTTTTTTTATAAAAAAAAACATTTTTTCTATAAAATTAAGAAGAATTTAAATATTAAAAATTAAAATTATTAAAATTATTTTTTATTTTATTTATTTTTTCTTATTTTTGTTAATATATTTTTATTTTGTTTTTTATATTATCTTTTTTTATTTTTTTTTTATTTAGAGGGTTGTTTCTATTTTTTGTTTTGTTTTGATTTTTAATTTAAAAAACCTTTAATATTATTTAAATTAAATAAATTCACTAATTAAAAACAATTAAGTGAAATTTTCTGAAAAAAAATTTTTTTTATAAATTATTGAATTAAATAAATTAATTGCAATTATTAATTAATTTATTTTAATTAATTTAATAAAAAATAAAATAATAAATTTATTTAATTTAAAACTTAATTTAACATTATTCCTCCCCCTTCTTCCCCCAACACCTTACCTTTTATTTTTTCTTTTATTCATAATTTTCTTTACTTTAATCGGACAATAATGTTTCAAATAACCAAAATATTCCTTAAATTCTCCTCTTTCGAATGACTATAAATTTATTCAAAAATATCAATAATTTTGTTTTAAAAATTAAATTCTTTTTTCTGCGCCGAAATGTCTCTCTTCAATTTCTTGTCTTTTTTTCAATTTAAAAATTCCTTTTATCTATTTTTTATCTTTTTTTTTTCTTGAAAAATGTTTTATAAATTGCCAATTGGGATGTTCTCTTTTCAATCTAAAGAAAAAATAAAAGTAATACCCTCTAAATACTCATATTTTTTGCTTTTCCTTTTTTTCAATTTTCTCCCCTTTTGGCGTTTATTTTTTTTCTTCGCAACAAGAGGAAAGAAGAAATATTAAAAAAAGAAGATGAAAAAAGGATAAAAAAAAACTACTCAAATTTCCCTTCATAAATTTGTTCTTTCCCCTTTAGTAAAAATATATTTTCAAGTAATTTCCCCTTTTCCCTTTTCCCCTTTTCTAAATATTAATAATCAATCTATTTAATCTTGACTTTAAGTCTTTTTTTTAATCTTTTTTTATTCTCCTTTAAAAACTTCACACTCATTTTTAATTTATTTTAATCTTTACTTAACCACATAATCCATCATTTTTTTTAAACTTTAATTTATTTTTTAAATATTTATTTAAATTATTTTTAAGCATATCCCATTTAATCGCAATGGACACTTAGACGCCAATTATTGTTTAATTTATTAATCATCCTTAGTACTGTTTAACGAAGCTAAAATGCGCATGAAAATTAAATCTACACCAAAACTGATGATATTTGGAATTAACAAAATAATTATTAAGCGAATAAATGAGAATTACCCTACTAAAGAATTAATAACCTTTTAGGTTATTAATTTTTTCCTCTTAATTTTAATTAAATTAAATAATTATTAAATTAAAATTATTAAATTAAAATAATTATATTTTCTAAATTAATTTTTCTTTTATTTAAAAATATTATATTTATTAAAAATATAATTTTAAAATATTTTAAATTAAATTATAAATTTTAGAAAATTTTTAAAAATTAATTTCTTATTTATTTAATTAATTTAAATATTTTCTAGTAAAGGATTTAAATATTTTTTTTTTTTTTAATATTAAAAAAAAAATAGAAATTTTAAGAATTTCCTCAATAGTAATTCTAATAAAAATTTATTTTTTTAAATTTAATTTTTCTTTAGTTATTTTAATTTTCAAATTAATTAGAAAATAAAATTTATTTTCCAATTATTTTTAATTTATTTATTTTTTTCTCAATTAGACTTTAAATTTATTTTTTATGTAAAAAATAAAGGTTTTACGTACGTAAATATTCCTCTCTATTAAAAAAATAAAAAAAAACATTTAAAAAGTTAGGACTTTGTTAACTAGAGCAATAATGAGTTAAGGGATATTTGGGCGCAGATGAAAATCTTTAAAACAAAAAATTCAAAAAGATTAGAACTTAAATTAATTAAATTATTTTGTTTATTTAATCTTTAAAGTATTAACTAAATTTTTTAAAAATTTGAAAATTTTTGTTTTAATATTTCTTAAATTATAGTCAAAAAACTTTAATAAATACTTAAATACTTTTAATTCAAATATTTTTGGCTCCAATTTATCAGAATTAAAACCAGAATTTCTGAAATTTTTTTCCAAGTTTATTAACATTATTTAGAATATTTCCCCAAAATTTCCTTTTTTAGGTACCTTTTTTCACAAATTATAAGGCCAGGAATTAACTTTTCTTGCGCCGAAATATCCCTCCCTTTTTTCTTAATTCCAAAATATTTTTTGGTATTTAAAATAAAACAATTGTCAAATAAATATATTTTTTAAGACTTTTAAACCTTCCAAAATATTTATTTATTATTTCTTTTTTTTCACAAATCATTCTTAAAAAAAAAAAAAGTTTTTTTTTTAATGACTGACGGTCGCACACACACACATATTTTTTTTTCTAGTAAATAAAATAAGTACATATTTTTTTTTTTAAATATAAAATTTATTCCCTTTTTTTTTTAATTTATTTTTTATTTAATAAAAAATAAAAAAAGTTTTAATCCCTTGTATTATTAAAAGAGATTAAATTTTTATTTTTTAAAAAATTATTTTAATACAAAATAAAATTTAATATTTTCTTTAGAAGGTCTTTTATCATTTATTAATTTTTTCTTTAATATTTTTTTTAAAGTTTATATTTATTTTTTATTTTAAATTTTTTTCTCTATCGAATGGTACCAAATTTATTTAAATTGACTAATTATTAAAAGGTTAATATATTTTGGCACTCAACCGACCTTTTTAATTATTTTTTATTTTTAATAATTTTATTCCTTTTTTCTTTTAATTTTTAATAGTTTTTAAGAATTTTATTATAAAAATTGCTTTAAACATTTTTTTCTGAATAAACCAATTATTTATTTTTCTTTAAAGATTTTAATTTTAATTTATTAATTTTTAAGAAAAAATTATTTTTTATTTTAAAATTTAATTTGGGGAAAAAAGAAAAATTTAAAAATGGTCAGTTCAGTGCCAAAATTGCTTAATTTAAATAAACTTTAAATTAAAATAAATTAAATTAAAAAACAAAAAAAAAGTTCAAAGAATATTTAAAAAGAAACACAAATAAATATATATTTTGCAAAAGAATTGTTTAATTTCTTTTTTTTTCCAAAAAATTTTAAATATTTATTTATTCTTTATTTTTTTTTTATTTGTTTAAAGGATAATCTTTTATTTAAAAATTTATTTCTTTTTTTCTATTTTTTAATTTCCGTAAAAATTTAAAGTTTATAGAATAAAAATTAAAATAAAAAAGAAAATAATTTTTAATAATTTTATATAAAATTATTTAAATAAAAAAATTAAATTTAAAATTAATTAATTAATTTTTTCATTTAAAAATATTTTCTTAACGAATACCCAATTTATCTAATTAAGTTGATTATATTAATGTTGATCAACTGGGTGTTATTTTATTTAAATAAAATTAAATATATATAATTAATATTTTAATTCAAAATTATTTATTAAATTTAATATTATTTATTTATTTAAATATTTATTAAAGGTAATAATAATTTAATATAATAAATACTGTATTATTTATTAATATTTTATTTTTATTTAAATAAATAGCACAATTCTTTTAATTTTTTTTTAAATTAAAAATTATTTAAAATATTAATTTCTTTTTTATTTTAATTTAAAATAAAATTTTAAATGATTCATATTTAATTTTTTTAAAATAATTTAATTATTTTATTTTTTTTCTTTAACGTTTTCTTTCCGCTTTTCTGATTTTTCCCACTTTTTCTGAAGGACTTCCCACAGATTTATTTTTTTCTTATAAAAAACCAATTTAATAATAATTTTTTTTTCCAATTTTTTAAATATTAAAAAATTGTTTTTTTGGCTTAAAAAAATTTTTTTTTTCTTTCCTCTACCTTTAAAAATTTATTTATTTTATTTATTGCTTTTAAAAATTAAATAAAAAAAAATATTTAAAAATAAATTGACCAGAATAAGTGACATTTTTGTTATTTAATAATAAAAATAAATAAATATTTTTTTATTTCAAAGGTGGGTGTTGTAGATTATTTTATGTTTATTTTTTATTTAAAATTAAATTTTAAAAAAAAATTATTTAAAAATAATTAATTTAAACAATTTATGGATATTTTTAAGAATTATTTTATTTGATCAATTTAGTGGTGATCTTTTGGTCTAAGAATTAATTTTATTTTTTATTTTATTTTAACTTTTTTCCATAAATAAATTAACCAAAAACAAATTATGCCAATTATTACCTAACCTTAATTTTTAATTTTTTTTTTCTTCTTTCTCCTTCCCTTCAATTTATTTTAATTTCCTTTTTATTCACACCTTCTTCCCCCCCCCCCCCCCCTTTTTTTTTTGTTTCAACTTTTTATTCGTCATTCTGTTATTGGCACATATATATAATCAATAAATATATAAACAAGAGTTAGCTTCATTTGTATATTATATATTATTTTACTTAAAAAAAAAGAATGGGAGGGGGGTGAGGGCAGCTGTTTTCGCGCCTCCCTTCATTCCCTTCTTTTTTTACTTTCTTCTGTTTTTACTCAACTTTTTAGTATTTCTTCTTTTTATTCCCCCTACAAAAAAGTAGTTTGTGAGTGGGGAAAATTAATAATTAATTTATTTTTAAATTTATTTAATTATTCTAATTAAAAGGTATATATTAACCCTTACCTCCTTTTATTAATTCCCTAAATAAATTCTCCCCTTTCCTTTCCTTGTCTTTTTAATTAATTTATTTTATTCTTTTATTTTTACTCTTTTTATTTAAATATAAACATAATGCCAAACATTTATTTATTTACATAAATTTAAAATTAATTAAATTTATTTTTATGTTAATTTTTCTTTTTCTTTATGGAAATGTTTTGATTTAATTATTTAAATTATTTTTACTCTAAAATTTTATAATTAAAAAGATTTTATTTAAAAAAAGAAAACCTTTAAAATAAATTTTTATTATTTCTTCTATTTTTAATTTTTATTTATTTTTTTGACATTTTTCCTTTATAAATAAAATAAAAAAAAATATTATTAATTTTCAGGAACCGGGCTTTATATAATTTTATTTTTTAATTAAAATTTAAAGAAAAATTCTTTTTTTTTTTTCTATAAACTTTGACTTTTTTTTTGTTAACAATTCTTCTCTTTTTTTCAATATTATTTTATTTATCTCTTGTATATTATTCATTCTTCCATAAATATATTTAAAATCATCTTTAGTCTTTTAATTTAATCTAAATTTAGAATTATTTAAATTTTTTAAAAAATTATTTTCTTTTATTTTTGTTTACAGGGAAAAATATTTTTAAGAATTTTTTAAATTTTTTTTTAGAATTTTTTAAAAAATATTTAAATGAAAAAAATAATAAATGAGACAACGATTATTAAAAAATAATAATAATATGTTTACTTCTATTTATTCAATTAATAATAATTCTTCTTTATCTGAGGTAAATTGACCAATTATATTTTAAATAAATTTATTTTTAATTTGTTTTTAAAAATAGAAAATAAATTCTCTATTCCAAAGGTCACGCAATTTTTTAATTAACAAAGAAAAAAAATAAAAAAAAAAAGGAAATTAAAAAATAAAATAGCCTGAGGCAAAAATAAAAAACGAGTTAAAAAAGGGCATTTTATTTGAAGTTTTATAGTGTAGTAATTTATTGATGGCCTTTCAATTTTAATTAAGAAAAGAATAGAATTTTTTTGAAGCTAAAAAGTTTTTTAAGTGAGGAAATAAAGGGAAAGGAAAAAAATTTTTAAAAATAATTTTTTATTTTTAAAAGGAAAACAAAGCTTTTTTAAAATTATTATTTTCTTTATTAAAATTAATTAAAAATAATTATTTTTTAAAGTGTTTAATATTTATTTATTTAACTATTAAAAACTGTTAAAAACATTTTTTAATTTTTAAATATTTTTTTAAATTACTTGCAAGCAAAGGATTCGAACCTTTCCCCTTCGAAAAAGGTAAATAGGAAAAGCCAACACACTACCACTTAACCAAACGCTTTACGTTGCTTCTAAAAAAAAATTGCCCTCAAAACTTGATTTAAAATATAAAATGTCAATCACTCAAAAGAAAATTTAAAAATTTTTTAAAAAAAGTTTTTTAATCTTTTAAAACAATAAATAATTTTAAAAATTAAATAAAATAAAATATTTAATTAATATTTTAAAGAAATTTTTCTTCTCTTCTTCATCTTCTTTATCTTCATTAACAGAACAACAACAACAATATAACTATAATAATAATAATCAATTATTATTATTAACTCAATTAGAATCTACTAATCAAATGTCTTTATTCTTTTCAATATTTATTGGTTTATTATTATTTATTTTAATATTTTTATGTGTTCTTGGAAATTTACTTGTTATTTTGGCAATTTTAATTGAAAGGGATTTGAGGTGTAGACCACAATATTATTTAATATTTTCTTTAGCAGTTGCTGATTTAATGGTTAATTTTTATTTTATTTTATTTAAAAAACAGCAAAAATATTTAATTTAATATAATTAAACAATTATTTTTAATGTTCTTTTTATTTAATTTAATTATTTAAAGGTTGGTATTTTAATTACTCCACTTGGTGCTTGGACAACTTTAAGACAAAAATGGGAAATGGGTGTTACTTTATGTGATTTTTGGATAAGTGTAGATGGTTAATTTTATTTTTTAAATTAAATTAATTTTATTTAAATTTTTAATTAATTATTTTTTTTTAAATTTTAGTTCTAGTTTGTACTTCTTCAATTCTTCATTTAGTAGCTATAGCATTAGATCGTTATTGGTCTATAACAAATATTTATTATACTCAAAATAGAACACCACAGAGAATATTTACTATGCTTTTTGTTATTTGGGTACTTTCTTTGCTCATTTCTTTAGCCCCACAATTTGAATTTCTTCACCTTAAAGGTAAAAATTTAAAAAAAATGAAATAAATTACTTAAAATTTCCCTATAAATATATTTTTAAATTTTTTTAAGATAATGGTTTTGTTTCTCGTGTTGAGGACCAAAAAATTTGTTTAATTTCTCAAGATATAGCTTATCAAGTATATTTTTCTTTTTAATTTTAATTAATTAATTTTAATTTAGATATTTTCAACTTCAACTGCCTTTTATATTCCTTTATGTGCCATAATTATTATTTATTACAAAATTATGAGAGCAGCAAAAAAACGTTTCCGTCGTGAAAGGGATAGAAAAACATTAAATAGGGGAGTAATTGATGATTCTTCAATACCATTAAAAACTAGTAAACAATTGGATTTGGAACAACAAAATGTTTGTTATTTTCTTTGTTTAAAATATTTTAGTTTATTTTGTTTTGGAATAGAATAATCTCTTCAATAAGATTCCAAATTTGGATTTTTTCCTGATTCCCTGATATTTTTGGCACTCTAACGTCCACACAGAATTTCCCTTACTTTAATGTTTAATTTTTAGTCTTCACCAATTGCTCAAAAAACATCAGCAGGTGCCAATAATTGCAGTGATTCTCCAATATTTCAAGCTAAACAAAAAGAACAAAATGGAAGGCATTTTTCTATTAATAGGGTATTTTAATAATTAATTCATAATAATGTCTCTCTCACTTTTCTATAATATTTTCGTTTTAATGAAAAGTACAGTACACAAAATTGAAAAATAACTAAATTTGACAGAATATCACCATTTTATAATTTTTTATTTTTTCTTAAGACTACTCCTGATTCGTCACCAAAAACTTCATGTCCGACAGAGTTTCAGGAAAAAGTTAAACTTCAAAACAATTTAGGAAGTATTGATGTAGTAGAAACAGAATTTCAAGCAAATGAAGAATTTAAAAATGGAATAAAAAATGGGGACATTATACAACAACAACAACGTCAAATAATAACATTTCCAAAACATTTGAAAAGTATAGCAGAAAAGAGTAGAAAAAAGAGAACCGGAAAAAAAGAATCTGTGGAAACTAGAAGGGAAAGAAAAGCTTGGAGAACTTTGGCTATTATTACGGTTATTTTTTAAATATTTTTAAAATACAGTAGACCACTAAAATAATTTTGCACTCCAATTTAATTTGTTGAATGGAAAAGGTCGGTCCTATCAAAGTCTATTTTGAAGGTGTTCCTTTACTTAAAAAGAACCAGAATATAATATAATTGTTTCCAGAATCTAAAACTCCTCATTTTGTATACAAACTGTCGGAGTTGAAAGTTCTCCGGCTCGTTTACATCTTACCCCTTTATCTAGGCCTACATAATTTTCACTCCCACCTTACCACTCTTTCTTTTGATGTTTGTTGTAATGTCTTCAGATTTTATTACCTAAAATTAAATATATTAATGACTTACTCTTTCTGGCTTCGCTCAATTTTCATTCCAGGCTTACTCCTCTTTTTTGATTTATCTGATTGCTCTTTTAAAGGCTCTTCGTTTCATTGCGATGCTTCGGCCTTTGTTACTTTTGGTTTTGGCTTTTCAGCTTTTGTTCCAATTGCTATATAATTGAAAATTTAATTACAACAAAATATTACTAACCTGAAACATTCTGTTCTCATCCTTATTCTCTGGACGCCGTCACCTAAAAATTAAATAAATAATTTAGAAACAATCTTCGATAAAAAGATTAACCTGCAGATCCATACTCCAACTGTTCTGATGGTACTTTTCTAGGATCTACGATCTTGCTGTTGTGGTGGTATTTTTCTGGAAATTTACTCCTAAACCACTCATAGCCAGCGAAGACATCACTCGGTGTTTAACCACAACCAACGAAGAACATCACCCTGGTTCTTAACCACGTTTTACCGTAACCTATGGCGTGCCTCCAGTTGGAGCAGTATTCCACCAAGCGTGGCTTCAACCAACCAGTATTGCAGCTTAGGAGTAAATCCTTTTCGAATTACAACCACAGCAGAAAGACTGTAGATCATTAGCAAAATTCCAGCTGGTCTCTGAAATTAAAAAACAAACATAGTACAAAACATTTAACAAAACCAAACCTGTAAAATAAACAGATGGAACATCCGTCAAAACATTGTAAAAATCAGCGTTGTTTTGTTTTTTGTTGTGTTGAGTTGGAGTGACTAAAATACTGTGTTTTTATAGTATTAATTACTGAACAAAAACATGGTTTATATAGTACCCAATTTTTTTTTTTTGGTTAAAACTTAGGTTCTAAAACAAATACAGCATAATCATGTAAATTTATTACTATGTAGATTATTAGAAATAATAGATAACAGTTAATTTTGAATATTTTAAAATTTTATTTTTGAAGGAATACACTCCTCTTTTATTCAATAATTAATTAATTAATTTAATTATTTTAAAGGGAACATTCTTTTGTTGTTGGACACCTTTTTTTGTACTTTCTCTATATCGACCATTTTGTATAAAATTAACAGGTGAAAGTGAATGTAGACATATTCCACTTTTAATGGAACAAATATTTAATTGGCTAGGTAAATTATTAATTAAATATTCTCAAAATATTAATTTAATTTTTAAAGGTTATTTAAATTCTGCATTAAATCCTATTATTTATACAATATTTTCTTTGGATTTTCGAATGGCTTTTAAAAGAATTTTGAAGAAGGCGCTATTTTTTTCTAAGCGATAAAATAATTTTTTTTAAATTTTAAACGGGTTAAAATCTAGTCAAAAAAATAAATATTAGATATATATTATACATAAAAAGAAGACCAATTAAAAACTTTTTTTTTTTAAATTAAAAATCAAATATTTTTAGACTTATTTATTTTATTTATTCTTCTAATTTTGTAAAAATAATTGGTTTTCAATTTTACCCTTAATTTGCCAAAAAATTATAAACAATGCCAACACTTAAAAAATAAATTTTTATTATCCTATTAATTCTTTGTTTAATTTAAAAAAATATTTTGTAAATAAAAATATGACCAAATTGTTTTCTTAAAATTTAATAATTAAATAAAAATTAATTTAATTTATTTATAAAATTAAAAATATATAAATTTATGAATATTTAAAAATAAAATTTTAAATACCCGAAAATTAATCAAGAGAAATATAAAGTCAAAAGAAATTTAAAAAATTATCTAAAATATATGTTATTCTCAAAATTCTTTTCTTAGCCCGAGTATATAAAAATTAAAATTTGGGATTAAACGTAAAAATATTTAAGTCATTGTTTAAATTTATTTTTGTATTTTTTTTATGTATTTGTAGGTTGTGGAGAATTAATTAAAGGTGAATCGATGCTGTCATTTTGTTCCTAAAAATTGTTTAAATTTAAAAATAAAAAAAATTAACCTGTGCAATTTTTTTAAATCTTCTAACAAAAATTAATCCAATAATTAAAGAATAACAAAATGAACCAAAAAGTAATAAAATCCAACCACCAATATAAGCATATTTAACCATTTCAATAGGTAATTTAAGTTGTTCTTGAGTATTAGAGTCAATAATTGCACTTTCATTAATCCAAATAATTGGAACAATTAGGTCACGCATTTTACGAGTTATACTTTAAAAAAAGAAAAGAAAATAATTTAAATTATAAGAAAACCTTAAATCTCCTCTAAGCATTCCCAAATTTAATTGAGATTTTTGTTGTACTCCAACAACAACTCCAGTAATTGGTTCAATATCAAAATAAGAATAATCTTCGTCTGATGGTAAATTCATTCCTTTAAGTAAAAGAACTTTTGGAGCATTTAAAAAATGAGAATTTGACCATAAAATTCTAGGTTGGCCTGGGAAACAAGTAGACATTTCTAACAATCCTTTTGGTGCACATCCACCTTTAAATAAATGAAATAATTGAAGATATAAAGAAATAAATTAAAATTTTGTTCTTTAGACTTTTGGTTAAGAAATGATTAAGAAGAAAAGGTAAAGTTCGAATCCGCTAGGGGTTAATAATTTTTAAATATTTTAATTAAATGAAATAAAAAAAAATCAACTTTTTTGTATTGAACTATTGTGAAAATAATCAGCAGCGTCAGGATTACAAAATCCTTGTTCTTTTTGAATTTTAACATCCAAAAAATTATCAGGTTGTGAATAACGAAAAACAGGAATGTCAGAAGTAAATGTTGTACTTTGTTTTTTGAGGTCAAAAGAACTAAAATTCTTTTTTTAAATTTTATGTCAATTAAAAGGAATACAATGAAATTTTCAATTAAAGAAGAAAAAAACAAACCGGCAAAGTTGCCCAATAAATCTTTAAAAAATTATTTATTTTTTAAGAATTAAATATAAATAAAATACATTTGTAATTTATCATGTTTATAAAGTCCAGGAGTAAAAAGTTCAGCATCTATTTTTAACATAAAAATAATAAAAATTAATAAAAAAAACCTGTTCCATTAATCATTCTAGCTTGTTCTCCATACCAAGTTTTATTCGTTAATTTCCCTTTATTTCCATTCCAAGAATATACTTTATCTAATAAATTAATATTGGACAAACCAGTATTAACCTAATTAATTATTTATTTATAAAATAAAAAAAATAAAACTTCATAAATTCCATCATCAGTTCCATTTTGCTGAAAAATTAATATTTAATTTGAATATTTTTATTTTTTTTTTCTAAAAATAATTTCATCTTAAAGTAACGATAATTTAAAAATAAGTTTTTATTTTTAACTTATAATAGACAAAAATAAAATAAATTAAATGATAAACAAAATAAAGAATTAAATAAATGTCAAAGGACTCGAACCCTCGCCATATTAAAAATACTAGAATAGAACAAAAACCACTTAACCTCAACCATCCTCTTTGAAAATTACTTACTCCATAAAATAAACCAATTCTTTCTGGAACATTTAAAGCTTTACAAATAAATTGAACTTTAGAACAAACATTTTTAATAATTTCATCTTCATATCCATCAAATAATAATTCTGCTACAGTTACATTAATAAATACTTTTTCTTTATTTCGAATTAATAATTCAATTGTTTTACGAATTAAAAAAGATTGTCCAATTGTTATATCAACTATTTTCTTTAAAATAAAAATTAAAAGAAAAAATAAATAAAAATAAAAAACCTGAAAAAGTATGTTTGGAACAATAACTCTATCAGACAAACTACAATTATTACAAGATTTATTTGCATTAAAGAAATAAGTTCGTTGATTGCGGAAAAATAAGCGAGTATTATTTGAAGTGAAATTTACATTTGTTTTGTGCATTAAAACACAAAAAAATAAAAATAATATTTAAAAAAAATTATTAAAAAGAAAACCTAAAAGTATAAGGACCCTTTTCTTCTAAAATTGGCCTTTTTCCTTTATTTAAAACTTCATCCATATTTAAAGTAGAAAATGTCCAAATTTGGAGTTTAACGTCATAAGGAGGGTCACGAAAATTTTTCAAAACAATATTGTCTGTTCCATTAGGTTCTTTACCCAAATATGTTTTCTAAAAAAAAAATAAAAAATATTTAAAAATAAAAATTTAAAAAATTAAACCTCTTTAACAATTTTGTCAATTAAATTTGGAACAAAAATAAATGAAAAAATTCCCAAAATTAAAGAAATTGAACCAATTGATATAAAAATAAAATAAAAGCAATGACGAATTGAGCAAAAACTCATCTAAAAAGAATTTTTTTTTAATTTAATTATTTTTAATAAAAAATATTTTATTTTAAAATATTTAATGTAAGAATAAAATAATTTTTTTAGTAAAATTAATTTGAGTATAAAATTTATCACATTTTACAAAAATGAGGCAAATATATAAAACTAATTTTAAAAATAAACTAAATTTAATAAAATAAAAATATAAGGCTAAAAATGAAATTTATGAATTTTAAAAAATTAAAATGAGTCAAGAAAAAGGAAACAAAAAATATATAAAAATAAATCAATAAGTATTAAACAATTAAATATTGATTCATTTAAAAATCATAAAAATAATTAATTTTAGTTTAAAAAATATTTAAAAAGTAAAATACTTATTGTTTAAAATATTTTAAAAATAATTGAAAAACACCAGGTTATAAAAATATATCTCAGAAAATTAAAATAATTTTTGGTTTGAAGTTCTTTTTTTTATTTGAGCTAAAGAATAAATGGAAAGAAAATAAAATTTAAAAATTAGATTGATCAAAATGTCCATTAGTGACTGTTAAAGTAGTTGGAGAAACAATAGAACGTCCATTTGAAATTGTTTGTTTAGTGGACTTTCCACGACGGCATTTCTTTAAATAAATTAAATAAAATAAAAAATAAATACTCTATAGAAGACAAAAGCTAAAACACCAGAAATAACCATTAAAGAAAGAATAACACCAGAAATAGAACCAATTTGAGCAGATTTTTCAACCAAAAGAAGTTTTGTTTTAATTAAAGCAAGACTATCATCGTCTACGTGTATCTAAATTAATAAAATTTTAAAATTATTTTAAAAGTTAAAAATAAACATATTCATCAATTTCGAGTACAGGAACAACACTACTGTGAAGATTAACAAGTTCACTTTAAATAAATAGAAAATTAAATAAAATATAAAAAATAAACTTCATAGAAAGATTTTCTCCTTTCCACATAGAAATACTTATTAAAAAACGACGATGTGCCTGAATTATTGTTCCCAATCTTGGTTCCAAATCAATTTCAATTTGGTCACGTTCTTGAATTGGTGGGTATTGAATTCCTTCAATTGATTGTTGAACATAATTAGGAGAATAGAGAAAGTTTGGTTGAGAAACAATAATTGGAGGTTCACCTTAAAAATTAAATAAGATTAAAAACTTGTATTTTAAAAAATATAAAGAAAAAAACAGGGCATAAAATTCAGATAGTCACAAGAAAAATACTACTTGTCAAAATGATCGCAATTCCATCTTTTTCAAAACTCACCAACTTTTATTATCGCACCGAAAATTAACAAAAAAAGTTAGACTAACCAATTTGACATCTGCTAACATCCAATAAACCAACAGGTAAACAATCATTATTTTGTTCAGAAAATATTCGTTTTCCAGTTTTTGAATGACAGAATCCTTTATTTGAAGGTAAAGTCCAATCCCAAGCATCTTTTGGCATTATAAATCGATAAAGAGTAACACCGTCATATTCTACTTCTTTTTGAAAAACTAAATCAATTGTTCTAAAAAATAAAAAATTTAAACAAAAGAGGAAAATAACCTGCACATTTCTGCTACAAATACTGGAATAACATCTGTTTTGCTTACATAAGGAGGCATTAAAGTTCCATCAGTTCCATCAATTCGACGTGTTTGGGGTGATTCCCACCAATATTCAGGCTAGATGAACATCAACTTTTTTTAATATTATTAAATAAAATAACCAAAGAAGTTCTATTATTCCAAGTGATTATTCGTCCCAAACTTTCTCCATTGTCTTTATGACCATCCTCGACTTCAAAAATACCAGTTGAAGAACCATTTTTCTATGTATAAGAAAAACAATTACATTTAGTTTTTAAATAATTAAAAAATCAAAAACCTAAACTAACTTTGTAATAAAGACCAATTCTATCTGGAAGTTCAAGTATTTGTTCACAAACAAAGTTAACAACAGGTAATGAACAAATTTGGTCAATAAAAGGATCAGCATATCCATCAAAAATAAGTTCACCAACTTCGACTTCTAAAAAAGGAGTCTGGACAAGTAATGCAGCTATTGCAGGCTTAAAAATAAATTAAATCATAAATTAATTTAATGGGCAGTATGTCAAAAAAGATTAACATTTTACTATTTGACTTTCCGAAATAAAGTAAAATTAACATTATGACATGGGAAATGTTTTCATTTAAAAAATAAAATAAAAGTGTTACTTTCATTGCAGGTTTTGAGGCTGCTTCCACAAACTTTTGATAAACTAAATTCGGTATCCATATTCTATTATATAATGAGCATTCCTTGCATGAAGCCTCCTCCTAAAATTTTTTAATTAGCGTAAATAGATGTTTATTTACATTAAAATAGTAATATTGAAATGTCTCGTAAATAACAGATCCATTTCCCCTTGAATGAATTTTTCTTGTTTGCTTTTGATCAAAAGAATAAGGCCCAAGTTTTGTTACATTTGGTATTGCTCCCTTTGTTACTTTAAACAAAAATTAAATAAAATTATTTAATAAAAAAAACCTTCATCAGGATTTTTAACTGAAAATGTAAACATATTTGTGCGTATAAAATATTGAGGATTTGACCATTTATCGAGCAATATTGTTCCAGTATCCAAATTAGAAGTCTGTTAAAAACATAAAGAAATAAAAACAACACCTTTTAACCTGTCTGATATTAAATTCAATCATTGTTTGAAGAAAAATAAATGTTGCAAAAGAAATTAAAAATATAATTAAAGAAATTACAAAAGCAGAAAATGTAAATAAATGCCATTTTTTAGTATTTGCTGGTAAATATTTATAAATTTTTTTTCGTTCCATTTTTTCTAAATTAATTTAAAAAAAAATTTTAAAGAGAACATCAATCAATGAAAAAGAATTGGAAAAAGCGCGGAATGATTGAATAGGGTAGAATTAAATTTGTGGGGAATAAAAAAAAGAGAAGGGAAGAAAAATTAGTAGAAAAACAAGAATTTATATGTGTAATATATTTTTAGAAAGAGTGAAAAATCAAATTTAAAAAAAGAAAATGCAGTAGCATTTTTGGAATGTAACAATTTTTATACTTTTAAGGAGAAAATAGACGTATTCTGACGTGAGTAGAGACCGGAAATTGCATTTCCGAGATTAGAATTCGAGATTCGAAAACGGAAGCGAAACGAGAAGAATAATGATATTCAAATGTATTATCATCTATTACATCAATAACTGGACAAAATAAAGTTGTTGGATTTTTCTTTATTCGATCAAAAAGTGGCTCAAGCCATCCTTTGCGTAAAAATAAAAATCTTAATTATTTTTAGAACGAAAATATGACTTCAAAAAATTTCAAGGAAAAATTGGAGAATAATTATCACCCAGTCCCCTTTAAATAAAATGTTTGAAAATAAATAAATTTTACGACGGCAAAAAAAAAACGAAAAATAAATTAACTTTGACTTAAACATAATGCCAAAAATTTTTTTTTTAAATGTCAGATCTTTTTTTTTATTTTGAGTTTCATTATCAAAACTTTATTTATTAGAATTTTATATAATTAAATTAATTCAAATGGATCAACAAGAAGTTAGTATAATTGATGATAAAGAAGAGAAAGCTCGAAAAAAGAAGGAAAAGGAAAAAGAAAAGAAAAAAGAAAAAGCCAAAAAAGAAAAGGAAAAAGAAGGTTTAGATAAAAAAGATGGAAAAAAGAAAAATAAGGTTTTTAAACTTTAAAAATTTTTACGTTTGTTTTTAGCAAGCAGAGCTTATCAAAGAATTATTAAGAAGAAGACAGGAACAAGAAGAAGAGGAAAAAAGGGCAAAAGAAGAGGAAGAAAAACGTCTTGAAGAACTTCAACGACAAAAGGAAGAACAGGTTTTTTTAGATACAAAATATAAAAATTTTAAATATTGTCTTTAAACAAGTCCTTTCAATTTTTCCATCCTTATCTAATAAATTGCTAGTGGATAAAATTGTCTAAAAGAAATTTACTGAAACTTCATTTTTAAAATTATTCTTCTTTTCCGAATATTGGGAATTGGAATTATAAATTAGAGAAGAAAAATAAAATTAAAATAAAAGTTTAATTCCATTTTTTACTTTGGAATAATTTGTTTAACTTCATTTTTAGGAAAAATTAGCCCAACAACGCAAAGAGGAAGCAAAACGTAAAAAAGAAGAATTAATACAAAAACAAAAACGTGAAGGAACTTTCTTGACCAAAAAACAAAAACAAGCTGCTGCAAAGGCTAGACAATTGCTTGAAAGCCAAGGTTTCTTAAGACAATTATTTTTAATATTTTTTTTTAATTTTAGGTCATATTGTCCCCGATTTGCCGAAAGATGGAGAGGAAAGAACAAAAAAGTCTATTTTCACTAGAAAACGAGGAGGGAAAAAAACAAATGAAGGTGTTGAAGAAACAAAACAGCAAACTGTTCCAGAGGAAAACGAATTAGTAATTGAGAAGGAAATTGAAAAGGAAGATGAATTACTTTCTGAAGATGAAGAAAAGGTTTTACGAATTTTCAAATTATTTTTGTAAACAAGTTTAAGTACAGGTTAAAAAGTCCTTATGGTTTTTTTAGGGGAAGGGACACTATTTTAAATATTTCTAGTATCTGGTTTTTTCTCAAAGACATTTCCTTAGTCTATTCCAAGAAATTAACTAAAATTAGACTTATTCTTTTTCGAAATTTTTCTACAAAAATTAATAAATAAAATAAATTTTTATTTAAAGGGAGTAGTTGATGATTGGGAAACAATTGTTGATTCTGTCCAGGAAATTAATATTCCAGACAAAATTAAATTAATTAAAGAAGAATTAATTAGTACAACAACTAAACCTTCAATTAAACAAGAAAATATTCCTTCCACAACAGCTGAATTAAATCAAAATTTAGAAGAAAGTTCAGATGATTCTTCTGATGATGAAAGTTATTCTTCTGAGTCAAATGAATCAATTCCAACATTTTCAAAAGAAACAAGAGAAGAACTAATTTCAAAAATTCGTCTTCGTTTTGCTGTAAATTTTGACTAATTTATTTTTTATTTTAATTTTTAAAGGAAAGAAGCAAATTGGCACAATCTAAAAAGTCTACAGAAAATTTACGCTCTCCAATAATTTGTGTTTTGGGACATGTCGACACAGGAAAGACAAAAATGCTTGACACGGTTTTTTTAAAAAATTGTTTTTATTTTATAATATTCTTTAGATTCGTCGGTCTAATGTCCAAGAAGGGGAAGCTGGTGGTATTACACAACAAATTGGTGCAACTCGAGTACCTGCACTTGCTATTAAAGAACGTTGTAAAATGCTCAAAAATGTTAATTTTTTAAATAATTATATTAATTTCTTTCTATTCTCTTTAGTTTTCCGGTGATTCTATGAAAATTCCAGGATTTTTAATAATTGACACTCCTGGACACGAAAGTTTTGCGTAAGAAAATTTAAAGGTTAATTATTTATAATTATTTAATTTAAAGGAATATGCGATCTCGTGGTTCTTCTCTTTGTGATTTTGCGATTCTTGTAGTAGATATTATGCATGGACTTGAACAACAAACAATTGAATCGTTAAAATTGTTACTTAAAAGAAAAACACCTTTTGTTGTTGCTTTAAACAAAGTTTAATTTTCTTTAAAATTACTAATTATTTTTCTAAGGTTGATAGACTTTACAATTACGAGTCAAACCCAAGAAAAGATATATGGCAACATATGAACACACAACCAACAAATACACAACTTGAATTTAGAGAACGATTTAATAAACTTGTAGGGGAATTTTCTGAACAGGTTTTTATTTTTTAATTTTTTTAAATAATTATTTAAATTTTTTAAAGGGAATAAATATTGAATTAGCTAATAAAAATAATAATTTTGATGAGTATATAAGTGTTGTGCCGACATCTGCTGCTTTAGGTGATGGTATTGGGAATTTAATGGCACATATTGTTGATCAATGCCAGACCAGATATATTGAAAAACTTGCTTTTTCTGAAGAACTTGATTGTATTGTTATGGAGGTTTTTTTTAATTTTAATAAGATTATTGTCATGCCTTTTAAAGTTTTTTTTCTTTTTTCTCTAAAATTTCTTCCTCAAAGACATTAAGTAGTTGACAAAAACTTCAACATTTTTTATTTTTAATATTTTTTAGGTTCGTTCTCTTCCTGGTTTAGGCACAACTATAGATGTTATTTTAATTAACGGAATGTTACGTATTAATGACATTATTGTATTAACTGGAAGTGATGGACCAATTGCTACTCCAATTAGAGATCTTTTAATGCCACAGGTTTATCTTAATTTAATTAATTTTTATTTTTTTTTCTTCAGCCATTAAAAGAAATACGTATAAAATCAGATTACGAACATTACAAAGAAATTAGGGGTGCACAGGGAATAAAAATTTTGGCAAAAAATTTGGAAAAAGTTATTGCTGGACTTCCTCTTTTTGTTGCACAACGTGAAGATGAACTTGAAGTTTTAAAGTAAATTAAATATTTTTAATTTAAATTATGTTTGTTTATTAAAGAATGGATGCTGAGGATCAATTAAAGAATGCTCTTATGGCAATAAAAAAGAAATCTGAAGGAGTTTATGTTCAAGCAAGTACTTTAGGGTCATTAGAAGCACTTTTAGAGTTTTTAAAAACACAAAAAATACCTGTAATTTTACTTTATAATTTAATTATTTCCAACTTAATTTCAAGTATTCAAATGTAAATATTGGTCCAGTCCATAAAAGAGATGTACAAAAGGCAGCAGCAATGCTTGAACATAATTCTGAATTTGCTTGTATTCTTGCATTTGATGTTCCAGTTGATAGAGAAGTTCAATTATTAGCAGATAAAGAAGGTGTTAGAATATTTCAAGCAAATATTATTTATCATTTGGAGGAAAGCTTTTTGAATTACAGGTTTAATTTTTGATTAAAACCTAGTACAAGAAAGGGACTGAATTTTTAAGTACGTAAGCGGAGCTTAACCTTCGACTCGGTAGTTAAGTCGGTAAATCCCTTAGCTGTTGAATGATATATAAGACTTCACAGGATCTAGGACTGTCGTTGACTAAACTTTTACTTTTATTTAATGTTCTTTAATTTTTAAGAAAAGAATTGGCCTTAAAAAAACGTAAAGAAAACGAGCATTTGGCAATTTTTCCTTATAAATTACGTGTCTTACCACAACATATTTTTAATGCAAGAAATCCAATCGTTTGTGGTGTTTCTGTGGAAGCTGGACAATTAAAGAAAGGAACACCTGTTACTGCAAAAACTAAAGAAGGGGTTATTTTTTAATTTTTTTTAAAATTAATATTTATTTAATTTTTAAGCCTGTATTTCTTGGAACAGTTTCATCAATCGAAAAAAGCCATGAACAAGTAGATTTGGCAAAAGCTGGAGATGAAGTTTGTATAAAAATAGAAAATACAACGGGTGATGCTCCAAAACTTTATGGGAGACATTTTACTCATGAAGACATTCTTATTAGCAAAGTAATTTTAAAAAAAAGAAAGAATTTTTTTTTAAATTTTTATTTAATTTTTTAGATAACTAGAGAATCAATTGATGTTTGTAAAACATATTTTCGAGATGATTTGACAAAAGCAGATTGGCAATTAATAATTGAATTAAAGAGAATGTTAACGATTTTATAAATATTATTTTGTTTTAGATAGATTCTATTTAATAAATGAATTGTTTGTGTAGATTTAAAATATATATATATATAATTTGTTGTTAATTATGTAGTAGGCTTTATTTTTTAGAAAAATAAATTTTTATAATAAATTTTAAATTTAAATAAATTTAATAGTTAAAAAGATTTATCCATTTTATTTATATAACTATACTTAGTTATTTTTAGAAAAATAAATTTTTATAAATCCCGCTAGGCTTGAGTAAGGCTTAGAAGAGGAATAAGGCCCTTACAACTTATTTTATATCCCTTTCTATTTAATTGATATTTATAAATCAAATGTTTGTTAAAGTTTTCGTTTTTATATTGCTCAATATTTTACAAATTTTAAATTGTAATTATAAGTTTGTAAATAAAAGTTTTACAATTCTTATTTTAATTTCTAAACAAAAATGTTTTTACCAAAAAATATTTACATTAATACTTTATTAGATAATTTAAATAAATATGTACATAAATATTTATGTATAATAATTTTTATTTCTTAAAATGGAAAAGATGGCTGAGAGTGTGTATCTCTTATTTAATTTCCCTTGGGATGGAACAACAACAATAATATAAATGACATAGCAATTGTGAAGGAGAAGATTGAGGCTTATACATATTGCTAATAATAAGGTAAAAATTATTAATAATAGAAACAAGAAATTATTTATTTTAAGTATTTTTCTGAAAAATAATTAATTTTAGTTTCCATTCAAAATTGAAAAAATTGAAAATTGATTAATTGCTGATTTATTTTCCATTATTAAATCTGTTGTTCCATTTTTGTAATTTGTTTCTTCTAATGTTAATTCATTATTAGTATAATAATTTAATTCATTTTGTTGTTGGGTATCTACACCTTAAGTTTTATTAAATTACAATTGTGTAATCCCGTTAAGTTTTATTAGAATTTCAAATTGTAACTTTTCCACAAGGGAAATTACAATTGTGTAATTCCGGAATATTAAAATTTCAAATTGTAACTTTTCCGGAAGTGTTATCAAATTACAATTTGTAATTTTTTCCGGAAAGTTTTATTAAATAATTTACAATACGCTGGCGTAGAATTATGGCTATCGTTTTGTGTATTTAAGTACAAAAGTTGAGTAGGTAAAAGAGATGTAGAAACATCTTGTTGTTGAAAAGGGAAAAGATTATGACAATTATTAAATACATTAGATATAGGCGTAGTTGTTTTTTCTTGATTTGAACAAAATTTTGCATTTTCTAATATTAAATTTGCAATATTTAATCTATTTTCCTCATTAAATAAAATTCCTATTTGTGTTTCTATTATTTGCTTTATTAATGTTAATTGTTTTGTAATTTGATTGTTTTCTGAATTGTTGTTTGTTTTGTTCATTTCAATGTTGTTTTTATTTATTAAAAACTTTGTTTTGTTGTTTTTATGTTTGTTTCTTTTGTATTTTGCTAAATAACCATTTGTTACTGTACGAATTTCCAACTTAAAATAAATTGTAAAACATGAATTAAAACTTTAAATTATTGTATAATCTTTTTAAAAGTTTTACAACTCACTTTAAAACGTTTTTGTCTCCTTAAGCAGCTACCATTCTCAAACATACACATTGCTTTAGGATGAATTGCCCAACAGGATCCCTATTGTAATTTAAAAATTATTATTTTGTTTCTCAATTTACAACCTTTCCTGGTTGATCCGCTTTACGTGGTACCCTTATAAAACAGTCATTGAAAGAGAGATTGTGGCGAAGAGAATTCTTTTAAATAAAATTTATTTTTTTAAAAAATTAAATTTACCTGCCATCTTTGCCTATTTTGTCTAAAATAGGGGAAATGTTCCATTATAAATTTATAAATTTCTGTTAATGGAAGCATTTTTTCTGGAGAATTTTGTATAGCCATATAAGTAAGCCAAATATATGAAAATGGAGGTTTCTAAATAATTAAATAAAAATAATTTTTTTTTAACAATATTACCTGGTCTTCACTTCCTTCAAAATTTTCTTCCTTTGACATTCCTTTAAAAATTTTTGAAATTAAAAAATAAAAATATTTTTTTACTAATTAATTTAAATAATATTTTTACTCAATTTTTTAAAATAAAAATAAATAAAAGAGGTAAATGTTTGTGTTATTTTATGTTTAAACAAAGACAAATTCAAACAAATGGGCGGGACATATTTACATATATATAATTTATTTTTCTTTTATAATATAAATATTTTTTTTAAAAAAACCAATAGTTGAGAGAAAACATTTAGAAAAGGAAAGGAAAAAAATTAAATGAAAAGCTTATATTTACTGTATAAATAAAGAGTAAAAGTCAGTTTATAAAATTTAACTAAATTAATTATTTATTTTTTTAATTTTTAAATGAAGAGAATAAATTATTAAAATAAATTAAATTTTTAATTGTTTGGAGTTGAGTAGTAAAACAATCAAAAATTGATATTTTCTAATAGTTTTTTGACCTTAACTCCTTTAAAAATTTATTTAATAATTTAAATTTTTTAAATTTTTTATAGAAAATGTAATTCTCTATCGGATACACAAATTGTATTTAAATTATTCCAAATTTATTAAAGTTTAACACCTAAAATAAGCAAATTCCTTGTATAAATAACTACAGTAATGTTTTGTTTATTTATTTTTAAAATTTCTTCTTCTAAAATTTATTTTTATTTAAAAAAACGGATGAGAGATTAAATTTAGTCTTTCCGCTTTTTTAAAATTTTTAAACAAAGAAAATCATTTCCTCTTCCAATTTATTTTTAAAATTTAATTTTTAAAAAATTTACAAAAGTCTCATTAGAAAAAATGTTTTAGTTAAGTCGGTTAAGTTTCTTTCTCTTCAATAGAGTTGTTAACGGTTCAACTCCTTTAAGTTTAATTACTTTTAATTAAATTAAAAAAATATAATAAAAACATTTTAAAAATAATTAGCAACATATTTTACTCTTTAATTATTTATTTAATTTTTTTTTACCAATTTTCCCTTTAAATAATATTTCCCTAACCACTCATAAAATTAATTGCTTTCTTTCCTCACAATGCTTCTAAACTAAATAAAAAATAGAAAACTTAAATTATATCAACAATATTTTTTAGTTATGCGTGTATTAAAGTTGAAAAATTAAATAAAATGGTAATTGGTTAAGAAAATTTTTTTTCTAAATTTTTTATTTAAAGAGAAAAAAAGGGGTAAAGGAGGGGGGAATGGACTTGTCAACATAAAATTATTTTTAATAACTCAAAAAATTAATAATATTAAAAGTAAAGATATTACTTTCATTTTCAACATTATTTTAAGACAATAATAATAAAACACAGCATATGGAGGGAAAAGCCAATTTTTAATGTTCTCGAATAGGCTAATATTTATTACTTTAAAAATAATTACTTTTTTTTTTTTAATAAAAATTAATATTTAAAAATTTTAAATTAAAAAAAAAATAAAATTAAAGTAATTAATCAAAGTAAATTTAACTGATTTTTACAGAGAAAAAAAAAGTATATAAATAAATATAATTATTTATTAAAGGAATTGTGCTTGTCCATGCGCCAGTATTTTTTTTTCTTTACCTCCAACAGTGAATAGGGAAAAAAATTAAAACAAGGGGAAATAAAGTGTCGACTGACTTGAAAAAACCTTCAAAAAAATTTATTTTATTTAATTTCTTTGTTCAAAAGAACAATTTTTAGAGAGGAAAATTAATTTTTTAAAGAAAATTAATTTTGCATACAAAAGAAGGTAAAAGTATGGAAATGATGGTCAGTTATTCTATTATTTTTTATTATTTTTTTAAAAAGAAATAAAAGTTTTGTTAATTAAAAAGAAACTAAACGAAATAAATTTTAAATAAAATAATTTAATTAACATAAAAAAAAGAGAGTAAATGTTGTAGTTTATTGGTAGTGTCTTAGCCTAGACGATTTACTGGTGGAGGTTCGAGGACGTCTGGTGAAAAAACATTTTCTAATTACTGTTTATTCTTTTTTATTCTATAATTAGTTAATTTTACTAAACTAAAATTATCTAAATATTTTTAATAAAAATTTCATTAAAAATAATAATTAAAAGTTTTTATATTAAGAATGCCAAAATACCGTTAATAAACCAGTTTTAATTTAATGTCACATTTAGCACATTTTTTTGGACCTAAAAAAAATAATAAAATAAAAACAAAATCATTTTTCTCTCTTTTCAATCCATCAAACTATGCCGTCCTTCAAAAATATGTAAAGGTATCTCTAACAAATATTATTAGACGGCAAAATGGCAAAAAAAGGAATTTTATTGTTTAATGATGCGATTTTAAAAAAGGAGAATTATTAAGCATTGCTAAAGATGATGATTTTTATTTGAAAATTATTAATTTATAAAAAAAATCGGGTAAAATAAAGAAAAAGGTAAATTTGGGATAAGCTAAAAATTAATAATTTTTAAGGTTATGAAAATAAATTTTATTTGAAAGAATTTATTTAAAAGTTTAATAAGTTTAAAAAATTGCTATTTAAGACAATTTATTAATTATAGATATTTTGCTCAATTTATATAAAAATTTAAAATATTAAATTTTGTAGCGCCTTTTATCCTCTACATAAAAATACAAAATTTATTTAAAAGGATTAATGGATTGACAAGAATATAGATCAGTAATTTTAAATAAATAAAATTTTTTTGGCATTCTGTAAATTTTAGAAAATAGTAGAGAGGCGACGAGACGAGTCTCGACGAGATTTTCCGAGATACCCTCCCGAAATCTCGGTTTTTTTAATTTTTGGGATTTTTCGAGATTTATCTTATGGGATCTCGTCTTGGCATTCATTTGTCTCGAATCGGGATCTCGGAAATGCAAATTTACCGGTCTCGAGAAAAAAGTATGAGAAGAGAAATAAAGGAAAATTTGTTTTTTGTGTCACGACATTTTGGTACAGCGACATTTAGGTGACGAGAAGAAACAATCCCGCTAGGCCTCAGTAAGGCACGGAAGAGGAAAAATCCCCATAAAGAAAAATTCGAATTCCGCTAGGCCTCAGTAAGGCATAGAAGAGGAAAAATCCTCATAAAGAAAAATTCGAATTCCGCTAGGCCTCAGTAAGGCATAGAAGAGGAAAAATCCTCATAAAGAAAAATTCGAATTCCGCTAGGCCTCAGTAAGGCATAGAAGAGGAAAAATCCTCATAAAGAAAAATTCGAATTCCGCTAGGCCTCAGTAAGGCATGGAAGAGGAAAAATCCTCATAAAGAAAAATTCGAATTCCGCTAGGCCTCAGTAAGGCATGGAAGAGGAAAAATCCTCATAAAGAAAAATTCGAATTCCGCTAGGCCTCAGTAAGGCATAGAAGAGGAAAAATCCTCATAAAGAAAAATTCGAATTCCGCTAGGCCTCAGTAAGGCATGGAAGAGGAAAAATCCTCATAAAGAAAAATTCGAATTCCGCTAGGCCTCAGTAAGGCATGGAAGAGGAAAAATCACCATAAAGAAAAATTCGAATTCCGCTAGGCCTCAGTAAGGCATAGAAGAGGAAAAATCCTCATAAAGAAAAATTCGAATTCCGCTAGGCCTCAGTAAGGCATAGAAGAGGAAAAATCCTCATAAAGAAAAATTCGAATTCCGCTAGGCCTCAGTAAGGCATAGAAGAGGAAAAATCCTCATAAAGAAAAATTCGAATTCCGCTAGGCCTCAGTAAGGCATGGAAGAGGAAAAATCCTCATAAAGAAAAATTCGAATTCCGCTAGGCCTCAGTAAGGCATAGAAGAGGAAAAATCCTCATAAAGAAAAATTCGAATTCCGCTAGGCCTCAGTAAGGCATAGAAGAGGAAAAATCCTCATAAAGAAAAATTCGAATTCCGCTAGGCCTCAGTAAGGCATAGAAGAGGAAAAATCCTCATAAAGAAAAATTCGAATTCCGCTAGGCCTCAGTAAGGCATAGAAGAGGAAAAATCCTCATAAAGAAAAATTCGAATTCCGCTAGGCCTCAGTAAGGCATGGAAGAGGAAAAATCCTCATAAAGAAAAATTCGAATTCCGCTAGGCCTCAGTAAGGCATGGAAGAGGAAAAATCACCATAAAGAAAAATTCGAATTCCGCTAGGCCTCAGTAAGGCATAGAAGAGGAAAAATCCTCATAAAGAAAAATTCGAATTCCGCTAGGCCTCAGTAAGGCATAGAAGAGGAAAAATCCTCATAAAGAAAAATTCGAATTCCGCTAGGCCTCAGTAAGGCATGGAAGAGGAAAAATCCTCATAAAGAAAAATTCGAATTCCGCTAGGCCTCAGTAAGGCATGGAAGAGGAAAAATCCCCATAAAGAAAAATTCGAATTCCGCTAGGCCTCAGTAAGGCATAGAAGAGGAAAAATCCCCATAAAGAAAAATTCGAATTCCGCTAGGCCTCAGTAAGGCATAGAAGAGGAAAAATCCTCATAAAGAAAAATTCGAATTCCGCTAGGCCTCAGTAAGGCATGGAAGAGGAAAAATCCTCATAAAGAAAAATTCGAATTCCGCTAGGCCTCAGTAAGGCATGGAAGAGGAAAAATCCTCATAAAGAAAAATTCGAATTCCGCTAGGCCTCAGTAAGGCATAGAAGAGGAAAAATCCCCATAAAGAAAAATTCGAATTCCGCTAGGCCTCAGTAAGGCATAGAAGAGGAAAAATCCCCATAAAGAAAAATTCGAATTCCGCTAGGCCTCAGTAAGGCATGGAAGAGGAAAAATCCCCATAAAGAAAAATTCGAATTCCGCTAGGCCTCAGTAAGGCATAGAAGAGGAAAAATCCCCATAAAGAAAAATTCGAATTCCGCTAGGCCTCAGTAAGGCATAGAAGAGGAAAAATCCTCATAAAGAAAAATTCGAATTCCGCTAGGCCTCAGTAAGGCATGGAAGAGGAAAAATCCTCATAAAGAAAAATTCGAATTCCGCTAGGCCTCAGTAAGGCATAGAAGAGGAAAAATCCCCATAAAGAAAAATTCGAATTCCGCTAGGCCTCAGTAAGGCATGGAAGAGGAAAAATCCCCATAAAGAAAAATTCGAATTCCGCTAGGCCTCAGTAAGGCATAGAAGAGGAAAAATCCTCATAAAGAAAAATTCGAATTCCGCTAGGCCTCAGTAAGGCATAGAAGAGGAAAAATCCTCATAAAGAAAAATTCGAATTCCGCTAGGCCTCAGTAAGGCATGGAAGAGGAAAAATCACCATAAAGAAAAATTCGAATTCCGCTAGGCCTCAGTAAGGCATAGAAGAGGAAAAATCCCCATAAAGAAAAATTCGAATTCCGCTAGGCCTCAGTAAGGCATAGAAGAGGAAAAATCCCCATAAAGAAAAATTCGAATTCCGCTAGGCCTCAGTAAGGCATAGAAGAGGAAAAATCCCCATAAAGAAAAATTCGAATTCCGCTAGGCCTCAGTAAGGCATAGAAGAGGAAAAATCCCCATAAAGAAAAATTCGAATTCCGCTAGGCCTCAGTAAGGCATAGAAGAGGAAAAATCCTCATAAAGAAAAATTCGAATTCCGCTAGGCCTCAGTAAGGCATGGAAGAGGAAAAATCCTCATAAAGAAAAATTCGAATTCCGCTAGGCCTCAGTAAGGCATAGAAGAGGAAAAATCCCCATAAAGAAAAATTCGAATTCCGCTAGGCCTCAGTAAGGCATGGAAGAGGAAAAATCCCCATAAAGAAAAATTCGAATTCCGCTAGGCCTCAGTAAGGCATAGAAGAGGAAAAATCCTCATAAAGAAAAATTCGAATTCCGCTAGGCCTCAGTAAGGCATAGAAGAGGAAAAATCCTCATAAAGAAAAATTCGAATTCCGCTAGGCCTCAGTAAGGCATGGAAGAGGAAAAATCCTCATAAAGAAAAATTCGAATTCCGCTAGGCCTCAGTAAGGCATAGAAGAGGAAAAATCCCCATAAAGAAAAATTCGAATTCCGCTAGGCCTCAGTAAGGCATGGAAGAGGAAAAATCCCCATAAAGAAAAATTCGAATTCCGCTAGGCCTCAGTAAGGCATAGAAGAGGAAAAATCCTCATAAAGAAAAATTCGAATTCCGCTAGGCCTCAGTAAGGCATAGAAGAGGAAAAATCCTCATAAAGAAAAATTCGAATTCCGCTAGGCCTCAGTAAGGCATGGAAGAGGAAAAATCACCATAAAGAAAAATTCGAATTCCGCTAGGCCTCAGTAAGGCATAGAAGAGGAAAAATCCCCATAAAGAAAAATTCGAATTCCGCTAGGCCTCAGTAAGGCATAGAAGAGGAAAAATCCCCATAAAGAAAAATTCGAATTCCGCTAGGCCTCAGTAAGGCCTAGAAGAGGAAAAATCCTCATAACGGGAAGAAAAAATCACGCTAGGCCTCAGTAAGGCATAGAAGAGGAAAAATCCCCATAACGGGAAGAAAAAATCACGCTAGGCCTCAGTAAGGCATAGAAGAGGAAAAATCCTCATAACGGGAAGAAAAAATCACGCTAGGCCTCAGTAAGGCATAGAAGAGGAAAAATCCTCATAAAGAAAAATTCGAATTCCGCTAGGCCTCAGTAAGGCATGGAAGAGGAAAAATCCCCATAAAGAAAAATTCGAATTCCGCTAGCCCTCAGTAAGGCATAGAAGAGGAAAAATCCTCATAAAGAAAAATTCGAATTCCGCTAGGCCTCAGTAAGGCATGGAAGAGGAAAAATCCCCATAAAGAAAAATTCGAATTCCGCTAGGCCTCAGTAAGGCATAGAAGAGGAAAAATCCCCATAAAGAAAAATTCGAATTCCGCTAGGCCTCAGTAAGGCATAGAAGAGGAAAAATCCCCATAAAGAAAAATTCGAATTCCGCTAGGCCTCAGTAAGGCATAGAAGAGGAAAAATCCTCATAAAGAAAAATTCGAATTCCGCTAGGCCTCAGTAAGGCATGGAAGAGGAAAAATCCTCATAAAGAAAAATTCGAATTCCGCTAGGCCTCAGTAAGGCATAGAAGAGGAAAAATCCTCATAAAGAAAAATTCGAATTCCGCTAGGCCTCAGTAAGGCATGGAAGAGGAAAAATCCTCATAAAGAAAAATTCGAATTCCGCTAGGCCTCAGTAAGGCATGGAAGAGGAAAAATCCTCATAAAGAAAAATTCGAATTCCGCTAGGCCTCAGTAAGGCATAGAAGAGGAAAAATCCTCATAAAGAAAAATTCGAATTCCGCTAGGCCTCAGTAAGGCATAGAAGAGGAAAAATCCCCATTCTGTTCATAAATACAAAAGCAAGTAGCCAAACAGTAGGAATTAATACAAGCAATTTAAATATTGTTGTTCTACGCCTAATTGTTAATCTCATTGGATTGTTGTTCGAAAATATTTACAAAAAACAATATCTAATAATTCTACTTAAAAAATTAAAAATCAATTTAAAAAGTTTAAATAAATTTAAAATTATTTTTTTAAATTAATTTTCATAAAATTTTCGGGTATTGTGACTTGTACTAGGAGTTTAAGCTTAAGAACTTAAGTGTGTGAAATAAAGTTTAAAAAACTTAAGTTTGCAAACTTGAAGTGTATCATAGGAGGGATTAAAAAAATAAATAAAAGATTTAAAGAAAGAAAGTAAATTATTTTGAAAAATCAAATAATAGTCAATAAAAAAAACTTTTTCTTAAAATATATTTTCATTAACAAAAAATATTTATTTTTCAACACAAATAAACATCAACAATTTGTATCGTTTCAAGCAATCGAACTAGCATTTGAAGCTATTCTTGGCCAAAATTCATCGCTTACCCCGCGTCACATCTGGAATCACCTCATAGCCAGGGGTGTCCTGTGGTGGTGTGATTGTTGGTGTGAAGCGCCCATAGACCTCCTCCTCTTCCTTTTCTTTTTTGCACAATTTTGGCTTCGGCATCCCAGGAGGAGGCCTACCATATATGGAGTCATCAAGGGCGGCATGCGCATCAATTAAAAGGCCTGGAAGATATAGTGCAACTTTGACAAAGTCGTAGAAGGACCTTAAAAAGAAAATGAATAAAACAAAATTAAAAAGAGAAAATAATACCATTGCAGTGCGGTTAAGATTCCGATCATGATTATACGCGGGACTAGACCTCCCCAAACTCCTATAATTTAAAAAAAATTAAAAAATAAATAAAGTCAAAAAATACCCAAAGGCCCTAATTGCTTTAGAATTCCAACTGCAGAGGCACCAGCATCTTTATTCAATTTGGAGACAACAGTATCAGCTGGATGCGAAACGATGGCACAAAAAACTCCTAAATTTAATTTTTGAAGAAAAAAAAGAATTTTAAAAAAACCTGCAATGTAACCAGCCACAAATGTAACTAGAAGTTGCTCTGGTTTGCTGCATTCTGACCTAGGTTTTGGCACAATATGATGATATAGCAATTCATTGTACGCTCAACACAGGCAAACTTCATCCTATAAATTTTATATAAAAAAAAGTTTAAAAAATTTAGACATTTGGCTTGTTTATTTGTTCAACCCTCCCAAAATATATAACTAGAAGTTATATTATTCAATCCCACTTGAAAACCCCAAAAAAATCAAATTAAAGAACCCTTACATTGTATATGGAATTTGTCGCATCCAGAGAGGTGGCAAACCTTTGTAGAAACCCCTTAAGCCTTCCGTCTTGAGAATGAACGTAGCACAACCACGCAAATTAGGAGGGGCAGTTGGTGATGTTTGAATACGAACTTTGACTGCTTCCATTGGGGCGAGCATAATATCAGCAAAAAATTCAGCTGAAGCACTTGCTGCCAAATATAGACTTGTTCGATATGAGAAGGAAATTTCCTTAACAAAAAAAGAAAAGTCATTTTTAGAAAATTATTCTATTATCGAGTAAACGAAATAAACTCCACCCATGGGATTCAACCCAGTCCTTTGGTTAACAACCCAACCCAACAGAATTCTCAATAATTACAGATTAAACTAATCCAAGTAGTCAAAATTTAAAAAATCCCAAACCTCTCCAAGAATTCCTGAATAAACATCCTTGAACAATTCGTATAATCCAAATTTGCCCAATCCTTGAAGTGAATATCCAATAGCTGTTGGAGCCCATCCCTTGACAAGTCCACGAGCGCCATCTTCTGCCAAGGTTGTTTTAAAGCCTCCAATAATTCCTTTGTACTTGGCTGGATCAACCTTTTTTAAAAATCGGTTTAGAATTAATAAACTAAAAATAAACCTGGATGCGACATTTGATAAGATCAAGTGGCACAATAGCTAAAAATGGAAAATATTAAAAATCAAAAATAGATTAATTGGCGGGCTATTGGGAAAAAGGAATGAATTACTTTTTGATTAAACGTGTTCCCAAAAACGTTTAAAGGACAAAATGGTAAAAATGTCATTGTAAAATAGAAATCTAAGGATTTTTCAAAAACCCCTATATTAAACAAATCCTCCCCAAAATAAAATTAAAGACCTGTATGTGTAATTCCGCAGGAGAGAATTCCACCAACGCCATAGAGAAGATAACCCAGGGGTTGCCACACTTCACTTGTCCATCTGTATTAATGTTATCTAAATAAGGAGAAAATGTTGTTGAATAAAGAATGATTTTTGAGGTAACATTAATTGAGACATTTGTTCCAGATTGAAGTAAAAAGTCTTTTAATCCATCATATAATGTAGGGATAAAGGCAAAATAAAGGTAGACCCAAGTTAAAAGTATTGCAAAAATTCCATAATAATTTTCAAGCCACGGAATTATGAGTAAAATAGATTTAAAAAGTAGGTTAAAAACCTTTATTTGCTGGAACGGGTGCCTCGCATTTTGCAAAAATAACAGGTCCATTATTGCCAAAAGCCTGTTTTGTTGCTTCAATCATTTGAAAAATAGTCATTGTTTTAAAGAAAAATAAACTCTAAAAAAATGAAAATTAAAAATTGAAATGCGTCACGCGATTAGAAAATTCCTAAACAATTTTTAAAAAAGTTAAAACATAAAAGCCATGTAAGACTTAAAAAAGAAAGAAAAAGTACAACGAAAATAAAAAAAAGAGGGACAAAAGGAATTAAGAAGTAGGAAGATTTTTAAAAATTAAAACTTAATCGCAGCCCACGCTTTTGCTTTTATAGTAAAGATATTTGAGATTTTGAAATTTTGTTTGTTGACACTTTAAAAATGAAAATTCGAGAAAAAACAGATTAAGAGAGAGAGAAAAAAAGTAGTGACCGGCGCAAAAGTGTCTGTCCGGATTTTTTGTTTCTTATCAAAATGTGCAGTGCAACACAGTCTCTCGCTTTGTGTCTAACAAAAATCCGGAAAAGTCCGGAAAAAATGCATTGAGTGTACTTACATAGAAAACTGTTTATTTTACCGCACTTCGCGTCTGCTGTAGTAAATACACTCAATGCATTTTTTCCGGACTTTTCCGGATTTTTGTTAGACACAAAGCGAGAGACTGTGTTGCACTGCACATTTTGATAAGAAACAAAAAATCCGGACAGACACTTTTGCGCCGGTCACTAAAAAAAAGAATAGATTTTTTAAAAATATTTACATCTTGAAAATTACGGTAAGTCCAAAACTGCGCGGCCAAAAATGCGCAGATCAAAAATGCGCACGGTCCAAAAGAGCAAAACTATAATAAAATTGTTTTTTGTGTTTTTGTATTTATTTTTTCTAAAAATTATTCGAAAATAAGTAGAATACAAAATTAGAAAAAAAACAGATAAAAACACAAAATAATACAGAAATAAAAGAAACACTAAAAAAATATAGAAAAAATAGAAAAGCTACAAAATACTTTTTAAAGTTCTGCACAGTTTGGGCTACCCAAAATAATAAGGCGGAGAAAATCTCGATTTCATTAAAAAGAAGAATATTTATTTTTACAGTAGTTTAGAAAAAATTGTTTTCTTAATTTTTTGCATTTTCTCTTATGATCGTTTTCATTAACGCCGGTGATAAAAATGCGCCAGTAACCCTTATTTAAGAAAAGTTATAATTTGACTATTTCCATTATGATATATGAATGTGGCAAAAAATCAAAAGAGAAAAAAAGAAGCAGACATTTTAAGTCGGAGTTTGAGTGCGAAAGGCACTCAATACGTGTTAAAATGTCGATTTTAATAAAATAATAAATTATCCATCGATCGAGTGGAATTTTAATGCTATTAATAGAAAAAAATGAAACAAAAATAATGGAAAATGGCTATTTTGAACAATTATGTTACAAATCTGATATGTTTTTGTTATCACTAATCAAAGGTAACCAAAACAAATGTAACTAAAAATTGTTCTGGTTTTTACATTCTACCCCAAAATAAAATATCGTTATATCATCTAGTTCTAAGACGAAGTAAAAAGTTCACCCAATGGTGGCAAAGTTGTATTCAAAACAATCTGCGAAAGATCTGAAAAAATAAATATATATGTTGAGAACAATCCTCTCTACTTAATTAAGCAAATATCTTTAATTATTAAATATATAAAAAATAGTTTTAAATAAAAATTACCAGGCAAAGAATCAATATGTTTTGCCAACTAAAAAATATTAAAAAATATTTTTAATTTTAATAAATAAAACCTCTTTCTTTTCGCCATCTAATCTAGAAATTCCTTTTTTTACTGAATCCAAAAGAGCTTTATTTCGTTCATTAGCTGATTCCAGAGCCTTTATATAATCTGCCATAAGATATTGAAGATTTTGACGTTCTTTGAGTTCATCTTGCAATCTAGTGCAGTAAGCATCAACCACTAAAATTAAAAATCTTTATTTCAAAAAAAAAAAATCAAATTAAATTTTTAATTGAAGTACCAAAAGAAATAACCCTACAAAAATACAACAGAAAGGATTTACTACTAAACTATTTACAAACACTATTTAACATTAAAAATTAAGGGCAATATCGAGCTGCCTCTGAATTCAAAACGGTCAAAATCTAGAAAATCAGAGGCTTTCATGATTGACTCGACAAAAGAGAAAAGGATTATCTCAAGTTAATTTTCCTAAAGAACTAAATATATACCTGGAACAGCCTCAACAGTTTTAGCCATTAATGCAGCAACCTCATCTGAAGATTTAAGTTCTTTAAGAAGAAGAGGATTGGCAATAGCTTCTGGATATGCAGCAATTATTTGTCTAAAAGAAAATAAAAATAAAGTCTCTAAATAAAAATAAAAACCTAATCTTTACATCAGCAGATGCTGGGTCTTCTAAACGTCTAAGCAGATTGATCTGAATAAAAGTATTAAATAAATTCTCGAATTTAAAGTAAACCATGCTTGTACTGAGGCTGGAAAATGCATGAAACTCTTCTTTAATTTTCTAAAAAATAAAATAATTTAACATAATCTTTCCACAGCAAAATAAACCTTAGAATTGTCCAATGTCATACTAGGAGAATGTGAAGGCAATAAAGGAGAATCTGTTCGAATTGGACTTTCTGGGTCAGAAATTAGATTTGGAGTTGAAATTGAAGTCTCTTGAAGGCAGTTAACAAGTACATCCAAACTTTCATTAGAATAAATTGCTCGCTCTCTCCAAACAGATAAAATCCTTTCTAACAATTGTCTGTGGTATTGATCAACATTTTTTGAAATGTGACTAAGAATTAATTCGAATTAAATTTCTTTTAATAAAAATTCTGAAACTTACACAATAGCAGGTTGAAGAACTTCATAGAAAGCATTCATAAAAGAAGGAGCTTTCTTCCTTGCATTTTGAATAACATCATTAGCCAAATTCATTAAACTTAGTAAACGTTCATTGTCTGTTATATTTCTAACTTCCTATTTATTCAAAATAGAATCTTAAAAAAATTCAAATTAAACCTTTAACCAAGTATCCAAAATAGCATCTGCATTCTTCTTCTGATGATGTAATATCCACATTGATAAAGTCTGTATTGAATGAGTGGTATTAGACAATTTCATTAACCTTTCACGCATTATTGCTTCAGAAAACCCACTCATCTTTTAATAAGAAATTTTGGTAGAATTAGGATCTAAATAAAAGATAAAAATACAAAAAACAAGTAAAACAATACATAAGAAAAACAAAGAAATTTTGATTAAAGAAAATGAAGAAAATCCAGAAAATTGACCTCTAACTATCTCAACAAAATCATTCATTATTCTATCTCATTTTTACTTTTTTTCTTTTTTTGTTCTCCTAATTCTAATAATCTTTCTATGATTTTTACAAGACTCAATTTTCCTTTTTTCAAATTTTTGAGTCTGTTCTTTTGTGTCCTAATCTAGATTACATAAGTTATGCTGCTTATAAATAACGGATAATTAATTGAATTAAATAAAAATCAAATAAAACTACTCGAATATAAAAGATTTCTAATTTATCAATCTTTTTACTTAACTGTTTGTTCTATCAAATCTTCGAAATCCTTTTCCAATATTATACAATTAGAAACCTTAGGAAAATATATTGAAATAATGCTTGTAAAAATAAATAAAACTTTAATTTAAATAAAAATTAAAAAGAACATTCCCTCTAAATTATTTTCTCAAATCTTTTACTAATTATTTATGTACATAAGTATGTACATATATTAAAAGAGATAAAAGGGAAGAAACTCTCTTTTTCAAAAACTTTTCCATCATCCTTATAATCAAAATTTGAAAAAAAATTTGTGTCAGTTGTTTTATACCTTTATTTTTGCGGTGTTGTTGTTCTTTTCTTTTGTCCAATTCAGTAAAAATCTCTTCTTTTTTCTCTCTAATAACATCAAATTTACTAATTCTTCTTCTTTTTTTTATTTCTTTAGTTCGATTAGTAAAAATCAGAATTTTTTAATATTTATTTCGTTTTGCTTTTAAGACAAGATTTAATTGAAAAGGAGATGTTACTAATCATTTCTTCTATATGTTGAAATTATTAAAATATTTTAAAGTAAAGAACATTTTTAATTAATTGAAAATTTTGCATAAATAAATTACAAAAATAATATTTAAATATTCCTCATAAATTTTTAAAATTAATTTAATTATTTTTAATTCTTATTGTTTTCGTCAATAAATGTTTAACTTTATTAAAAAACTCTTTAAAACCTTTTTATATAAAAATAAACTTTATTAAAGTTTTTATTTCTATTAATGTTTTTCTCGCACCAAAACGACCTTTTATTTATTTTTTACTTTTTACACCATTTGGACAAATCATCCAAAATTAAAAAACTAAAAATAAATCTTTTCAATATTTTTTAGAAACAAATAATAAATAAATAAATATATCCTTATTTTCCCCCACACGTGTTGGAGGGAAATAGCAAAAAAAAAAAAACTCTTAAAAAGTAGCGAAAAAGCATGGATTTTCTCTTCAACACTTTTCTTGAGCAAATGTTGAATAAAAAAATGTTTTTATTAAAAAAAACTTTTTTTTATTTCCACACCTTTTAACAAATAAATAAATAAAACTATTTTTACTTGGGAAAATTAATTTTTATTTTAATTCTTTTTTAAATAAAACTATTTAATTAATTTTAATAAATTAAATTTTTTAAATAATTATTTTCTTAGTGAATTACTTCCCTTTTCCCTTCCTTTTTAAACTTTTTTTTTTCTTAAGCAAATAACCAATTTTCTCTTTTAAAGATTTTTGGCCACTTAAAACGAGAAAATGACCATTTGGCATGCTTTTGACCCTTTTGCAAAAAAAAAAAAAATATTTTTTTTTTTCTTTAATTTAAAAACATGAAAAGATTTTTTTTTTTTTAAATAAATTTGTTAAAAAAAAAATATTTTTTTTCAGACAAAAAAAAATGTTTTTATTTTCTTTAAAATTATTAATTATTTTATTTATTTATTTACCTTCAAAAATTAATACAAAATGGGCATTTTTATTAGATCAATCAAAATGTAATTTAAATTGTTTAAATGGAGGGGTTTGTTCATTTATGGTTATTAAACCAGAAGTACATAAATGTATTTGCCTTATTGGTATGTATGAAGGAATACAATGTGAACATGTTATTGGTATTAATTATAAATTAATATTTTTTAAATATTTTTATACCACAAAAAAGTTAAAATTTAAAGCAAATTTAAATGTTAAGATTTTTAGAAAATTAAAAAAAAATAAATTTTTTTCCGCACCGAACTGTCCTTTATTTAATTTAATTTAAATAGATCAAAGTATAACTACTACAATAGACACTAATTCTTTACAAAATGAACAAGAAGAAGAAGGGGAAGAAGAAGAAGAAGAAGAAATTTATGAAGATGAAGAAGTAATAAATGAAGAAAAGAAAAAAGAATTATTAAATAATCCTTCCCCTGCAGTATTTGGACAAACACAACATTTTTTGGGAGCAGAAACGAATACAATGAGAACAAATTTGGAACAATTTGGTAAATAAATAATATTTTTTTTAAAAATAAGAATAATTTTATTAAATCCTTTTTTTTTTTAAATAAATTTACAAAAATTTAAAAGAAAAAAATATACAAAGAAACTGGTTTTTATTTTATTTATTATTTATTTTTTATTTAATTTGACAAAAAAGGCAATAAATTAAAATTAAAAAATTCCCAAAAAAATTTTTTTTAATTTCGTAACTTTGAATTTCCTTTTTTTTATTCATCAATTCTTTAATTTATTTTTTACCTTTTTATTTTTTTTATGAATCATTTTTTAATTTAATTAAAATTAGTCTTATAAAAATTGAAAATAAATTTAATTAATTTATTTTAATTTATTTTTTTTTTTAAATTTTATTTTTATATTTTATTTAATAAATTTTTTCCTCTTTTTTTTCCTTAATTATTTTATTTATTTTTTTAAAATTTTACTTCCTTTAGAAATTATTTAATTTCTTAATTGATTAATTTATTGGTGATCTTTTGGGTTTCTTAAATTCTTTAAAATTTAAATTAAATTTTCCTTTAAATTAATTTAAAATATTTATTACAGCAGAATTATGGCCTCCTCGTTCTTTTGCTGCAGTTCGTGGAGAAGAAAATTTGGAAGAACCAAAAACAATAAAAACTTCTTCAAAAAATAATAATCAATTAATTAAAAAGAAGAAAAAAACTTTAAAAAAACCACCTTTAATAATATCAACTACTCAATTTCCTTATGAAGAATTAATTGAAGCAAGAGATGGTTGGATGGTTACAAGAAGAGGAGTTTCTTATTCTTCTTCTTCTTTTTCTAATTTAAATATAAGGAGAAATTATTATTATTATTTAATTGGGGGAATTTTTATATTTTTTTATTTTATTAATTAAAAAAAAAATTTTTTTCTTTAACTGAACATTTTTAACATTGACATTTTGACAATTAATAAAATAAATTTTTCCGGATTAATATTTCCGGATTGGATAAATGAATTGCCCTAACAGATTTTTCAGGATTACTAATATCCATCCGGAAATATTTATTTAAAGAAAAACCTGATTATTCAAACTTGGGAATATTCGGCCGGTTCGGGGCCACAACTTTTTTTATTTTAGAATTTATTTTAAAAAATTTATTTTAAAACATTTTTTTCTTTAGGAAGGATTAATCGTTTAAAAATTAATCAATCATAATTCTTCTTTCACAAATTTTCTAATAATATATTTTCCGGTGTTTTTATTTAATTATTTTTTTTTACCCAAATGTCTTAAGAAAAGTTTTATTTTTATTAAAAAAAATTTAATTATTTAAATATTATTTTTTTTATTTCTTAAAAATAAAACTTTAAAAGCTCTAATTTTTTTTGTAATTAAATTAAAATATTTTTTTTAAATATTAATCGTTTAATGGAAATTTAAAAATAAAATTATTTTAAATAACAATAATTTTTTTTCTCTTTAATTATTTTTTTTTAACCTTAAAATTTTAAAAAAATGTCAAAACTATTTTTTCTAATTTTTTCCTCTTTTTAAAAAAAATTTTTTCCTTTCCCTCCCAATTATTGCAAAATAAAAACAACAATTTTTATATACACAAAAAGTCTATTTTTCATTTTTTATTTGTTTAACATTATTTTTTTTTTTTTTAAGATAAAAAGAAAATTAAATTTATAAAAAATAATTTTTTATTTTTAGAAACACTTAAGTAATTAAAAGAAAATAATTAATGTAAAATAATATTTAATTAAATAATTTTTTAAGTCTTTTTTTTTTCAAACTTAAGACCAATTTTTAAAAAAATATTTTATTTAATTCTTTAAAAATATTTTTTTCCAATATATTTTCCATTTATCTCAACATTTTCCTTCAATTTTTCTTGCACACACCCAACTCATCTACATTTGAGACAGTGTTGATCTTTCAAACATTTTATTTTAAATTTATTATTTTATATTTTCTGACAATTTTTTTATTTTTAAAATGAACGTAAAAATAAAATAAATATAATAATGCCCTTTTTGTCTTTTTCCCCCATGGTTTCCTTGGAGACAAAAAAATAACTTTAAAGAATGGTTGCTAGCATTCCCATTTTTCTTTATTCAAATGGTTTTTTTGTTTTGTCTCTACTTCTCTAATTTTCTCTTATTTTTAAATATTATTTTAATCTTATTTTTTTCTTCCCTCACGTTTTAATTCTAAAATTAGCCTAACACCCAACTCATCTACACTTGAGGTAACGTTGATCTTTTGGGTATGTTAATAAAACTGCTGCCAAAAAAAAAAATTGGCAGCTAAGAAAAATAAAAAAGAGAGAAAGTGTGGCACATCTTTTAATAGCTAACTAGCAATCCTTTTCCTTATTTATTTTATTTAATATTTTTTAGCATTCTCTTTTATTAAAGCATTCCCTCAATATTTTGAAATTTTAATTTTTGATAAATAAAATTTCAAAAAAAAATATAAATAAATATTTTTCTTAAAGATAAATATTTTCCTTTTTTTATTTAAAAAAAAAAATATTATTTTGTTTATTTTTTTTAAAGAATGAAAATTATTATTTTACTCTTTTTAACACTTTTTGGAATTGTTTTGGCCGGAGACGCAGAGGAGGGCCTCTCAAAAGTTGGGAAAAAAGTTGATCAATTTGGTCAGGATATTAGCGATACTGTTACCCAATTATCTAAAACTGAGGTTTTTAAAAAATAATTAATTATTATTATTTAATTTTAAATATAAAGGGAGGTCAAGTATGGTGTCCAGTCCCAGCAGTTGGTACTCGTTGCCCTGACAGTTCTGTTTTTCATTATTTCCGTTGCTGTGGGACTTTAAATAATGGTAATAATATTTACTAAATTATTTTTAAAATTTAAGTAAACATTTTATATAATTATTTCCGTTTAAAACCCTCTAACACACCCAACTCATCTACACTCGAGGTAACGTTGATCTTTTGGGTGTGTTATAATTTATTGATTTTTTAAATAAAATTAACTTTAAAAAAATTAATTTTTTAACAGAATGTTGTCTAAAATTACAAACATGGGCTTTTGTATTACTTGTAGCAATTGGTGTATTAATTGGTTCTTTAATATTACTCAGTTTAATTAAATGCATTTTCTGTCGGAGAAAATAAAATTAAAAAATAATTAATTTCAATTTATAAATTAACATACTTTCTTCTTTGCTTTTTTATAAAAATTATTATTTAATATTAAAATATTTAATCTCTCCTTTATTTAAAAAAATAAATGTTAATTTTTACCTTTTCTCCCAATAATTTAAAAAAATAAGGAGAGAATCATTAATTATTTTAAATAAAATAATAAATTAGATTTTAATTTTAATTAATTAATTATTTACATTAAATAAATTTATTAAAAAAAATTTTTTATTTTTTTAAGTGAGCAATAATTAATTATTATTTAAAAAAAAATATGGCAATAATAATATATATTTTTAATAATTAAATTAATTTCTATGTAAATCTCCACGTAATATTCGTTTAAAAGTGCGCTTAAATTGTTGATTAGCAGCTGCATAACATAAAGGATTTATTGGAGAATTCATATAACAAAGAATATAACTAACAGTATATAAAGCTTGAAAACCTTTAAATTAATTAAATTTAAATTTAATTTTAATTTAAAAACCTGTAGAATTTGTACAACGTTCACAAAATCCATAAACTGTGGCCAATACATAAAAAGGAGTCCAAAAAAGGGTAAAAGTACCCAAAATAACTGTAATTGTTCTTAATGCTTTTCTGGCTCTGTTTTCAGAACGAGATTGAGAACCCTTTAAATATTATTAAATATTATTAGTTTTTTAATTAAATTTAATTTTATTATTCCCCCAATTGATCCCCAAAAAAATAATTTATTTTAATTTAAAATTAAAATTTCTCGAGGTCGAGAACCTAGCCAATTTTCAAGTCTCGATCACCGAGATTTCCATATGGAAAGCCTAGGTTATTCTCGAATTTATAAATTAAAAGTCTCGGAGTCTCGGTCTCGTTTTTTTCCAAATCCCACAACTTCAGGCCACTCTAATTTAAATAAAATAATTTTAAATTTTCAAATAAATATTTTGACTAAATAAAAAATAAATTAAATAACTCAAAACCTAAAAAATTAAAATTTGAAACAAGACAGAGAATTTTTTGAAAAAATATTTTTTTAAAAATAAAAACCTTCGAGAATTTTCTGTTTTGTACTAATTTCTTTTCTTTTTTTTCATTTTTAATTTTTAAATTATTTCCTTTATTAATCCACTTCTTAAATTCAGCAATTCCTCCTCTAGAAATTGATTTTCTTTCAATATTAATTTCTCTTTGAATATTTAATTGTTTAATTGTTATTATTGATTGTTTAATTGTTGTTGTTGATTGTTTATTTAATAAATATAAATTATTTGTTTCTTCCTTTAAAAAATTTTAAAATTTTTAATTAAAATTTAATTTTAACCTTTAATTCATTTTTTAATTTTATTTCCCCATTCTTTTGTTCATTATTATTAAAATCATTTTTATTTGTTAATTTTTCATTTGGAGAAGGCATTGAATATGAACGGAAAGAATTTAAAGGCTTTAAGAAAAAAATAAATTTTTAATTAATTTTTTAAATTAATTTAATAAAAATTAAAAGGAAATAATATTTTTAAAAAATAAATAATTTACTTTAATAATTTTTGGTGTTTCTTCTTCTTCATTTTCTTCTTCTTCTTCTTCTTCTCTTTTATCTTTAGGTGTTGAAAGTACTGAAGACTGTACTGATTCATCAATAAAAGGCATTTGATCAAAAATTGGAGAAAAAGCACCTTCTTCTTCTTTATTTTCTTCTTTTTGTTTTTCTTCCTCTTCTATTTCTTTAATTAAAGGAGAAGATGATTGTTGTTCTATACTATTTGATGTTTCATTATTTAAACCAATTAAAGTTAATGATGTTGATCTTTAAATAAAAATATACCTTAGTCAATGTCTCAATGGTCGATTGGTTAGAGTCTCTGACTAGTCTTGTAAAAGGGTGAGGTTCGAGGCCCGCGAGGGGCAAAACTTTTTTAAAGGTATTTTCCCTTTAGAATTTAATTTTTTTTGCCTTTTCCCCGTTATTAAAATTTTTTTCCAAACTTGTTTGGCTCAATTGTAGGTTCAATTATATTAAAATTAATTGATAATTTCTTCTCTTTTGTTGTTATTAGACTTGAACCTTTTGAACTAGTATTTCCATCACTTCCAGAAGAATTATTATTTACTGCTTTAAGTGATAAAAGTCTACCATTTTGTAAAGCTTGTAATAAACGAGTTGAGGCTTTTCTCAATGGTTTTCTACAAAAGAAAATTAAACAATTGCATAAAATAATTAATTCGTGCTGAACCGTCCTTTACTTTTAATAAATTAAATTTTTACGTTTCAGATGATTCTAAAGTTCCTAAAGCTTCAGATAATCCTTGACCAAATGATTGTTCATCTCTAGAATCTGGTCTAATTAATTCTTGGCCACCTCCTTCCTTCATTAATAAAGCCAATCTTTTTTGTTTTTGATCAGATTTAGAGGCTAATTGTTTTGCAGCAGAATAAATACCATAATATAAATAAAGCATTAATATTAATGTTGACCAATAATAGGAAAGATACCTTTTTGTTAAAAAAAAGGAAAAGTTAATTTTTAAAAGAAATGATTAAGTGAGGGAATTAATTTTTTTTAAAAATAAAAATTAAATGTAATTAAAAATACAAAATCAGAATTATTTAATATCAAACTAAAGAGATGTTATAAAGACAATGTAAAAATGAGAGAGAATTCTCTAACATTTCTTTTATATTATTTTAATTAAATTAAATTAATTTCCTTACATTCCAGCATTTAAATATGGATTAGTCATAAATTGTACATAACATTCATCATCTCTTAGAATTCTTCCTTTACCCGAAAACCAACCATAACCAAAAATTGATATTGAAAAAAGCACTGAAGGTAGCACCCAAATAACCGCTATAATTAACAGTACCCGACCTTTAGTTCTCCAATTACGGTAAGCAGCTGGGTATTTTACAGAAAGATAACTAGAATTTAAAATTAATTTTAAATAAATTGTTAGGTCGGTTCAGCGCCAAAATATTTTTGTAGGCAATGAACCGACCGAATTAAATTAAATAATTACCGATCTGCAGTAATTCCCAAAACAGTATAAATTGAAGCCTAAAATAATACCGAAAATATTTGAAAATTCAAACAAAATTTTACCAAACAACAGGCATAATCAACTGAAAGCCATAAATCACAAAGAAAAGCACCAAAAGGCCAACGTTGTCCATTAACCAAAAAATAAGTATATACAGGTATTCCTTCTAATCCAATAATCTAAAAATTAATTTTTTTTTAAAAATAATTTTTTCCTTTATTTTTTCTTCTTAATTTATTTATTTTTTATTTAAAAAAAAAATTTATTTTCCCCTTTAAATTATTTATTTTTAATCAAAAATTTATTTTTCATTTTCCTTTATAAATTTTCCAGTAAATATTGTCAATCCTTTTTTAATATTTATTATCCTCTTTTGACATCATTTTTGCCTTTTATTATAAATAAATTATGAGAAAAAACATTCTTCCCCCCCCCCTTTCCGGTTGGACGTTTTAACGTAAATAATATATAGTGTTAGTTTATTAAATAAAAAATATAATAAAAGAAAGTTTAAATTCTTAAAATTATTTTTTAAAATTGCCAAAATGTTCAGGCTAATTAATATAAAAATTTGTACATTTTTTCTCTTATAATTTAAAATAAAACAAAATAAAAAGTCGGCATTTTTTAAGTTTTGGCACTTTTGATCTAAACTGCCCAAATTTCCCACCAAAAATTCTGAAATTTTTCTGACAAGTAGTTACCCCTATCTACAATATTCTTACAAATTTTGGAAAAATTAGGACCCATTTTGTTAATTTTATAAGTCCGCGCCGAACTGTCCATTAACTGTAACATTTATTTTTCCTTGTTTAATTTGTTGCTCTAATTTTTAAAAAATATTTTTGGTCAAAAACTGATTGCTTAAGAATTCAAAATTCCTTTGGGAGATAAATAATATTTTTTTTTTAATAAAAAGGTCAGGAACGAAAAATAAAAAAGAACAGAGAAAATTTTGTGTTTTTCTCTATAGGGAATTAAAAGTTGTTGAATAGATTTTTTGATGAAAATTGGAAGGAAATAAAGCTATTTTTCTTAATTTTATAAAGAAATGATATATTGGAATATTATAATAATAAAAAATAAAAAAATAAATTTTTAAATAAAATTAATTTTTGAAAATAAATAAAAGAGGACATTTGATCGCCAATAATGTAAAACTGCTAAAATAATATTTATATTAAAAAAAATAGCTTAAAAATATTTAATAATGTTCTTTAACATCTCTGTAAATTTTCAGAATTTTCTGTTTTTTAATTGGAAAATTATGCTCAAAAAAGTTTATGTAGTCAAAAATTTCGTGGGTCCAACTTTAGTTTTTTGTCTATAACTTTGCAAATACTGAACTAAAAAATTTGAAATTTATAGAAAATTTAGGTATAATTCTAAGCTATTTGTTTACAAAATTTGATAAAAATAGGTAATCATTACAAGGAGATATAAATTTTTAAACTTTATTATCCCCCTTCCCCTTCTCATTCCTCTACAAAAATTTAAAAAATTTTAATTTTTTTTCTTTTATTCCAATATTTTTTAAAAAACGTTTCTTTCTCATATTAAAGTATATTTTTAATTTATTTATTTGTTTTTTGCAACAAAACAATTTTAAAAAAATTTCTTAGGTCACCACTTCCCTTTCCACTTTACTCGTCACACATATATAAATATGTTTATTCAACTTTAAAAAAAAAAATCTTCTATAAAATACAGCCATTTTCTCGTCTCAAACATCCCTTGAGAATACTTAAAAAGCTTTGGAATTAATTGCCCATCCTTTCATGAACAATCGATGTTTTTTTTATTTTTTATTTTTAATATTGTCTCTGTCTCTCTTATTTTTGCGTTATATTTTCTTTTCTCTAACTCATCTCTATTTTCAAGCTTCTTTTGTTTTTATTTTTTGCGCTGCGTGAAAAAATAAAAGAATAAAAAAAAATAAACTTAGAAAAGCGTTTAAAATGGCCAAGTTTTGTTTTCTTTTAAGAAAGATTAAAAAGAGTGGGGAAAAAAAATAAATTATAAAGGGTAAGAGTGTTATTATTTTCTAATTAAATAATTTAATTTTTTTATTGTTTTCTCTTTCTCATAAATAATTAAAAAATTATTTTTAAAATATTTTTTAAATTAAGTTGAACATAAAAAAAAAAAATTATTTTTTTTTTATTAATAAATTTCTTTTTTTTCCCCCTCTTTATTTGTTGTCCTTCCCCTCCCTTTTTTCAACATTTTCTTTTTTTTTCTTGTTACTTTTAGTTTTCCCTCTTGAGTATTTTTTTTCTTTTTAATATTTTGCCAAAAAAAAAAAACAAAATCAAATTTAATATCTTCTCTTAAAAGGAAAAAAATATTTTTTTTGGGAGGGAAGTCAAATTGACTTAATATTTTTATTAACAACGAAAAGAAGAACGGAAAGGAGAGAGGATTTGGGAAGAAAATAAATGCTAAAATTCAGGACCGATTTGGACCTTTTTTAAATTAAATTAGTTATATAAAGTTAAAAAAATAAAAAAAAGTCCAAAAACATTAAGAACACCCAACTCATCTACATTAAAAATAAAAAATCCAAAAGATCAACACTAATATTTTAAGCAGAAAAAAATTTTTTGAATATTTAAAAGGAGAGGAGAAAAATATTTATTTAAATTTAATTTTAAAATTTTACCAAATCAGAAACGGCTAAGGAAAAAATAAAAAAATTGCTGGGTTGTCGAATTTGTCGGTCAAGTAAAAATGAAAGGAGAACAACCAAATTACCCACAACAGTTAAAGCAGAAATTATGGCCATTAAAAATACTAAAAAAATTTCTGACCAGGCTAAAGATGTTGAAGAATTTATTAAATAATTATTATTTGTTGTTGTTGTTATTTCGTTGTTATTCATTTATTTATTTTTATTACTTTTTTTGTTTAAAGGCATAGAAGGGGGAAGAATTAAATTAAAGGGAAAATAGGGGAAAGAAAAATATTTTTTAAAAACAACTGAAATTTTTTTTTTAACTTTTAAAAATTTTTGAAATATTTATAGAAATTTTTGAAAAAATAATTTTTGCGATTAAAGTCTGCTAATATTAAGAGTTAAACACCCTTACAAAGGGGGTCGGAGGTTCGAATCCCGTTGGGGGAAATGAATTTTTATTTAAATTAAAAATAATTTTAAAAATAAAATAAAAATATTTTAATTATTTAAGAACTGTTTTAATTTTTTAAAACTATTTTTTAATCTAAAATTTAAAAAAAATTAAATTTTATATTGTTTGGCGTTGAACTGTCCTCAAATTAGGATTGTCTATTAATAAAAAAATTATTATTAAAAAAAAAATTTCTTGTAAATTTAAAAATATTATAGTAATATTTTCACTCATTTTAGTCAAAAAAATAAAAGAAAAAAAATAAAAAAAGTAGGGGGAGGAGCATTAAATAAAAGAAAATTCTTTTCTTCTTCTTCTTCACTCCTTATAAATAAGTAAATATTCCCTTTTTGTATCAAACACCTAAATGTAACGTTACCTTCTTTTAAAAAGCAAAAATTTAAAAGTCAATTCTCCTCCAATTTCAAAAAATAAATTAAAAAAAGGAAAGGCTTAAAATTTAAAAAATAAAATAAAAAAAAGGATTAAAATGCTTGGAATAATAAAAAATAAGGGAAGGATTTACGTAAAAATTTCTTTTAAATTCTGAAAGAATGATTTGACTTTTTTTTTTTCTTCTGAAAAAATGACGGAAAAATATATTTATTTTATAAAAATATAAAATTGGGTAAAAATACTCTTTTGGGATTCAAATCCGTTACACTTTTAGTTATGAGGGTCATTTCGGCGCGGAAAGATTTTTTGGTTTTTTTTTCTAAATTAAATTTAAAAATTTAGGAAAAGTGACCACTGGAAAGGTAAAATATTAGTTAACAAAAATTCTCTCCAATCTGTCCTGTACCTATAAGGAAATGTAAAAAGAAATAAATATGAACTATTATTATTTAATTTAAAAAATAATTCCTCCTAAGGATTTTTTTTTAATTTCCTAAATCTTATTAGTTTTTTTTGGATTTTTGCCATTCGTCTAAAGAAATTTTTTTAATTATTCAAAAATTTTAAAAATAAAATAATTAAAAACGTTTAAAAAATCAATTGCGCCAAAAACTTTTTTGCGCCAAAACATCCCCAAAATTTTTCTTTTTTTTTACCTCTCTTGGCAAAGTGTCAGGAAACTAAAAACTTGAAAAAAAACTAAAAAATGTGAATAAATAAAATAGTTTTGTGCAAAAGAGACAATTGAAAATAATAAAAAAAATTTAAGTTTAGTAGCCGTTCTCTTTACTTTGCCTATATATAAATATATATTTTAATCTTTCATCGCTCCCAAAAACCAAAATAAAATTTAAAAAACTAAATTATTATAAAAGAGTGTTACTAAATAAGTAAAATTTAAATAATTAAATTAAATAATAATATTATACTTAATTAATTTATTTAAATACCGTAACCTTTATTAATATTATTAGCTGGCACTGAACCGGCTTAAAATATTAAGGATTAAAAAATTGAATTAAATAAAATATATTTTAAACAAATATTTAAATACTTAAATTAATTTTTAAAAAAATTATTTTTAACATTTTGGTAATTTAAAAAATGGTCAAAAAATTCAAAATATAAATTAACCCAAAAATAACTTTTTTTTTAAATTAAAAAAAAAATGTATATTTTCAATATTCGAAAATATAAAATGTGCTTCATATTAAAAAAAACCTTTTTTTTTTAAAGAGAAATAATAAAAGCATTCCCTCTCTTTTTTTTATCCTTAAAAAATAAGGAAGAAAATATTTTAGGGGCGGGAGAAATTAAAGGAAAAAAGAAAAAATATATAAATTTAATAAAAAAAATAATATTTTATTTTGTTGCATAGAAAAGAAGAAAAAATTTAAATAAATAAATTTATTTTCTAAAAATTATTAAAAATAAATTTAAAATTTTTTTTTGTTGGTATTAAAATTAAAAAAAAATTTATTTATTTTTTTAAAGGAATTTCTTTTATTTATTAATTAAAAATTATTAATTCATTTTTTCAACTTTTTTAATTCCCCAAGGGAATTTATTTACTAAAAATATAAAAAGAATATTATAAATAATTATTTAAAAATGATTTCATATTTTTTTAAATTTTTTTTTAAATTAAATTTAAAAAAAAATCTTTTTTAAAGGTTTATTCTGAAAATTAATACAAGAAAAAATTAAATAAATTTTTTTTTTAATTTAAAAAAATATTTAAATTATTTTTATTTATTTAAAAATTTTTTAAAGGAAATTTTAGTGGAAGAAAATAAAAATTTTTTTAAAAAATATTTATTTAAAATTTCAGGCAATTTTAAATTTATTTAAAAAATAAAATTAACTATATTATATTTTTTTTTTAATTTTATTTTGCAAAAAAAAAAAAATTATTTTTTGGTTAGTTTAAAAAAGATGACTTTAAAACAAAAAATTAATAAAAATAAGGAAAATATTTATTTTCGAATGTTTTTTGTTATAAAATATTTTTAAAAATTAAAAAAAAATTTTTTTGACAAAAAAAGTTTTTTATTTGTTTATATAGATTAATATATTAAATTTAATTTTTAAATTTTTTGTTCAATTAAAAACTTTTCAAAAAAGTAAAAGCCAAGCCAAAATAAGAAGTCCAATATACATAAACATATTTGATAAAAATTGTTCTTCTGCTTGTTGTGGACTTCCTTGATCTAATAAAAGTTTGAATTTTTACTTAAAAAATTTGAAATAATTAAATGAAATTAGAAAAAATAAATAGGAAAAGAAATTCTGATTAAATATAAAAGAGTAATGGACTTGTAAACTTTATAAAAATTCTCAGTCTGTGTTTGACTTATAGATTTAAATATGCTTTGAGCAAATAACCAGTTACCTATTTCTATATATTAAGGATTTCTACAAATAAAAGTTCTGAAAGTTAAAAACTTAAAAAACTACAAAAATAGTTCCAAAATAACTCTAATTCCCCCCTAATTAAAAACAAATAACTAACTAGCTTCATTTCGTCTATCTCCACTCAATCCAGTGTTAAAAAAGGAGGCAAAAAATGAAATTGGGAAAACACCAATTCCTAATGAAAATTGAACACCTCCATGTCCATTATCACCTCCCCATTGAAACATTCCAGGAAAAGACTTTAAAATTAAAATAATTAAAAATTAAATAAATAAACTTGAGTGGTTTCCTCTGTTCGTTGTCCTTGAGGACGTGGTGGAACTTTTGAACGAGGATCAGTATCACCACCTCCACGTCCATATAAAGGAATTACCTAAAAAAGTAAATAAATGTAACCAAAGATAATTCTAAAAAATGCAAAAAAAAAACTAAATATATTACTAATTACTCAATATAAATATACAAATATTTTCAATCAAGACATTATAATTAAATAATAATTATATCGTTAAGCATTGTGTAAATCAAGAGTAAAGGTTAAAACAAAGACCTTGGGCCCTCTACAATTTTGTGCGAAAAAAAAACTATTCAAAGTTTAGCAAAACAAAACTAATCGCTACTTTAAAAATAAATAAAATAATACCCGTTCTTTACTAATTGCTGATTTACAAACAGGACAAAGCTGTCGATTTGGACGAGTATCCAGCCATTGGTGAAGACAGGGCCAACAAAATAAATGTCCACACATTGAGACAACCTTAAAAATTGAAACAATTTTTAAATTTAATTAAAAAAATAAACCGCGTCTTTGGCTATTTCTAAGCAAATATTACATTCAAATCTGTAAATTAATTTAATAAAAAAATTTAAAAATAATCGAGTCTTAAAATTGTTCTAAACCGTAAAAATTTTTTGAAAGATTAATATCCAAAAATTTGAGAGTTAAATAAAATAAACCTTTAAAATCAGGGAAGTTTTAAATTAAGATTAAATTTTATTATAATCTCTATAACTACTTTAACTGTTGAGATTTTATTAAAATACTAAGGAAATATATGAAATTAACCATGTCAAAAAAGAACATAAATTTTTTAACAAATTAAATAACCTTGAATTCCCATCTTCATTTTTTACATCCTGTTCTGTTGAATTTTCTATATTATCATTATTGTTGCTAGTTGAGATATTCTGTTCTTTGCTAGCCTCATTACTTGATGACTGAGAGGTCGACTCATCCTGTTTAGGTTGGAAACTACCTGTAGTAATATCTTCACTCATTGTTTTGAAATTACTAAAAAAGACCATGAAAAAAAAGAATAGATAAAAACTGATAATATTTAACAAATTAAAAGACTAAAAACAAGAAAATAAATTGTATATATCTTTTCCTAAAATATCTAACATACTATTTTTCTCTTTTCTTAAGTGATGGATAGACGCAGATTAAATATAGACGATTAGACGCCAAACAATTAAACTTTAAGGACAAGGATCTCTATTAGATTTGTTTTTATTTTCTTGTTCTTATTTTTTCCCATTTTTTTTTTGATTTTTCGGCAATTGAACAAAGAGAACATGTAAGTCCGCAACGTCTGCGAATAGCTTATAATTGTCTGCGGTTAGTTCGCTTCTTTGGCGGCGATTTATCGTCCCTAATCGATTAAAGTCGTATGACTTCTTTCGAATCATACAAATTCATTTATTTTATTTCATTTAATTTTTTAATGCTTATGCCAAGTGCGCATTTTAAGATTTTATATAAGGATTGTAAAAGAAAAAAGGGTGAACTTCGCCATTTGTTCAAAAAAAGCCGAACCGAATTAGCAGCTGATAGAATGACGGTTTGATAGGATCCATAGGAATATTTTCCCCCAAAACTTGTGTAATTAAACCAAAATACCTTATACTTGGGAAATTAAACCTAAAATATAATAATCCTGGAGAATTGCATTCAGCAGAAAAGAAAATTTTAAATAAAATTAATTTTCTGCGATTCGCAATTCTCCAGGATTTTCAATACTTTTTTTTTTTCTTTTTTAAGGATATTCGTAATAAATTGAATGAACAAAAACAAGCAGTAACGGAGGAGATTAAGTATGTTTATTTATTTTATATATCACTTAATTTACCATTATTTTTTAGAGAAGTACAAAGTATTAATAGTCAGTCAAAAGAAGTTGATTCAATTCAAAATAATATCGATGGAGTTGAAGAGATTTTAACGAACAAAACTGCTTTTCTTCAACAAACGAATGGGAAGAGAAAGAAAAAGTAATTTTAATTTTTTATATTCTTATTTTGTTTTGTGCACTTAAAATTAGTTAATTTTTTAAGAGCTAATAAGGAGAATATTAACAATAACAATGTTGTCAAGAAACGTAGAAAAGAGGATGAAGATGGGACTTGATTGGAACTCAGGAGACGAAAGTTTTTGGATTGAAGAAAGGATGGCAAAAACAATAATAACGGGTATTTGCAGACCAGCAAAATGTGAAGATGGAGAAGAAATGAAGTTTTCTTAGTTTACTTTTAATTTATTTTTTATAAATTATGTGATAATAAAAAATTTTTCTGAGAAATTTCGGGTTCAATAATCGGTTTAATCAGATAACATTATTTTGAATTCATCATTCTTTCAATCATATATAAAGATTGTATGTAAGCACTTCGTTCTATAGGATAACCTCTTGCTGCTGCAAAGCCTTAAAAAAATTGTTTATAATTTCAACAAAAAAGTTACTTTTGATTGCATGATCAGCACTCCAATTATTCTCTTGTATCAAATAACGGCAAATCAAATATCCAGTTCGATTCTAATTAATAAAATGATAAAAGAAAAATAAACAAACCAATCCATGTGTGCAATGAACTCCAATTAATTTTTCTAAAGAAAAATTAAATAAAGAAAAACATTCAATAAACCATTGTCAGTGTTTTCGGAAAAGAAATCTCTAATCAGTTGAAGAAATGTTTCAAATAAATTTTCATCACGATTTACTTGATGTCCAGGACAGTTTAACTTGTTGTACTCAACCTATTAAAGAGAAAATAATTTAAGAAAATTAAATAATAAATACTTTATGTCGTTTCCATCTGTTCGGATCATAATATCGATTAGTATCAGTAAGATCAATTACAAGTCCAAGTGTTTTATTCTGAGCAGCAATCTAAAAAAATTAACAATATCTGGGAAAACTAAGGTTTTAAAAAGATTTGATTAAACTATGCTACTTGTTCTGTTTTTTGATCTATATGATGCACCAATTTGCATTATAGTACTTTAAACCAATTTTTAAAAATTAAAAGGATTAGATTACTTGCTAGAAAAAAATACAACATTTAGAGCGTTCAAATTAAAGAAAAATCGTTTGTTTTGTTTCAAAACGAAAAAAAATATAGAACAAGAAAGTAAAAAGTAGAAAAGTTCTTCTCATAAAATACCCAAGCTGATCAACAAAATTTCTCTTTAAAAAACTAACATGTTTAACTATTGTATCAACATCAAATCGATGCTTTTTTGTTTCTTCAGAAGCAAAGAAATAAGGATGTAGAGGAGTTTTGAAAGCAATAAAACGGGTACCTTCTATTGGACCTACGTGGAAAGAAACAGAATAATTGAGCCATCTTTATTTAATAAAATAAATAAAAAATATTTATTAAATTAAAACCTTCCAGGTATTCCACATCCTCTATCTCGACGTTCTTTCCTTTTATCGATAATTTTCTTCTGCTGTTTAATTCTTTTATTTAGACGCCGTCTGCTTCTACGACTAAGCCTTCTTTCCTATTTATTTAGTAATTAATTAATTGAAAACAAAAAAACCTTTAAACTATAATAATCCTGAATATCCGGTGGTGCTGAATGTGACCTTTGCTAAAAATAAATTGTAATGGTATGTTCAATTAAAAGTAAACCTTATTAAAATGACCAGTATAGCATTGATTAGAATATGGGTAAAATAAAATAGGTCTGTGACATGACAAAGAATGACGACGTCCTATCCTGTACCCTATATCTTCTAACCTCATTAAAGAAAACTAAAATAATTTAAAAATCATAAACTTTTCACTTCGTAATTAATTTATAGGAATTAAATGAATTATAACACCGAATCGCGAAAACACCAACAGCTCTTGAAATTTTGGAAGCAATCAACGTTAATCAAAACAAAAAAGTCAAACTAATTAATAAACGACTAATGACAAGAATATTTGAATAAAACAGAGATGTAAGTGGACATTAACATCTTCATTATATTGAATAAAATTATGTAAAAAAGGTTAAAAACCAATAAAGAACAAATAGTAAAATAACTAACTTTTATATATCAATAATTTATAAATAAAAATTGAATACCAATAAAATTGGATTGAGATTTTTGTCAAATATTTGAAATATAATTCTAAAAGTTCAATGGCTCATCTGGTTCATCAGTTGGAGGAGTAAGAGACCACTAAATTGAGATTTAGTTCAAAAAAGATGTTGAGAACATACCGAACACGAATAAAAGTACCCATCACTGCACTCGGCCTAAAATGTAGGTAACAGAAACTAGAATAAATCAGTAAATTTACCGTAAAAATGATTTTGTTTCCCTCACGCGTAACTCTCTTTGGACTGTATCGCCCACGACCCATTTCTTCTGCTTCCTTTGACTTAAGCTCTGTAATTTTAAGCAACACAGTTTCACGTTCTCGGATTGCTTCGAGGAAGGGTTTATTGGTGTATGTGTCTTTTTCAAGCTCGTCAAACCCATTCTTATAGAGCAAAATTCTATGTTTGTCACCACCAGACGACAACTTAAATTTGAACTGAAATCATAACAAATCTATAAAATTAAACCTCCAAAACTTTGAATGTAGTCGAATCCTCAACCTTTTTGACAATTTCCATAAGACTTAAATTTCCTGTCATATGAACAACATCTGTAGGTGTGTTGGAACGTCGTCCTTCGGCAAGATGCATTATAAATTTGTTTAATACTTTCCACTAAATTAAAAAATCTAAAAAATACTATATTATTTATGAAATAAAAGTATAAATTAATAAGAAAAATCAATAATAAAAATCAATAAAAGAAATTTGAATAATTGATAGGAGTCGTCCATTCCGCCACAAGGCCGCTTCGCCACATTTCCGAATCATCTATTTTAGTATCGATTTAATGCTTGTACTGATCGTTGGTAACAAAATCGAATTATTCAGGAATATATATTAAGTTTAGAGTTGCAGGGGGCATTGTTACTAAACGCGATTCGGCGCAAGGCAATTCGTTGGACAAAATACAATTGAATAAAAAATTTATTTCTTAATAAAAAGTCTACGGTCAGATGATCATTGGTAGCACTAATAAATTTCAACAATTTTCCGCATCATTCTATATATATATATATATATATTTAAAAAATAAACTCAAAAATTTAACTAAAAATTGTAAAAAATAAATTAAATTTTAACAACAAAAAGCATTTAACAATTTTCTTTTTATATTTTTATTATATCCGTATATTTAGCTGTTTCAAGTCTAGGCACAATATTCATACTTTGAAGTTCTTGGAATAACAATTTACAAGCATAAGGAATTTTAATTTTTGCCATTGATGCTGATGATTTTCTACAATATTGACACCAACCATCATAACCCATAAGTCCACATTCTGTACAAACTTCGACCTATAAATAAATTTAAAAATTAATACTTATTTTATGAGGTAAATTGTAGATCTAATTACCCTGAAAGCCTAGCCCATACACTTTACTTAATTTTCACTTGGGCTGTCTATAAACCTTGAGAGTGTAGGTCTAATCAACTTTTTATTTCTCATAAAAATCCCAAAAACTAAATTTCTTTTTAACTTTTATAAAATTCTCAAACCGTAAATTGATCCGAAGAGACCATTAACCTTTCAGTTAATAACATAGAAGATCCATAAGCAATTAAACAATCACGTTCCATTTCGCCAAGTCTTAGACCTCCTTCCCTTGCTCTTCCCTCAGTTGGTTGTCTTGTAAGTACAGCTCTTAAAAATAATTTTATTATTTTTAAATAAATTAAAAGAAAACCTTGGCCCTTTTGATCTAGCATGCATTTTATCAATAACCATATGCTTTAATTTTTGATAATAAATTGGACCAAAATATATATAAGCAGACATTTGTTGTCCAGTAATTCCTGATGTGAGCATATCTTTTCCAAGAAAATTATACCCAAATTTTGCAAGGTTTTGGCTTACTGATTTTACCTAAATTTTTTTTTTTTTTTAAATTTATTTTCTATTATTTATTACATCATCTCCACCAAAAGCTGTTCCATAATGTAACCGCCATTGTCTTGGTTCTCCCATTAGAGCATTCTTTCCACTTAAAAGTTCCATTAATTTTCCAACAGTCATACGGCTTGGATATCTTTAAAATTCTCTTTATAAAAATAAATGGATACATATAAGGAAATATCTCCTAGGCCCTTTTACCTTTTAAAAATAAAAATTAATACCCGTGTGGATTCATAATTAAATCTGGAACTGTTCCATTATGGTCAAAAGGCATATCCTGTTGCGGTGAAATAAGTCCACATACTCCTTTCTGTCCATGTCTACTACTAAATTTGTCGCCTAATTCTGGTCTTCTAAAGAATTTTAAAATTAAATATTAAATTAATTTAAAGAACAAAAACCTGCACTGTGCAATTAATACTTTAACTAAATATTGTTCTTCTTCATTACAAGTTAAAAGAACTCTTTCAATTACTGCATTCATACTTCCACGATAAGGAATTGAAACATCTTTAGTCTCAAAATTATGGTTAAAACCTGTTGACCCTGCAGTAGGTATTGTATCGCCTTGAACTACAGGCATACATTTATTTATTAAAACCTTGTAATTAATTTATTTTTAACAAAAAATTAATTAATTTAAATAACTTGTTTTGGTATAATTTTAGCTCCTGTAAAAACAATTCCTTCACTGTCGAGAACTGAATGTTTTAGAATTGGTTTTCTGGTCACAGCATCTAATGTAGGTCCCATAAATTTGTCCTAAAATGTTTTTTTTTAAATTAAAAGACATTTTATTCCAAAAAATATAAAACAAACATAAGTCTGATTTGGGTATTTTCTTGCAGTTCCTTTTGCAAAACGATAAACCATACAACGTCCAAAACCTCTATCAAGTGATGCTTTATTTAATACTAAAGCATCTTCAATATCATAACCACTAAAAGACATAACCGCAACAATTGCATTTTGACCAGCAGGTAATTTTTCAAAATTAGATAATTCAATCGTTTTTGTTTTAACAAGAGGTTTATGAGGGTAAACTAATAAATACATTAACTAAAAAATAATAATTTTAAATAAAAATAAATAAAAATAAAACTGTGTCTATTCTCCTTTGTTGATTATATCCACAACTTCCCATTGCTTGTTTTCCCATAGCGCATTGGTAAGTATTTCTTGGACTTTGATTATGATGTGGATAGGGAATAAGACCAGCTACAACACCTAATAAAGTAAATGGTTCAACCTAAAAATTTAATTTATAAAAAAAATTAAAAAATAAACAAACTTCAAGGTGTGTAGTCTGTTGAGTTATTTGATTCTCATAAATTGAAATTCTTGCATTATTAATTTCATTTACGTCTAAAAATTCTAAAACTCCTTCAGAAATTAAATTATCAAAAGTTTTTGTTCCATTCTTGACTTCCTTTAAAAATTTAAAAATTCATTTATTAATTCAAAAAACAAACCTCAATTTGTGATTGTTTAAGTAAAGGAATACCATTTTCAACAATTATATAAGGTCTACAAAGCCTTCCTCCATCTGATGCTAAATATATTGTATTAGCATTTTTACTAACAGAAACAAAAGGATTTAATAATCCTCTTCTTCTCATCATTCTAATTGTTGTTAAAATATTTTCAATATCATCAGTTATACCAACAACTGAACCATTTAAAAATACTAAACTATAAGCACTTTAAAAGAAAAAATTAAATTTTTATGTATTTAATTTAAATATTTACGGGTTATGTATTACACTAAATTTTAATGAACGTAAATCTTGAATTCCACAATTAAATAATAAACGAAGGATTGGCTAAAAATAAAAAAAAAAATTTAATTAATTAAAGATGAGTATTTAATTTTATAAAATAAGAAAAACACTTAACTAATTATTAATTAATTGTTTTAATGCTAAAAACTATTTTCTTGGGATTAAGAAAATTTTTTTAAATTTAAAAAATTTAACCATTTCATCACTGTCAGTAGTTATATGACTTATTAAAGCCAAATTCTTTACTAAACCACAAGATTCTCCTTCGGGTGTATCTAAATAAGATTTATTAAAATTAAATAAAAATAAAAAAACCTGCTGGACATATTATACCCTAAAAAATAAAATTTTAAAAATAATTCCAAAAAATTAAAATTTAACCCATTGAGATGATTGAAGAGAACGAGGACCAGAAACTTTACGCGTTTTTTCAAATGTTGAATTAATTCTAGTCATCATTCCTAACACGCTTATGTAAGAAAGACGACTCAGAACTTGAGTAACTCCTTGTCGTTCCATTCTGAAAATAATTTTAAAAAAATTATTTGAAAAAAAATACCCAAATCGTCGAATAGTCCAATTACCCGTTGCTAAAGCATTTATTAAACCATTTGTAATTAAATCCTTTAAATATTAATTTTAAATAAACTTTAATTGTTTAAATAAAAACCTGTCTCATATGTCGAATAATATCAAGAGGTGCAGCCAAATTTTTACCCAAATGACTGTCTGTTATTCTTTTTAATTCTCCATTAAATCTAAAAAAAATTAATTAATTTAAAACAAAATAAAAAAACCTTTTAAATAAATCTTCGAATAATAACGCTAAAAGAGACCCAGCTAATTCAATTCTTTTGTTACCATAAAAATCACGATCATCTGCCTCACAAATACCCTTTTCTGCTTGTATTAACCTATAAATTTTATTTTAAACATTTTTAACTTTAATTTTCATTTAAAAATTAAAAAACCTTCTAATCATTAATCCAATATAAATTGCCTTCATTTTCATGTTCCCCTCAGGTGAAAGAATGTGACAAATCATTGAATTACTTAAAAAATCCAAAACGTCATGTTCTTGTGATACACGAGCAACAGCTGTTGATCCAAAAGTTTTTCTTCTTATTTTAGGAATTAAATATTTTATAGCATCGGCACGAGAGATTATATTAAGAAGTGTACATTCATCAATTGTTGGACCCATTGCGGCAACGTATTCTTCTTCAATTCCAACAGTTGAAGTAATTAAATGATCAGATTCATACCCCATTGCCTAAAATAAGTTAAAAAAAAGTCTGGACATGAGTTTAGGCATTATCTAAATATTTTGACCATATTATGGAAAACAAAAACAAAAAATGTTTAAAAAATGGATTAAACTGGACAATAATTGTAAGTAAGGAAATAGTTCATTCCTTCAAAAAATTAAGTACCGAATAAAAAACACATTGGACTTTAATTAATAAAAATAAAGGAAATTTTATTAATAATTACTAACATTCACCTAATTTGGTCTTTAATTTTAAATATTAAAAATTAATTAAAATAAAACCTTAAAAATTATAACAACAGGGATATCATCTGATAACTGATTATGTTTTAAATAATAACGTCCTTTCTTTCCAATTATATAAGTTTTACTTTTTCGATCTTGACTAGTACTTAACACTTCACATAAAAGTTCTTTTTTTGAATTTCTGTTAATCATTATTCGATTTCTTGAAATTTGTTCATGCATTAAAACTTAAATTGAAAGAGAAAAAAAAATACTTTTAAAGTTTAAATAATTTAATATCTTACCAACTTTCTCTGAACCTCGTACAACAAAATAACCGCCTGGATCATAAGGACATTCACTTGCATGAGCCATTTCTTCTTCTGTAGTAAGACGAGAAAGTATACAACGAGAAGAACGTAACATTATAGGCATTCTTCCAATAATAATATTTTTACTTACAACTCTTTGATTTCCTCTTGTATATTCAACATTTACATATATTGGTGCAGAATATGTCATATCACGAAGTCTACATTCATGTGGAGTTATTTTTTCATTAATAATGTTAAAACCTTCTTCACTTGATGGCATTCCAACATTTATGTCATTATACCTTAAATTAATTTTAAATTAATAATAGAAGGTAAAAAGAAAATTCCTGAAAGAATTTTTAATCTTGCCAACTCCTTATAAAAATAAAATAATTAATGAATTCAGGTCTAATTACAAACGCATCAAAAATTCCTTGACCGACCCACAACAAACTAATTTACTAAAAATATCTATTCCGTGGAAAATAAGTCTTAAATTTAAAAAAATACTTAAGATAAAAGACTGGATTTGCATCACTTGTAATTTTATTGTTCGCTTTGACAATATTCTTAATCTCAACATCAACAAAATAATTAAAACTTGCAATGTGCTAAAATTATAAATAAAATCAAATAAATAAAAAAAAACCTGATTGAAAAGACCTTTTGTTTTTAAAAAAGAAGGAATTAATGCAGCCTTATCTGTTAATATTTGATTTACTTGTTCAGATGACATTTCTTCTATAAATTTAGATTTTATAAAAAAAGCTTGTATTCTCCTTAAGATAATGACAAATTTGCTAAATATTTGACAACCATTAAAAGAGGACAAATGCAAAGTTAAGATTTAATTATATAATCACTTACTTTTTCACAAATCTTTGTTTTGATAATGACAAGTTGGCTAAAGCCCATTCTGTCGCGGATAACCACTTGGTCAAAGCCACTTGGTCAAAACAATAATTTAATTTAAATTTTCTCAAATCCTTGTATTGATTTAATGCGCACATCGAGCTGCGTCAATCATTAAAAATAATTCTAAAATTACACATGCGTGTCCCCTATCTTCCTTATTTATTTAATCTTTTTTTCTAGTTAAGTCTTACGTAATTTCCGCTTTTAGCAAATTATTAAACATTCAAAATTGCACGTTTCAAGACATCACTTCAAATAGCACTTTTAGCAGGCATAGCTGCGTCATTTGCTGTCTGGAAAATTTCTGAAGCAAGGAATTATTTTGAATCTCGTTCTTCTGAATTTAAACACCTCTACACTTTAGAATATTTTAACTTAAAAGAAAAGAAAGGGGAAAATGGTAATGCCATCAAAGCAACGTGATGATATGTTTGTTTAAAATTTAGACAAGTCTTAATAAGTTTTTTTATTTTAGGAATCAAGCTATTGTCGATTATTTAGAATCTCATGGTTATAATCAGACAGCATCTGTATTCAGACAGGAAGCTAATGTTGTAAGTTTATTGTAATTAATACGAGTTTTTCTGCCGTCATCTTTTTTTTTCTCTATAATTTTATATACAACGGCATTAGAAAAGTCATCTAGACAAATAATATACTTTTTAAATAATTAAGGATGAAAATGCTGATCCAGCACTTAAAGCACAATCGGCTGGATTGCTTGAAAAGAAATGGACACTTACTAGCCGTCTTCAACAAAAAATTATAAATTTAGAGGAAAAACTAAAGCAAGTAGAGAAGGAAGCTGCTTTTGGAGGCAGTGTTGTTTCTAGGTTATTTTTCAAAATATTAATTATTTTCTTTTATTTAAGAGATACAAGAAGAATTCATGAAGATTGGATACCTCGACCCCCTGAACGTTATCATCTCACTGGGCATAGAATGGCAGTTACTAAAGTGGTTTTTCATCCACTTTTTAATCTTATTGCTTCTTCTAGTGAAGATTGTTCAATAAAGGTTTGTTAATCTTTTTCGAGATATTGATTTTTCAGTCATTTTGAACATTTACTTACAAGGGACACTCAACTACTGTAACACCCTCCCAGGGATGGGATATATTTTTTTATATACATCTAGGCCTGTAGTATGCGTATGCAAAATACTAGTTGCCCATGGAATGTAAAATTTTTCGTGACAGCCGTTCAAAGTTGGAAGGGTTGTCCAAAGCAAAAATTGGGTTGCTTTGGTACATGGGATCGTCCCCAATGCTGAATCATATATCATTCGATTCATCTTTCTGTGCCGAGTTTAAATATATAAGGAGTTCTTATGGTGTCAAAAACTCGATGAGTTACAGACATTTAAATGTCGGAAAACATGGGAAGCTGGTATAACACATTTTTCTGTCAAAAAATTCGAAAATACAACTTATAGCTCATTCGAAAGAGCTATTCGAACTGAGTCGAATGAGACCAAAATCATTAGGATTGGATAATTTTTGAAAAAGTTATAACTTAAAAAGCAAACCTAATGCAGGGACTTACAGTAGCATCCCCTTCCTTGGTTCACCAGCAATGTTTCAATTAGTCATAACTTTTTGCGTTTTCATTTGATCTTAATAATTTTACGCTCTTTCGACTCAGCTCAGAAAACTCTTTCGAATGATATATATTTCATTCAAATATAATTTTTGGGTAGCTATTAGCATTTTTCCAAATTTTTGCACATACTACTCACTTTGAACGGCTGTCACGAAAAATTTTACTTTCCATGGGCAGCTAGTATTTTGCATACGCATACTACAGGCCTAGATGTATATAAAAAAATATATCCCATCCCTGGAAGGGTGTTACAGTAAAATGATGTTCCCTTGTTAGACCTTTTTCCCACAATTTCACATTTTATTATATTTTTTAATTTATCTGATTCATTTTATGTTAATGGCAAAACTTAATAAATGTTAAATTTTTAAGATCTGGGACTTTGAAAGTGGAGAATTTGAGCGAACACTAAAAGGGCACACAGACTCTGTCCAGGATGTTGTTTTTAATTCTTCTGGAAAATTACTTGGTATTTTGTTTAAATTAATTTTGAAATTGTTTTTTTATTTAGCTTCTTGTTCTGTTGACTTAACTATTAAAATTTGGGATTTTGTCAATACTTATGAATGTTTAAAAACTCTGAAAGGGTATTAATTTGTACTTTTTCTAACTTTTAATTTTAGTCATGAACACAATATTTCTTCAATTTCTTTTCTTCCAAATCGAGATTTTATTCTTTCTGGATCACGTGATAAATTAATCAAATTATGGGACGTTACAAATGGTTATTGTGTCCAAAACTTTTCAAAACATACAGAATGGGTACGCGTTGTTCTAGTTAATGAAGAAGGAACTTTTTTTGCTTCTTGTAGCAATGATAAGGTTTTTTAATTTTTAAAATTTTTAAACATTTTTTAGTCAATTATTGTTTGGTGTTTGGCAACAAAAACTCCAAAAGCAACCTTAATTGGACATGAACATGTTGTTGAAGCACTTCATTGGGTACCAGAGAAGCATTCAGCACAAATATTATCTTCAGAAAATTCAACTAATAAAGGTTTTATTTAATTTTGTATTTGAATATTTTAAATTAAAATAAGGCAAATAATTCTCATTTTATTTTTTTAAATAGCTGGAGTGAACGTAAAACTTGAAAATTCTGCTCTTTTACTCATTTCTGCCTCTCGCGATCGTTCAATTAAATTTTGGGATGTTTTTGCCGGAACATGTATATTTTCATTAATTGGGCATGATAATTGGGTTAGCGGAATTAAACTACATCCAAATGGAAAATATCTAGTTTCGGTCAGTGATGACAAAACTTTACGTGTTTGGTCAATAGAACATCGACGTTGTGTTAAAACTCTACAACAAGCACATGAACAATTTATTACTTCAGTTGGTTAGTTTTTTTGAAAAGAAATGTTGATATTTATTTAATAATTATTTATATTTATTAGAAAAATATATTTTTTCTATGAATATAATCGAAAATATAAATTAAAAGAAATTTAATTAATCCTTTCTAGTAGATAAAAAAACATTCCAAACGTTTTTGTTTAAAAAAATGTGTAAAAACTTTATTTGAATTAAAGTTTTAAAATTATTTTTTATTTAACCTTCTAAATATTTGCAAAAATAAAAAGTAAATAATTATCCAACAAAGTAAATTTATTTTTATTTTTTGTAGATTTTCATCATAAACTGCCTTTTGTGGTTTGATTTATTATTATTTTTTTCTTAATAATTTTTTTAAGGTAACTTCTAGTGTTGACACAACAATCAAAGTTTGGGAATGTCGTTAAAGATTTATTTTTATTATGCTTTTATTTCAACAATATTTTTAAAAATGAAAAATTGGTGCTTTGCTTGCAAAAGTTTTTTTTTCTTTAGTCTTCCTTTAGGCTTTTAATTTCTTCAAAAATTTCTTTGAGTTTGTATTTGAAAATTAAAAGAAAAAATTTTTTTAACTGGAAAACTTTTTTGATCCTTTTTTTCTAATACAACTCTAATCTTAATTACAAAGAAAAAATATTTTGATTTTATTTTTAATAATTGTCCCCTTTTATTTCTTTCTTTTTTTTAAGGATTTTATTGCTTTCTAAGAATTGAAATTTTCTTTAAGAAAATTTTTAAATTTAAAATTAATAAAATTAAAAAAGTTTCTTTTCCATTCCTTATTACATATTTTCTGTTATAATTTAGTCTTGACAAAACTTCCAAAAATTATTTAAATCTCTTCTCTTTTACGTAAAAAATGCAAACAAATTTTTCTAAATAAATTTTGTTTTCTTTTTTAAAATTTAAAAAAATTAATTGAATTTATTTGTTAAATTATTTAAAAGAATTCAAAATTTATTTTAATTCTCTAATAAAGCTTATTATATTTTTTAATTTTTTTTTATTAATTTGTTTTTTAAAACTAAAAATATATTTCTAATATTTTTTTAAATTAATTAAATTAATTTTTAGTTTTTTAAAAATGTTGATTCAAAAATCTCGTCGATCACCAGTAATTATTAGAGATAATAAACAAATTAAACCAAATCCACGCCCTTGGGAATTGAAAATTTCTAGGGAGCTTTTATTTGGTAAAGTGAAGATATTGAGTCGAATAGGCATTGAAAAGATTCCTTGTTTGTCTGTTAGAGTACCTCTTTACACGTAAATTTTACTTTTTAATTAATTAAGTTTTAAATTTTTAGATTTTTTGAAGTTACCCGAATATTTTATCGTGTATTTGAAAATCATTGGGCTTTAGATCCTGAAGGAAAATGTAAATTGGGAGATGTTGTAGTAATTCGTAAACTTCCTGAAGAAAAAATGATTGCATCAACAGTTCCTTATTTGGTTGAAAAAGTTGTTTTTGAACATGGAGTTAGAGTTGATCCGATTAGCAAGGTTTTTTTTAATATTTATTTTGAGGAATTTTAATAGACAAAATTTAAATTTATTTTCTTTAAAAATAATAATTTGCGTTAATTCTGTTTAAAAGTTTCCTTTTAATATATTAATTACTTACAACTGAATTGTGTTATAATCCTCACTTTAATATTTAATTAACAAATAAATCACTTAAAAAGACGAGGGTTTTGCATTTTCCTCTCTTAACATTATTTTTATTAATTTTTTTTTAATTTATAAAATTTATTTAGAAACGTAACTTTGAAGGAATCTATGCTGATGAAATGAATTTTCGAAAACAACTTGTAGAGGAAATATATAATGAACCTTTAGATGAGGTTATTTTTTTTTTGATTCATTTTAAATTATTTTTTTTAAAAAGAAATCATTTACTTATGACAAAAAAAGAAGTTTAATTAAACAAAGAATTAGACAAAAATTAAATTTATTGAAGACTGAAGAAGAAAATTGAAATTTTTTTTTGTTTATTTGTTGATTTAATGAGGAATTTTTTAAAAAAATTTCATTTTTTTAAGAATTTTGTGTAGTAAATTTCTCTCAAATTGCAAGTCTTTTTGAATATTTTATTTAAATAAATTTATTTTTTTTTAAATTTAATTATGCTTTATAAAGGCTTTTTTGTTAAAATATATTTTTATTATTTAATTCAGTTTAATCTTATATTTAAAAGATGGATGTTGAAAGTGAAGAAGAAGTATTTCGTCCTCGTTTAGTTGACACTGCTAAATATGTAAAGGCTAGGCTTGATCAAATAGCTGAATTATTAGAGGTTTCTTTTTAATTTTTATTAGGTAAATATTTTTCTTTGAAATTTTCTTTTAAAATCCTTATTTTGAGAATTTTTTAATTTTATTTCCCAAGGTAGTAAATAGCAATACAGTTGGAGATGAAATCACATCAGCTCCAAGAACTTTATTTCAACGTTTACCAAGGCATATGAGAAGGAGAGCAATGTCACACAATATCAAACGTTTACCTAGGCTTATTAGACCTCTTGCTATTAATTTATCCAATAAAAAGAAGAAAAAGATGCCTAGTAGAATATGGAGAAGACGAGCTTCAAGGCTTATAAGGGTTTATATTTTTTAAATAAATTATTTTAAATGGGTTATCTTTTTTCTGAGTTTTTATTTTTCAAAATTAATTTTGTATTTTTTAGCGTAGTATGGTAGAAAATTCAAAGCCTCGTTGGTTATCCACTCATATTTGGCATGCTAAACGATTTCACATGCAGTAAACATTTTATTATTTTTAACGACTATTTATACAATTTAGACCTCTTTGGGGATTTAAATTGGCTATTAAAAGCTGTCAAAAGTCGTTTAGACCAAATTATCGTTCTTCGATTTCCTCTGCTGTGTAAGTTTTTTAATAAATTTTTAAGGACTTAAAAAAAACTCTAACAAAAGCCGGTGGTGTCTAGTAGTTAAGAAAATATTTATAATTCAAAATTGATTAAAAGAAAAGGGAGAATAGTACAAAGCTTAAAACAAGCAAAAATCCTAACCTCAAGATCCTAAAAGAAAAAAATTAAAGCAAACACAACAATAATTATTTATTTACAATACAAAAACACCTTTACATAATCAAACAAGAAAATAGGGACAATAAGAATCACACAAGAACAATTATTAGGGGGAAATTAATTAAATACAATTATGAGGGGAAGAAATATATTTATATTTATCCTATTGCCGTCATCACATCTTCCACTGCCGCTTACATGTTGTACTCGATTGGCAGGTTCTTACGGCGCACCATCCCGTCTCCTTGGAACCACTCGCGGCGGAATTGCTTGGCTGCTCCCTCCGGGGTGTTGGTCCATTCGACAGTGACACGATCGTTGTTGGTCGCTTCCGCAGCCGGATCGAAGGCGTCACAAGAGATGGCGATGTTGATGGCCTCCTTCGGGTCGAGAACACCATTGGGCGGGTCCATGTTCAGACGGCGAGGGTTGGTCGTCTTGAAGGCGAATCCGATACGATGACCACCAGAGTTGATGATCTGTAAATTAAAAAAAGGATTAGAGTGTTTTAAATAAATTAATTAAAAATAAAAATTCACCTTCATATAGTAGGTGTGCTTGTCATCGAACGGAGCGTTGAAGATCACCTTCACGGCTGGAAGGGTCGTGATGTCGCCAGGTGGAACAGACGCCATGTTGTTTGTTGTTGTAGACGTTGGAATTGTAGTTGAAGCTGGTTGTTGAGGACTGGTAGGAATTGAACAGGTTTTTATAGTTATTTTCTGTCCTAAAAAACTTTTTGATATAAAAACCTGTTCAAACGCTACCAGTCCCAACAACCTGCTTCAACTACAATTCCAACGTCTACAAAACAAACAACTCTCAAATGGCGTCTGTTCCACCTGGCGACATCACGACCCTTCCAGCCGTGAAGGTGATCTTCAACGCTCCGTTCGATGACAAGCACACCTACTATATGAAGGTGAATTTTTAATTTTATTTAATATTAATACATTTCTAATCCCTTTTTTAATTTACAGATCATCAACTCTGGTGGTCATCGTATCGGATTCGCCTTCAAGACGACCAACCCTCGCCGTCTGAACATGGACCCGCCCAATGGTGTTCTCGACCCGAAGGAGGCCATCAACATCGCCATCTCTTGTGACGCCTTCGATCCGGCTGCGGAAGCGACCAACAACGATCGTGTCACTGTCGAATGGACCAACACCCCGGAGGGAGCAGCCAAGCAATTCCGCCGCGAGTGGTTCCAAGGAGACGGGATGGTGCGCCGTAAGAACCTGCCAATCGAGTACAACATGTAAGCGGCAGTGGAAGATGTGATGACGGCAATAGGATACATATAAATATATTTCTTCCCCTCATAATTGTATTTAATTAATTTCCCTCTAATAATTGTTCTTGTGTGATTCTTATTGTCCCTATTTTCTTGTTTGATTATGTAAAGGTGTTTTTGTATTGTAAATAAATAATTATTTTGTGTTTGCTTTAATTTTTTTTCTTTTAGGGTTTTGAGGTTAGAATTTTTGCTTGTTTTAAGCTTTGTAATATTTTCCCTTTTCTTCTAATCAATTTTGAATTATAAATATTTCCTTCTACTTAATTATTCTATTTAAAGTATAACAGATAGAAGCTATTTATCATTTATTCAATTAACTCTACTTAATAATGAAAATCTTGTACTTATTTCAAATTTATTGTCTAAATTTTGTCGAAAGGTTTATTTGCTTACCTTTTTTTTTAATTAAATTTAATTTTTAGAAGTCTTCTTTTACTTTTTCTAATACTTTAGCGTTTTCTGGTAATTTGGAATTGCCTACATTTCTTTTTAAACCGAGTGAGAATTTTGATGAATTTATTGGTCCCTGTCGATTTTCCTGGTCTTTACCTAAGTTAGTTTTATAAAATTATTTTTTAAAAATTTATAATTTTTGTAAAATTCTAATTAATTTGAATTAATTAAATTTGTTTAAAAAATAAATTTTATTTTCTGTATTTATTTATTTAACTAATTTTTTTTTAATTTTTAAAGTAAATTAAATATTTGGCTTCATCCTTCAATAGAAAATGATTTTTTAAATGAAGTTTACCAACTCGATGAAATTAATATTATTTCTCCATCAAAATTTAATACAAAAAAAGATTCTCCAATAGAGGTTTTTTTTCTTTAAATTATTTAATTTTTTTTAACCTTTTAAGTTATCCGTTTTACGCAATAAAATAAGTCGTTTTCAATTAATTGGACCTAAAGCTTTAATTTATTTAAATAATGTTTTTAAATTAGTTTTGGATGAAGAATTGGATAGTTTGGAATGTTCAGATTATAAGTTAGTTTTTTTGTAAGCATTAAATTTTATTAAGAAAATTAAATTTTTAACAAATAAATTCAAAATTTAATTTTATATAACCTCTCTAACAAATCTTGCATCGATAGGAATTTTATTAAAAATCTTGTAAAGTTCCCTGTTAAGTTATTAATTTGGGAAAGAGTAAAAAATGGACCAAATTATTTTTAATTAAATATTTATTATAAATTAAATTTTTATTATTTTTAATTTAATTTAATTTTTTTTTAATTAATTAAATTTAAAATTTTTAAGGCAAATTCATCAATGGTGGAATTTATATTCAAATAATCTTTTCTCTTCTAATTTTTCTTCTCTTCAATCTGGTCTACAAATTTCTTTACTTGTTGAAGATCCTCGCCTTTTTCGTGGACAAAAATATTTTTTAAATAAATTTATTGAACAATTTAATTTAAATATTCCTTCTTTACCTAATTTTAATAATAAAAATAAATTAAAAATTAATTTATTTGATTGGAATATTTTTGAAAATGAAATGCTTCCAAAAAGGTTATCAAATGCAGAATTTCAAAAAATGTGTTCTGGAAAATTGGTTATTCCTAGTAGAACAGATTTTAAGGTTTTTTTTTAAATTTAAATATTTTTTTTTCATTATTTAAAAATTTTTTAAATTAATTTTGGGCCTTAATTTACTCAAAAAAATATTTTGTTATTTATTTATTTTTTTTACAAAAAATTGTCCAAAAAATTCGAAATTAAAATTAAGAATAAAATAATTTAAATAAATAAAATTATTATTATATTTTTATAACTTTAATTTATTAAATTTAATTTTATTAAGTATTTTAATTTAAATAAATATTATTTTTAATATAATTATTAAAATTTATAATAAAATTAATTTTAATAAATTAGAATTATAAAAATATAATAATAATTTTATTTATTTAAATTATTTTTCTTCTAAATTTTAATTAATATAAAAATTAAATAATAATAAATTAATTAATTTTTTCTTTTCTTTTTTATTATTCAGGTTCCAATAATTATTATTCTTCATTTACCCCAAGGATGTAAAAATTCCCTTGGAGGTTTTAGAATTGATTTTCTCTGCCCTTCATCTGTTAGTTATGATTTTTGGTTAGCTTTTCAATTTACAAAATGTAAAGCTATAGGCCTACAAAATTGGGAACATTTTAATTTTGAAAATGGAATATTTAATTTTCCAAAAGATTTTATTGACTCTTTTGCTGCTAAAAAACAATTAAAAGAAGAATTTGAATTAATTAAGGTTTTCTTTTAATTTATTTAATTTTTTTTTAAAAGAAAAAATCTAAAAATTCTCATAAAAATAAATTAAATTTTATTTGTTTAAATAATTGTTTAAATTCAATTAATTTATTGGATGATAACAACAACAAATTATTTGTTTTAAGAGAAAAGTTTTTACTTAAAAAACTTGATGATTGGATTAAAAATGGAAAAAAATGGATTGAACAGGGTTTTTTTTAATTAATTAAATTTAATTTTTTTAATTGACATTTTGTCCTAATAAAAAAATTTTTTTTAGAATTTTTAATTAATTCTTCTTCAAATTGTTTAATTCCAATTTTACTTAAAATGATTTCTAAAGGTATTCCAAAACGTTTTTCACTTATTTATCCAAATAATTTAAATTTTGTGGAAGCTAAAAAATTAAAAATTGATGAAAAGAATATTGAAGAAAAAGAACAGGTTTTTCTTTTATAAATTAATTTTTAAATTTAAAAAAAGAGAAATTTAATTTTTAATATTCTCCCACGGTGTTGGAAAAAAAAATTTAAACAAAATTTTTTTTGTTCGGGGAATTTTTGGTTTATTTTTTTAAATTGGAGAATTAGACATTCCCAACATTATTTTTTTTAACTTAAATATTTTTCTCTTTTTATTTAATTAAAATCTTCCTTTTATTTAATAAATTAAAAAAAAAATTTTTTTTTAGAATAATAAACAAGAAATTAATGATTTTATACCTCTTTTGGAAGAAACATTTTCTACTGGAATTTTAACTAATGAAATTGAAAATAAACCTTTTGATAAACAAATTTGTCTAAAAAAATTATTTCCTACAATTTTAAATAAAAAAGAATTAAAAACTTTAAGAAATAGAAGAAAAAAAGAAAAGAAAAAATTGAAGAAGAAAAATAAATTGGAAGAAAAAAATGAAGAAGAAGAAGAAAAAATTTTAGTTGATAAAAGGTTTAATTAATTAAATTAATTTTTTAATTTAATTGTTGGGTGTTTTAATAAAAATTATTAATCAATCCAGAAGATCGAATTCCCTAGAGAGCAAAGTTTTCTTTTAATTTTTGTTTTCTTTTTAATAATTACTATTTTTGGTATTTTAGTTTTTGATCTTCTGGGTAGTACCCGAAAATTTTAAGTAAGAATGAAGTAATGTTTCCAAGTATTTCCTGACATTTTCCGGTAATTCCCAATTTTCTCCTTTATTTTTTTAATCAAAGGAAATTGATTAAAATATTCTTTAATAATTAAATTTTAATTTTCAGAGAATCAATAGGTTTAATTGTTAATGGAAGTTATTCATTTATTGAAGCTAAAGGACTTGCTCTAGGCCAGTTTTTCTTTTTAAAAAAAAATGTTTATTATTTTCAGGTTATGTTTTATTACCTTCTTTAAAATTAATTAACCCAGACAGAATTGTTTATGTCCAAAATTATGCAGAAAATGGTCCCCTTTATAAAGCAAAAATTGAAATTAATTTGTCAACTGCTGAGATTTAATTTTCTTAAAGAGAAATTTAAACCGTTCTCTTTACACTATTAAATTTTTAAAACAAAAATTTTTTAACAATTTTTTTTACCTTTATTTGATACAAGAGAAAAATTAGGTCAATCAAAATAAATATATTTTGTTGTTTTTTAGAACATTTTTAGAGAGAGAAAAGGATAGAAGAAAAGGGTAATAATTCAAGTTTTTTTTTCTTAATTTTTTAAAAAATTTTTAGAAAGAATTTTCTTATTTAGAGACTTCAAATAATCTAAAAAAAATTTAAAAAGATTAATTTAAAAAAAAACTTTGAAAATCCTTTTTTAAAAGAAGAATAATTGTCACATCAATTTTTTCCCATCACCTTTTTTTAACAACCAATATTTCTATATAATACTTTTTCTAGCCTCGATTCTTAAGTTGGTTACTGAGCCAGTCAAGCCCTTCGTAGAGACCGTCACCTGAAGTTGCACACGTTGCTTGGATATACCAATTGCGGTTGCGAAGCTAAAAAAGGGGAGAGAAAAAATTAATTTTTAAAGGAAATAATATTAATCCCAGGAAATTTTATTAAAAAATATTTACAGTGTGAAGCCCCAATTTGTCGGTCACTTCGGCAGCATTCATAGCATTCGGAAGATCCTTTAAATTTTTAGAAAATAAAAAACATTAAAAATTACCTGTTTGTTAGCAAAAACAAGCAGAACAGCATCGCGAAGTTCATCTTCAGCCAACATTCTCATCAACTCTTCGCGTGCCTCACCAGCTCTTTCACGGTCATTGCTGTCAACGACGAATATCAAACCTTGAGTGAATTAATTTTTAAACGAAAAAAAAAGAAAAGAACCTTGCGTGTTTTGGAAGTAGTGCCTCCAAAGTGGACGAATTTTGTCTTGACCACCAACGTCCCAAACAGTAAATGACTAAACAAATATTAAGTAAAAAGATATATCAGGGCTTTAGCCTGATTTGTTAAACTTACAATGTTCCTGTATTCGACAGTTTCAACGTTGAATCCTAAAATTATTTAATTTTAATAATATTTTGAAGCAAAAATATTATGGACCAAATGAGTCAGGGTGAGGTATTGAGTCCATAGACATAACCAGGTACTTTCCTTTGTTTCTAATAGGCATATGATACCCGTTTTTCCATGTCAAAATATAACATAGAATCAGGCCAAGGATTTTTAAAAACATTTCTCTAATACCTACATACCTTTCTCTACACTTAACCAACATCAAAGTTTATTATTAAAAATATTAACCTATAGTCGGAATTGTAGTAACAATTTCGCCAAGTTTAAGCTTGTAGAGAATTGTCGTTTTACCAGCAGCGTCAAGTCCAACCATCAGAATTCGCATTTCCTTTAAAGTTTAAAGTATAAAATCTTTGAATAATAAACCAAACCTTTTTGCCAAATAAACCTTTAAACAGACTAGCAAAGACATTACCCATTATTTATTGAATATAGTAGGTCAACAAGAAATAAAACAATCTCTTTAGAGACAGAAAAAGCTGCTGAAAATAAGAAAATAAAAAGATAGGGGAAAAACAACACAAAGTTTTAGTTCAATTTAAAAGAACAAGCATTAATAAATTAAAATTGAATGTAAATTTATTAACAAACAAAAAAAAACATGAGTTTTTTTATTGGGCAAAAACCAAAAATGAGCCAACAAAACAATGAGAAAAAGTGTAAAACGCAACAAACACTTACACGTCCATTAAGTTCATTTAACCAAACTACGAAATTAATTTCGTTTAACCAAAAAATAAAAAAGAAAGACGATGTAAAAAAAATCTCTAAACAAATTTAGCATGAAAGGATATAAAGTTAAATTAATTTTTTGTTTAAATCAAAAAATAATAAATTTAAAATTGCTTATTAGGATTAAAGCATTATTCATCTTCTTAATTAAGTCAGATGAGGAAATAAATGGAGTTTTCGAAAAGTTGACAAAATGAAATTTGTTAGAGAAATGAATAATTTAATAGTATGGGTAGACAAAAAATAAAATTATGAGAGATTTTTCCTTATATTTCAGTCCTTGAGTTTTTTTTTACATATTTTTTTATTTGAGATGAAGAGAAGCGTTCATTTTTCTGAAGAATCAAAGGATCAAGATTCATCACAACAACGTGAAAAAAGAAAGAAATTTGATGATGAAGATGATAATGATAACAATGATGATGAATTTGAATTACCTGGAACTTCCAAAGCTGACAAAAAGCATACATTAGATTCAGATGAGGAGGATAATGCTGATGATTACGAAAGATTGGATATGGAAAAGGTTAAATTTATTTTTAGTTAGTAATGGTTCAGAAAATAATTCGAAATTTAGGTTGAAGGTCAAGAGGATGCAACTCAGGAATATGAAGGTGAAATCAAAATTATGCCCTTTAATATGAACGATGATTTGGAAGAAGGGCATTTTGATGCTTTTGGCACTTTTATTTATAATAAAAAAGAAGAAATTATTAGAGATGCTTGGTTAGATAATATTGAATGGGATAAAGCAAAAGATGCTGCAGGAGCTAAATGGGGAAAGGTTTTCTATTTTAAAATAATTTAAACAACTAATTTATATATTTTCTTAAAAAGTTCACATTGCTATTTTATTCTAAACATTACCTAAGCTTCTACTTTTAAAATTAAATTCCTATTTTCAGTTAAACGACGATGACAAAACTGATGAAAAGGAGGAAGATATTGAACTCAAAACAATTTATTCGAAATTACTTGAACTACTTGAAGTTGATGATACAATTGATGCGACATTAAAAAAGCTTAACAGTCAAAAAGGTTTTCTATTATTTAAATTCTTTCTCGGGGATATTGTTTTTATAGATATTTTCTTTTTCTTCCTTTTTTGATTTCATTTTGTCTGGGAAGCAATTATGAAGTACTCATTGAAAAATTTTTTCTCATAAAAATCCTTCAAAAGAAAAATAATTTCAGGTCTCAGTGCTTCAGAAGAACGTAAAAAGCGTTGGGCAGCTAAAAAAGCAGGGAATAATGCTTTACCCATTCAAAATGATTTAATTCTAAATAAAATAGCAGAATTAACATCTCTTGCTGATTCATTAGTATCTCTTGGCCAAATGGAAGCTTATCAACTTGGCCCTGTAAGGATTAAGGAAATGCTTTGTGAAATGGAACCTAAAGTTGAAGATTTGGCAAAAGAAGCAGTTCTAGATATGTTTGCTGAATAATAAAAAAAGAAAAACTTGAGACAAATTATTTTTAATAATTTTATTATTTTACGTCTATTAATCTTCTCAAAAAAATATTTTTCATTTTGATTAAATATTTTATTTAAATGATTTAAAATTAATAATTATTTTATCTAATATTTCATTCATTTTTTAAATTTAATTAATTTTAATAGATTTAAAAAAAATTTAAAAGTGAAATATGGACTTTATTGAAGTACCAGAGAAGAGTGCGAATAGTTGGGAATTTTCCCCTCTAACGAAGCAATTATGCAATATTTCTGCTAAGATTTTTACTATCTATTTTCAATGGGGATTTGTTCCGACAATCATTTATTTGGGTCTATTTTTTTATTTGTTTAAATTTATTCTAATTTCTTTTTAGGATTTAAACGTGGTGCTGATCCTCTTCCAAATGGTGAAGTTCCTGTTTTGACTCTTTCAAGTCTTTTTTGGGGATAATTTGTTGCTTTCAACGATGAGAGTTTATTGATAAGATTTTAAAGAATTATATACTTTGTTTTGTCATCTTTTAAAGAATTAAAGTAGTTTTCGATTCTTATTATTTTGTTTGTTACATGTTAAAATTCATTGACTTATTTTTTCTATTTTATTTATATATTTGAATTGACTTTAATTCTTAATAAGCTTTGTGGTCGAGTGGTATGTGTTTTGAGTTTTCTTTTTCAACTGCATGGTTCAATTCCATGTCATTCTAAATTACGTTTCTTTACTATCTTAAGTCCCTTTATTCTTTATGACAACTTTGTTATTTGCTTTTTTCATAAATTTTTTTATTTTAGATTCATTTTTTAAAAATGTTGGAAGAATTACGCAAGAGAGGGAGTGAATTTTCAAGCATTTTCAGCCTTTATCATTTAATGAATATTTTACTTTCTGCTGCATTTCCGCTTACTAAATCAATTCCTAAAGTTTCTGAATTGCTTTTTGGAATGGAGCAGCGTAACCTTGACACAGTAAATAATTTTATTTTTAAAGTTATTTTTTATTATTAGAGGGAACGTGAAATTCTCATCTTTCTCGCAGTTGTTGTAATTTGGAAGTGTCGAAGAGCTTCTAGCTATTTACATACACTTTCAACAGCATATCTCTACTCTAAATTGGCAAATGCTTTGTTATTTTTTCGTGTTAAACCTCTTTTTGGTTTATTCTATTGTGCTATAGCTGTTGGGCTGTACGTTTTGGTAGATGAACCATTGCCACCTGATTCAGAAAAAGTTCGATTTTTTAGTGGAGAAGAACTCAGGGTTAGTTTTTAACCTTTTTTTAATATTTTAATTATAGAATACACTTCAAGAAGACAAATCAATAGTTTGGATAATTGAATTTTTTGCAACTTGGAGTCCCGAATGTCGTTATGTTAGGCCTGTATTTAATGCTTTGAGTGAAAAGTATATCGAAATAAATTATTTAAATTTTTATTTTTTCAGATTTACTCTTCCAAATTTAAGATTTGGTATGAAATTTAAAAAAATAAAATAAGGAGAATGTTGGGAATTTTTTAAAAATATTTAACTAAGAGAAATGTATTTTTAAAATTAATTTTATATTTTTAAGGAAAATTAGACGTTGGAAGATTTCCTAAAGAAGCTGAATATTTTCGAATAAATTGTAGTGCTACTAGTAGACAATTGCCAACATTTTCATATTTTAAAGGAGGTATACAAACAGAGAGACGTCCTTTAATTGGATCAAATGGAAATGCTGTTCCTTTTGTTTTTACTGAGGTTTTCTTTAAATTTTTTTAAAATTTTTATTTAAAGCAAAATATAATTTTGGCACTTGATTTGACTAATGTTTATGCAGAATGTAAAAAGAAGTTAAAGGAATAGATTTTTAAAGATTATATTTAAAAAATAAATCTCAAGCATAACAGTCAATATTTTGAAATTGCCTAGTTTAAATAATAAAAAAACTTTTTTTGTTCTTATACTCTTTTGAGCTTTCTTTAAAGCAAACCTTATTAGAAGAACATTAGAGTATGGGATGAAATGTTTTAATTTTTAAATGATTTGACGAAACTCTTAGTTACCAATTTGAAATACGTTTTAAAAATTTTCAATATAAAAATATTGATTTAAATCAGAAATTCTGATTTTACTTTATATTTATTTCCAAAACTTACTGTCTCTTTTATTAATCAGAATTAAATTCATATATAAGTAGTAGTTATATTATAAAATTCTTGGAAACACATTGATGGGTGTGGGTAATTTTTTTTTTTGTATTTTTTCTGATTTTCCCATCTTTCTTTTGTTTTCTAATCTCCTTCAGGGTAAGGTCCAGCTAATACTTTCTTGATAAATTCTAAAAAATAAATTATGGACATTAGAGTATGTCTACTTTGATTAATTTTTAATATTCAATTTCAGTTTAGTTCTATTTTAATCAATTAATTTTCAAACAAAAAAAAACTTACGATCATAATTAACCATTCCTTCACCATCTTCAACTCCTTGTAAAAGTTCCCCAACTTCTTCTGCATCAAGTCGTTCACCTAATGCTTGCAGAACATGCCTTAATTCAGCTGCCATAATTTTACCACTTTCATCTTTATCAAAAACTTTAAGTCCTTCCATAAAATCTGCATAACTACCTACTTCCTTTAAAGTAAATAAAAAATAATTTTTAAATTATAAAATTTCCTTTTTTTTAACCTTTTCTTTAGAAAGTTGATCATAAATAGGCATCCATTCTTCAAATGTAAAACGTTTTTCACCTTTCTTTTTATATTCTTTACCAGCAGCTTTCCAAACCATTGCATTTGTTGGTTTTAAACCACATGCACGAACAACTTCTCCTATTTGAATTCCATCAATTTTACCATCCAATTCTTAACAAAATATTAAATTATAAATTAAAATAGGGTAGTTAACACCACTTTTATGGGGTAATTATATTAAATTGGAAAAGTTTTCTTCAAAAGGTCATTTTACACAAAGAATCTAAAAATATATTTAATGAGTTTGATTATTCCTCAAGACAACTATAGATCAAAATATTCAGAAAAGATGTAGGGAATATATAGAAATGATTAAAGGGGGGAATAGAAGGAAAAATTTTACCTAGGAAATTGTGCAAGTAAATTATTGGTTAAATTAACCTTTTATTAAATACTTTAAGTAAAAATGCCCTCCTTAATTTCCTCTTATTAAAAGGGTTCTTATTTATTTTAAAATATTCAAAAACTTACCCTCATCATAAAGATTGAAAATTTCTTTAATTTCTTTAAAAAAATTAAATTAATTAAAAAATAAAAAATTGCCAAAAGTTTACCTGTTTGCGATGGCATTTTTAGAAAATAATTAGAAAATTAAAACTAAATATTAAAACTGGTTGTTTGGTTGATATTGAGATATTTACTAGAAGAAGAAGAAGAGTTTATACAAATAATAAAATGGTAGAAACAAAAAATAGGAGAAAGAAGAAGTTTTTTTTTAAAGCTTTAAATCAACAATTTCTCTTAAGTGGATATATATGTAGCAGTAAAAATATAAGAAAGAAAAATTTCTAGTCTCAAATTGTTAAGCTATAACGTAAATAATTTGTTGGGAAAGAAATAGAAGAGAAAACTAAAGAAAGGATTTTTCTTACTATAAAAGCTTCCGGAAATGCTCAAGTTTTAATTTCTCTGTCTAACAATCTGTGAAATAGAAAAAAAGTTTATGAAAGAGAAATAAACTTTTTCTCTCTCTCTCTTTCTCTATTTGTAAAAGAAAAAAAATCTTTTAAATTCTGACCAGAGTTTTAATTTTCCTGTGCACTTAAAAAAGTAAAACTTAAAATTTGGCGTTCTTCTCTTGTAAAAATGATTTGGCGCACATCCTTTGTCTTAAAGGCTGATTTTCTTATACATTTTCCTTTTAATAAATTTTATATCTGTTTTATCAAGTCAATGCTCAATAGTGAAAAAAGAAAAAATTTTTTTAGTAAAGAGAGAAACAACTGTCCCTTTCTTCTCAAGAATGGAGTAGGCGGTTAGCTAGAGCATTACAGATCAATTAAATTCAAAATTAAAAAAAAATATTTTTTAAAGTAAAAATGGATTTTGGGAAGATATTTTAAATAAATAAACGAGAAAGATATTAAGAAAGGACAGATGTTCGTCTAAAAGTACTAAATAATTTACACAATTTCCATGGATGGTTAATAAAGAGAAGTTTTTTTTTAATATTTTCTTATTGTTTGAAAATGGTGAAATTGAATCATTAAAAGAAGGTGAAAAAGAATTGACTGAAAAAAATAAGCATAAATAAATAAGAGAAAATTAAACCTTAAACTCAAGAAAAATAATTTAAAAAAAAATAAAAATTTAAATTAAATAAAATTAATTAAAAATCAAGTTTGGTATTTTGTACACTTTTTTTTCTCTTGAGATAATGAATTTTAATGTGATTCAGCAATTATAAAAATTATAAAAATAGTACGTGGACAGAGATATAAAGAACATAAGAAATTTCTTCTTTTTCTATTTCTAGGTTAATTTATTCTGATTTTTCTCAAAGTTTGAAATTTAATTTCTGATTCTAAGTTTTAAGTCTTTTTTGTTCTGATTTTATTTCAAGTTTATTTATAAGTTTAAAATTATTCTGATTTAATTTCTATGTATTCTATAGTTGTAAAATATTAATTCTGATTTTAAGTTTTAAGTTTATTCTGATTTCTCTAATTTAAAAGTTCATTTAATGTAATTCAATAAAATTTACTAGTATATAAGCGAGCAAAATGCCAGAAATTCCTTTTCTTCTTTAATTACAGACATATAGTTTCTTTCTATCAGGCGAGTTTTTTTTCTTTCTCCTTCAATTAGTTTCAGCCTACTCACATTTATTATTAAGGAAATAGGTTTTTATTCTTTTTTCAAGCCTAAGAATTTTTTCAGATTTTACTTAATAAATTTTTTAAATTTAACAGCAATATTACAGTGCCCAAGGAATGATCGTCAATCCGATAGACAATATCGGTTCATATATTCCGACACAAGGTGTTCCAGTTGTTTCTCGTGATGGCACTTATTCAACTGCTTATAATGCTTCAATTCCATTAGGCTTAAATCCGCAGTCTCTTTACATTCAAAGCCCAGCAACTGTTGCCAACTTTCAAACTACTACGGGTTATCAATTTGCCTCTGCAAATAGCGTTCCACTTTTACCGCAAAATACAATGCCTAATCCAATTCACATCAAAACTCGGGTGTATGTGCCTAATCAGATTGTTGGTATTCTTATTGGAACTAAAGTTTATTTTCTTTATTATTTTTTTTTAAATTTATTTTTTTAGGGTCAAACAATCAAAAGTGTTATTGCGGAAAGCGGGTTAATATTTTATTTAAAATATCGAATTAATTTATATTATTTAAGTGCTATAATAAGAATTGAAGGGGATCGTGATCCAACTCCGTCTTCGTCTTCTGCGCATCAAAATACATGTAATTCTATTGATGCTAGTCAGGAAAATAGTTATAACAATACTAAAAGTACTGCAACATGTGTTGAGATTGATCTTTCTTCGGCTATTTCCAATTGTAACCTTCAAGTAAATGATGCTTTGAATGGTCCCATTAAAGATGAGCCGCTTGTTTCCAATTCTTTGGCAACTTGTGTGACTGTTCAAGTTAATGGTGATGGGCACAAAAAGATCAATAATGGTGTCTCTGGTCATCCTCCAGGTTTAGATCAACGTGGAGTATTCATTTCTGGATATGACTTTCAAGTTTCTAGGGTTTGTTTTTCTTATTAAATATATTTATATTATTTATTTTTTTGAATTTAGGCGCTTTTTTGGGTCTTCAGAAAGTTTGTTTTGCGTTGTCACATTTATTTTTTCTTTAAAGGGTCGCAGAGAATCAAAATATGCGGGCTGAGGAAATTTTTCTTACTTGTGAGTCAATTGTTCCTAGCAAAGTTGTTGGACGAATTATTGGAAAGAATGGACAAAATGTAAGTAATTTTTCAATCCTAAATTTTTTATTTTATATTTTGTAGGTCAAGCGACTTCAATTGAAGAGCGGTAATAATTTTATTTTTGTTTAGTAAATATTTTTCATTTAGGGGCAACTATCAAAGTTCCAGAAGATCTCAATCAGAACGATAAAAATTCGATTGATGCTGCCGTTCGTGTTGTTGGAAATTTTTATGCTGTTCAAATGGTTCAACATCATTTTGGCATGCTTATTTTGGATACTGAATGGCGTGAAAGCAAGGAATTTAAAGGTTAAACTTATCAGAATTTATTGATTTTTCTACATAACTTTCCTTCTCTTTAGATAAACGATCCCGCTTTAATCATAACTTGTCCGCGTATGATCCATTGTCTTCCCATTTAGAGTATCCAGAAAAGGTTTATTCTCTTATTCGTATTCTTTAAATAATTATGCTTCAGCAATATTACAGTGCCCAAGGAATGATCGTCAATCCGATAGACAATATCGGTTCATATATTCCGACTCAAGGTGTTCCAGTTGTTTCTCGTGATGGCACTTATTCAACTGCTTATAATGCTTCAATTCCATTAGGCTTAAATCCGCAGTCTCTTTACATTCAAAGCCCAGCAACTGTTGCCAACTTTCAAACTACTACGGGTTATCAATTTGCCTCTGCAAATAGCGTTCCACTTTTACCGCAAAATACAATGCCTAATCCAATTCACATCAAAACTCGTGTGTATGTGCCTAATCAGATTGTTGGTATTCTTATTGGAACTAAGGTTTATTTTTCTTTATTATTTTTTTAAAAATTTATTCTTTTAGGGTCAAACAATCAAAAGTGTTATTGCGGAAAGCGGGTTAATATTTTATTTAAAATAAAGAATTAATTTATTTTATTTAAGTGCTATAATAAGAATTGAAGGAGATCGTGATCCAACTCCGTCTTCGTCTTCTGTGCATCAAAATACATGTAATTCTATTGATGCTAGTCAGGAAAATAGTTATAACAATACTAAAAGTACTGCAACATGTGTTGAGATTGATCTTTCGTCGGCTATTTCCAATTGTAAACTTCAAGAAGAAAATGGAACTTTGAATGGTCCAATTAAAGATGAGCCGCTTGTTTCCAATTCTTTGGCAACTTGTGTGACTGTTCAAGTTAATGGTGATGGGCACAAAAAGATCAATAATGGTGTCTCTGGTCATCCTCCAGGTTTAGATCAACGTGGAGTATTCATTTCTGGATATGACTTTCAAGTTTCTAGGGTTTGTTTTTCTTATTAAATATATTTATATTATTTTTTTTTTTTTAATTTAGGCGCTTTTTTGGGTCTTCAGAAAGTTTGTTTTGTTTTGTTACATTTATTTTTATCTTTAAAGGGTCGCAGAGAATCAAAATATGCGAGCTGAGGAAATTTTTCTTACTTGTGAGTCAATTGTTCCTAGCAAAGTCGTTGGTCGAATTATTGGAAAGAATGGACAAAATGTAAGTAATTTTTAAACATTAAATTTTTTTATTATATATTTTATAGGTCAAGCGACTTCAATTAAAGAGCGGTAATAATTTTATTTTTTATTGTTTAGTAAACATTTTTCATTTAGGGGCAACTATTAAAGTTCCAGAAGATCTCAATCAGAACGATAAAAATTCGATTGATGCTGCCGTTCGTGTTGTTGGAAATTTTTATGCTGTTCAAATGGTTCAACATCATTTTGGCATGCTTATTTTGGATACTGAATGGCGTGAAAGCAAGGAATATAAAGGTTTTTTTTTATTTCTAAGGCCCAATCTTAGTACAGATATTATAATAGTTAACTTATATGCTTTCTTGTAATTTTTATAACTAACAAGTTGATTTTAACACAAAATTTCAATTATTTAATAATGTTTATACGTTAATTAAATTTTACTTAATTAACTCTAAAAGAAAAAAGTGTAATATGTTATTGTTGAGTTATTTGATGTTATGACGTTTAGTTTGACCTCAGTTGAACTATTTTCTACCTTTTAATTTTCTAAATTAAACTCAATTTTTTTTTTACTTTTCAGAGAAACGTTCTCGCTTTCGTGAGGGTGCTAGCCGTTAATTAATTGATCTCAACACAATAATATATTATTTAACAATTTATAAGGAAAAGAGAAAACAAAGAAAATGAGAGGAAATGGAGGATTATTATTTATTAATTTAATTTAAAAAAACAAAAAAAAACTCCTTAACCTTTCAGAAGAATTTTATTATTATATTAATGTATTTTTTTTCCCCTTGTTTAACACAAAAACAATGCGAGTATATATAGAGGAAATATATATTTGAGATATATGAAATTCTATATATGTAATTATTATTATTATTTATTTATTATATTTCTTTGTTTGTTTGTATTTGGTTGTTTGGCTATATACCAAAGATAATTATTTATTTTAAAATTGTTTTGTTTTTTTTTAATATCAAAAGTTTGAAATTATTTTTTAGCTTCTTTTTTCTTTGATGAGTTCAAGTACTTCATGCTCTTCTTCTGTTCTTAATGTCCAAAAAGATGACCTTCTAACTAAAGAAAATATCGAGCAAATATTTGCTGAGTGTGACAAGTCTGGGAGTGGATTTATTAACATTAAAAAGCTTAAGGTTTTTTACTTTTATTTTGGTTAAGTGGATAATCGTCTAGTTATGAATTATTTTTTTTCCTGGTTCGATACCCTTTTGGATAAGTCAGTCTATTTGTTTAGTTTTCTCTTCAAATCTTTTTAATCACTTTCTAAGTCCTTCTTTAAGATTTATAATTTTTTTAAAAATATTTTTTCAGATTGTAATGAGAGCACTTGGATTGGAACCAAGACAAGAAGAGGTTTATTTAAAATCATTTTAAATAAAATTCTTTTTAGGTAAATAAATTAATGTCACAAATGATGGAAGATTCAACAGCTCGTTCTATAAATAAAGGTTTAATTTTTAAAGAAATAATTTTTTAATTTTTAGAAGCATTTACGGCCCAAGAATTGGCCAATTTACTTTCCGATCGTTTAAAAATCGATAAAATTGGAGATGAAATTCAGACAGCTTTTCACCTTTTTGATTCTGACGAGAAAGGTTTTATTGATGTAGAGGATCTAAAAAGAGTAACTAAAGAATTGGGAGAAGAATTGAATGAAGATGAACTTAAGGTTTTATTTTTTGAATTTAAATTAAGGTTTTTTAATATAAGATAAGAAATAAGGAAGGATTATTTAGTCTTAAAATTTCAAAATTTCTGTTTTAGCATTCTCACACAATTAAAAAGGTAATAAATAGGAAAGTGTGTCTAAGAAAAAATTCTATAAAATTAATTTTCCTTAAGGAAATGATTCAAATAGCGGAATACTCTACTAAAGGTCAAGTAACTTCAAACGAATTTAAAAATGTTATGAAAAAGATTTCTCTTTATTAAAATAATTTTTTAATCAAAAACTAAAGCTTTTGTACATATTTTTATATAATTAATGAGATAAATAGTAATTTTAAAAAATTAATAATTTTAAATTAAAATTGTTATATAAAAGTAAAGGTTACCTTTTTGTTATTTTTAAAAAATTTAAATGATTTTTTGGGAGTTTTAAATTGGTAAATTTTTCTATAAAAAAAAATAGTAAAATGGTAACCTTTTTTAAGAAAAATATTAAATTAATTTAATTTTTATTTAAATCTAACTACTTTTTTTTCTTTTACTTCCTCTTCTTTAGCAATGACAGCCTTTCCAGCCTTAGATTGTATTGACAATGATGGAACAATATTTGAATTTTTATTTAATTTTTCTGAATTATTTAAAGGATTTGGGAATGAAAATATTGTTGTTCTAAAGTCTTCTTCTTCAGAAATTAAATTTACAGTATCCGATGATGAGAACGGTATTAATAAACGATTTTCTTGAATGTAAATATAACCAGCAATTATTAAAAATAAAATTGCTGTTATGGCCAAAATACAGGCTATTAATTGTATCCAATTTTTGTAAACATTTTCAAAGGTTTTTTCCTCTTTTTTGACATTTTCTTTGTTTAATTGTTGTTGAATATTTTCACATTTTCCGATTAGACAGCCTAAAGTGCCTGAGGGTGTATTCGCTTGTTTGATTGAAGAAAGCCAAGAACCTATCCATTCTTGTTCACAAATACATTCCCAATTGTTCTGAAAAAGTGAAAATTTAATTAATTTAAAAATTGACCCAAATGAGTTTTGACCATTTTTAAATTATTTTTTATTGAAAAAACTAATTAAAGAATTACCTCAGAAATATCAACAGAAATTAAATTAGAAATATCCAAATTATCAAAAATTCCTTTTGGCAAATAATAAAGCAAATTGTTGTTCAAAAATAATTTTTTTAATTTTCTTAATTCCTTAAAACTTGTTTTTGTAATTTTAACAATTTTATTATGATCTAAATTTAATTCTTCTAATGACAATAATCCATTTAAATCTCCTTCATTTATTGAGGTAATATTGTTGTAAGAAAGAAATAGTTTTTTAAGTGAATTAAGTGATTCAAATACTGAACGATCCAAATAGATTTTTGATGCTAAAAAATGAAAAAATTTATTAAATTAAATAAAGTTGAACATTTTTTAACGTTTAGCTAGCAAATCGAGCAGTTCAGCGCCATAAATAAACTATTAATTAATTAATAATCTTTTTTTAGACTTAGGCACTGAAATGGACATATAAAGTAGCAACAAAAATACCAAAATTTTTAAATAAAATTTACGTAAAGGATCATTAGTTGAAGAACAAGAAAATGATGATATTTTATTCTTTTGTAAAGACAAAACATTCAATTCACTTTTTATTGGTTCAAAAGCGTGACAATCAATCCAAGAAATGTTATTTCCGTCTAAAATCAATGAAGAAAGTTGTTGACTATTTTCCAATAATTTAAAATCATTATTAAAAATTTTTGAAATTTTATTGTTCTCCAAATGTAAAGCAATAAGTCCAGAAAGATTTTGTAATTTGACATCTTCTATTTTCGCAATTAAATTATTTGAGAGAAAAAGAGTTTCAAGTTTAGCATTTCCGATGATTTTTAACTAAAAAAATAAAAAAATGCAATGAAGGACTATGGTGAAGTGGTAGTGCTATCGACTACGTAATGGGTGTGGTGAAGGGTTCGAAGTTCGATGGGGAAAAGTCAATTTGATATTGTTTTTGAAAACCCCCCAAAAAATATTTTTAAACGTGAAATAATTTTCCTAACAAAATAAATCTGTAAACCTGTCCAATCCTGTTGTTTGAGAGATCTAAATGTTTAATGGAAAAAAGATAGGAAAATGCATCGTCATCTATTGATTCAATATAATTATCTAAAAGTAAACAAAATTAAGAAAAAAGAAAATCAACAAACTTTGCAAGCTTAGCGACTCAAGATTTGGAAGATTTTTAAAAACATCTCTAAAATAAAAAAAAAATCTAAAAAATAAAACAACAAACTTTGTAATTTTTTTCAAACGATTGTTGGAAATACTTAAAGTTTTCAATTTAGTTAATGAATTGAAAATGCCATTATCAAGTCTATAAAATATAAGATTAAACAAAAAATAATTTATAAAAAATTTGCGGACATTCCATTAAATTATCCGCAAAAAATATTGCGGATAATTTAACAAAAAACGGAAAAATCAGTAAAGAAAAAAACTTACGTTGTAAGTTGATTATTATCCAGAAAAAGTGTTTCCAAATTGTCAAGTTTCATAAAATGTGAGCGCTTTAGTTGATTAAGTTTATTACCGCTGAGATCCAATGATTTAAGAGAAGTTAAATTTAAAAATATTTTATCATCAATTGACTTTAAAATATTGTTACGAAGACTTAATTCTATTAAAAAAATATTTTAAAAAAAAATTTGTAAAAATAAAAACCTTTAAGAGAATGTTCAACGTTAGAGAATGCTTCTTTTCTAATTATGCCAACGCTAGAGGCTTCAATAGTTAATTTATCCACTTTAATTTTAGAAAACATATCTTTCGGTAAAATATTAATTAAAGAATTCCAGACATGTAAATGTTCAATTTTTGTGTCGTTTAAGGAATAAAGAGCTTTAAAAATTGCTGGCATCTTTTGTCGCGTACATCCAATCCATACTTTTCTTGATTCATTTTGTGAAATATCATCAGCTAGAGAACAATGACAGACCTTTAAAAATAATTTAATAAAATTAAAAAATTAAAATTAAACCGAGTTTCCTCCGTCTAAATCAGAAAATGCCTTTTCAATTGTATGACAAGGATTTTGATTTTCATCTGATGACATAAAAATAAAATTGATAATAAAAATGAAGAAAAATAAACTTAAGATAAATTTATTTATCATTTTTGGAGATTCATTCAATTTAAGACTTCTAAAATTATAAGAAAATGAACTACAACCTATTTAATCAAATGAGGAGATTTAGTGCTAGTTTGTGCCAGGCAAGGTCAGCTAAAAGAAAAATGAAAAATAATTTCATAATAAAAAAACAATACTTAAAAGAGAGAAAAATAAATGAAAAGTGAAAGGTTATACAGTTAGAGACAATTTCATAATAAAAATAACAGAATGTCAAAAAAGAAAATGCTCAATTACAAAACGTATGGAAAAAATGTCCAAGAATAAATTGTAAAAGTAAAAAATGACAATCTCGAAATTCTAATTTTAAGAATAAATTATAAAATGCCCAAAAAAAAATTTTAATAGCTTTTATATGCCTGATTATTCATATTTACAAATTTAAAAAACAATAAATATATTTTTATCAATTAAATGAATGAATGCAAAAATTGAGTGAAGCAATGAGATCTTAAAAAAATGGACGGAGGAGACAATAATTTCGATATTATAATATAATGATATACATTTTTAACAAAAAAAAAAAAGAAAGAGAAGATTTAAATAATTTCTGGCATATTTTAAGTGTTATAGATGTGGAACAATTAAAGAAAATCTTTTTCAATTAAAAATAACTTCATAACGACATTCAAGGTTTGAAACGGATTTTTGATCATAATTTGCACCCCAACCAGAACCTATACTTATTGTTAACATTGAAACTGGTTGTGATTGAGGAGTTGTTGTTGTTTCTCCAATTAAATGCTGTTGTGGAGAAGAAATATCGTTTGCAATAATTGCTGGTTGATGTTGAGGTGAACGGGGAGTTGATGATGATAAATTGGATACTCGATGTACACGAATACAGTAACCGGGAGATAATCTACGAATATTTGGGGCTTCACTGGAGGAAATTCTGGCAGCATTTTTGGAAATACACATAAATAATGGTTGGTTACTACTGAAAAAATTTTAAAAATTAATTAAAATAATGGACAGTTCAGTGCTAAAAAATTCAGTGCTGAACATAATAAAAATTAAATAAAAGGACTAACCTATTGTAAAGCCAAACTTCATCAAAAACTTCAGAAGATTCGTCTGATGGTTGTCGAATTAATGCAAAAGAAGTAAAATTATCCAAATCCCAAGGGCACTTTACATCTTGGCCATCAAATACAGTTCCAGCAACTTGTCCAATTAAGGCAAATTGCCCAATTAAAGTTATTACATCACCAACTCTTTCATTAAATTGCCATCTTGCCATTCTGCCCCAAGCTGGAAATTAATTAATTTTTACCATTTCAGATTAATGCATTAAAAAGATGTTTGAGGAATTTTTGGCAATGAAAGGGGAAATTTCAAAAATTACAAAATTTTAAAAATTATTTAACACTCACACATTGCTTGATGATGAACACTGTGAGAAATTCTTCTTTTTGCACTCATAGCTGAAGGTAAATGATTTCCTATTTGAATATCCTGTGAAGGAGGAGGAGGTTCAGGAGGTGTTAAAGGCGGTTTGGAAGAATCGTTTAGTTGTATTTGCGTTATTTTCATTTCTGATTTTAAGGAATGTTGAAATGCTGTACGTACATGACCTATTGTTGCATCTGCTGCTTCATCTAAAGAAAAAATAATTAAATGTTCAATTTAAAAAATGTTGAAAAAGGGAGGGATCGAACCATGAGCTTAATAATAGAAAATCAATTACAATACCAATACACCACACTACACATTAAATAAAAGTTAAAATAATTCCTTCTTAAAGAATATATAAAAATATACTTGAAAGACGACCAGTTATACCACCACCTCCTCCATTAGCTAAAATACCAGAACTAATACTTTGTTCATCTGAAGATATTGTTTCTGCTTAAATTAATTAAAATAAATAAATAAAAGTAAAATAAACGTCTTATCCAAAGGGCATAATGATAGGGATTACAACAGGAAACAGTTGCATTATTTATTGTTACTTTAAAAATTAAAGCTTAAAAAAATTTAATTTAAAATAAAACCTCTTCCAAATCGACACCAAGGGAGAGGGTCAAGCCTATGTAAAGCTGCATCTACTTGTAAATCTTTCCAACGCCACATTTTGCAGCAAAGGTAAGGCATAGACATTGGCCTTTAAAAAATAAAAATTAAGTCATTTTAAGGACGTTTTGGTGCCCAAAAAAATCATAAAAAATCAAAGGACGTTTTGGTGCCAATATTTAAAAATTAAAATATAACTAACTTATCAATCTGAGGTATAAGGCCACTGTCTGGTCCTCCAGAATTAGTTAGAGGAGGGGGAGGAAGTAATTTTTGTGTTTCAGCATCTGTTGCAATAGAATCAGGAGGAGGAGGAGGTATTCTACTACTACAATGTTCTACTTCATTTTTTACATAATTTTTATTTGTTTTAATAACACAAATTTCTTCTTTTTCATTTTCTTCAATTAAAGGATTATTTAACATTGCACAACGTCTAAATAAAATTAAAAAATATTATTTTTTAAAGGAAAAAACAATTTAATTTATTTTTCTCTTATTTTTTTTATAACAAGGAACCTTTTTTTAATTTTAATTTAAAAAGTGACGGAAAATATTTTTTATTTTTAAATAATTCTTTTTTTTCCCTTGGGACATTTAAAAAAAACTTTTTTTTTTCTCTCAAAATCTTTTGTTCATAATTGAAAAATAAATATTAAATTAAAGAATTAAACCAGGCCAAAATTCATAAAATTTCGGGTCCGTAAACCGGACAGAAATTTTTTGAAATTTCGGGGCTAACGTGGTTTTAAAGTTAAACGTGGTCGTTTTTTGGACATTACGTCTAGGAATTAATTTTTCCAAAAGTTCCTTTCTCTTTGATAAAAAAATTTTTTTATTTAAACCCCTTCCAAGAAATAAATTAAAAAAAATACACAAACCTTCCACTACTATAACTACTAATTTTTCTACTATTATATCTGTTTGTATTTGTTGAATAACGTCTTTGATAATTACCAACTAATTTATTATCTATTTGTTGTGTTGTTATTAATGTTCCAATTCCTCCTTGTGGTTGAATTTCTGCGACTGTTGATACTCTCTGTCGTTGAAAAAGTATTCTGTCCCTTTCCATTTGTCTGTTTTTTTTAAATTAAAAAATAAATTTGAGGAAAAACTCAATTTTATATTTTCCTTTTTGTCACCCTTCCATTTGAGTCTTAAAAAATGGAACAGAAATAATCTAATAATTAATTTTTTTATTGTATTTAAATTGTCTTTTACCATTAGAATGTTTACTATATAAATAAAATGAATTATAATTCAATAATTTTTGAGACTCAAATGGCAGGGTTATGACAAAACAAAAAATTAAAAAATTTAAACCTCATTGAATGTCTAGGTCTTGTACTTAAAACAGTTGTTGAACATCCAGGGACAGCTTCAGGTTCTAATTCCTCCTCCTCCTCACTTGTGCTGCTTTCCCTTTCCTCAATAAGGTCCATCGGAGGACCTGGAGCGCATTGTTTAATATCAATGCCGACAGACTCAACTGCCTTAAATAAAAATATTCTAAAATAATTAAAAATAAACCCTTCGAAGTATTTCCAAGTCTTCCGTGTCAAATCCACGCATGAGCGTAAGAAATCGGCGTTTTGCTCTACGTTCGTCGTCAGTGACCTAAAAAATATTTAAATTAATTTTTTAAGTTAATTTTCAAAAAATTTAAATTTAAAAATAGGGAAAAAATTTTAACAATTAAAAATAAATCAGAAAATTTTATAAAAAACATTTTTAAAGGGAAAAATGAAATAAAATCAAGTAATCACTACCCGGTCCCGAACCTATGACCTTTGACAATAAATCCCAAAACGTTACCCACTACACCACAACACAACAATTATTTAGTTAAAAAAAAAATACATAATCCTTTTAATTAAATTACAAACCAATAATCTTCGTCGCCAAAGTACTTCAATATGCCTCCTTCTATCTGTGAAAAGGCAGAAGAGCCCGCAATCGCAGCTTAAAAATTAATTACAAAATTTATTTAGAAAACTCTTACGGCATTCGGCGACTAACGCCTTCTCAAAAACACTGGAAGCGTTGCCAAATATTTGACAACAAAATAAAGGAATGCGTTTTTTAATTAAATTCAAAACAGTTTTTATTCTTTTTCGACAAATTTTAAATAATTGAAATGTACTGAATTTTGCAGAAAAAATTGAAAAAAAATTGCTGCGTCTTTCCTTTTGAATAAACAAAATAATAGTTGCCATTCACCTTTTTAATTTAATTAAATTAATTAATTAAATTTTAGAATTAAATAAAAAAATTTTAAAAATATTTTATTTAATTTTAGTAAAAAATTAAATTTAAAAATTAAAAAATAAAAATTCTTAACTCAAAATTTAAATAAAAAATTATTTAAAAAAATTCAAACCATAGATGTACACAAAATATATTTTTTTTTAGACTTGTTTAATATTAAATCGTATTTATTTTAACATTGAAGTAAAGAATTAAATAAAGATCAAAAAGAAATAAATATCTTTTCTTTTCTTCCCTAAAATTAAATTTTAAAAAAAAATTAAATTGTTTAAAAATAGAAAATTAATTTTCCCCCTAAAAAATCTACAAATTTATTTAGCACTCAAAAAATGTTTTAAAAAGGATGTAAAAAAAAGAGAAAAGTCCTCTCTTTCCCTAAAAGTGCCATTCTCCCAATTTTGGAGTCCTAAACCCAGTGGGGGCGGAAAGAAGAAAAAAAATATATAAAAATCGAAAATATTTAAACGAGAAAGAGAGAAAGAATATTTTCTTTTTCTTCTTCCAAAAACATTTTTTTTTTCACTTTTTGGAAGCGCTGGGAGTTGTTAAAGTTTTTTTTTTGGAGGAAGTGGAAAAACGAGGAGAATGAATGGGTCGATAACGAGGGCCTAGAAAAATAAAAAAAGTTTTTTTTTGTATCTCTCCAGTCATCCAGACAATAGAAAAATAAATATATATAAAAGAAAAGGGGGGAAAAAGCTTCTCTGAAGAAGAAGAAGGTGGGGGGAAAAAAGGGTAAAAATAAAAAGGGAATAAAAATTTAAAGCTTATGTTCTTATTTCTTGTCAGCTTTTTTAGTTATTTTAAAAAAAGCAATGAGTGGCAGAAGAAGAAAATAAAAAAAGAAAAGTAAAAGCACCACATGCCTCATTTGCCATTTGCACAGAAAAAAGGAAAAAGGGGAAAATGCGCCTCTTAAATATATAAAACTTTTTTTTTTCTATTGTTGCTTTTAAATGATGGCGACAATTCTAGTAAAATTACTAAAAAAGATAAATATGTGTAGTAAAAATTACTTGAATAAATTATATTAAATTAAAAATAAATTTAGAAGTTTTTGAGGACATTTTAATACAAGGTCAGTTCAACGCCAACCTTAAATTTTGTTTTTCATACAATTCCCCAGTTTTGGATATTTTCTTCACTTTCTGATCCATTTAATCGCCTAATTTTTAGACGATATAGCCCCGGTGTTGAAATGACCAAATGTTGAAGTGTCCAAAAATCTATTGAATTTATTGATTTTATTAAATTCGATTAAGCGAAAGAATTAACTCAATAAAACAAATGAGCTGTGACTGGTATAAAATGAATATAATAATAGATTAGACCTTGACAATGAGAAGAAAAAATATAATTAATTAAAAAATAAATTGCCTTTACTTTATCAATTTTTTAAAAATCAATCGCATATTTTACGCTTAATTTTAAATATTTTTTTAATATATAAAGAACAGATGGTTTTTTTAGAAACAATATTTTTATCTTAAATTAATTCCCTCCCTGATTCTCTTCCATTCTTTGCAAAATATAATTAACAGCAAGATCCTCATTTTTGTCGCAGGCCAAATAGGCTGAAAAAAAGAATTTTAATAAGTATTTTTTAGTTCGTCCATTTCAGTGCCGAAAAGTGAGCGAACATATTAAAGAACAATAATAATTAAAAAGAGAGTTAAAAGGAGAATTACAATTATAATGCATTAGAAATCAATAATTGTCACTCCATTTTCGGCACCAAAATGGGCATACAATAAAAAATTCAAAAAATATTAACCTTCAATTACCAGCTGTTCAGGAAATCCCATACCACATAATCGCTCAATTGCTTGACGATCACTTTCAGTTACAGGAATTGATATAGCTTGAGGTCCTCCAGGATTATTTGCCTCTCCTCCACCACCAACAGCAGCAGGCAGTGCTTCCCCAGCATTTCCTTCAGCATTCAAAAGAGCAAGAAATTGTTCCTTTAAAAATTAATAATTATTTATTAATAATAAATAAAACCTGATTATTACGAATCATCTCCATAAGTTCAGGTCTATTTTCTGCAATCTGTTGAAGAATTTGTGGCAAAGCTGCTGGATCAGTACGGATCTAAGAATTGATTTTAATTAAAAATTAATAAAAAAAAGTTTTAAAAATTTTTATGAACTTTTTACTAAAACAAAAAAAATTAACATGTTTTTAAAAACTTTAAAAATATAGTAAATAATTTTAAATGGAAGAGTATAAGATCAATCATTAAAAAACAAAGATGTCTTCGAACCTTCTCAACTACTAAAACAAAATCCAACATTTTAGCATTACACCACAAAACAAACGAACTTTAACTTTTCAACTATAAAAAATTTTTAAATTAAAAAATACCATTTCACGTAAAAGCGCGAATTGAGGAAGGTTTGCCAAAAAATCAATACCCTGAGCACCATCACCTTCATTAGCATTTGCTTCTCCCCCACTTTCATCACCACTAGCCTCACCACCTTTAAAATCAAAATAAAATTAAAATAAATTTCCCCTAAAAAAACCTGCTGCCTGATTCAAATTTAATCCTTCCGGAATTCCATTACATAAATACTCGACAGCACGGTCAGCATTAAAAAATGCAGCTTTGAGCGCACGAACAACTTCTTCACGAGGATAACCCATTGCCGTAATGTTATCAACTGCCTGTTGATGCTCAGCAGGTACTAAAAATAAAATGGGAAAATTAAAACGTTCGGGGCATTTTCCTGTTAAATCCAAAAATGTTAATCTGGAAAAAGTCAATAAGTCATAATCCATAGTTTCGTGAAATTTAATTCAATAATTATTGACCACTGTCTGTCATTATGTATCCAAATAACCATTTGTAGGTAAATTAAATAAAACAAGGAATTAACAGGAAAATAAACATTTTTTTAACATTTTAAGTAATTTATACCCTCAGCCTTTTTATTATCCTTAGGTGGTGGTGTCTTTTCTTTCTTTGACTCCTCTTTCGTATCCTTTTTAGTTTCATCAGTGGAAGTACTTGTCGTAGAAGGAACAGGCGGCTTCTGAGCAAACTTCTTAAAATAAAAAAATTAAATAAATTGTATAAGTTAAAGTTTCAAAAAAAAAAAATTTTAAAATTAACCTTAACAACCATCACAACAACAAATTTTCCCGGTTGAATATTCAATTCACTAATAATCTTCTCATCCTCCAAAACCTTCCCATTGTAAATAAGTTTTTGGCCTTCAACTGGATAATCATCTCCTTTTGTCTCAGCAATTTTATTCTTCAATTGAAGAACCTGAAAACTTTACTCAAAATGAAATGTCTTAAACAAAAATTAAATTTATTTTAACTAACCGTGTTCGAATCTTCAACGTCTATCTCAAAACTTTGTTGTGTAATAGTCTTCAACTGTATTTTTGGCATTTTACAAATATTCTAAAAACGTTTAAAGCAGATAAAAAGTTGAATTAAAAAAAAATATAAATTAAATTAAAAATTATTTAAAATAAATATTATTCAATTTTTCTAATTTTATTAAAAATTTTAAAACAAGGAATTCTTTTTTGCAACAATAAGTCTTTTTATAACAACTTCTTGTCCTTCAACAAGCTGCAACCCTTCAATTAAAGAAGTGGGAAGTTGAATTAACGTTGAAGATGAATGAGAAGGCAATGAAGCATTCTAAATAAAAAATTTGTAATCCAAAAAGATTAAACAATTCTTAAGACAATTTTGAAACAAAAAATTCTTTTCAATTAAAAGGAGGAGAGGATGTATTAAAATAACCTTTCCACGTTTTCGTTTATGTAAAATGGAAGGTCTTGATGTTTTAATCATCGCTTGCTGTTCAGCAACAGATTCAAGATGTTCAATTGTGTTGTTGGCTGACGTTAATAGCAAGTTCGGCACGTAATCTAAAACAAAAATAATTAGAAAGCTTAATAAAAAAACAAATGCTGTTGTTATTTTCTATTCCAAAAAATTTTTAAAAGGTAAATGGCCGTTAAAAATTCCTCTACTCACAAAAGTTTATAACAATTAAAAAAACCTTGCCTTCATGTGAAGGATCATTAGAAGGTTTTCCTTGTCGAAAATGTAATGCACAGACCTGAACAAAGAAAAAAAACTCATTCAAATAAAAAAATATAAAAACTCTATCTTTAGGTCCAATGTCTCTATCTCCTAAAACATAAAGCCATTGAATTCGTTTCAAACCTAAATATAAATAAAATTATATAAAGACTTAAAAAGATGCAAATTGTTTTCTTAATGTTTCATATTTACATCCAAAATTTGTAAACATCATTTTTAAAATTAAATATAAATCAGTCAATTAATTTGTTTTAAAAACAAAAAACCTTTTCATACCAGGTTCTCGTGGAATGCCAAAAAATCGACGGGTAGGAGTTGCTTTACGAGTGGAACCAGAAATAGAAATTTAATTAATATTATTGTTATTCACAAACCACAAAATATACAACGTTCCATGCCTTAAATGATTCAATAAAAATAAAGAATTTTCTTATAAATTAATTGATGATTTTAAAATGTCCATTTAATCGCGGAAAATCCAATGTAGAATAAAAGTTTTTCCAATTTAATTTTTTCTTTTTATTCCTCGGATTTATTTTAGATTTAAATATTTTCAGTAATACATTTGCTTGTTGCTTTTAGAATAATGATGCATTGGCTTTGGAAAAAGTTTGTGAATTTGATAATTTGTTAAATGGGAATTTAAATTCTAGTCTTTTAAATTAAAACACTGTAGCTAATAAAATTGGCCCTTTTTTCTTTAAACGTTATTAACATTAATGATTCGGGTGTATTTATTCTCTTTGGGATAGTTTCTGTTTTTCAAGTATTTTTCTTTTTGCTTTATATAAGAGCGACTAAATATTTTATTGGCATTCTGCCTTTTTTCTATTTTTTTATCAATTTAGGCTTGACATGGTTCCAGCGAATCCTTTTCCTCAACTCGCTGTTGCTAAACACATTTTTGAAGCTTACGACACTTATTTGTTTGACGCAGATGGTGTTTTATGGCGAGATGAAATTCCTTTGCCTGGGGCTATTGATCTTGTAAAACGTTTGTTAGATTCTGGGAAACGAGTTATTGTACTTACAAACAATTCATCACGTGATCCAATTGCACATGCGGAAAAGGCACAAAAATTAGGATTTTCAAGTTTGTTCTTTATTTAAATAACAAAATTCTTGAAATGGATTTTTGAAATTATTTAACTATTAAGCTTTTTAACAATAATATTTATTTAACAGATATTACTTCAAATGACATTTGTTGTCCAAGTCTAATACTAGCGAGTCAATTACATCAGTTGAAGAAAGATCCAAAGTTTGCTGCTAAATCGAATCTCCCAGTTTTTTTAATTGGATCGCCAGGTCTTGAAAAGTTTCTTAGAAAGGAAGGCATTGAATCGATTGGTACTGGACCTGATCCTATGGATAAAGATAAGGTTTAAAACATAAAAATCTTATTAAATTATTTTTTTCAAATATTGCCCATTTCGGTTATCTCGTATTTTTTATTATTGTTTGTATTTAGGCGAATAGTTATAGGACTTACTTTTAGGCACTTAAATGAACCTATTTATTTATTTATTTATAGGTATTCACTTTACACTCTGCTCCTGAGTTTGTCCCAAAAGAACCTGTTTTTGCAGTGATTGGATCTTTTGATTCTCATATTAGTTTTCCAAAAATTATGAAAGCAGTTAACTACTTGGAGGATAAAGATATGCCATTTTTTGTAACAAATGAAGATGCTCGCTTTCCTGGGAAAGATCCTAATATTGTCATTCCTGGAACTGGAACGGTATATTAATAAAAATATATTTACTTTGAATTAGAAACAAAAAATTTACCACTGAATTTGTTTTTTTAAAAACATTTTCTTTGTCTTTCCTTAATGTTTCATAATATTTGTAAAAATTATTTATAAATTTTAGATTACTTCAATGTTAAGATACGTTTCTGGACGTGAACCAATTGTTTGTGGAAAACCAAGTTCATTTTGTTGGGATTATATTTGTAAACATATGGGAGGACCTTTTATACCAGAACGAACTTTAATGATTGGCGATAGGTTTAATTTATTTAAATAATTATTTGTTTTATTTAAAGATGTGAGACAGATATACAATTTGGACGTAATTCAGGGCTTGGAACTCTTTTGGTTTTAACAGGGGTTTGCTCAATGGAAGATATTAATAAATTTGTTGAGAAAGGAAAGCATTCGCTTATCCCAGAATTTTTTGTTCAAAATTTGAAAGAATTTTTGTGAATTTATTATTGTGATACTTATGTTATTCTTTTAGGTTTTTGTTTGTTTTATTTAAATCATTCCGAAATATGATTAGATGAATCAGTTTCTCTTTTATTCCGTCTTACATAAACATTAAATTTCCTTTAGGTAAAGTATTGGAGATTAAAAATAATAATAAATACTCGTGGATCTTTTAGTTTTACCATTTTTAAATTTTGGTGTTTTGTGTAATTACAGTTTGATATTATTCATTTGGTCAAATGAAAGTTTACATTTCTTTTTTACAGTTGTTTTTTATGTTTTTTGCTCCTCACTTTCTTTTTTTTTAATAGAAAATCTTTTCATTTTTTGCCTTTTCATATTGTTTCTTTTTTATAAATGGCTCTTATAAAGGATGTTGATGCAAAACAGGAAATGTCTGAAGTGATTAAACGACGTTCCGAAGTTTTGGTTAATAAGAAAACATTTATTTTGTTTAGCAAAAATTATCCAATTTGGAGAAGCAAATTTACAATTTTGAGACTACTTACCTTGAAGAATCTTCTGAAAATGGAAATATCATTAAAGGTTTCTTTGATTCCTTCTTAAATGTTTTAACAATCATTTTAGGCTTTAACAAATTATTGGAATCTGCCATTAGTGGTATATCTTCAGGTGCTGCATTAAATCTGGTTTCTGGACATTCTAAAGGAAGAAGGCCTCCGAAACGTCATTTTGATGAGGCTGATAGATTTTTCTCGCTTTCTTCAGTTACTTCACCTGTTTCACTTAGTTTGAATTTAAACAATGCTGAAGGTTTATTGGATGAATCTTTACACAATCGAATTCAACAAAAGGTTATTTTTAAGAATCTACATTCAATAAATAGTTTCCTTTAAAAATCATTCATATCCTCTACAATTTTATATTTAGAACACGCTTACAAATGGCGATAAACATTTTAAAAGCAACTTAAACACTCGATCTCATGATCAACAAAATAATGACACCGTTGCCAAATCAGAGTCTTCTGTTGATGTTGAAGGTGGATTAACTTCAATTTCTACTCCAATTTCGAATAAAAGAACTCGTCGTTTTGTTGATTAGTACAAATATTTTTTAAAAGTTTTCTTTTCAATTGATTTATTATTTACTTGAAAACAACATTTTTAATTTAATAAAATGATTATTTTTTTATATTATAGTGGTTAAATTTCCACTTTAATTTATTATATTTTTTATAGTTAAAATTATATGGATGTCGATTTTAGACTTTGTCATTGTCTACAGTTTTTTTTTAAATTTCAAATGTCGTTTGCACCATTGAAGGTTAATTTTTATTCTAGTTTATGTAATAAGTTAATGACTATTGTTTATTTTTAGCTTGCTAAAGTTGTCATGCCTGTATTCACTCCGGCTAAGGAGGTTATTCGTGCTTCACCTCAAGGTCATTTATTCAATGCAATGGATTTCCTCAAAAAAGGCGAATGTGCTTCGGCGGGAGGTGAAATTTGGTCAAGCGCGTCATTGCAGCTTAAGATTTTCCTCAAAATGCATCAACTGGATGCAACTGCATACTATATGAAGGATGCAATCATAAAATTGTACTTATCTAAACATTGCACGCAAGATAAAAATTTCAAGAACAATTGGGATGCGGCTTATCGGTTCGTTTTACTTAAGATTTTGCAGGTTTTTTAAGACCAATATTTACTATTATTAATATATTAACGTTTCATGCAATACTTTTAATAAACTATGTTTAAGGTGTCACTTAACTTCTTATGAAGATAATGAGCGTTTTACTTATAACCTTCTGGATTGGATGGAGCAGACTGTTGATTTTTGCAATACTCTCTACTCAATTGAAGAGAATGGAAAGTTCGACCGCGAGCATTTAAAGGAGGTTTTGAAGGAGAACGGCATTAAGAAGGCAAATTTTTCATTTTTTTGGGTTCTAATTAGAGAAAACATTTTATTTTAGTTGATCGACCTTTCAGACAAAGAGAATTTTTCAGTTATGAAGGATGTTTGATTGATTGTTGATTTTTGGAACAATTTAAAGGCGATCTCAATATAAACTATAGAAATTTTAAAAATATATGAATTTTATTTGATGGCTAAAAAATATTGTTTTTCTTTTTTTCAAATTTTATTACTTATGTTTTTGCCCAGATTAAATATAGACTAAAGAATTTTCTCATTTTTCTGGCTTGTTTAGAATAAGTTGATATAAGACGATTGTTTTTTCTTTTACCAATTTCGTTTTAGTTTTTTATATCAATTTTAAATTTTAGTATTTGTATAATGAGAAAGAATTTTAACTATGTATTCAGCTCAGAAATTAATGTACAATTGAGGATTCGTTTAGTTTCTCTTTCTGGTTATTTGTCAAGTCATGGAGATGTACAAAGATATGCAACCCCTTCAGGCTGTATGTTTGTACGATTGACGGTTTGCTTTATTTTAAGAGAAATTTTGGGTTGGATTTTTTAAAGATTAGAATTATTTGAATTGTTATAATTTTAAAGATTTATTGCAATGGAAGGATGATTGGAAGAAGTGTTCAAAGTTCATTTCCACATCAGCCTACTAGTACTTCTATTCGAAATATTCAAGAATTTGATGAATGGATATTTCTTCCTATTACTTATTCTGACTTGAATAGAGATGCTTTATTACATGTTACTTTATGGGATGTTGGAACTAATGTTGAACCGGTTTATTTAATTAGATTCTCTTTAATTTATTAGGTTTTGATTGCCCAATGTACTAAAAAATTGTTCTCCAAACATTCAATATTTCGTTCTGGTATTATTGATTTAAAATTAGAACAAGTAATTGGAAAATCTGACAAAGCTTTAACTTCAAATAATAACAATAATTTTGACTTTATTAATCTTTCAACAAGTCCTGTAAAACAAGCAGAGTCTTCAGAAGATGTTGGTGATTAAACACCTTTACTTAAAACTGATGAAAATATATTAAAGTCAAATAAATTTGTTTAGCAAACAATGGAAGTATATATTAAGTATGCATCTATCCATCATCTGATTGAATCTTAAGTAACCCACTTTTTTCTGACAGTAAATTATAATCAAATTCGACATTAAAAACGTTTAAAATTTTCTATCATGAGCCAAAATGAAAAAACTAGAAAAAAAAATTTTTTAGGTCGATCATATGCGAGAACAAAAAAAATAAGTGTGTTGAAATTATAATAGAGAAAAAGAAAAAATAAATCTCAGGAGAAGGTGGAAGACAGGTACACACAAAAGTGGCCTTTTTAAGGATATTTGTGGTTATATATATAAAATGATTGTTGCCAATAAGCCTTATCCAACAGAGAGAATATTCATACACAAGTTTTAGTAATCGAGAAGAATCCAAGAGCACAATCAAAAGAGTGCCAAACCATCAGATTGGTTGTATCTTCTCAGACACCACCTTAAATTATTTTTTAAAATAAATTTATTTAAATTAAATAAAAAACCTGTGGGTTGCTTTTACGCAATTGCTCCCTGCCAACAGTTTTGTAGTCGAACGTACATTGATGAGCCGAGTCATAGCTAGAAAAAAAGAAATTAATTCAGGTACTAAATCCTTCACAAAAAGATTCGAACCTATACCGTTCATAGTAAAAGACTAAAGTCTTTCCACTACACTAAATCCTTAATGAATATTCCCTTGAAAGGTTTCCCTATAATCAAAATAAATACCGATGAGCAGAGCAGAACAATCCACCACATCGACAGTCGAATCCTTAAAAACAAAATACTTAAACCTTCACCTTAATTCAACTACCTGTTAGTCCAACCCGTTTGTTACAGGCTCGACACCTATTTTTTGGCTTCTTTTGTTGATCAGGATTATCAGGAACCTCGTCAGATGGCAAAGAAACCTGTGAGGCAGTCTTGATATCTTCAGGTCTTTCACTGTAAAATAGAGTTTTAAGTCCAAAAAATAGTCAAAAGCAACCGTTACTTTAAGAAAAACAAAAGGCAATACCTTTTCTCATCAGTCTGTTTGGCACCTTCTTCAGTTGCAGTGTGACATTCATCATTATAACCAGGTTCAGGCGTAGTAGTTGCATCAGCTCCTCCACTTTCTGATTCTTCAGGTATTGAAGTAGAAGCATCAGTATTGCCTAAAAATTCTTGTTAAAGCTGATTAAGCTAACTTAATGATAATCCTTTAGTTCTTAAAGAGCTACCTCCGAATAAGAATTTATAACCAGCTCAAACTTTTAGCCTAACTTGCGGTAAACCTATGGGGATTCCTTTAGCTGACCAGGTGGTCTAATTGATAACTAGAGAGGTGAAGTTCCTACTAATCCCAATGGTTTATCCAAACATTCCCCTAAGAACTAAATTCGAAACCTGAGACAGAAACAAGTCGCTGAGCATTATTGTTAGTATTATTACTACTACTAGTAGTTGTAGTCATTGTTCCAGTCTCCTGTTTCCTTTGGATCATGTCTTTGAAACATTTAGAGCACAAATCCTCGGTTGCAGAAGAGCCATAGAAACCACAATTACCACGACACAAAGGCGTATTTTGAGGTGGTTGTTGTTGATTCTCCATAGATCTTTACACACTGAGATGAATCACAAATAGAAAGAAACGAGTTGAATAGAATTGAAATCTGAAAAAAAATTGATGATTAAATTAAACAGAAAAATAAAAGAGAAAAAATCAATTAACGAAAAAATATTAAAAGAAAATTTGCTTATAAAGAATTGGCCTATTATTTCACCAAAAACCTAAGGCAAAAATAAACTTTTATAAAATAAGAGAGAAAAATGTACAAATATATTTATGTTAAGAAACACCCCCAACCTCCCAAAATGATGACAAATAAAAAGCCAAGAACTTACCTAGAGAGAATGAAGAAGAACGAAAAAAGATAACGAATGTGGGCGTTTAAATACTAAAGTATATGTGTATATTACAAAACTTTTTGGCTCTCACTGGAATGTCAGTCCCGAAATATCCGGACAACAAATTTTTCTTTAAATTGAAGGATTTTTTTTTTACAATAAAACTTAAAAATTTATTTGAAAGGTTTGAGTTAATAGCAAAAGGCCAAAACAGAACTAATTTGTAAGAAAAGAATGTGATTTTATTACGTTCGCGGCCGAGCAGGTGAAAGAATAATTTTTATAAAAACCTCTTCAAAAAGAAACAGACTTATGTATGGAATAATCCATCTAATCAATAAAAATAAAATTTACATAGTAGCTAATTATAGCGTTAAAAGAATGCTTACGTCAAACATGCTAGCGCAATAATCCTTTAAGGTTGCAAAAAATTTTTAAGTGAAAATGTCAAAATGCCACTTTTCGAAACATGTAAAGAAAAAAAGTTTCGTTAATGTTTCGAAATTTTTCTGGAATTTTTATTAAATCATTAAAAATGACATTATGGTAATGACTTTACAAAAATTATCTTTCATGGGTTTTTAGTTAAGATATTAAGAAAAATGATTATTTGTAGTGTAATGTTATAAATGTAAAATTTCCCGCAACAGACTGGGCCGCCGGCTCCGTTAGTCGATGACTGCTGAACGAGGAGAAAATTCATTCAACCAGCCCCCCATGTTAGTCTGTCAGTGTACGTGCGTACCAACTCTCCTTTACTCCACCCCTTTCTCTTTTCGTCTTTGCATTAAATGCCCAACCTTCTGTCTAACTAAAAAATGGTAACCCGATAAATTTTGGACAAAATGCCCAAGAAAATTTTTTATATATTTTTTTTATCAAATAATCGGAAAAAACTTCACAATTTAAAATTAAAAGATTAGAGAATGACGTGTTTTTCTTACTTTCTGCCTTTTTGGCATTTTGTCCGAAATACATTTCAATAATACTCTTTCTTTTTTTCTTTTATCTTTTTTTTTCTTTGTTTAAAGCTAGTTCTCAAAAATAGAATTTTTTTTATTCTCTTCTTTTATCGATGTTTTATCTCTTTTTTTCTATGAACAAACATAGAATTGACGATAAATGAGATGCCTCCTGACAGACTTTAATAAAAGAATCAATCAATATAAAAAAAGAAATGACAGCCGCGAAGTCGATATTTGCTGTTTGCTCCCTAATTCTTTTTTTAGTACACTTGAGTCTGAGAAAAATAAAAGCTCATCCTTCGCTTAAGGAATTTTATAAGACTCAAATCGCTTTGTTCTGTTCAACCTCTCTTTGGCAAATAAAATTAATCAAAAACACACTTTTTACACTTTCTCTTTTTTATTTTTCTTTCTCATTCACATTTTACTTTTAATTTGCACACGTGTAAATCATAAGTAACACAAAAATGTACTTGTGATCAATAATCATCAAAAAAAAAAGAAATGAACGTCATATTAAATATTTTTTAAAGGATTTTTTTACAAGGAAAAATTTAATTAAATTTTGAAAAGAAAAAAAAATATTTAAAAATGGATATTTGAGTCTGGGGATTTTTATCCTTTGTCTATTTAATTAACCATTTATTTAAAAATATTTTTATTTATTAAAATAGTTTATTTACCTAATTTTTGTTTTTTAAAAAATATAAGGGGAAACACGGGTTTTCATTTTATTTAAAAAATTAATTTAATTCATTTTTAATAAATTTCCTTTTTAATCAAGTCAAAAAACAAAAAAAAAAATACACATGTTAATTTAAAAAAAAAATAAAATAAAATTCCAGATTAATTAGACATATATTGACGAACATTGTGAACAAAATCAACAATTAAGGGCATTTTTGCAGAAAGACTAGATTCTATAAGGCGTACAACTAATTGACAAACAGCTTCATCTGAGAGCTGTAAATGGAAACGTTCTAGAACCTAAAGAAAAATAATTTAACAAAAATTACCCAAAAGAAATCTCCCAAAAACTTTAATAAAAAATAAAAAAAAATACTTTCATAACAGCCTTATCTCGTTCAATAGAAATATCAGGAATTCCAGCATCCAACATTAACGAAAATAAATTAGTTATTAAATTAGCATGTCGACGAAGAATACAAAAAGCAATTGTGCAATAATTGATAAAAGCACGAAAATGTTCACTTTAAGAATATTAAATAAAATTTTAAAAATTAAAAAAAACCTGTTCTGACCGCCCATTGCATTAATCATTTCAGAAGTTAATTTCATAGGTGGAGGCATTGGTTTTGGATCTCTACCAAGAATAAAGCCAAAATCAACGTGAAACATTTTACCTAAAAAAATTTGAAATTAAAAAGTTGTTCGATATAGCCGTTTCGGTGCCAGTGTCAATTACTCATTTAATTAAACATTCAAGAAAGGAAAAAGGCATCATCAATAATTCAAAAGTAAAAATATTGGGTATTCCTCGCTTTCAACTTTTGGTGCTGAAATGATGGTGGAACCAAAAGAAAATACAAACCATTTTCACAAAGCAACAAATTATGTAAATGTCGGTCACCAATTCCAAGAATATAACAAATTATAGAATATCCAGCACATGATTTTACATAATTATTAAGTACATCAGCTTCAATTCCTAATAAATTTTAATTTAAAAATTATTAATAATTTATTAAAAAATAACCATAAGGGGCAGAAGAGGAAGGTCTAAATGTACGTAATGTATCCTTAAATATTTTTTTTTATTTTTAAAAATAATTTTAAAAAAATAACCTGAATACTTTTAATATCAGCCAAAGGTGTTGCTCCTCTTACAAATTGTACAAAACCTTCGGAACAAGAAGTTGCGAGAACAGCATATGGAGTTAAACATAAATCAAGTCTTAAATTAAATTAAAAGCTTAGAGAAAAAAAAATAATTTTATTAAAGCTTTTAAAAATAAATATTGCTATTATTCCCCTATTAAGTCTCAGAATTTATATTAAAAAATTAAACTGAGTGGTACCACAAAATGGAGTCATTTTACACAATTCGAGCAATTCGAAAGTAAAGAAAATTAGTCAAACAAATTTAATTAAAAGATTCCTCCAAGTTTATTAAAATATTCCAAAAAATGTTCTGAGACTCAAAAGGTCAAAAAACTCCCCAATTAATTATCAAAACAAATACTTGTCCTCTTTCAGTAAAGAATCCATTAATCTAATCATTTGCAATACAAGCTGATCCTGTCTAAGGTCATCTCCTCGTTTAAAAATTGTAGTGTATGCCTCAGCACATTCATAGGGAGTAACACTTCCCCTAACAGTAGAAAATGTAAGTCGCATAGGCATTAAATTACTAGAAAAAAGAATTGTTGATTCTGGTTGAATTGACTTTACATGAACAGAAGGATCTAAAGGAAGACTCATTCCCTTAAAATTTATTTTATTAAAAATATCCTCTTAAAAGAAACCTTTAAATCAATTAAATCATTATTTTCGACCAGTTTCTTCTTTAAAAGTTCCAATTTCTTTGAACGACTTCCACTTGAATCAGCAACGGTTTTGGCAATATCAACAAGTGTATCGACAAATTTCTGGAAAATAAAAATCTTAATCGCTAAAAAAATAAAAAATTGTTGGAACCCTCAGAAATTGAAAATAAAACACTTAATCTTCCCTTAAGATTTAATTATTTTTAAATTAAACCTTTTGAGAACTAATAGTAGTCAAAGTATGTCGAGAAGTACTATTACCATTAGAGAGAGCTTGTTGAAGTTTTGCAATGACTGAGGAATAAAATTCAGAGATTTGTTTATTTCCAGAATTCGCTTCTACTTCAACTTTTAAATACCTTAATAAAAATTTATGCTGTATCCACTTAGCCAAAAATTAAGATTAGAAAAATTAAACAAATAAACAATTTCTCATGAACTAGTTGACCCGTAAAATAAAGAGATCCCGACTTCTTATCAATTAATATTTACTTTCTCATTAACCATTCTTGACCTTTAGTGACCCTCAAAATTCCCTATATATACTCTTTCACTTTATTCTTTAAACAACTTATTTAACTTTACTTTTACTTCACTTTAATTTGAATTCTTATACTACTTAATTAAATACTCTTTAATTTAAATTGAATAAATATTTTCACTTAAAACCGGTATTTATTAAGCTATATCAAAACCCAGATATAGCATTTGGTGCCTATTTATTTTTAATTAATTTAAAAAAATAACCAATAAAGAAAAATAGCAATTGAACTATTTTGACAAGCAATTTTAATTAAAAATGTAGCCAAATCCATAGACTCATGACCTTCAAAATAATCCAAAGGAATATCAAAAGTAGTTGATTGACGACTTGAGGCCATTTTTTGATTAACTGAACCTAAAAATTGAATTTTAAAATTAAAGTAAAGGTTTAACCCAAAAGATCAACATTCCGAGAATTAACCATAACTGACCATAAGAATAAACAAAAGAAGAAATTAAATAAACGGAAATATTATTTCTAAAAGTGTAAATAGTCAGGGTGTACATTCAGAGTTAAAGTTAAAGAAAAACTTTCAAAGAAGAGATTTTGGTAACGGATAAATGGCCCAAATATTTTGTTAAAATTCCCTTAATGAATTAAAAAAAAACAAACTAGAAGTTGTTGCAACAGTTGAAGTAACCCGAATAGTATTTTCATTTTGTGTAACAACTAACAAATCTTCTTCAACACTTGCAGCCAAATCCTCCTGTGAAGGTTCATATCTAAGTGCTTGAACTAATTGTGGTAAGAAGAGAAGAATATTAGCAGTTGTAGTACTTTGTAGACGAGAAACTGCATAACGACGTACAAAAGGATGAGAAAAATTAGGAGAAAGAAGTTCTAAAGCATCACAAGCATCTATTGGTTCCCATTCACTTTTTAAATAAATAATTAAAATTAAAATAAATTTACTTACAGAATGACCTGAATTGCTTGTCTAACCTCCAATTTTTCATGCCAATTGACTGAACGAACAAATTTTGTTAAAGCTTTTGGATTCGATTTTAACCAAAAACGAAATTTCCAAATTAAATCACGTTCTTCCATTAACATTGGTTGACAACTTGCTGACTAAATTTTAATTAATTTTTGCTAAAGAAAGAGAAAAATTATGAACGGGAAAGAAGCATAGATTATTCACTCATTTCATATTATGATTTATTAACATTATTAATAATTTAATTTCCAATAAAATAGTTTTAAACAAAATATCTCCATTTTAAATAAAATTCTCTTTTATTAAAATTAACCTTTATAATAGCTTCAAGTGTATCTCTTGTAATAGGATTTGGCTGTAAACGTCTATCAATGTCCATAGCCCTCGCATTTCTAGTCATCATATGATGCTTTATTTCACTTAAATTTTCCATGTCTAATTCTGGATCTGCTTCTCTTTCTTTTCGAGGTCTAGGCAATAAAGGATCAACATCTAAATCATTTTCAAATTGTTGATTTTGATCATTACTGGAAGGTGCTTCTCCTGCAAAGAAAATTACTGAATAAATAGTATCATCTTTATCTTTAAATATTGGAAATTCAATTGTAAGAAAAAGAGAACGATCATCAGATTTTGCCTAAAATTTAAAAAATTAAATTTTTTAAAAATTCTTTGAAACCCCCCTTTTTTAAATTAAAAAACCTCTTGTTTAATTTCTTCCAATTTTGCAAAAGTAATTTTATCTAACCAATCCACTCTATCAATAAATTTTTGATTGTAAAGTTTCTCCTTCTTTAACAAATCTTTTAATTGAATTCCACATTTATTTGACTTTAATATATTTTCATCAGTTTTAAGTAAAGGTGTTGAATCACCAACATCTTCTGAAGACTCTGCTTGTTTTACAGGACTTGTTGAAAGATTAATAAAGTCAAAATTATTGTTATTATTTGAAGTTAAAGCTTTGTCAGATTTTCCAATTACTTGTTCTAATTTTAAATCAATAATACCAGAACGAAATATTGAATGTTTGGAGAATAATTTTTTAGTACATTGTGCAATCAAAACCTAAGAAATTAAAAAAAAAATCTAATTAAATAAACCGGTTCAACATTAGTTCCAACATCCCATAAAGTAACATGTAATAAAGCATCTCTATTCAAATCAGAATAAGTAATAGGAAGAAATATCCATTCATCAAATTCTTGAATATTTCGAATAGAAGTACTAGTAGGTTGATGTGGAAATGAACTTTGAACACTTCTTCCAATCATCCTTCCATTGCAATAAATCTTTAAAATTATAACAATTCAAATAATTCTAATCTTTAAAAAATCCAACCCAAAATTTCTCTTAAAATAAAGCAAACCGTCAATCGTACAAACATACAGCCTGAAGGAGTTGCATATCTTTGTATATCCCCATAACTTGACAAATAACCAGAAAGAGAAACTAAACGAATCCTCAATTGTACATTAATTTCTGAGCTAAATACATAGTTAAAATTCTTTCTCATTATACAAATACTAAAATTAAAAACAAGTTAATGATATAACAACTTATTCTGAAAAAGACAAAAATAAGAAAAATAATGATTGAATTAATTTGATGACAGAAATATAAATATTCAAAATTTACGAGAAAATATTTATATTTTTCTTAAAACAATAACAAAATAATACTTTATAATTTATTTTATATTTAATGAGGTCATCTTTGAATTGAAAAAATTTAACACATCTATTCCAAAACATCTGGAGGAATAATGTCAAACAACTAAAATAAAAATATCTTTTGATATCCAAATATATAAAAAAATAACCTGCTTTTCCAGTCCCACTTTAGCTAAAGCATCTTTCAAAGCTTGTTTATCAAAACGACCTTCGGTTTCTATGTCATATAACGTATTGCAAAAGAGAGTTGCTCTCACAATCCATTCTTCAATTTCAGAAGGATCAAATTCTTTGCCCTCATAGCTATTTATATGGGCTCTTTGAAATGATAGTTTATCAATAATATTAAAAGTTAAATAGGAATACATTAAAAATTGATAAGAGAAAACTAAAAAACACTAACATGTATGCAGCATTCCAATTAGCTTTGAAGTCTTTATCAGAGGTACATTTTGACAAATAAAGTTTCACCACAGCATTTTTTAACGTATATGAGCCGACATCAACATCATGTGTCCGCAACAATATTTTAAGCTGTAGTGATGCAGCCAGCCAAATGTGATTTGATGACGCAGCTCCTAATCCTTCTCCCAGCAAAAATTCGGATAAATACATGTGACTTTGAGGAGTGGCAGGAATCAGTTGGATGGCAGGTTTTGTTCCAGTGAGAATAACCTTTTGTATCTAAAATTAAAAAATAAAATTACAGAATTTAATTACACAAATATACTAACATAACTTAGTGACAAACCAAATTCCCAAAAAATCTCAAATTAAACAAAAAATTTATTAATTAAAAAATTAACCGGAAGTGGCACAAATGATGATGATTTCACTGCATTTCGAATGAATGAGAAAAACATTTCTACGAAAAGATCAAAAAACAAATCTGAAATAGATATCGTTGATTATAAAAAAAAAATAATAAATAAATTGTGATTTAACCAATAATATAAAAAATCAATTTATTAAGTTAAAAAATGTTTTTTAAAGAAAATAGTAATCAATCAAAAAAGTTTAAAAATATTTGTACTAATCAACAAAACGACGAGTTCTTTTATTCGAAATTGGAGTAGAAATTGAAGTTAATCCACCTTCAACATCAACAGAAGACTCTGATTTGGCAACGGTGTCATTATTTTGTTGATCATGAGATCGAGTGTTTAAGTTGCTTTTAAAATGTTCATCGCCATTTGTAAGAGTGTTCTAAATATAAAATTGTAGAAGGTATGATTTTTTTAAAAAAATTTAATGAATTTAGATCCTTAAAATGAACCTTTTGTTGAATCCCATTCTGTAAAGATTCATCAACCAAACCTTCAGCGCTGTTTAAATTCAAACTAAGTGAAACAGGTGAAGTAACTGAAGAAAGCGAGAAAAATCTGTCTGCTTCATCAAAATGACGTTTCGGAGGCCTCCTTCCTTTAGAATGTCCAGAAACTAGATTTAGTGCAGCACCTGAAGATATACCACTAATGGCAGATTCCAATAATTTGTTAAAGCCTAAAATAATTGTTAAAACATTTAAGAAAGAATCAAAGAAACCTTTAATGATATTTCCATTTTCAGAAGATTCTTCAAGGTAAGTAGTCTCAAAATTGTAAATTTGCTTCTCCAAATTGGATAATTTTTGCTAAACAAAATAAAACAAATGTATTCTTAAGCTCTATTATTTAAAAAATAACCAAAACTTCGGAACGTCGTTTAATCAATTCAGACATTTCCTGTTTTGCATCAACATCCTTTATATGAGCCATTTATAAGAAGGAATTAAATAAACAATATGAAAAGTCAAAAACTGAAAATATTTTCTATTGAAACCAAGAAAAAAAAAGAAGAACTAAAAGTATAATAAAGAAAAAACATCTTGAAACAAAAGAAGAAAAAAAAAGAAAAATTTTAAAAAGTACAAATTGTCATTAGACCAAATGAAAAAAAGTTTCAATTTGAAAATTTTACAAAATACCAACATTAATAATGTCCATAGTGCCATTAGTATTATTTATTTTTTCATTTAACTTTATAAATATTTTATTAATAAATTCCTTTGTTTTTAAATGTAAATTCAATTAAATACAAAAATGTCGATTAGGAGATTAAACAAAATTGCTTTTCAAGTTGTTTTAGAGGTATACTTATTTAATTATTTTTTATTCTTTTTCTTTAGTTGGCTCAAAGACTTAAAAATGTTAACGTTGTTGAAAACTTTGGAAAAGTTGGGTTAAAAATTTTGAAGCAAAATCGTCTAACTTTCAGAAGGACAATTTTTAGAGGAGTTAGTTTTACAATTTGTTTCCTTTCCTTTAAAAATTACTTTTTTAATTCTTAAATTTTACATTCTATTTTAATTGATGCCCCGCATTTTCTTTTGCGATTATTGGAGGGGAAAATGGGCCTCTATAATTTAACCCCTACGCAATGAATGTTCTTTCAAACAACTTTTTGACGTTTACATTTTCTAAAATATTCAAATAAAGTTTAATTTTCTCCTCAAACGTCTCGAAAAAATGCAGGGAATTCGATCAATATTTATTTTTAAAATTAAGTTTCGAATAATTGCCAGGCAGCCTAACCAACTTTGGAGGCCTTTTTCTTCTCTTCATTTTCGGCAACACCATTTAAATCAAACACGGAATGGTCTCTTTTTCTTTCGAGACAATAGAGACAGAAAAGATGTTTTGCACACTGTCCGGGTATTTTTTTAAGTTTTTTAACCATTTCTTTCCTTTAATTAAGCAATTATTTGGTACAAATGTTCGTTACAATCATTCACTAAATTCAACTGAAATGCCTGAAAATTTGGATGGATATGAAATTGGTTTTTTTAAATTATTATTTTTACCTTATTTTAAAGGAAATTTTATTGCTTCTGGTTGCAATGGTGCTGTCTTTAAACTTCGTCTAAAAGATAAGTCCAACAATAGAGAATCATTACAAGATGATAATACTTACAAAGTAAATTAATTAATTTATTTTTAAAGAGATTATTTTTTTGCTTTAAATTTTGATTGGGGTATTTATGGGAATTTTATCTTTCTTCTCGAAAGGATTTAATTTTAATTATATTATATAGCTCTATCCATTGGCATTGAAAGTTTTGTTTAGCGATGATTTTTCCACTCCTGAATATTTTATCTGGGAAGAGATGTGCTCTGAACTTATTCCTCTTGTTAAACTACCAAAAACTTTTTCAAAAGGAAAATTTTCAAGGTTTATTAAAAAGATTTTCATAATTATTCCTCTAATTTCTTTTAATTTTAGTATTAAAACACTTGATCGTTCACATCCAAATATAATTAAAATGTATACAGCATTTACTGATAAAATTTCTGCTTTACCTGAAGCCGAAAAACTTTTAATTAATAAACTTCAAAATCGTCGTTTTAATTTAAACAATTATTTAGAAATGTCTAATAATGCTAAAACACTTTATGTAGTTATGAAAAGGTTTGGAAATTTTTAATTTTTTTAAATCTGAAAGGATAAAAATTGTTTGAGGGAATTCTGTTTTGAATTATTTTTATTGTGGAAAGGATCCTAAAGTCTAAATTTAGACCTCGTCCCATAACAAAAAATATTAGAGAATTAGGTGGGTGGAAGTCCCCTCAACATATTTTAATTTTTGCACCTTTCTCTAATTCTAAACAACTTTCTTTATTTTTTAGATATCGAATGACTTTACAACAATATTTAAAATCTTATAAAAGGAATTATTTACAAGCGAGAATAATGTTTGGACAATTAATGGAGGCAATTGTATTTCTTCACAAAAATAAAATTTGTCATCGAGTAATTTAATTAAATTGTTTTTTTTAAAGAAAAAATTTTTTTTTAATTTTAGGATATGAAATCAGATAATATTCTTTTGGATTTTGATTTTGAAGGTTTCTTTTTTAAATAGACAAAACTATTCTTTTTTAAATTCCTCAAATTTTTTTAATTTTTTTTTGCGTTTTGTTCAGGGAAAAAATTAATTTTTACGAGGAGTTAAGTTCCTTTAAAATAATTTTAAATACCTCGTAGTCAATCCTGAAACCCCTACTTGAAAGTCTTTTTGTCCCAACACAATTTTTTACTTTCTCAAATTGTGTAGGACTTCAATATTGGATTAATCAAAACTCCCAATTTCTTCAATTGTCTAAAAATAATTTTAATAATTTTTAAGAAGTTCCACACTTGGTTCTCAGCGATTTTGGTTCAGCATTGTCTAATGGCGATTGGATAGTAAATTGTTCAAGTGATGGAGAATTTAGTAATCTCGGGGGGAATTTGGCCTTAAGAGCACCAGAAATACGTAGAGCCTCCCCTGGATTGGATTCATCAATTAATTATGAAATGGCAGATACTTGGGCAGCTGGAACTCTTGGCTATGAAATTTTTACAAGGTTTTTTTCTAAATTTTTTGGGGAATGGGAGTGGATTATCAATAAAAATATAAAATTTTAAATTGTTAGAAGAAAATTAAAATTTTTTCCCTTTTAGACGGAATCCATTTTACGCTGTTTTAAGTAGTGCAACATACAAAGAATCTGATCTACCTCCATTACCTAATCGTTTAATTAATCCAATTAAACAAGTTATTTATCAAATGCTTTCAATTAATCCAAATAAAAGACCAAAACCAGCTATTGGTGCAAATATTTTGGCTATTTCCCTTTTTGGAATTAATATAGGAAAATTTTTAAAGGACTTTTCTTTGTCATTAAAAGTATTTTTTTCTTTTAAATTTAATTTTTTTTTTCAAAATTTAGGAAAATAAAGATTTTGTTTTAAATTCCTTTACTCAACTTTATGCAAGCGAAACAATTTTGGGTCGATTTTTAAATCCAAAAACGATTAGTAATGCTGAACTACAGGTTTATTTTTTAATAAAATAGAGAGGGTATTTTTTGTTAAATTTTAATGTAAAAATTAATTTTACTAAAATTTAATTTTTATTTTAAAGCTTAGAGCAACTTTTCTTTCACGTTTGGGTGTAAGTGATTTACGTACAGCATTAGAATATTTTATTGAAGATTTTGAACAAATGGAAGAATTAATAAATGAAGAAATATTAATTAATAAATCTAATGAATATTATTTATTTAATCAAGAAGCATTTTCTTCAGCTATAACTAAATAAAATTAAAAATACCTCAATTTTAGATAAATCTTTTTCAATCTTGTAAATTTTTAAAAATAAAAATAAACATTTTTTAAAGATTAATAAATATTTGTTTAAGACGTTTATACATATTTTAGGAAATAATTTAAAAAAAAAACGTTCTTTAATTTTTTCTTTGTTTCTAAATAAATATACATAAATATACTTTTCCGGAAAGGAGAATATAATTTTCCGGAAACTTTTCCAATAATTTTCTATTTTTTAATTCTCCTCCGGAAAAATAGGACATTTGAGTCTTAATAAATAATTAAATGTAAAATTTTTAAAATTTTTTAAATATTTTTAAAAAATCCATGTTTTATTTCTTTTCTTTACAATATTTTTTATTTCCTTAGGTTTCTCCAATTTATTATATCCTTTCTTATACAGTTTTATGTTAATTAAGTTTGTTAAAATTCTTTTTAATTTTCTTTCTTTTTTCCCTTCTTTCCATTCCCACATTTTCTTCTCTTTTTCTTTTCTAATTTCTTTTTCCCAATCATTTTCAATTTTTTCTAATTTTTCTTTTATTTTTTCTTTTTCCTCTTCATTTTCTACACTATTTTCTTTTGTTTTTATTTCATTAATTTCTTCAATTTTTTCTTCTAATAATTTACATTCTTCTTTTAAATTGTTAATTTTTTCAACTTTTAATTTATTTTCAAATTTATTTATTAGACCACAAATGTCCAATAAATTTAAATAGATGGTCAATATCTAAATTAGATAATTCAAAAAGTATTTTTTTGAATTAAACTCCCAGAGGCTTTCTTTTCAATAGAAGGAAAGAAAATTATTAGGGAATTATTCGGACTCTAATGTAAACAACCTAGAGACCGGCGACGAGACGAGTCTCGACGAGATTTTCCGAGATTTATCTCACGGGACCTCGTCTTTTCAATTTTATAAATAATCTCGGTTCGAGATCTCGGAATTGCAATTTTTCCGGTTTCTAATAAAACCTGAAGGAGTGTATGATTTGAAAACTTTAATGTACATAGAATTTAATTATTTACTCTGTATTTCTCCTCCAACTCTTTAAATTCTCCATTTTCTTTGTAATCTTTATATTTTTCATTTAAAATTCGTTTCAAATTTTCTTTAAAATTTTCAGAATTTTTAGCTTTTTCAAAAAGTTCAGAAATTTCCCTATTTTTCTCTTTCAATATTTTATAATTTTTAACTAAAATATTTATTTCTTTAGCATTTTTTAACATTTCCTCAATTTTTTCAAAGTTTCCTTTTTTCTCTAATTTATTTAATATTTTAAAATTAATAATTTCTTCATTATTTAATTGATTTTTTAATAAATCAAAATGTTCTGAATTTTATAAAAAATTATTAAAATTTATAGAACTTAAAGGGAGGAAAGCCTACAAGTTTTGACCTTTCGACTTTTCTTAAAGATCTAATTTTACCTTTATTTTGTATTTCAACAATTTTTTCTTCAATTTTAAATTGGACTTTTTTCTCTAATGAATTTATAGGTATTAAAAATAAAAAAATTAAAATAAATTTAAGAATAAATTTTTTTTCCATTAAAAAATAAATAAAAAGGTAAAGGATTATTTAAAAATGATAAAATCAAATTTCGTGGTGACTATTGATCTGTCTGTAAATCTCTCTTCTTTTTAACTAAACAATTCTTTTCTCTAGCTTTCTTAAAAGAATAAGAAAAAGTTTTTCTTTTTATCTCTGTTCTCAATAAATAATACACTAACACTATTTTTTCCGGAAAAAATTTTCGGAATGTTTTCAGAGCTCTTCTTTAAAAGTAATTCCGGAATATTCAGAAACAAGACATTTGAGTCTCAGAAAATAAAACAATAAATGAAAAAATACACCAAAAAAAACACAAATTTAATTACTCTTTTCTATAATTTTCATACAATTCTGGATATTTATTTTTAACTACATCACAAGGTAAAAGCAATGCAGACGTTCCATCCTCCAATTTTACAAGAAAATAAATTGTCTCACAACACCAAGTTTCTCCAATAATTTCAATTGGTTTTAAGCCATGACAGTTTTCTTCTGCTTTTGAAAGACTGAAAAATTTAAAACAAATATTTTATTTATTAAAAAACAAGGTAATTTCGTATTATAAAAAATTTGTAAATTTCCTCAGAAAAACAATTTCTAAATCCTTCACCCAATTTATCAAAAAATAACCAAACTATAAAATTAAAAAAAAACCGTGGTATTTCTGCTTCAACGCTTACAGGCAAGTTCTCATTCCTATCAACATTCTCGATATTTTCATCATTAAGAATTACCATATTTAAATAAAAAATAAATTAAAATTAAATTTAAAAAAAAATAAATAAAAATTCAATTATAGAAATTGGTTAAAAAAAAAATTTTTTTCCTTTCAAAAATTTAATTTTTTATAAAATAAAACAAATAAAAAAATAATTTAATCAGTATCCTCTTCTTCCTCTTTAATTTCAATATCAGTGTCTTCAACACCTGAAGAAATTGCCAAATCTTCTATTTCCTCCTCTTCTTCTTTTTTTGTTTCCAATTTAATTTTTGATTTTTTAAATAATTTTTCTTTTTTATTTAATTTATTTTCAAAATTATATTCCTTTAATTCTTCTAATATTCTTTTCCTTTCTTTCATTGTTTTTCCTGACATTTCTTCCAATTTTTCTTTACAAAAAGTTTGACGTTCGGCTACTGCATTAAACAATTGAGTTACTCCTCTGAAATATTAAAAAGTTGATAAATTATAGAGAAACAAAAAGAAAAAAAAAAACAAAAATACTTGTTAACTATTAACTAAGTTTTCTTGCTTCTCTGCTCTCTACATAAATATTACACTACTCTAACACTTTCCGGAAAGGTAAATATATTTAACTTTCCGGAAACCTTTTAAGAAAACGTTAACTCTTCTGGTCATTTATTCCGGAAATTTCAGGACATTTGAGTCACCAAAGAAGTGAACGAAATTCAAATCCCACACATTTTCCCCAAATTTTCGAACGAAAAATTATTTAAAATAAAACCTTGTAGCGACATGTACCAATTTTCTTTCCCTTTCTTTATCCAATCCATAATCTGGCTTTACATAGCCAATACGTTTTGCGTCCATAAAAATATTTTTCTAAAAATTAATTAAAAAAAAGGAGAAGAAAATAATTAAAAAAATATACAAAAATTTAATTAAATCTTTAAAAAAAAAATAAAATAAATTTGATTTAATTTTTTATCACAGTAAATATTTAAAATAATTTTTTAAAATTTATATTTATGCATAAGAAATTACTAGCCAAGCAAAAACAAAGTAAAAAAGCATCAGAGGATAATAGGAAAGAAATTTACGTTTTGGAGGCTGTGATCCTTCCATAAATTTTGTTGAAGCTAAAAAAGAAAATTTAAAAAAAAAATTATAATTAAAGTATAGGACAGAAAAACGTCCTCCCTTCTTCTATTAAAAATCTTTCAAAAAAAAAAATTACCATAAGAAGCCCATCCAAGTCCAAAAACAGTTATCATTAATCTAATTACCAAAGTAATTCGCATCTTCTTCTTAAATAAAAATTGAACAATTTTAATCCCAATAGACGAAAAAATAAAAGGAAGAAGACAATAACCAATAACGCAGAGAGATTGAAAAAATGAACTGAGAAAATTAATTAATTAAATTTAAAAAAAATAAAACATTTTTCCTCCAAGTAATTTTGCATTAAGAGTGACTACAAGAGAACCAAAAAATGCCAAAGAAAATATTTGGGTAAATTGAGCTCCCTTTTCTGCTCCTTGTAATAAACTAAAAAAAATTAAATTTTAAATTAAAAATTATTTACAGTGAAAGAAGAACACAAATAAATAGAGGACCCCAAAGATCCCAATCAGCGAGTACATTCTTTTCATTTTTTGGAGGAAACAAAACTTGAGAAAATTTATCGTAAAGTATACGCAAATCACGATTCTGGAAATTAAAAGAATTTTTTATTATTTAAACTATGTTTAATTAAAAAATATTTATTTCCTAAAGGGAAAGAGAATTATTAACCTGACATAATTTTTTATTAATTGGACTTTAGCTTTCTAAAAAGATCTAGTTTTTTTTTGGGATGGAATAGCACCACCCAAATAACTCAAAATTTAATCCATAGGTGGGCAAACATTTTGACAAGAAAATTGCCTCAGAAGCTAAGCCTATGAAGGACGAAATTGGGATTGAAAGGAAAGAAAAATAATAAGTCGTTGCAGACCCCAAAACTTCAAAAACCACATTTAAAAGTATCTATAGACTCAAAAAATTAATAATTAAAAAAACCAATGTGTCCGTAATACTCTCATCAAGTGTATCAAATTCACAATCAAATTGAACTTTGTTACCCAAAACTTTTGTTGAACCGCTCTTTCCACCAATATTACCGCTGAGGTCAGCGACTTTTGGAGTTTTGTTTCCTTCAAGATGTTCGCTTTGTTGAATTTCCTTTTCCAACTAAATAATTTAATTAATTAATAAAAAAGTTAAAATTAAAGAAACCTGCTCCAAATCAATGGCAAAAGACAAATTTGAAGTCATTTTAATTAAAAATTTAAAAAAAAAAATTAGAGTTAAATTATGTCCAAGATGAAGCTAAAATTAGTATTTTGAAAATATTAAAACAAAGGATGGAGTCTTGACCAAGACCCAAAGCTTTCCCGACAACCCAAATTCAAAGCTAAATCATTTTTCGAGTATCCAGAGGTATACCGAAGACAGAATTTACACCAGGAAATAAAATGAAAAAAGCCTAAGGATTTTCAAAAAGTACTTTAAATTACTTTTTAAAATAAATGCATTCTTGTTAGTCGATTGAAACATTAAATAAAGTGAAAAATCGCCCAACAAACAAATCAATAGAAAAATGCCAACAAAACAATTCAAATAAATATTAAGGTAAATAACCAAAAACAAAAAAATCTTTTTTTTTAAAAGCAACTTTAACATCGAAAAGAAATTCAAATTAACAAAACAATTTAACAGCCAAAATAGACTTGTGGTAACTCTCATATTAATTCTTATATCCACGTGATGCACGACGTCCACGAGCTCGCTCAAATTTACGGCCTAGAAAAATAATTTAAGTTTAGAAAGATGAAAGAAGACTCAATCAATAAAATTAAAGTTTGATACCTTTAGAACGTACTAATGGCTTTGCATGACTACCAGGAACACCAGGAGGAGGACCAAAGTGCTAAAATTAAACGATGTTTTCAAATTGTAAAGATTATAAGAAAAACCTTTTCAGCTTCTCGTGCCTTTCTTGGTCCTTGCAAAAGCAATGTGTTTTCACCTTTGGGAGATTTCAGTGCCAACTGATCAAAAGTTATAGTTTCACCACCAGCCTTAAGAATACGAGCTCGAGCAGAAGTTGTGAAACGCAAAGCACAGACAGTCATTTTGGGAACTTCAAAAATGCGTTTGTCGTCCGTAACAGTTCCAACACAAACGACAGTTTTCTTTTCATTTCCTAGTATTAAATGAAAGTTATAAAAAAGTAAGGATTAGGCGATGACACCAGAAAAGCAAAAAAAAAAATAACAGAAAACTAGAGACGATTTCACATCTTAGTCCCAATAAAACAAAAAAAATACCAGGACGCTTGAAGTTCCGTACAATACGAGAAATTGAAAGAGGTGGTCGATTACGTTTTGACATATAAAGACGTCTAAGCACAACAGAATTGAAACGTTTCGTTGTGTTGACACGTTTAGCCAAATAACGATAAAGCTTCACCAAAACACGCAAGTAAGGATCATTACTTTTTGGCGCCTTACGTCGAACTTTTCGATCATATTTGTGGTCAATATCGATTCCCATTGCTTTATAATATCTTGAGTTTTTACTTTAAAAAAAAGTTATTTAATAAAAGAATAGAATGAGATGATAAAATGTTAATCCTTCAAAATCATAAGGGAAATATTTGGGAATAAAAAAAACGATCAAAATTAGGAAAGGACAATCAAGAAAACTAGAAGAAATTTAATAAAAAAAATTGTAAATATTTGGACGGTTTATCGCGAAAAATTATATCGTATAACAATTATTTAAAAATTATTTAATTTTTAAATTAATTTATCATAAATTTATTTAAATAATAAATCAATATGTTTTAACTTAAAAAAAACTATCTTAAATGTTTCACGAGGCAAAGAGTATTCTTTGAAGCATGTGAGAATTCTATTCTTTTTTTTTTTGTGTAAAATAAAATAATTTGGCATTGCTATCACTTGATTATTCCAATCAAATGTTACTCTAATTTAGAGTCTTAGACAAAAATTGAAATAAAAACAAAAAATAGAAAAAACATGTAAGAAGGAATGTGTATAAAAGAATTAAAAAGAGATAATAATTTTAAATTTCTTTTCGTATACCATTAGCTAAACTTTCAATTCAGTATGAAATTTACTTTAAATGGTCAGGTCATTTATTAAATATCTTTTATTTTTAATTAACTAAATTAATTTTTATATTTTAAATTGTTTAATTCTTTAGAAAAAATATTTAATTTATTTATTAGATTTTTAATAGTCTAATTTTAAAAAAATCAATGCATTTAAAGGTTAAAGGCACTTTTATTTATCGGAAATGCGTGGGAGTTAAATATTGTTTATAAATAAAATTAGAATTAATGCATTAAAATAAAATGGACGTTTCGGTGCCAAAATTTTTGCTAATAATTTTTCCCTAAATTTTGGACTTTTACTATTTTTTAAAGGCGATTAAGTATAAAATTTTTTTTCCTTAAATGATATTTGGGCATCGACTTTTAAAGCGCGACATTTGCGGAGCTTTAAAAATTACCGAAATTCTGAAAAATAAAAATCAAAATTCTGATTTTTAATTATCTGAATTTTGAGATTTTTTGCCAAAAAATTTAATACAATGGAAGGTTATTTTTGATTTTATTATGCCGTAACTTTAAAAAAACCAAATAGAAAATTTAAAACTTAAAAAATTAATTTGGCACTCAACCGTCCTTGAATAAGGAAGAATTTTTTACAGGAAATGTTCACGTGTATAATTAAATTAGTTAATCATTGACATTTTATAGACAATCGAAGGAAATTTTTTAAGGAAATATAGCATATAAAAGCAGGGTAAATTCCACCCTTTCTATTTATTAAAAATATTCATTTAAAAATTTACTTTTTAATTAAGCTGAAGAGTTCGCTAAAAAATATAGTGGACACTTTGCCAGTGAAAAAAGACCTGTATGCAATAGTATTTTGGTATTTTGTAAATTAGAGGCCAACAAAATTTGAAACCGTTTAAAAATAATGCGACCAATCACACAAAAAATTCGAGTCCAAAATCATTTAATAAATAGTCCAAGCCTCTCCTTTTCTTTTAAAGAATAACGAAGAATAGTGTATAGAACATGCCAACTTACCCAAAGTTTTTTTTTTGGTAGAGAAATTTCTACAAAATACCAAAAATTGAGAATTTTTGGAGAAATAAGGAAAATTACTAACCCCTAAAAATTGAAAAATATTTCTTAATATAATATAATTTTAGAAAAAAGAAAAATGTTTTCCCATAAAATATTTGGTTATTTATTAATTATTCAAAGCATTTTAATTTTGTTTAATTTAACAAATGCTGCTGATGGCAACGGAGAACAAATTGTTGTTGATGATGAGGAATATTATACTGGTCAAGAAGAACCTGAGAATGACAATGGAAGTGAAGATGAAGATTATTTTTATTCTACCGCAGCACAACACGATTTTGAATTTTTAAATATAATAAGCCTTGAACAATCAGAAATTGAAAAGGAAAAATTTATAAAAGAAGTAGAAAGAATTGGAAATGGGAAAATAATAGAGGAAATTGCATTTCCTTTTATGCGAGCAGTTCGTACAGATAATTTAGTGCAAATTAGAGGAAATTTGGATAAGATTAGATTGTTAAATGCATACATTCCTGAATATTTTAGAAATGGTTCGGAATTTAAAAGTTTTAAAAAAGAAGTTGAAGAGTATTTAAAAAATAGTACATTTGAGTCTGAGTTTGTTAAAGAAAACTTTAAGGTTTGTTTGTTTTAAATAATTGTCTGACACTTAAAAAATAATTTTGATAAATTAAAATAAGAATTCTATTATTACCAAATGGTTGTATTTTGAGACTAAAATTAGAAATTAAAAGAGTTTGAAAGCTTTAGGGAAGGGAAATTTTAAGTGATTACCGCGGCTGCTTCCCTGAAAATTTTTAAACATTTAAAATTTTAAAGGAACTTAGTGGATATCTAGAAAAATTGAGTGCAGCCAATTTTCCGCAAATACTTGAAGGATATGAAAAATGTAAAAGCGGAAAAATTTTTGAACATTTTGAAAAAAATAAAATATTGATGGAACAATTAAAAATTTGTTGTGGAAATGTGAAAGAATTATTAAACCACTATGGAATTATATATGATAAACGGGTAAGTAATAAAAATTAGTTGTTTGCTATCAAAATTTATTAACCCAAAATGTCAAAATCTTGTGTAAATCCCTAAAATATCTTTAAATTGACTACATATTCTAATCGTCATTTAAACCCAATAGATCGAAAACCAAAAGATTAACAGTAAAAACTGTATTTAGTGGGTATCTGATTCAATCTTCCGTATTGTTCTATTTTTAAACGTTGATTGGGTACAAACATTACCGTTGGGGACATATGTCCTACGGTATAAGTAACTTTTGTATTTTTTATTTTTATTAAAGTATCATTTACTTATTCACAAAGTTATTTTTCTGTTAAGACAAATAGACAAAAGATTAAAGCAGAAATAAGAGTGTTTTTAAATAATTGGGAAGCTGAACTTGAAAAAGAAGAAAAAAAATATTTAAAAGAAAAAGAAATGAATAAAAATCCCGAACCAAAAAAAGAACGAAAGTTTAGAAAGATTTTAAGCTTTAGCCGTTCATCAAATAATGATGATCATAATATGTCACAGTTTGCATAAAAACAAAGGAAGAAAAAAAGAATTCAAAAAGACGAAATGTTAAATTCACAGAACGTCCAATGACAAAATGTCCAAAATGACAAAATGTTTAAACACAAAATGAATCATTTAACAAATACTGTCAGAAATATAGGGCTATCGGTTTTAAACAGAACGGAAAAAATTGGAGAATTTTAGTGGGTTCGATTAACCTAAAAATTAAAAAAAAAAGCGATAGCTCTGCTTAACCCTATTTTCCGATTATTTTGTTAGTTTTGACATTTTTCATTATTCCAATCTTTTGTCATTAAATATTTTGTCAATTTACTTTTTATTAAACTTTATTATTTTAACGTCCTTATCCAAAATTTTAAAATCAGTAATTGCTCCCTTTTCGAACATAACTCCCTCCAAATTTAAACAAACATTTCTTTTGACTTTTTATTGTACTTTTTTCTTCTATTTAAAGACATAAAAGTTGATATTTTGGAGTAAATTAAACTTTATGTCCGGTAACATTGCTCAAATGATTTTTTGTGTCCATTTAATCGCGAGATTTTTTAAATTTCTTATTAATAAAATCACATGCATTTTAAAAGATTTAAAAGATTAAAGGCAATTTTATTTATTAGGAAATGTGTGGGGGTAAATGTAAATAAAATTAGAATTAATGCATTAAAATTGTAAAAATGGACGTTTCAACGCCAAGGCAAAATAATTATTTTTATCATGTGAAAGAATTAATTTCGATTAAAAAAATCACATGCATTTTAAAAGATTTAAAAGATAAAGCAACTTTATTTATTAGGAAATGCGTAGGAGTAAATTGTTTATTTAAATAAAATTAAAGAGAGGACTTTCGGTACCTGCCAAAATTTTTGCCTTTTTCCTAAATTTTTAAAGAGAGACATTTGCAGCTTTAAAAATGACCCGAATTCTGATTTTTAATTATTCGAATGTTGAAGTTTTTTATATTATTGCCGAAATAAGTTTACGTCGAAAAATAAAGTTGAAAATGTAATTTCGAAACTTAACTTTATAAAAATTAAATAGAAAAATTTAACATAAAAAGATGGCACTCAACCGTCCCAGAATGAGGTTTCCGGAAATGTTTACATGTACTTATATTTACAAGTATTTAGTTGATTATTGAATTTTATTGACAATCAAAGGGACCTAAGGGAAATATAGCATATAAAAGCAGTGCTGTGTAAATGATTAAATCATTCTATAAATTAAAAAGCCATCCTTTTATATTAAAGACATTTTGCCAATGAAAAAAATATTGCGAGAATAATCCCACAAAAAATTCTTTTCCTATTTATTCTAAACTTCTCTCCCCCTTTTTCTTTTGAAAAGTTGCAAAAAATGAAAACGGTCCATGAAAGCACTGTTTTTAATGTTTAATTGCTTTTAGGTGTTTTAAGGTTACCATTCGCTAGGCAGAAATTTTTAAAAAATACCAAAAATTCAGAATTTTAAAGAAAAAAAAGTTTAAATTGAATTTTCCACAGATTTTTTAGAAAAAAAAATGTATTTTATGTTGATCAAGAGGAATATTATTCTGGTCAGGAAGAATATGTGCATGAAGATGAAAGTGATGATGATAATGATTATGATTATTATCCTACTACTACATACTATACTCCTGAATATTTAGATACTATAGACAATTTAAATGATATGTATTTAAATAAAAATATTGAAAGTGAAGCACAAAGAAATAGAAATGAAAAAGAATTAAAGGAAATTGCATATCCTTTTCTTCATTCTTTTAATAACGATAACATAGTAAAATTACTAGGGAGTTTAGATGGAATTAAATTTTTAAATAAATACATTCTTACATTTTTGGGAAGTGCTGTGAATTTTGAAATTTTTAAAAATGAAGTTGAAAATTATTTAAAAAGTCAAATTGAGTCTGACAATAAGTTTGTTAAAGAAAAATTTAAGGTTTGTTTTATATTGACAATATAATTAATTAATTAATTAAAAATTCTGAAAAATAAAAATCAGAATTTTATTATATCAAATGGCTGGAGTTAGAGGCGGCTATAATGTGGTGGTGAGTGGTGTATAGTGTTTTCGGCAATTGAGAGTTTTCCTAATACAAATAGAGTACCGGAAATTATTTGAAAAGTATTCAAGTTCAAAAAATTGATATGTGTGCTGAACTGACCGAATACTAATGGCTAATAAAATTAGAACTTAAGAAAACCATAGGGGGGAGTAAACTTAGTTTAAGTGATTAGCGCGGCTGCTTCCCAGAAAACTTTAATTAAAAATAATTTTTCCAACAAAGAAAATTTAAAATTTTAAAGGATCTTAGTAAATATTTGAAAAAATTGACTAAAGACAATTTTCCACAAATATTTACTGCGTATGAAGAATGTAAGAGTGGAGAAATTTTTAAAAAAAATAAAAGATTATTTAAACAATTAAAAACAACATGTGAAAATGTGGAAGATATTCTAAGTAAAATGATGAATGTAGACGACGAAAAGTATGATGATAAATGGGTAAGTAAATAAAGTACCATCTTAATAATATTCGACATATATTCTATAATATAAATAACTTTTGTGTTTTTTGTTTTTATTAAAGTATTTTTTGCAATGATTTATTTATTTTCCTGTTAAGGCTGAGAAAATGAAAATAGAAAACAGTAAAGAAGATATAAACAACTTTTTAAATAATTGGAAATCTTACCTTGAAAAATTAGAAGAAAATTTGAAAAAAAAAGAAGAACATAAAATAACAAAAAGAAGGAGCTTCCTATTCAGAGGAAGTTCGTCATCAGATCAGGTTAAAGATGATGTGGGACTATTATTGTAAAAACAAAAGAAAAGAAGAAAAACAAATTCAAGTATGCGAAATTGTCGAATTTACAAAACGTCAAATGACAAAAAATTGACAAAATGTTCAAAGACAAAATTTTATTTAACAATTTCTGTCTTAATCCTTGATCTATTGATTTTTAATTGAACTGAAAAAATCAAAAACACTTTTTTGGTTAATCAAAAAATTTGAAAAACTGAATTTCATTTTTCGACTAATTTGGGTTGACATTTTTACCGTATCGATCTTTTTCATTGAACATTTTGTCAATTTACTCTCTTCAAACTTTATTATTTAATGTCCTTATCTAAAATCCGTAATTTTGTTATCTTTTCTAACATAAGCCCCCCTTTTAAACATTTCTTTTAATGTATTCTTTTCTTCTATTTAAAGACAGATAAAAGTTGTTATTTTAAAACAAATTAAACTTTTGAGTCCAGTAAATTCATTCTAAGATAACGTCAGGATCCGGTCGAATTTTTCCTGATTAATTAATAAAACTTAATGATTATTTGCCAGTTCGTACCCGCGACGATTAAGCTATGAGTTTCAAAATGATTTTTTTTTCTGATAGGTATTTCTTATTCGTTTTAATGTCAACTACTTTTATTGAAATTTCAAAAGATTTAATTGGAGGTCAATTTTTATTACGTTTATTTTCATTTCTTTGCAATTTTGCTCTTCTAAGATTTACAGATCCTTCACTTTTAGGATTTTTTAATGTCAGGTTTATTACTTAAAATGTTTAAATAATTATTTTTTTGTTTTAAGAATTAATTTGCTTTATAATACTATTGGATTCCTTTCTAGAGAACCTGTGAGAAAATTATGTTTAAGTTCAGACATTCCTCTGGCAGAGGTTCACAATTACTCTTTTATCAGGTTTATTTATATTTGGTTTAGTGCGAGGGGTTTTGACTACATTTGATTATGGTCTGGGTTCGAATCCTTTTGGAGTTTTAATTTTTCTTATATAGTTCTAAGCATTCGAAATCATTTTTAAACCTTTAAACTTTTAAAAAAATTTTAAATATTTAAAATAATTCTTTAAGTTCATTTATTGCCTTATTTACGAGCACATTTTGTTGTACTCTATGGTTTTTCTTCTGGACTAGCTTCGTTGAACTCCCAATTTGCAACACTTCTTACCTTCTTATACTTATAGTTTTTAGTTCTTCTGTATGTGTAGAGCTTCTTGCCGAACCCATAATTATTGAGCAATTAAAATCTGGAAGGTTCTTTTTTCTATTTTTTATTTAAATTATTTTTAAGAACAAGGCAGTACGTCTTTAACGGTGCTATTTTGTTGTTGCTTCAGAAAGTTTTAACTTTTGCAATGCTTTTGTTTAAAATTAATCCTTTTATTTCCTTTAGTCTTTCTCAGGTTTGTTTTCTAATTAAAAAAGTTTTTGGAGAATTTTTTAAGCAAAAATTAGAACAGTTATTATTTTATTTTTTATCACACGTTAGAAAATAAAAAACTTTTAAAAAATCAATATATTTTCTTGTCTTTAATTCATCACAAAAATTTTATAAAAATTTTTAGTTAATTGCCTCTCTAGTCTATTTTTATCTTTTTCTTCATAATAACAAAATTAATATTCTCAAAATGTACAAAAATGGCTTTTTACAAATTTTTGATTTAAAGAAATTAAATGAGGAGCGCTTTAAATTGCTTAAAGTTTACATTTTTCATTCAATTTTGAAACAATTTTTAACAGACGGAGCTAATTTTATCATGGCTTTTTCTGGAAGTTTTCCTCTTAAAATACAAGGTTTTTTTAAGAAACTTGATAAGGATAAAATATTTTTTTAAATTTAATTACTTTTTGCGGACAAAAATAAGCTTACGGACAAAAGTTGCGGACTAAAATTTTTACGCACTTTTTCAACTTATTTTTAATTATTTCTTATTCAATTAATATTTTAGCAGTCTATGATGCTGTAGATCGCTTAGCCAGTTTATTTGTCCGTTTAATTTTACAACCTTTTGAGGAGTCTGCGTCAATATATTTTTCAATTAATTTAAAAAGAATTGAAGAAAAAGAAGAAAATAATTTAAAAAATAAATTGCCTAAAAATGTGTTGGAAACATTTTTAATTTTTACGAAATTAATTTTAATTTTTGGACTAATAATTTTTCCCTACGGTTTTGCTTATTCTAAATTGGCTGCTTTTTTGTATGGAGGAAGTTTATTTGAAGAAAATAAAGGTTTATTTTTTTAATTTTTTCTTAAGTAAATAATTTAATTTTTTTATAAATTAAATTAATTGATAAACTCTTTTCTATTTCTATTAAAATTAAAAAAATTTTTTTTACTAAAAAAAAAAATTTTTGACGCTAGGTATGTCTGCGCCGAAATTTCCTCATTTTACCATGAAGTCTTATTTTCCCTCTTAAAGAAAAGTGATTATTTCGGCGCAAACATTTTTTATTTCTTTAAATTTAATTTCTCTTTAGCACATCATTTGCTTTCACTATATTCAATTTATTTACCTATAATAGCAATTAATGGACTATCTGAATGTTTTGTTTTTGCACAATTAAATTCTGAAAAGGTTTTTTTAAAATTTTTTTTTACTTTTAATTCTCTTAAAAGGTCTTAAAACATGCAAAATTCTTTGCTTTTTCTGTGTTTGCCCATCTTTTATTAAATTTTATTTTTTGTAATATTTTTGGAGTTAAAGGATTTATTATAGCAAATATTTTAAATTATTTGGGAAGAATTTGGTATAATTGGAAATTTATTAATAATTTTATAAACGAAGGAGAAAAGTGGGAACAAAATATTAAAAAGATTTTGCCGAGTAATTCATTGTAAGTAAATATTTTTTTATTAAATTTAATTTAAAAACTTCAAGAAAATTTCAAAAAATTATTTTTAAATTTAAATTTTTTGGAAAGCAGCCGCGTTAATCACCTAAAATTAGCCAACTCTTCTCCTTGATTTTTCGATTTTTAACTGTCTTTGTATTCCTGTTAGAAGCTTAACTAATAGGTCTAATTTTGGTTTTTGACAACACAAACTGAGTATTCCTTTCAAAAATTGTTGTAATAAAAATTGGATGTAGAAAGGAAAAGTACTTTTAAATAAGCATATATTTCCTCAATCATTTTTAATTTAACAAAAAATTTAATAAATTTATTTATTTTTTTAGATTAATTTCTATTTTTCTTGCCTGGACAGTTCTTTTTACTTCTTCTTACGTAATTTTTAATTTAAATATTATTTTTTATTTTTTCAGTTCTTTTACCTTGAAATGACTATTTTATCACAATTTATTCACGTTCTAATTGGAATTTTAATGCTCTTATTTATTGGAATAATTTTTATTAAGAATGATTTTGAAGAGTTTAGAAAAATTAATTTAAAAGAAAAAAATATTTAAATTTCCAGTACCGCTTTATTAGGACATACATCCACCCGAGTTTCCTAAATTAATTTATGCGTTCCAAATTAACTAAGAATAACTAAACCCTCCAGTTTTTTAGACAATTTACGCCTATGTCGGTTACCTCCTTAAATTTCCATACCCAACACATCGAAAACCAAAATATCAACATTAAAAAAACTGCTGAGGTAAGATTTCATATTTTCGACTAATCCCACCTTCGGACGCATAGATCAATTATCGGACGCTACATTTAGTTACAAAGTGTGGCCAAAAATTAAATTAATTTATAAAAATTAAAGAAATTAAAGTTCTATAAAATTTATTTAAAATAACATTTTGACTAATTTAAGTAAGTAAAAAATAATAATAAACCTTTTTTTTGATTAATTACAACATTAAAAAAATGGCATAAATTTCCTGATATATTTTTATTTATTTTTCTTCTAAATTTTCTTTAAATTCTTCATTTTCCCTTTTTTGAATTTGTTTATGTTGTTCATTTTTAAATGTTTTTATTGTTTCTATTGGGACAATTAAATTATTGCTATGGCATATTCTTGTTCTATTTTGATGATTTCGATCGAGGGACCCCGTTGATGATTGAAGTTTTCCTTTAAAAAAGAGATCAAAATATTTAAATTAAAAAAAAAATAACCTTTAATACGTCGTTGTCTTGGTGGAGAAGCTTAAATTAATATTAAAAATTTAAATCGTTGGTTAAGTGCAAACGTCCGCGACTATTAATTTCCCTTCCAACTGAATGACTTGGGTTCGAACCCATTAGGTATAAAATTGTTTTTCTTTTTTTTAACCATCAGATTTAATTCAAACTATTTTTCTTTCTTTTCTAGGAATTAATTTAAAATTATAAATAAACTTACAAGGACAACTAGCCACCCTTCCTTCAATAGAACGTTCTTCCTCTACAGCTAATTTTTGTTGTCTTCCCCTCCTTTCATTATTAGTTGTACCATAATTATTATTTTGTTGACGTTTTATTGCCATTCTGTCGAGTATTTCTGAATCGACATAAATACTAGGGCCTTCTTCTGGGGGAAGATAACCTCTCAAATCAAGTAGGCTATAAAATTAAAAAAAAATAATTTTCGGCAATTTATTACACATTTTTAATAAAATAAAATTCAAAAAAATTATAAAATTAAAAACCTTGGAGGCTCAGGAACACAAATTATATTAAAAATATTTTTAAAACAATTTCCAGTGTCATAGGGATTTTTTACTTGAGGATGTAATTTTTGACTAAAAGTTCCTTTAATGTCCTCATTTGTAGTTTGACCAAGTGCCAATAAATAAATATGAAAGCCAGAAAGGCCTAATACAGACCAGATTGAGATCACATTAATAACACCTAAAAGTATTTTTTAAAATTTTAAAAAAAAATTTAAAAAAAACCTGTTAATAATGAAGGAGGTGTTTCTTTCAAAGCGTCCATAAATGTTCCCTTTTCAATACTTACTAAAAAAATTAAAAATTTAAATTTTTATAAATTATTATAAATTTTTAAATGTGATAAAATTATTTTTTACAAAAAATAATCACAAAGGAATCGAACCAAAGCAATTCCCTTTACAAAACATATTCAAAACCACTTAACTAAAACAGAAACAACTGGGAAGAAAATTCTAATTTAATTTAATAAAACAGAAAGCCTAAAAAAGTATTTTTCTTAAAGAACCTGCTTACACAAATAAAGATGTAATCCAACACAAAATCCCATAAAAGCATCCAATATCCATAAAGATGTGACAAATATAAAGAAATGTCTGTAATTGCGTAATCCTATACAATTTCCAAGCCAAGGGCAGTGATGATCAAAATTTAAAACACAATTATCGCAAATTGAGCAATGTCTTTATTTAAATTTAAAAAATAAAAATTTTAAAAAATCATACGAGGATCTAGGAGGTCTAAAAATACAACAGGTAAAACAATATTTTAATTTGACTTGTTGCCCACGAATATTAACTATTCGAGTTCTAGGCTGAACCCATTCATCACGTTGGAAGAATGGATCTAAAAATAGAAAAGAAAAAGTTTTTTCAAAATTTAAAAGGATTTTAATACTTAAAAACATTTAAGAATTGAATAAAGTAAGGCTTAAAGTAAAAGGACTCAAACACACATAATAAGCCATACAGAACACAAAGCTTTACCGACTGAACTACAAACACTTAAGGGTTTTTATAACCAAAATAATTAAAAAATTATAGTAAAAAATTTTCGCTCAATTAAGTTCAAAAAAACCTGATTCTTGGCATTGCCTTTCCCATTCAAGCACTTCTTTAGGTGTTGCTCTTGGAATAATACCAGGATCACTAAATGCAGCTCTCAAAAGGGATGAAATAACTAACAGAAAAAGAGCACTAGAAACAATTGGAATTGCAATAGAAACTTTAAGGGTTAGAAAAGGTAAACTAAAGAAAAAAATTAAATAATTAAAATAAAAAAAACATACTCAAAAACACAGAATAAAGTCATAGTAAAAATTATTAATAAAAATGTTAGGACAAATATTGAACTTTGTCGAGCCATAATAAATCTAAAAAAAAGTAAAATTAATTAATTATTAAATTAAAATAAAAGAAAAAATTAATGAAAAGTAGTAATTTAAAATAAACTAGCAAAAGATAAATAAATAAACACATTTATTAGGCTTATAAACACAAAAAACCCCAAATTTTAATTAAATAATTCAAACCTTCCATCACAAAAAACTCTATTTCTTCCTTGATGTCCTCTCCATTTTCTTCCATTTTTGCTTTTTCCTTCTTCTCCTTTTTGGACAATAACATTATTTGAATTTATTTCATTTAATTTAACTACTCTATTTATTTGTTTTCCTTTAATAACAACATCAAATTGAGCATTTGAAGAAGAAGAAGAAGTGGTTGCTGGTATTTGATCATTTAAATTTACTAAAATTAAATAAAAAGATGGAGTCCCAAAAATAATTAAAGTTTATTAATCAATTTGTTAAGAAATAAAATTAGAAAAAATAACCCCAAATATTCTTTGAAAATATTTAAAAAATCTAAAATTAAAAAAAAACCTCCATTTTGTCTTCCATTTAATCGACCACCTTCTCCCCTTTCAATTTCATTTTCAGAAAACGTTGTAGACTTCATCTGTCCGTCTTTTCCAATAATTACCAACTGAGAATGTTTTTGGGGTAAAAGAGTATTTTTATTGTAATTCTCAGAATTTTCAAATGGAAGGAGTATTTGTTGTTGAAGTTTTGGCTTTACTTTAAAAAACCTTCTTAAAATTAATTTAATTATTTTTAAACCTTTAATTCCTTCAAAATCACTTTGCCATTCCCTATTACTTTTAATTAATGTTCGTTCGTGTAGTTGGCTAGAATGTTTATATCTGTAAATATGAGGGGTCCTTTGATAAGGAAAATGTGTAGAAGCTCGACGGCGTCTATGAGCACTTAAACTGCTTCCTTAAAAAAGTAAAATGGATATTTGATCCAACAAAAATTTTTAAATAAAAAAATATAATTTTCTTTTTTGCTTTTTTACTCTTTACTTAAAAATAGTAAATGGACAAAATAGTCATTCACACCAATGAAATAAAGTAAGCATCGAAAAACAGGGTGTATTGATTGTAAAAAATAAGGCTGACCAAATGTCCTGTGACAAAATAGGGAAGGCAAAAAAAAGGCCCGGTACCAATAAAAATATTTTAAAAAATAAACCTGTGCTACTGCCACAAAGTGATTGGCCTCCAGAATCGGTGTCTAAAAGTAAATCACAGAGAGAAGACTCGTCCTAGAAATGAAGAAAAATTTTAATTAGAAATAAAAAATTAATAAAATATTTAAAAAAGTGAATGGACAAAAGGTTAATAAAATTTAAAAAAAAGGTAAAATAAAAATTAAGCAAAAAAAAGCAAAGCAAAAGAAATCTCAAACCCCTTTGTTAACGTCATAAAGTCTTCTACTAAATAAATGTCCACTCCCACCACCACTCGCCGATCGATGCGAGGCTCCGCCAATTCGTTTCAGGTAGGCATGGCTATAAAGCAGTTTAAATAAAAAAAAAGATTCCAAGCTTTTGATAACCTGAATTCGTTGTTACGTTCAATATAAGAGAAGATAATTTTGAAGAGAAGAATAGAGAAGAAAAACTTAAAAAAGGCAAAGCAATAGGAGTTAATTAGTTAAAAGAAATTTTAAATATAAACTCCTTTAGTAATAAAGTTTAGGGAAAAGGGGTTAAAAATTGAGGTAAAATAATTGGGGTATTTACGTATTATTTTTAGAGAATTAATTTATTTCTAGTCGTTAGCAAAAAACCGTAAAATGTTAGTATAAATAATGCGTAAATACCAATTAGTTAATAAAAGTTATAAGCAGTTATTTTTAAAATTATGTTATTCAACATTTGTTAAAGAAATTTCAACAATTTTATTTACTTCCAACATTCCTTTTTAAAGAGCAATGAGTCATTGTTTAACTCAACAAATATTCTCATTAAATTCCAAAGAAAGGTTTATCCAAATTAATATAAAAAAATTATTAACTTGCTCTTTTATAAATCTAAAAGGTAATCTATTTCAGCCCATATATTTTCTAAAAAAGATAAATAAAAAAAAGCTTCAAATCCTATAATCTTTGACAAAAAACAGAAATGCCTACAATCTGTAAAAGTTCCAACCCAAAAAACATTCCCAAAAAAGCAAACTAATAATTGAGATATTTAAACAAAAATCAAAAAATCTAACCAAAGAAAATAAACCTCTATCCACCAAGTTTGTATAAATAAACTTTGAATGTCCTTTAAATCACTAGAATTGATTTGTGTCCGTTGAATGACAAAAAAAGCATTTGATTTTTACGTCAACTTGTAAGAAAAACTAAAAAGAGAAAAATTAATTTCCGCTCTATTTGACTAATTTAAGTGAAACCAATGAAAAGAAGAGAAGGTTTAATGAATATACAAATTAATAGAATTAATGGCAGCAGCACAAAATATATTTTTTAATGTCTAAAAGGCTTAAGTATCTTTGCTAAAAAAAATAAGAAAATGAAAAAAAAACGGAAATAAGGCAAAGAAAATAAAAAAAAAAGTAGTGGACATTTTTAAATTTAGATGTTTTGAAAGAAACAAAATAAAAGTACAAAAGGGTAAATTAAAAATGGACAGGTTGCTATGACATACATTTGCGGCCAATAAATAAATATTTACGGGTTTCCGATCACTTTTCTGTCTTTCTTCGTGTTTAAAAGTCTTTTGGCTTGTCCTTGGGTCACTCTGCATTAAACAGAAGAAAAATTGCCAAAGTTTCTAAAAATTTTTTTAACGAAAAGATATCCATTTTATAAGAAACTTTTCCTTCTTTACTCTATAATTTGTTTTATAAAAACTTAAAAAGGATAAACTTATAAAAAAATAAGGATAAGAAAAACAACAAAAGAATTATTTTAAAAAGGGCTGCTCAGATTTTTCGCATGCCAAAAATTGGAAGTGCCATTATTTGGTCGGTTTTTCTTTTTTTTTTTAAATAACAAATCAATGAGACAATGCTTTAAAAAATAAATATATTTTAACCTCAAGGGAATTTTAAAAATATAAAAATAGAAGGGAAAAATTTTAAATTTTTTATTCTTAGAAGTAAAAGGGAGAAGGGACTTTGAATCAAACAATTAAGAATCAAACAATTAAAACTGATTGAAACTGCAAATTTTATCCTTTAAAGTTCTTGACAAATAATTTTAGGTTAGTTTCAAAAAGTTTAAAAAAAATTTTTCTAAAGAAAATTTAATCAATTTACGAGAAGAATAACCTCACAAAAATTAATTGGAAAAATAATTTAAAAAATAATAAAAGAAATGCATAATTTTTTTATAAAAAGTAAAAAATTCATTAGAGGTTATATGTGTAAAATTAGAAATATTTTTTTTTAAATTCAATTAAACTTTGAAATTTCAAAACATGTTTTTTAAATGAAAGTCAAAAAATTTGTTTTAACCCCAGAGAGGGTTTAACGGAATAATAAAATTTTATAAAAATTCCCCCAATTTAAATTTTCGTTAAAATTTAAAAAATCCATAGGTAAACAATTTTTTTTTATTCACTTTTGACTTTCATTTCACTGCAATAAAAAAAGTAAAAAGTTTGTGATATTTTGGTATTCGGTGTAAAGGGCAATAAATCAAGTTTAATTTTTCTTTCTTTTCTTTCTTTCATTAAAAAGTAAGCGTGTTCATCATTTCGGTCGCTTCATCACTGCCCAATTCTACAGGTTCTCCAAATAAATAAAATTTTAAATCTTCTTCATCATTTTCCCAATCTTCTAAAAATTTATAAATTTCTTCCTGAATTTCATTTTCTTTTTGTTTATTTTTTATAAATTTTATTCCAAGTTGTTTAAATCTTTTTTTCAATTCTTCACATTTTATTTTAAATTTTACAACTTCTTCAGCTAATACAAGTCTACCAAACTTTTCATCACAAAATTCTCTAGCGTTCAAAATTTCTACAAATTTATGTTCTTTTAAAATATCCAAATGTTGTTTAAATTTCTATTAAAAAAATAAAATAAAAAATTAAAAAAAATTTACTTGAATTATTTTTTCCAATTTGAAATCGCCATCTTTATTTTCATAATTTATTTTATATTCTTCTTTAAATGAATTAAAAATATTTAAAAAATTTTCTTGTAAAATTTTAAACATTTTATTCTTTGAAATTAATTTAATTGCATCTTCTCTCATTTCCTTTAATTCAGAAAAATTTTTTTCAAAAATTTCTTTAACACTATTATCATTTAAAAATGGTTCTATTATTTTATCAAAATATTCTGCTTTTGTTATTTTTTCAATTTCCATATTTTTATTTATTTCTTTAAAAATTAAATATTAATTTTTAATTATTATTTAACTCTAACCTCCTTTTTGACTTTCTTCTTTTCTTTTTTCTCCATTTTTACTACTTTCAGCTTTGTTTAATATTCCCCCTTCTCTTTTCATTGTTGAAATAAAATTAATAAATAATATAATTAAAATACATTGAAAAGTTAAGGAATAACACAACAATAATTTCATTTATATAAAACTTGTAAAGGTTTATTAGTTTAATAAATATCTTAAGTTTAAGAACTTAAGTTTTGTTTAAATTAATTAGACAGTTGACCATTCAGACAAAACAACCTTAACAATTTATTTCAAGTTTTAAGTTTATTTTTAAGTTGCTAAACTTAGTATAAAAGCCCCCATATATTTTCTCTCCCAACAAATCATATAAAAGGACAACCAAACATTTAATTTCTTTCTCCATTTATTATTTTATTACTTACTCTAATAGGATTTATAAACTGGACTTTACTTCGGTTTTTAAATCTTAATCATTTAATTTAAATTAATTTTTAAAAATTTTTAAAAAAAGTAAATGGTAGATAAAAGAAAGAATTTTTTTAAAGTATCCTCCTTCCTTTTTTCCTTCTAAATTTTTCTTTCTTTTTATTTATCCACATAGTTGGCATTCAATGATTAATTGATTTTTTTTTTTAATTTTTATAAATTATTTCCAATAAATTCGAAGGACATTCATGTGATAAATTGTCTTTAAGTTTTGTCTATTCAATTTCTAGTTTATTTCTATTTCTGACATGTCAAGTTTTATTTACTTAAAAACTTTAGAAACTGAAACATTAAGAAAGAAACTATTATTAAATTTAAGTTTAAACTTATTAATTTTATTTAATATTTTTAAACAATTCAATACGCTAAAGAAAGACCAGTAAAAGTGCACTTTCGGGATCCCGATCGGAACTTTTAAAAAATTTTTGTAACGGGTCGGGATCCCGCGAGATAAATCCCGAAATTTAAAAAAACCGGGATTTCGAGATCTGGATCCCGTAAAATCCCATCCCGGCCTCTACACTAAAGCAGCTAAAAAGTAATTTTTTATATTGGAAAAAAAAGATATTTTACTTTCAAAGAATTAATTTATCTAGACTTTTTAATAAATTTAATAAAAAACAAAAAATAACACTAATAAAAATAAATTTTAAATAAATTTTTAATTTTTAAAAAATTTTGTCTAAACTTCAATTCCATATTCTTTTAACATTTCTTTAAATAAATCACAATTTTTTTTCATATTAAAAACTTCAACAGTTTCACTTTCTTTACAAAATTCTATTGCATTAATAATTTCCTTATTTAAATTGTTTTCCTTTAAATAATCAATTAAATTGTAACTAAACACCTAAAAAAAACTTTTTTTTTGTTAATTTATTTAATTTTAATTTTATTTTTACTTCAAAAATTTTGTTGTTTTTTTTATTATTTTTATTGCCTATAATTTGTTTATTTTTTAAATAATTTAAAAATTCTGGATTAATCTTTTTTTCAATTTCTTCTTTTATTTTAATAATTCCTTCAAAATTTTTATTTAAAAATGTTTTCGATTGATCAATAATTTGCATTTGTTTTTTACAATCTAGAATTTAATTTTAAATTTAAATTTAAAAAAATAAGGAAATAATAATTCTCTTTAAATATATTTTGTTAAGAATTAGCTGAAACCTCAGATTTTATTTTAAAAGTAAAAATCTAATGTGAAGAGAGTTTAGGGATTAAAAACCCCGAAAAATCCTGCTCTCCTAAAAAAATTGTCAAAGGATAAATTTCTTTAAAAAGGACTGAATATAGAGGATTAACAAATTAATTATTTCCCTACCTATATTTGCTTTATTATCCCCTATTTCAATAGAATTATGGACAATAAATAAAAATAAAATTAATTGAAGAAAAAACAAATGTTTTTTAGACAATAAGTTCATTTTTTTTTTTTTAATTGAAAGAAAAATTAATTTCTTAAATTTAATTTTTAATTAATAAATAAAAAAAAGAATAATGAAGGGCATTGTTTAAGATTTTCGATGCCTTTTATTAACCTTCACGTGCCCGTCTGGAGAAAAATCATTTGACTCTTTTAGGTCGTTTTGTAGCTAAATTATTCTTCAATTTTTAAGGAATATTTTTTTCTATATTGTCATTGGACAGTTCATATCAAGACTGAACCGTCCTGATTGATATAGTGTTAGAAACGGGTAACCCTTTCCCGGTTTTTGCTTCCCTTTTCTTCGGTTTTTTGAAGCAATCGTTATGAAACCGAAAACGAGAATTCCCGGTTTTCTCGCTTCGGGTCCCGCCGTAAATTTCTCGTTTCCGGTTACTATTTTTTCAAAATTCTTAACTCTAATAACAGATTACATACTAATTTTCAACATAAAATATGGTAACTAAACAAAAAGAAAATATACATTCCCACATTATACGCTAAACTATTAAGAGAAAGGAAAGGTTTATTTACTTTGTTGAATATTAAATAAATTAACAATAATTTAATTAATTAATTTAATTTTATCTACATAATTTAAAATATTTAATTTAATTATTTTTATTTATTCTTCAGTTTCTTCTTTTTATTCTTGTGATAATTGCTTATATCCTTTCGGGGTATTCTTCAATTTTTTAAAAATATTTTTCCACTTTTTTGATTTTTCTGCCAAATTATTTTTTAATTTTTCAATTATCGATCTTTCCTTTAATTTTATTTCATTTTCCCAGTCAATAAAAAATTGCTGAAAAAATAATTTTTTTTGGGAAAGGTAATTTAAGAAAATTAAATAATATTAAGGTAGCATTCATTTCAATTCAAAAACAGCCGCGGTAATCACTTAAATTGAGCTTACTCCCCCCTTTACTTTTTTGAATTTGTAATACCTGTAACTTGACTCTTATGCATTTCTAGAACATAAACGAGGTATCAAACGACTCAGCTTGTCGAGGCGAATCGAATGATATGTTTTTTGGTTCAAAAAGTTTGGAATAAAAAAATTTTGATTTTTACCTTAATTTTCTCTTCTTCTTCCTCATCTGTTCCCTTTTCCATAACAGATTTAATGCCAAATTCTTCAAATACCTTTTCCAATTCTCTACATTTTAAAGAATAACTATAACGTTCAGATTCATTACTCGATAATATTTTGTCAATATTATCACAAATTTCCTTTGCTTCCAAAATGTTTTTAAAATCACGTAGAGGTAAATACTCCCCTCTTCCCTTAAGATTTTTTAATTTAAAAAATAATTTAGATTTATTTCTACTCGTTTTTAGCTTAATTATTAAATAAAGGATTAAAAAACTTTTTTAAAAAAATTAATTTACCCCAACAGGGTTCGAACCCTCACCCCCTTTATCACTCAATAACAGCAATATCCAATTGTTTTTTTCTTTTTAAATCAAATAAAAATTCTCAAGAAAATAATTTACATTTTTTAAAATTATTTTTAGAAGATTTGAATTAATTTTAAATATTTTTACAAATTTTAACTTTAAAACCTTTAAATATTGACGATAAATTTGTTTAAAAAGTTTCAATCTTTTCGCACTTTTAAAATAATTTAAAATATTTGGATTATTTTTTTTAACAAATTCAAAATATTCTCTCAATAAATTTTGTTTATCTGGAGCTGAAAAATCAGTTAAAATTTCTTCCAAAAATTTCAATTCTTTTAATTCCTCTTTATTCTCTTGATGATATGCTTAAAATAATTCAAGTTGAATTTTTATGGTCTAGTGGTTAACACTCCCGGCTAATTTTAAAGAGTAAATAGGTTCGATGCCAGGAGGAGGGGAAAGATTTATTTATTATGTAAAATTGTAAAAATTTAGAGTTTTAATTTTTTTCAAATTTAGCGATTGGGAAAAGTTTATTAACAAATGAATTAGCCATTAAATTAATTTAATAAAAAAAAATACATATTTCTGTACTTGATTCGCCTTCTTCTGAATTAATTCTCACATACCCACCAGAGGAATTTACCCAATATTTGTTTATAATAAAATATAAAATTAAAAGAAAAAAATATTTAAAAACCATTTTAACCGAAAAAAAAGAAATAATTTTTATTTAAATGAAAAGAAATATTTAATAATAAATAGACGTTATTTTAGTTAAATTAATTTCGAAACAAATAATCATTTTGTTTAGACGATTTCATTAAAAATTTAAAAAAATTAAAAAAGTGCAATTAATTTAAGAAAATAAAGAAAAAATATTTAAATTAATAAAATTCAATATTTATCCATTTTTTGAAAATTTTTCATAATTAAATTGTTTTATTAAGGATAGTGGAAATTTCCTGGGAGATTTTTTGACGTTTTTCTATTTTTCTGAGTTTTCCCAAAACTCATAGGAATTAAATTAATTTTGTAAAATAAATAAATATTTTAAGGTAATTTTGAATTAAAAAATTTTTTTGACGCACACCTCCAAATGGACAATTAGTCAAAAATTAAAGTTAACAATTATTATAAGGACACAAAGTTATGAGGGAAATTAAAAGACTTTTTTCTACTTATCTGAAATAATTATATAAGAAACCCATTAAAGAATAAACTGCAAGAATATTTTTTGTTAATGTCTAATACGTTTGTCAACATTTAAATTTGAAAAAAAAAAAATTTTTTTTAATGCTCTTCCTTTAATTTTTTTTTTGATAAAATTCTTCTCTTAATTTTATTAACAAATTTCTTAACATTCTTCATTACAGATTTCTTCTGCCATTTATTAAATAAATTAATTATGTAATTTTCAAATAAATTATTTTCTCTCAATATTTCTTTTATAAAATTTTTATTTTGTTTTGAATTATATAATTTAATACCAAAACTATTTAATATTTCCTTTGTTGATGTTAAATTATTTGTAAAAGTTATTTGTTCAATACTACCAAATTTTTCCTTATAATTTTCACATTTGCTTAACAGCTCTAATATTTCATTAAATCCATGGCTTTTTAATTCACCCAAAAGTTTATTCATTTCCTTAATTAATTTTTTAATTTTAAAGTATGAAAAAAAAAATTTTTTTTTTTGCTCAACGTAAAGCAAAAAAAAAAATCAAGTTTTCTTTTATTCGCTCTCTACTGTCCTCATTTATTCTTTTCTTTACAAAACTAGTGACAATGTAAATTGAGGAGAGACACCTTTTGTGCGCAATTTTTTGCGTTTATTTTGTTTTTTCAATTATTTTAGGTATTCAATTAGATATAATATTATGTTATAATTACTGAAATTATTTGTTTGGATTAAGGACAAAAATAGTTAAACAAATAATCGAAAGATTCAATTTTTATATTTTTATTTAATTTTAATTGTTATTACCCTTTAAATTTAACCTTATAAATAATAAAAATTTACGTTAAATATTTTTTCTGCTTTTTTTGCTTCATTATCATCAGGCTTTTCTTCTAATTTAAGAAGAAAAGTTTTCTGAGCAATTTCCTCCTTTTTCTCATTAAAAAAGTTGTAGACTTGAGATGATACTAAAAAATTTAAAATATTTTTGTCAATATTTTTTAATTGTTTTATTGTTTCTTTTATTTTATTTTGTTTTTCTTTATTTTTTATAAGGTCTTCCATTGATTTATTCAAATCAATAACATCTTCTACAATCTTTTGATTTTCTATAAAATAATACTATATTAATTGTTTTTAAAATTCAGACTCTAATGTACGTAAATAATTTCTTTTATTTATTTTCCCCTATTTCTATTTGATTAAAATAATTTAGATGAATAAAGGTTATATTTAAATTAATAATTCCTTTTTTATTAAAAATAAAAACCTTTTTCTGATTGACTTCTAACAATACTTTCCACTTGTTCTCTTCGACTAAACATTTCTTCAATTAAACTTTTACTTCTTCGATTTCCCCTTTCAACGTTACTTGTACTTGCAGTTCTTCTTGGATCTCTTTCGCCTTTATATTCCTCAACTGTACTAAAAGTTGTTCTCCTCCGTATTTTTGGCATTTCAATTACTTCCTCAATTTCTTTTGTATTTGAAGTTCCTTGATCCATTGAATAAACCAAACTTTTAAAGAATAAACAAAAAGAAATAAAAAAAAATATTTTTTGACTCAAAAGTCTCATTACTTTAACTTAAATATAATTAAACTTTATAAATATAAACTTATAATTATTCAAGTTTTAAGTTAAAGTTTATTTTCAAGTTACAAAACTTTACTATAAAAACCTCAGAATATTTTTCTTCTTCTTTTTTACTTAAACTTAGGGAAAAATAAGTTTTATTATAAAGATTTATAATAAAAACTTTAATTTTTAATAATTTTAATTAATTTAAAAAATTTATAAGAGAAATTAATTAAATAATAATTAATACAATATGGAAAATATTTTTAAAGAAAAAAATCCCCACGCCTATCTAATTTTGGCAAAAATGCCAACATTTTTTTTCAATAAAAAAAATTTTTTTTTCCTTTATTGGGAAGGTGTCCACGTGATAGAGGAATATAAATTTTTTATTAATTACAAAATTAATTAAATTATTTTTTAAAGAGTTTTAAAAGAGCAAATTATGAGAATTGTAGTGTTTAAGAAAAGATTAGGGGTAAAAAAGTTGGTAAAAATTATTACCAAAATAACACTTTGTTATGTCCAAATGTCTCATAAATTTTAGGAAAATTTAAATTAATAAAATGCTCAGTTTATCCATTTTTCTAAAAAATTTTTTTACAATAGAATGGTCATTGAAAATTAATTTTATTTAAATAAAAAAAAATATTCTGCCTTTAGAATTTTATCATAAAACTCTAATTATAGTTAACGAATATATTCACAATTTAATATTTTCAAACTTTTTGTTTTTTTTCCCCAAAATATATATATAAATACATCAAAACAATAATTTAAAAAATAGTTAGTAAAATTAATGTCCCGAAAAATAATCCTTAACTAATACAAACTTTTTAAAAGAAAAAAATTAATATTATTTTATAAACCTTTAATCACTTTCATCATCTCCAGAACTACTTTCACTTAATTCTAAATCTTCGTGTAAAATACTCTTTTTTGTTTTTGTTGGAGAAATTGTTGATTTTTTTGTTTCTTTTTGTAATTTTTGAGGTGACATAACTGATTCCATTTTTATTGAAGAAGAATTTGTGGTTGTTGGTTCTGTTTTGATTGATTGTTTTGAAACCTTTAAAAATTAAAAATAAAAATTTTAAAAGTTTAAAATGATGGAAATTTGTTGAAATAACCTTAAAAAATCAAAAGAAAATTTAATAAATTCCAAAAATAAATTTTAAAAAATAAAAATTAAAAACCATCATTTGTTCCAAAGCAGAAGCTTCTTCATCAACATCAGACATTCCCTCATCATCGTCATCATCCTCTTCATTCATTGAAGTTGATGATGTCGAAAATAATCTTTCTTTTTTTATTTCTTCTTGTTTAATTATTGGGGAAGAAGGTGGTAGGTTTTGTGGTGGTTGAGGCGGGGGTTCTTTTAATTTCATCATTTGGTTTATTTGTTCCTCTACACAGGTTGGTAATTTTGCATCTCTTAAAGAATTTTGTTAGGCGTCTTTAATCTTTTAGATGCTTCACTCCTTTATTTACAAATGGTCACTTGGACATAATGGTCAGTAAAAATCGTTCAGGTTTAACGAATGCTTGCATTTTGAATACCCAACGAGGAGTCCTTTCTCAGAGCTTAGGTAAAAAAAATAAATTCAGTTACAGAAAACAGATCCAGGGAATGTAAAAATTCTTAATAATAATTTCAATAGCTACCCACCATTGACAATTATGTCCAAGAAACTATTTATAAATAAAGTAGGAAAGATTGAAAAACGTTTAACAAAAAAAATTAACCAAAATATTCTCTTTATATAAAACAATTTAAGAAAATAAACCTGCTCTTTTTAACATTAATATTTGCCGAAATTCTTTCCAATCTAAGAGCACCAGTATTTTGATCAAAAATTAGAAGGCATTCTTTATCTCCTTTCAAAGGCTTTTTTGACCCGTGGAAAATTGTAGGTTTTTTGGCTTCTCCGGGAACGATAACCTTTATGGAAGTTTAAATTTATTAAAATTTATTGAAAAAAACAACCTGAACTCCATTATTCTCACCAGAATCACCAGAAGAAATTGCAAGAAAAGCGTCTGAACCATCGGTTAATGAAGCAGGTTTAAAATCATCTGAAAAAGAAAAAAAGTTTAAAAAAATTAATTTTTAAAATCTTTTGGAACTTATAAACAATTTTAAAGCATTTAAAACTTGAAAGAAAAAATAATTCATTCAAGGGAATTTAAAGAAAAAAAATTGACTAACATCTTAAGGTATTAAATTCAGACTTTGAAGATTTACTTGACTCTTTAAGAAAAGTTTCGCCAATTTTGATTTCATAGGTGCCATCAGGAATCCCGGAACACATAAATATATAATTAAACAAGAATAAATTAAATTACCTACAAAAAATTTAATTTAAAAATATATATATATAAATAAATAAAAATAATGGCTTAAATATTATTTGATTAAATGAAACAACTAAAGATTTTTCATTTGATTAACCAAAGCAATATTTCAAAAAATCAACTTTGGTGAAATTACATTTCACCAAACACGTTTGGGTAAAATAAAGGAAAAATAAAGCTGAATAAATTTAATACATATTTAAAAGAATGAAAATTTTAATTTATTTTTTAAATAAAAAGGGAATAATAGAATTTTATTTAAAATGCAACAAACTTTATCAATTTTTAAAAAAATTACAATTGTAAAATATTGTTAATAGGTTAAATAAACGTTAAAATTGTCAAAAAAAAAATATATAAATATTTTTGGAATAAATTTTAAATTAAATTAAATATTTTTAATTTGTCTTTTATATAAAAACATTTTAATTAAAATAATATTTGAAAGAATTATTCTTTTTTAAAAATATAGGAACATTCTTTGTATGGTTCTTATAAGGAAAAGCCCCGCCGTGAACTCTCTCATTTGGCGATGGGAAAGTTTTTCAAAATTTTCTCTGAATTTTGTTCTAGTTGTTTAGGAATTGAAAATTTTCTATCCGGAAAATCTTACAATTAGTCTTTTTCTTTTTTTATATAACGATAGGTGTATTAAACTAAACAGTTGTTATATTATAAGGATAACGGGGGGAGTTCCTTTTTTTTTTAAATTAAAGAATGTCGTTAAAAAAAGTACAAATTTCCTTTACTTTTTGACAATTTTTTTTCTTTTTTTTTGTCTCTTGAAAATGTCTTCTTCCCTTTATTATTCAGTTTTTTTAAAAATTGGTTCATGTTTACTTTTCGAAGATGAACCCTTCATTTTATTTTTAAAAAATCCAATTACTTTCTCTGCTGAAGATTTATTTTTTCCCCATTTCACAAACAAGTTAGTAATATCATTATTATCAATAACTTTCTCAGAATTAAATTTAATTCCAAAACTTTCAAATATTTCTTTCGCTTTTTTAAGATTTTTTGTAAAATTTTCATCAGCACTAACATCTTGAAGACTCTTTGAATGACCCTCGCATCTACTTATTAAATTTAATAAGTCGGAAAGATTAGGTTGGTTTAATTCTTTCAAAATTTTGTTCATTTCCTTAATTTTTAATTAAAAATTATTTGTTTAATTTTTTTATTCAGAGATGAGCGCAAGAGTTAAAACGCAAATGCATAAAACTAGTACAAAGTAGCCTTTTATACTAACACAAACAAGTTTGAAAAAAGTTGATTTTTTTTTTATTCTTTTATACCCTCTTCCATCCCTTATAGTACAATAAAAAAGTATTAAATTTTATTTTATAATTATTTAAAAAATTTTTAGTTACCTCAAATTTTTGATTAATTTTTTTCAATTTATTATCATTAGGGGTTTTTCCCAAATTATTAATAAAAACTTTATCAGCAACTAATTGTAAATTGTTATTAAAATGTTCTAAGGCTTTAGATGATGCAAAAAAGTCAAGAATATTTTTATCAACTTTTTCAAGTTGTTCAAATTTATTTTTTAATTGAGCATGTAATTCTTTATTTCCTACAGTCTTTTATTGAAACAGAATCTCTAATAATTTGATCGTAATTTCCTAAAAGTTTTTTTTCTTTATTATTTAAATTAATTTTTTAAAAATACCAGCCGTAGATGATTGTGCAATATCTCTATCCATTCCACGTTCGTTTAAATACCTGCTAATTTCTTTACGTGTATCTCTTGGTTTATCTTCCCCAGGCCTCATCGAAATTACCGAATTTGTTGTGAACAACAAAATTAAATTTAAATTAAAAAATAAAAATTGAATTAATTTTTGACTCAAAAATTTCATTTCTTTTTTCTTAAAAAATTTAATTTAATAAAAAGATTAAACAAAAAGGGACAAGAAAAAAGTTTCAAAAAATTAAAGTTCAGTACTTGTTAATTGTTTACAGCAATTGCTTTGGTTTAAGAAAAAAAATTGTGTTTTATTATTTATTATAAAAAAAAAAAAGAATTTTTAATTAAAAAAATAGTATTTTTATTTTTCTTTTTATAAAATCTATTTCTTATTTAATTTCTTATAATTAGTTAAAATTCTTTATTAGCCCCCCTAAAAAAAGTACCTTTTCCATTTAATAACTATCCTATAATTTAACGCGTATAACGCTCAAATTAATGGGGAAATAATTAAAAAAGCAATTTATTTAAAAAAATGAGTTAATTCTTTAATTTAAACACTACTTAAATAGGGAAAAATGATTTTTTTTATCGTTAATACTCTCTACCCTTTTTACCTTTTTTTGGCTATTTCTTTTTTTCTCTAATTTTATTTAAATCTTTTCTCTATTAAATTTAGTTTCACTTATTGTTAATAAAGTGCCGGATGTAAGGAGGAATATAGTTTGAATAAGCCCAATATATAGATTGGTTATTTCGCCCACTGATTTTTTGGCTAATTTTAAATAATCAATAAAATAAAAATTTAAAATAAAATTATTTAAATTAAATTTTTAAAAAATAAAATTAAAATAATAATATTTATTAAATATAGAGATCAAAAATAATTTTCTTAAATAATTATTAAAAATTAAATAATCAAAAAATAAAAAATTGCAAAATAAAAGAAAAATAAATTTAAATTTTTAATAAATTTACTCATTGAATTGTTGCAAAAATCGCCAGAACAAAAACAGGTGTGTTCTTCAATACTTGTTTTATCCAAACATTTTAATTCTCGAACAGAATGTCTACATTCTGTTGTATAATTTGGAAGATTGGAAGATGGTGTTGGGGAAATTATTTGGTCAAAAAGCTGAAAAATGGGAATTTTTAAATTTTTTTAATTTTTATTTCGTTAAATTAAAGCGTTTAAAAAAATGAAAATGTAAATAAATACAATTTCCTACAAATAAATGAGGATGTTCCCTACGCACTACCTTATGGTGTGTAGGGAACATTAAGAAAACTTTTTTATTTTTAGAAGTTTAATTTTTACTAAAACTTATTATAAACCTTTTAATTAATAAAATGCGTGAAAGTTTAATAAAAAATATCTTTTCAAGGCCGAACTAAATATCAACTTTTTCACGAAAATTTTGAAAACCCCAAAACTACCTTATTGCCAACAAAAAATTTTATAAGGCAATTCTTAAAAAAGTTAATTTATTTTCTAATTCTCAATCCACTCTAAAACTTTTTTAAAATACAAAATTATATCCTTACCCTTTCATAACAATCACGTATAGTTGCATAAGAAAGAACACCCGAATTATTCAAAATTTGTTGCCATTTAAAACAAGGTCCATTACACTCAACAGAACTTTTTTCTCTAATTAACCAAGAGTCTAAATCACACATCTAAGTTTTAGAAAAAATTAAAAAAAAAAAAGATTTAAAATTTACCGAATCAAAAAGTTTTGGTTCTCTAATGCGTCCAGGCGGACCACGTTCACGAGAAATAAAATCCTTAAAATTTAAAAATTATTAAAAATAAATAATTTTAAATTTATAAAACAAGCAAAAATCTCCTTTTTAGTATAATCAATAATTTTAGAAAATTAAAAAAATATTAGTCACCATGAGGGTTCGAACCCGCAACCCCCATAATATCTTCCTCCGCCTTAATAAAGGGGGAAAAAATTAAACAAAACGAGGTTATAAAAATGTTAATTTTTTAAAATAATTTTACTTTTCTAAATAAAATATATTTTTTAAGTTAAAAATTTTATTTTTAATTTTTTTTACTTCTTTCATGTTTTCTGATGCACAACTATAACACCGATCTAAATAAATTATTTAAATAATAATTAAATTAATTTTAACATACTACTTCTATTATTTACAGAATTAGCCATTGTTAGAATAATTAAAAGAAAAAATAATCGAAGAAAAAAATAAGAACACATTAAAATTGAGTTAATTTTAATTAAATTGCCTGAGGGGAAATTAATTTTTTTAATTTAAAAAATTGAAATTTTTTAATTTTTTTAACTTCTTTTAATAATTAAAACATTTAAAAAAATTGCCTGCAATATTTTCTTACGAAAAAATTTTTTGAAATGTTTATTAAATCAGTGTTGACATTCACATAGACCTTACCTAATTTTAAAGGTCAAAATCGATATTATAAACAACTGGCCCCTATAACCAAAAAAATAACCAAAAAAATAAAAAGTAGTAATATAATACATATCTACTCTTTTTATTTTTCTTCTCCTTGTTTAAGCTTTAAGTAAATAATATAGAAAAGGTAAATAAAAAATGTAGAAAAGCTTTATACCCCTACCACCCACACTTTACACCCCTTAAAAAAGTGATTTTTCTATTTTCTTACAATTTTTTCTTGTTCTAAATCAATAGGTAAATAAGGGGAAATAACAATCTAAGTTTGTTGTTTATTTTTTAGAACGGTTAATATTTTTTGTTGATAAGAAAGTGTACACATCTTATGCAATAAAAAAGAGACAAATATTTATTTGATTTTTTAAAATTAGTTTTAATTAATTTAATATAAATTTATAATTAACAAAATTTTCCCATATTTGTAGATAAGAAAAACTTAAAACTTTGTGATTTTAAAACAAAAAGGAATCGAACCCTCAATCTCCAAAACAAAAACACAGAGCTCTACCACCTGACCAACGATGACGCTCTTGCCTTATCATTCTCTATATAAAAGACCTTTTTAATAAATCTTTTTAAAATTCAAAAATTTATTTATTGGAGCAAATATTCTTATAAAATTAAAAAATATTATATAAAAGCCATACTTTAAGATAAAATATATACGGCTTCAATATATCGTTTAAATTTTTTAAACACTTTCAAAAAGCATTGCAATACCTTGACCACCACCAATACAAGCTGAGCCAATTCCATAACGAACATTTCTTCTCCTATAAAAAAAAATAGATAAAATAACCCAAAATTTGACAAAGAATATAACGGGTAGTTAAAAGAAAACAAAATTTTAAAATAAGTTAAATACATAAAAATAAACATTTTCCCAAGTTTTTATTCCCTTTTTAATTAATTAAAGTAAAATACTTCAATTCATAAGCAAGATGTGCAGAAATACGAGCACCACTTGCGGCCAACGGATGTCCCAATGCTATTGCTCCTCCATTTACATTTAAACGATCAAAGTCAATGCCCAACTCACGTTGCACAGAAAGAACTTGTGGAGCAAAAGCTTCGTTTATCTAAAAATTATTAAAAATTTCGAGCCTAAATTATTTAAATATTCTCCCAATTAAACTGTATAATAATCAAAAGACATAATAGTTGACAGGCGTAAATGAATAACAAAGTGGAAACGAAGGGTTAATGACTATTAAAAGGCAACCATTATGTCCATTGGTTATTTTAGATAAGAGGAAATATTTAAAAAAAACCTCAATCAAATCAACTTTATTCAGTTCAATTCCTGTTTTTTTACAAAGACGACGGATTGCCTCAACTGGTCCGATTCCCATTATTGTAGGATCACAGCCAACACTTTGCCACCCCAAAATACGTACAAGTGGAGTTAAATGAAATTTCTCTACAGATTCTTCATTTGCTACAATAACAGCAGCTGCACCATCACAAACACCCTTTAATTAAAAAATACTTTAATTTAAATATTTAAAATAAACCGATGCATTTCCTGCATTCACAAGTCCATTTTTCTAAAATTAAATTATAAGATTAAAAAATAAATACAAACCTTAAAAACTGGAGGTAATTTGGCCACTTGTTCAAGAGTAACCTCTCGTGGATGTTCATCAATTTCAAACAAAATTTCTTCTCCCTTCTTTCCTTTTAATTTAATTGGTTCAATTTCAGATTTGAAATACCCTGCATTATTTGCTAAAATAAAAAGAAAATTTTTTAGGCCTCATGAAAGCTGACATTTTGAAATATTTTTTGAAAATTAAGTAAAAATCCTCCAAAAATATTTAATTAAATAAAAACCTAGTCGCCATCTCTGCTGTGACTTAACAGCATATTCATCACATTCCTGTCGTGTAATTTTATATTTTTCACCCAAATTTTCAGCAGTAATTCCCATAGGCATGTTTACTTGTTGATCAGAAAGTCCTTGCCAAAGAACGTCTTCAAACTGAAACTTTTTTTTAAATAAAATAATTCTAAAAAATACTTCAATATTTGCTCCCAAACTTGTTCCAAATCTAACGTTTCGAACAGCAAATGGAGCCTGACTCATTGACTCTGTTCCTCCAGCCAAAACAACATTAGAATCACCAACCAGAATTTGCTGAAAAATTAATTTAAATTTTAAAGTCATCAAAAAAAGTTTTAGTTCCTATACTCTCCCAAATTGTATTGCTTTCAAGCAATCCTTATCTAAACCCAACACAACAAAGCTAAAAATCAAAATTGAAAACTGTCAAATAACAAAAAAGGCTTCGAGTAAAAGAAAATATAGCGAACGATATTTTGGATTGATTTAATTTATAAAAGCAAACATTCGATGAGAATCAGTTCATACTCAAAAATTAAAAAACACAATAAGTCATACAGTAATGCTATCATTCCATGCTACAATTAGCTTATAATTTCTTTAGTAAAAACCTGAGCTCCCTGTACAATTGCTTCAAAACCAGATCCACACAATCGATTAATTGTCACAGCAGGAACATGAATAGGAAGCCCCACACGAATTCCCACATGTCGGGCAAGATAAGCAGCGTCTTTGGAAGACTGAATAACATTACCTTAACAAAAAATCAATAAAATTGAAGTTATTATTCATACCAAAAACGACATGGTCAATATTTTCTGGTGAAATTGAAGAAGCTTTCAAAGCAGCTTTTGAAACAATTTCAGCCAAATCAGTAGCCGTATGATTTTTTAATGCCTTTCCGAATGCACCAAATGCACAACGTTTTGCACTGACAATAAATATACCAGTCTTTAACAAATTAGACATTTTCCTTTTTAAGACTAAAAAATTAAAGTAATCAAAAAATAAGATAATGATTTGATTAAAACATTTAAAGAACAAAAATAAAATCTAATTATGTATACGAAGCCATTAATTACGATTTATACATATGTTTATTTAGTAAATCGATTTGATATTAATAAATTAAGAAAAGTTAGATTTTAAAAGTTAAAAAAAAACTGTCTAAATGTCTAACGATTTTCATTTCACGGAAAAGGACGATTCAGTATCGCCGATTCAGTATAGCCGATTCAGTATCGCCGATTCAGTATTTGCCGATTCAGTATACGCCGATTCAGTATTTGCCGGTTCAGTATCTGCCTTTTTTGGTGTATACTGAATCGGCAAATACTGAATTGGCGAATACTGAATCGGCAAATACTGAATCGGCGATACTGAATCGGCTATACTGAATCGGCGATACTGAATCGGCTATACTGAATCGGCGATACTGAATCGTCCCCCACCCTTCATTTCATTATATCTCTCGATTTTATTTTGTCCGTTTGCTCGCGGACTAATTTTTTCGACATTTAGTTTTCTAAAATTTTTTAACTTTAGTTATAAAATTATGATACAATTGTTTACAATCTTTGGCAAAGGAGGATTTGTATTGTGGTGTTTTAATGAAGGTCAAGATGTATTAAATTCCACAGTCAATGAATTTATTCAAAGTGTTATTGTACAACAATGTAATGTTAATAATTATACTCGTGGAGGTCAGACAATAAAATTCAAAATGGATAATGAATTTGATTTGATACTTCTAGTATGTTTTTTATTTAAAGTTGAATAGGTTATTCTAATGTTTCGGTGTTGGGGAGGGATATTTCTTAAAACCAACACATTAAAAGCCAACTTTCTCTGAAGATAAACAAGAAAGTAAATGGCTAATCAAGAGGGGTTTAGCCTTTATGGATTTTGCTTTTTATTGTTTGCTTCTAGTATCGTGTTTTTATAGGGTCAGGAATCTGTTTTGGACGAACAGTTTCAGTTTTTAGTACTTAACTTTTTGTCTAGATTGTCTACCAAAGCGTTGTTCAATTGGCCTATGCAGACAAGTTGTTAAGTGAAGTACATTTGCGTTTTCGGGATTTGTACAAAAATGTGCTTTCCAATACTAATTTATATTTAATGGAAGGACCAAAACTTTTTACTTCTTTTACTAGCGAATACTTAAGGTTTTGAAATTTTATTTATTCTTATTTAATTTAATTAGCATTTTAAATGATGTGAAAACTTCGCAGCTTAATGTTGAAGTTAAAAAACCAAGAACTTTTCAGGTTATTTTTTGAATTAGAGTCAAAGATTTTTTACTTGTTTTTTTTATAATTCTTTGTTTTTTCATGAAAATCGTTTAATAATTTAAAGAACTAACGATAGGAAAATTAATTATTTATTTCAATTCCAGGAAACTGAAAAATCTAAAAAAACAGTTGCTTCACTTATAGAAACTACCAAAGATTCCAAACCTCAAAAACGTGATAAAAAGGCAGAACAAAAGAAGGTCTTGAAGGAAGAAATCGAGTATTTTTATTTAATTTACAAATTTTCCTTCACTTTTTATTTTAAGTGAATCGCTGAGTGTCAATGGTTTATCAAAAGAAGTTGATTCAGTTCAAAATAAGGTTGTTGAAGATGAAGAGATTTTGAAGAACAAAACGGCTTTTCTTCAAAAGATGAAAGGAAAGGGGGAGAAAAAGTAATTAAAATAATTTTTGGTATTTTTCCTTATGCGCAAAAAAGTCGGTAAATTCTTCTTTATAAATATGTTGAATATTAGGAGAATAAAATGGCTTTAGAAGGAATATCTGAAAATCAAATTTTCTTTAACTCTTTCCTGCATAGATTCTTTATAAATCGAAAAATAAGCCTTTTATTTTTTATATTTGGCAGCAGTCTGGGTGACTTTCTTCTTTCATGACTAATAAAGGAAAAAAACTTAAATCGAGGTATGGCTTAAAGGCATTTTTTGGAGACCCTTTAACGAGCGAATTTTACCCTATATTTTTACTTATTTTCTGAGTTGTGGACTTTTTTGTGCATAATCGAAAAAACCAGTTTTCCTTTAATTTTTACAATTTTTTTTAAAGAGCTAATAAAGAGAATATTAATGATAACAATACTGGTAAAAAGCGTGGAAAAAAGGAACGTAAATGGGATTTAACTGGAACTCAAAAAGATGCACAATTTTTGGATTATAGTGCTGTTGATGATACTAAAGGTGGTGAAAACAATACCAATGGTAATGTAGAGACGAGCAAAATTTATGATGAAAATGTAAGAAAATTTTGAGTTTTTTCTTGGAAATTTGAAATTTAGTTTTAAAAGGATTTTAATTTTTTCAAGCTAGAGCAAATAAAAATAGTGTGTATTTATGCACTCTTTTTGAGAGACATTTCTCTAGCTTATTGTTAATGTGAAATCTCAATGATTTTTCTTTTTTTGAATATTTTATTTTTTAGAAAAAATTTATTGGAAAATTACAAGGCGATCTTCCTGGTTTAGACGAGATTAATGCTTTCGAAAAAGATGTTGGAGCTCCAAAAAAGTTTTTATTTTTTTATTTTCCTTTCTATTTCTTCTCTTTTTTAGTACAAAATTAGCTTCAAGTCAAGGATGGTTTTCTGCTTTTAAATCTTTAGTTGGAAATAAACAGCTTACAGCTGAAGATATTAAACCAGCATTGGAAAAGATGAATGAAATTCTTATTAGTTTGTTTATTTTTAAATTTTTTTTTCTTTGTGGTTGGGGGATCTTCTTTGACCTTTTTCCCCAATCCTTTTCTTTTTCTTTAATTTTTTCTTTCTTTTCTAGCCAAAAACGTTGCTACTGAGCCTGCCCAAAAAATTTGTGAATCTGTGGGTGTTAAATTAGAAGGAAAGGTTGTCGGAACATTTAATAGAATTACAACAATTGTTCAAGAAGCTGTTAAAGAAACTCTTGTTCAAGTTGGGGGAATTTCTTTTTTTTCTCTTTTTAAATATTTTTTTATTCAGTTACTTACTCCAAAACGTCGTGTAAATATTTTACGTGATATAGTGGATGCTAAAGCTGAAAATCGTCCTTATGTGATTGTATTTTGTGGAGTTAATGGAGTTGGAAAGTCGACAAATTTGGCAAAGGTTTTTACTATTTTTTGCTTTAAAAAATGGGTTTTAAGATAACTTTTTGGTTAAATGAGAATGGACATCGTGTTTTAATTGCTGCAGGAGATACTTTCCGTGCTGGTGCTGTTGAACAACTTCGTACACATGTTCACCATTTAAATGCTTTACATCCTGATGTTAAACAATCCTTTTTTTTTAAATTTTATTTTTTTAGTCTGTTACTCTTTTTGAACAAGGTTATGGTAAAGATCCTGCATCGATTGCTCAGTCAGCTATACATTTGGCAAAGGATCGAAATATTGAAGTTGTTTTGGTTGATACTGCTGGTCGTATGCAAGACAATGAACCTTTAATGCGTGCACTTAGCAAGGTTTAAAAGAGAAAATGTTTTTTTAAATTATTTTTGGTGATCTTTATAACTTTAATAGGTATTAGAATTTTTAAAATTTTCTTTTGGATTTTTTTGACTCGAATTTATTAAATCTCCAGGAATATACCATTCAAAAAAAAAATCTCTTTGAATACAAACTCTGTTCCCTTTCCAAAAGCCCTTCTATTTACTCCTTCTCAGTCTTTTTTAAATTCTTTACTATTCTTTTCTTTATTTATTTTTTTAATTTTTAGTTAATTAATGTAAATACACCTGATTTGGTTCTTTTTGTTGGTGAAGCTTTAGTTGGTAATGAAGCAGTTGATCAACTTACTAAATTTAATCAGGCTTTAGCTGATCATTCTTCTGTTGGGGAAAAAGCTCGTTTAATTGATGGAATTGTTTTGACTAAATTTGATACTATTGATGATAAGGTTATTTATTTTTATTTTATATTTATTTTTATTTTTTTAAAAAAGGTTGGGGCTGCAGTTTCTATGACTTATATAACTGGTCAGCCAATAGTTTTTGTTGGTACAGGGCAAACGTATCATGACCTTCGTAATTTAAATGCAAATGCTGTGGTTAATAGTCTTTTAAAGTGATATTAATAAATTTTAATTCTTCTATTCATTTAATTCTTTTCTTTTTTTTTCTATTAATTTTAGAGGGAATAGAATAATTTTATTAAATATTTTATTTAAAAAATATTTTTTTTTTGGATTGGTTAATTTTCTTATGAATAGTTAAGTTAACAAATACTCTTTAAAAATTATTTTAAATATTTTAGTAAATCTTTACAATCCAAAAAAGATATTTTTTTGTTTCCTATTCAATCCCTTTTCTCTAATTCAAACAATTTTTTGGTTGTAAAAGCTACCAATATTTTTTTATATATTTTTTTTTCGGTTGAATTTTTCGTCAATTTATTCTTTTAGAATTTTTCTTTTTAAAATAGAATTTATAAATTCATCCGATACTTTAAGTATAAATAAATAAATATTTTTTTAGTGAATATTTTTTGTAAATTGTCCATTTGGATAAATATGTTGATAAATAAATTTTTTTAAATTTTTTTACAAGTTTAACTTTTTCTTATTTAATTCTTTATTTAATTTAATTTAAAAATTTAATTTTTAAATAAAGGAAATGCTTTCTCCTACAAGGTTATGGACAGTATTTTTAGCTGTTGGAATATTTGTACTAATTAGTATTGTGCTTTATTTAAAAGTAGATTCTAATGAAAAAAGAAGGCAAGCTTCGTATGGAGAGTCTCTTTTGGTATTTATTTTAAATTAAATTAATTTAGTGAATATTAAAATAAATTTTTAAAAATTTATTTTTGTGTAAAGAAAATTTAATTATTACGTTAATTTACTTAATTTTTAAAAATTATTTTAGAATATTAATTCAATGGATAAATTAGAAAATCGTTTAAATTTATTACAAAACGATGCTAACGGCAATAGGGAATTATTAAAAAATATTAATAGAAAAATTAATGAAAATACAAATTTTAAAGAAGAGAAGAACGAGGATTTTGATGAAAGGGAAATAAATGAAAAATTAAAGGTTAATTATTTTTTAATTTTTTTTATTAAAATTTTTCAGAATAGTAAACCAATTACTTCTTCTTTTGATTTTTGTTCCTCTAAAAATACTTCATTACCTCACAGTGCTGTTAGTGATGTACAGGTTTGTTTTTTATTTATTTATTTATTTTCTACCTAACAAAAAAATTTTTTTACTTTAAAAATCTAAATAAATTCCAAATTATTAGACTAACTTTTTTGAATAAATTTATTTAAAAAATAAAATTAATAAACTATTTACTATTTTGTTACCTAATAATAATAATTTTTTTTTAAATAAATTAATTAATTTTCTTTTAATTTAATTTTTCCTTTAGATGTTATCAGTTTATGATATTTTACCTTTTAATAATCCAGATGGAGGGGTTTGGAAACAAGGATGGCCAATAACTTATGATAAAAATAAAATAAAAGAGGAGAAAAGGCTTGAGGTTATTGTTATTCCTCATTCACATAATGATCCAGGTTTTGAATTATTTTTAAGTATTTTTTTGTAAACTTAAGTTTATTAATTAAACTTAAAAATTCTGATTTTTATTAAGTTTTAATTTAAACTTACTCAATTTAATTCTGATTTTTTTTTCATAAACTTAAGTTTGTTGTTTATTAATTAAAAACTTTAAAATTCTGATTTTCCTTAGTTTATTTTTAATTTTTAAAATTAAAGGTTGGATTAAAACATTTGAAAAATATTATGAAGACCAAGTTGTTCATATTCTTAATTTTATGGTTACTTTTTTAACTCAAAATTCTGATTTAAAGTTTATTTATGCGGAAATGAGTTTTTTTGAATTATGGTGGTCTAAACAGTCAAATGAAATTAAAAATAAAATTAAATTACTTTTAAATAATGGACAATTTGAAATTGTTACTGGGGGATGGGTAATGACTGATGAAGCTAATTCTCATTATTATTCAATTATTATGGAATTATTTGAAGGACATGAATTTTTGAAAAATCAGTTAGGTTAGTTATTATTTATTTTATTAATTCTGATTAGAAATGTTCTGACTATTCTGATTATTTCTCATTAAAATCAGAACTTTTTAAAATCAATTTCAGAATTCTGACTAGAATTCTGATTTTTTAAATAATCTTTACTAACCAGAATTGTGTTCTTTAATCGAACATTTTCTGGTTTTTATTCTGATTTTTGTTCTGATTTTTAAATTTAATTAATTTCAGAATATACCCCTCATAGTCACTGGTCAATTGATCCTTTTGGTTTAAGTCCAACTTTAGCTTATTTATTAAATCGTTCAAATTTTACAAATATGGCTATTCAAAGAGTACATTATTCTGTTAAAAAATATTTAGCTCAGAAAAGAAAACTTGAATTTATTTGGCGTCAATTATTTGCTGGAAGTTCTTCATCTACAGATATTATTACACATATGTTTAATTTAATTTAATTTAAATTTTTATTTTATTTTTAGGTTTCCTTTTTATTCATATGATGCTCCACATTCTTGTGGTCCTGATCCAAAGGTTTTAATTTAATTAATATTTTTTTTTCGTTTGGGGAATTAATTTTTTGTTTAAAATTTCTATAAAATAAAGAATTAATTTTAATTTTTTCCCCAGATTTGTTGTCAATTTGATTTTCGTAGACTTGAAGGTCTTTTAACTTGGTTTATTTAAATTTAATTTTTAAAAATTTAAATCCAAGTCCTTGGGGTATTGATGCTACTTTAATTACTCCTGAAAATGTTGCTGAACGTGCACATTTACTTGCTGATCAATATAGAAAAAAGGCACAGTTATACGGTTTTAATACTATTTTGGTTCCACTTGGAGATGATTTTAGGTAAGGAAATAATAATAATAATTATTTTTTTTTAAAATTAAATTATAATTTAAGAATTAATTTAAATATTAAAAACAAATATTCATCCCTAAACTTAAGTTTAAATAAGTTGTTTTTAAATTGTAATTAATTTTTAAGTTTGTAAAAATAATAAAAAGTCATTTAAACCGATTTGTTATTTTAAATTTTCAAGTTTGTAAAAAAGTTTAAGTGAACAAAAAAGTTTTATTTAAATATTTTACTTTGTAATTTAATTTTCAAGTTTGTAAATAATAAGAGTTCGCTTTACTTGACTTTTCTTTAAATTTTCAAGTTTGTAAAAAAATCAGAATACTTGAAATTTAAACAATAATTAAATTAATTTAATTATTTATTTAATAGATTTGATATTGAAAAAGAATGGAATGAACAATATAATAATTATAAACAATTATTTGATTATATTAATTTAAATAATGATTTAAATATTAATGCACGTTTTGGTACTCTTTCCGACTATTTTGAAATTTTACAAAAACGAATAAATGAAAAGGAAGAAGAAGAATTTTTTAAAAAAGAAGAGGGAAGACTTAGACATTCAATTATTAATAATAAAAATGAAAAAATTTTACCAATTTTATCAGGCGATTTTTTTACTTATTCAGACAGGGATGATCATTATTGGAGTGGTTATTTTACTTCTAGACCTTTTTATAAACAAATGGATAGAATTCTTTTAAATTATTTAAGAGCTGCTGATATTTTATTTTCTTTAGCTAATTGGAAAGGGAAAAGTATGTAAAAAATTAAATAAAATATTAAAAGGAAAATAAAGGGAAAAATTAATTTCTTTTGAAAAATTAATTTTAAAAGGTAAAATATTTATTTAAAAAATTAAAAATTTATTTAAAATCATAAAATAATTTTTAATTAATTTTTTAAAGTGCCTACGACAATTAGTTCACTTTATAACAGTTTAATAAATGCAAGAAGATCACTTAGCCTCTTTCAGCATCATGACGGTGTTACGGGAACTGCAAAGACACACGTAATGGATGATTATGGTGAAAAGTAAATAAATAAATAAATTTTAAAAAATACTCAAAAAATTTTTAAAAAAATTTAAGGATGGCCCAGGCAATTTTTGATACAAAAAATATAATTTCAAGGACTTCCGAATTTCTTCTTGAATTTACTCCTAAAGAAACAAAAGATCAATTTAAAGTCGATTCTGAACATTTTAAAAATAAATTACCCGAAAAAATAATTTTAAAAGAAGGGACAATTATTGTAGTTAATTCACTTGGTTATTTAAGGAAAGAAATTATTTGTATTTATGTTAAAAATAAAAATACAAAAATTGTTGGGAAAGATAATATTATTTTACAACAGATTGGTATAATTTACTTAAGTTTGTAAAAATAATTTAATATTTAGAACCTATTTTCTATACTAATGAAAATAATAAACTTACAATTTATAAAGATAAATATTCTCTTTGTTTTGAAGCAGAATTACCTCCATTTGGATTAGTTAGCTTTAATCTTTTGGAAAATGGAGAAATTGAGAATAAAGTTAAATTACAAACTTATAAAACAAATATTGAAACAACGTATGTTTTATAGTTATTTTTTGAATATAAATATATTTCCGGAAAGTTTTTTAATTCTTTTCTATTTCAACTAGTTTGTAAATTCTGATTTTTTCTTAACTTTCCGGAAAGTTTGTTTTATTTCAAGTTTGTAAATTGTTTTACAATTATTCCCACACTTTAGATTATTTGAAACAACCTTAAATGATGAAAAAGAATTGTATTTATCAAATGAGTTTACAACTGCTTTTTTTAATAAAACTACTGGTTATCTTAAAGTTTATACCTTTTTTAATTCAAAAATGCTAATATAATTTAAGTCCATTAAAGTAAATAATGAGAAGATTGTTGATATATTTCTTTCTTTTGTTCGTTATGGGGCAAGAAAAAGAAATCCGGGTAAATTTTTTTTAAATATTTAATTATTAAGTTTGTGTTTTATAGCAAGAACAGATGGAGGAGATTCTCTCTCTGGTGCTTATCTTTTTCTTCCTGATGGTCCAGCAGTTGAAATTGATTCAAGCAAAAATCAGTTTGTTATTGTTAAAGGACCTGTTAGACAATGCATTCATGTAAATGGTAATTTTTGTAGAACTTTAAGTTTTAATTTTTATAATTTTTTTGTATTGCGACAAGTTTGTAAATTCTGATTCATTTATTTTTAATTTAAGAGTTATTTTTCCCTTTCCTTAAATTATTAAGTTTGTAATCTTTATTATTATTTTTATTAAGGTCCACTCGAATTTGGAATTACCCATCAACTTTGTTTGGATAAAAATTCAAAAGAATTTACTTTATTAAATCAAATAAATATGGAATCAACTTGGTTATTAAAATGGAAGAATTTAAATAAAAATATTGAGATAGCAATGAACTTTAAAATTCCTTCAATTATTGAAGACAATTTTTTTACTGATTTGAATGGTTTTCAAGTAAAATTTAAATTAATTTTTAACTTTAAATTTTTTTTAAAAAAAAAGATGATAAGAAGAAAAAAACAATTTAATTTACCTCTTCAAGCACATTTTTATCCAATGCCAAGCTCAGCTTTTATTGAAAATTTAAATGATATTCGAGTTTCTCTTTATGGAAGACAAGCTTTAGGTGTTGCTAGTTTAAATATTGGTTAATTTTTAAATTTTTTTAAAATTAATTTAAAAAAAAATTAGGTGAACTTCAAGTAATGTTAGATAGAAGATTATTACAAGATGATGATTTGGGACTTGGACAAGTATTTTTAAAAAATTATTTTTTTAAATATTTCTTTAGTCAATTGAAGATAATATTCTAACAGAAAGTCTTTTTTACCTAAATATTGAAAAATTTAATTTTAAACGATCAATTTTAAATGATACTATAGGTTTTCATTCATTATCAGGTGAAATAGCTTCTCTAAGAATTTATTATCCTCCAATTGTACTTTTTGGTCAAAAGGGTAATTTATTTAATTATTTAAAAAATAATTTATTTCTTCAGATTCTTTACCTTCTTTTAATTCATTTTTTGGTTTAAAACAATCTTTTCCTTGTGATATATTTCCTGTTGCTTTTAGAACTCTTAGTGAACCAACAATTTATAGTTCAGGGAATAGAAATACTTTACCTAAATATGAAGCTGCACTTATATTGAAACGATTTGGTATTGAATGTAATTTAGATTCAACACTTCCAAATGGTACAAAATGTGATAAAAGTACAGGAAATGTAAATTAATTTTATTTAAATTAATTTAAAAAATAAAATAAAAAAATTTTAAAAATAGTTTCAGAATTAAATAAAATTAATATTTTTAAATTTAATTAATTAAATATATTTTATTTATTTTTTTAGTTAAATTTAAATAATATTTTCACTAAAAATCCTCGTTCAATTACAAAAGGAACACTTACACTGCTTGAATTAAATAATAATTTAAATAAATCTTTTGATAATGGAATAATAAATATAGAACAAATGGAATTAATTACAATTAAAATAGATTTTTAAATTAATTAATTATTTTCTAGTCAATAGTTAAAATTAATAATTTATTCTTTAACATTTAATTTTATTTTATTTACCCCTTTTTTTAAACTAGACGATCTTGTTTAAATAAAATCAGAACAATTGTAATTGAAGATCGTATAGTTTACAATTTTGATATATTTTTGTTTTTCCATTAATTATTTTATTTACAAATTGTATTTTCTGTAAAATGTAAATTTTTGTAAAATTCTGGTTTTATTTTAAGTTGTTTGTAATTTTTTCTTAAGATTATTTATTTTCCGGAAAATTTGTAATTTTTATTTCCGGAAAATGTATTATTCTTTACCAATTATTTCAAGTTGTAAACTTAATTTTTTTTACAATTCCTTGAATTTATATCTACAATTAATTTGTAAAATAATGATCGATGAAAATTGAAGCTCTAAATGCTAAATAAATGACCAGACCCTTCTATTTGTTTAGTAAAATGCCAGAAATATTTTAGAGAGAAAATTGAATAAGATTAAAGACTAAATGAAATAAATTTTGGTATAAAAAGGAAATTTGAAAATATATAAAAGAATAAAAAAAAAGATTTAATCTTATTGTAAAAATGAAAAACAAATAGGAAAGATGTAAATATTTTTTTTTAATAAATAAACTTTAGAACAAATATATTTCTGATTTATAGTTATTTTTCAAAAGTTTAATTATTTCAAGTTTGTAATTTTTGTTTACTTTTCAAGTTTGTAATTTCTGATTTAATTTAATTTTTTCCAGAATAACAAATAAATACACACAACTATGTACATATATATTTAAAATATTTTTCTAATAATCTTTTTATTTCTTTGGTTTAATATTCGAAACATAAAATTTAAAAAAAAATTAAAATTAAATCAATTAGAGTAGAATAAAAATGAGCATAAAAATAAGGCAATTAATTAAAATTCAATTATATAGATATTATTATTATTATTTAGGTATCTATAAGTAAACATTAAATTATTTATTTAGTCAAATTACTGGGTAAAACTAATTTGAGCTCTCAAAAAAAAGAAATGAATGTAAAAAGAAGAGGTTAATATATAAGGGGGGAAATATTATTTAGTTATTATTTGATTAAATTAATTATTTTTTTAAATTTTTCTAAAAATTAAATTAATAATTAAATCAAATAATTAAATGTCATTAAAATAAACAGGGGAATTTCTTCTTTCAGAATGAGGGAATTTTGAGTATCCAACTTTCTGAGGGAAATATAAAATATTTCTTCGATTTTTTTTTATGACTTTGGAGAAAAGCTCTAATGAAGAAAAATATAATTTTTGTCTAAAAAAAAAAATAAAAAATTAAAAAATCCCGTAGTTTTTAGTTATTTGGCCATTTCCATTAGTTTGTGGATGAAGACGTCCATTTGAACGACTATGACTATTTGAGTGTTTACGTCTAGTTTGTTGTTGATTATTATTATGGTGTTGAGAAGATGAAGATGATGAATGATGTTTGTGAGTTGAAGAAGGATGTGGCGGGTGTTTTTGTTGCTTTGCAAGCCTTTGAAGGTCTTCTGCCAATTGGTCAACTTCTCTTGGGTCAACTCGATGGCCATGATCACTACGAGTAACACTTCGAACGGAGCGACTTGATTTTGTCTAAAATTGTGTTTTTAAGTATTTGTAATTATAAAGAAAGTTAGTTTGTAATTTCTGATTTTTAAAGTTTATTTGTTATCAAGTTTGTGATTTCTGATTTTTATTAATTTTTCAAGTTTGTAATTTCTGATTTTTTTTTTAAATTTATTTTTTAAGTTTGTAATTTCTATTATTTATTTACAATTTACATAATTATGTCTTAAATTGTAAGTTTTATTTTTAAAAAATAATTCTTACCCTCTGCATAGCACCAATTCCCCCATTTTCATTTGTTTCATAATCTGTAATATCTCCTCCATTCAATTCTACTCTTCCATTTTCTTCTGTCCAATTTCTGCTACAATTATTATTATTTAATTGTTTCCTTCCCAAAGATATATTATTAATTGGAATTAATCTTTCTCCAGTAACCCAATGATGTTGTAATGCTTCCTGTGCTGAAGGACGAAAATCTGGGCTTGTTTCTAGAAGAAAAATAAAGTTTATTAATTAAAAAAGAATTTTAATTTAACCTAATAAAGAATCAACAAAATGTTTTGCTTGTTCTGAACCACTCCAAAATTGTGGATAATAAATATAATTAGCTGTAATTATGTGAGTATATAAACGTGAACGACAATCATCATCAAAAGGCATTATTCCACTCATTAAAATGTATGCTTAAATTAAGTTTTTAATTATTTTAAGTTTGCAAATTCTGATTTATTTATTTTCTAAAAGTTTGTTATTTAAGATTATTAATTTAAGTTTGTAATTTTTTCCGGAACTCAATTATTTTTTTAAGTTTGTAATTTTAATCTATTTTCCGGAACTAGTAAATTATTCTTTCAAGTTTGTAATTTTAATTTATTTATTTACTAAAACCTACCAATAACTCCAACTGCCCAACAATCAACTTTATTCATGTAAGGAATTCTTAAAAGAATTTCTGGTGCAATATATTCAGGAGTACCACAAGTTTCTGTCATTCGTTCATCTTGACTTTTTGTTTGCTTCTAAAAATAATTTTTTTATTTTAAAGATTACAATTTCTATACTTACCGCAAGTCCAAAATCAGTAATTAAAAGTCGAGCATCAGGTCTAGCATCACTAAAAAAATGTTTTAAAATAAAAAATAATTAACTTGCCTATAAAGTAAATTTTCTGGTTTTAAATCTCTATGAGTAATTAAATTTCTATGCAAATAATCTAATCCTGTTAATAACATTTTTATTGCAATACGTGCTTCAGTTTCGGTATAACGACCTTTTGCCTGTTAAATATTAATTTTATAATTAATTAATTTTATTACTACAACACGATCGAACATTTCTCCACCTGAAGCCATTTCCATTACAATAAAAAGCTTAAAAAAAAATTTTTTTTTTAATAAATTTTTAATTTTACTTTTGTAGCACTTCGAAAGACTTCTTCTAATCGAATAACAAAATGATGTTTTACTCGACTTAATATTGTTAATTCGTTGTTAACAGCACCAAAATCTTGATCAGTATTTACAAGTTTTACGGCATAGTAACGTTTGGTAACTAAATTATTAAAAAATCAGAATTTTACAAACTTGATGTAAGTTTGTAAAATTTATAAAAACTTGAAGTTTACAAACCTTAAGTTTTTAAAAGTAAACATTTGTAAACTTAAACTTTTTTTAAAAATCAGAAATTGTAAACTTGCATTTTTTATTAAATAAAGTTTTAAAATTTTACAAAACACAAAATCAGAATTGTAAACTTACTTCTATCCTGAACACGCAACACTTGAGAAAAGGAACCTTTTCCAACAACAGAAAGAACTTCATATTTACAAACTAGTCTAGAATCTAAACGTATGGCCGGTCTATCCGGAAGTAATTGAAAATGTTCAAGATTAGAAGGAGTCATTGGGGATATTGGGGAGGAAGGAGTCCATCTATTTGTTCCATTCTTTTGTTGTGTTTTAGGTGAAAGAGTAGAAGAAGGATTATTGCCTAATGACTAAAATAAATAATTAATTTAAAATTATTTTATTTAAAACCTTTTTATCTGTTCTCCTCCCTAATGTTCCCCCTCCATTAAATAAATTAGCCAAAAATCCTCCTCCTCCTTTTCTTAAAGTTTCATCTCTTGGAGTACAAGGAGCACTAGCATTTCCATTTACTATTATACGAGAAAATCCATTATTAATATTATTATTATTATTATTAGCACATCCAGAAGATGAAGAAGTAGATGCTCCTGAGGAATGTGCTGCTGTTGGTGAATGACTTGAAAATTAAAAAAAAAAAATTTTTAAAGGATTTAAATTCTTTTAAAAATCTTTATTTTTATTTTTTAAATTATTTAAATTATTACCTTAAATTATTATTAATTCCATTTAAATAATTATTATTTAATTCGTTATTGTTTGTCTTTTTCTTTCTCCAACCATTTTGTTTAGGTGATAATCCATTTTGTTGTCCAATTTTTGAAGTAAAATGGGGAGAAGAAGGTTTTGAAGAATAAGAATTATTTTCTAAAGAATTTTTGTTCCCCATTCTGAATTAAATTTTTAAAAAATTAAAATTTAAAGTTTGCGCCGAAGTGACCCTTTTTTTAAATATCAATAATTCCTTCCCCTAAAAACAAAAATGGCGCAATTATTTTTAAAAGTACAATAAAAACAATAATTATATCTGTAAACAATGAACAATAAAAAAAGCAAAAAATAGCCGTTTATAAGGTAATTGGGGGAAAAAAATTAAAAGAAAATCAGCGGAAAATTTTAGAGAAAATATTTTTGTTAATTTTAAATTTTTTAAGAGCGTTAAATGTTGTAAAAATAGTAAATTTTAAAAGGAAAGAATTTTGTCATCAAACAATAAAAACCCAAATTTTAAAATAATTTTTAATCAATTTTTTAATTTTCAAGGCAAAATTAAACAAGTCAGTTCGGCGCAAAACACTTTACGCCAAGTTTATTTTCTCCACTCCAAGTTTATTTTTTAAGTTTGCGCCTAAAATAATGCGCCGAAAAGATAAATTTTGATTTCAATTTTTGATTTTTGTATTGTTATGGTAATAATGTACAATAATATTTTATATTTAATAATAATGTCCTCAAAATAATTTTTTAAAAAATAAAACGGTCATTTTTAAAGGATTTACATAAAAATGACCAACAGAGAAAGGAAGGAAACAAAACCTTTTTTTTCCATTGTACAAAGGGAATTAAAAAAGAAAGAATTACAAGTTGGACAAGGTTTAGGTTATAAGGGGGGACGGTCAAGGAAAAATTAGAAAACCCCTAAAAATCAATTTTTCTTTAATTTTTCTAAAAATAATATTTGATCAAGGATTTAAATCTTTTCTTTATTTAATATATTAAAACACCTTTAATAAATCCTTAAAAACAAATTAACTCATTTTTAGCTAAAAAAAACCTCCGTTATTCAATATAAGGAAAAGATAAAATAAGGAAAATTAAAAAGAAAGAAAACAAAATATTTTTTTTTACAATTAACCAGTTTTTTTAAATTAATGAAGAGGAGGAACCTTTAAAATTATTCTAAAGTGGAAGAACGAGAAAGAAATTAAGACAATAAAAAAGAAAAATTAAAAAGTACCCTTTACTAGTTTAATTTTCTATTGACAATTCGGCGCAACCTTTTTTGGCGCTGAATTTAATTCTATTGAAAATAAACAGCGCCGACACCAACTGCGCCGAAAAGTCTTTATTTCTTCTATTACGTTTAAAATTAATATAAAAGCCCACTTCGACGCAAAAATTCAGTTCAAAATCAATTGAGTACAATCTTCAAGGTCTGCGCCTAAATGTCCTCTTTATGCATTCCTTAAGCAATTGCGCCGTTATAAAATATTTATTTTTGGCGATTTTTCGCGCCTTCAACCAAAGGTGACAAATGAAAGGGAATAAAAAGAATAGGGGCAAAATACTACATAAATAAAAAATATTTCTTTTTTAAATTTACAGCTGCAAGAAATAAAAAGGTGTGATGAAAAAAAGGATATTGCGGAAAATTAATGAGAAAGAAAAAAGTATTTAGGAAAAAAATATTTAGGCATTTTGTAAGGTAATGGAGAAGGATTATATAGAATAAATTGTTTAAATTTATGGGAATTTTTATAAGGAAGAAAGAACGGTCAGGAAGGAGGGAATTTACCAATTTCCGGGTTACTTGAGCAAAAAAAATTTTTTTTTGAAAATTCCCAAAAATTCCCTTGGTGATAAAGATATAAGCGAAACTTTAAAATAATTCAAAAAAAAATAATAAAAATTTAAGTCAAATTCTTAAAAAATTCAAAACTTAAATGGAGAGTCCCATTGTCTGCGCCGAAAAGTACCTACTTTTTGGAAAATTTCTTTGAATTTGCAGTTAAAAGGAAATTCTGAAAATTAAAATTTTTAAATATTTAAAATAATTTATAAAATTACTAAAAAAAATTTAAAAATTAGCTAAAAATTATTTTTATATGTTTTTATTATTTTTAGCAAAATAATTGTTAGTGAAGGAAATATCTAAACTAATTAAATGCTTAATTATATTTTTATTTTATATTATTGTTGCTTTTTAACGAGAATATCAAGTAGATATAATAAAAAAAAATATTAAAAAGCTTTTCTTGTTTCTCATAAAATTTTATTATTTTTTTATTTTCTTTCAAGAGCTGTTCTCCAAGGAGATGTGTACGTTTCGGCGCGGACTTTTTGACTGAAATTTAATTCATATAATTTTTATTTTTAACTATTTTTTATAAATATTATTTTGTTCGAAAACCCAGAATTCGAAAGTAATTTTTTTTAATAGGACAAGACTAATCTGACCACTAAAAAAATATTGGGTACGAAAAATTGTGCAAGCCGAGTATTTTCGGCAGTTAATTGCTTATAACCTTTAAATAAATAATCGGATCAGGAAAATCTTTTTTATAGAAGGAAAGCTAAAATCCAAAGCTTCTTTTAAATAGTAAAAAAAAAATATTTTAAAATTATTAAAAAAAACATTGAGGGCAAAAAATAGCAGTTAGCGCCAAACTTTTTCACGCCAAAACGACCCTCTCATTTCCTTTAGAATTATTTATTTTCGTTTCTATTTTTCACTTCATTTGCTATTTTTATTGCAGAATTGGATGCCAAGAATGGATAAAAATGGAGGAAATTGATTGGTCATAAATATTTATTTTATTATTTAAAATTATTTTTATAGTGGAATAATAGCTTTAAAAATTAAAATTGAACAGATGTTAAGTAAAAAGACGAGGAAAATTGTGGGGAATTTATGAAAGGGAATCTCCTCTAATAATTTAATAGTTAAATTTCTCTGTGGTGAATTTTATTAATTAATTTAATAGGAAATCCTTTAATGGGCACTAAAATTCTCACCTCACTGTGAAATTATTAGAAAATTCCCCGGTGGTTTTCCCGCCAAGTTTTCACCGGGGAAAGTTGGGAATATTACCAAAATTCCCTCCAGACTAAAAAAGTTCTCTTAAAGGTTAATTTAAAAAATTAAAAATTAAAAAGCGTGAATGTTCCTTCCACACTACCTTTAATGTTCCCTTCACACTACTAAAATAATTTAAGAAAAAAAAATGTCAAAAATTTTCTTAAAAAAGCTCAACTATTTAAAACAATTTTAGAAACAATTTTTAAAATAATATAAAGTAATAATATCGGTTTTCTCAATCATTTTAAATTTTACTCAAAACTTGTCAGATTTAAAAAGAGAGCAGTTGAGGGGGAAAGAAACAAATTTTTGTGTGGCTAAAATCATAAGACTTACACCGTGGCAGATTTTGGAAGGAAATAAATATAGTAATAAAAACTTTTTAAAAATAACCAACAAAATTTTTGAGAAAAAAATTTAATAGGAAAAAAAGTCCTTTAGGGGGTCAATTGAGTCTGAGCTTTATAAATCAGGAATCAAATAAAATGTTTTTAATGTTATTCGATAGAGAATTAAATTTTCTACAAAATAAGGTTAAAAGAAATTCTGATTGTCTTTCAAAAAAAAAAGTTATAGTCAAAAAACTGAAATTAATTATTTTAATAATTTTTAAAATTTAATTTAAATTCTAAAAGATTTTTGTATTTTTAATTAAATATTTAAATTCTTTACTTAAAAATACAGTAAAAGATTAAAAAGTTTATTTTTTTTTCAAGCTAAAGAAGTTAAGCTTTTATGTTATACTAAATAAAAGGTGGTTTGAGTTAATTTAATGTAAAATAATTAAATTAAAACATAAATTTTTGAAATTTTGTGAAAATATCCAAAACTGTTGTAGCTAGTTTACCCAAAAATTTTACAATTTTAAGTAACGTAATAAAAAAGTTATGGACAAAAAATAACAAAAATTGACCACTTTTTAAGGAATTACATCATTTTTAAAGCATAACTCAAAAAATATCTAACCAAAAATTTTAAAATTTTTAGAACAAATACCCAACAATATAATTAACATTTAAGCAAAATTTCATGTCTCTAGGGCAAGTAATTACCGTTTTATAAACGTTTAACTAACCCTTACTTAACGGATTAAATTTAAAAAAGTTTAAAGAAAATTCAAGTTTTAAAAGGTTTAAAAAAAAGGTATAAAAAGGGAAAATTATTTTTAGTTTAGTAATAAACTTTATATATTTAAAATAAGGGAAGAGGAAGAGAAATTTGAGCTTTAAAAAAAAAAAAGATTTTTTTTAAATAAAATATTTAATTGAAGTGGAAAAAAGAAGAAAAAGAAAATTCAACAATTTATTAGTAAAAGGAGAGAATTAAATAGTTTAGAAAATTAGGGGGGATTTATTTTTAGATTTAGAAGGATTTTATTAGTTTTTTTTAAATAATTTAAAGGAAAATGAATAAAAAATAAAAAAATTAAAAAATGGACATTTCGTCACTGGGGAGGAAGAAAATAATTAATTTTTGTCAACTTTAAAAATTAAAATAAATAAAAATTTAATATTAATTTAGAGATGTTAAATTAAGAAATATAAATAAATATTTTTGATTTTATTAAAATAATAAAATGGAATCAATAAAGTATTTAAAAGACAGATTTTCTTAATAGACGTTAAAAAAGAATTTTTAAGTAAAAAAAAAAAAAATAAAGAAAATCATCCATCAATCAGAAAAAATAATAGAAGAAAATATTCTTTAAAAAAAGTGTTTGGCCACTATACCCAAATTTTTGATCTAAATTTGGTTAATTCTGTAATTCAATTATTTACCTAAAAATGGACATTTCGGCGCCAACATATTATTAATTAAAAATAATTTTTTTTGAATTTTCTATTTTTTCTTTTATTAGAAAATTAAGAAACTAATAATTAATTAATTAATTTGATAATTAATTTTGTTTTCTAGTCTAAAAATAATTTTAAAAAATATAAAAAATAAAGATTTTTTACAGTTATTTGTCCATAACTTTTTTAATAAATTCTTTTATCAAAGTCAAAATAATTAAATAATCCTTAAATTATGAGCTTTCGAATGATATCAAAATTATTCAGAAAAGTTTTAATTTCATTAAGTCAAAAGAAGACTAAACGGTTAATAAAATGTTGGCGCCGAAACGACCTACGCGCTTTTAAATTAAAAATTAAATTCTTAAAATTTTAGACTAAAAAAAAAAGTTTATAAAAATGTTAATAAGTTTTAGGTTTATTTAAAAAATATTTTTTGATTGATTGATAATATTAAAGAAACAAAAAAAAAAAAAATTAAAAACGTAAAAAGAAAAATTTTAAGGGAAGAGAGAGAAAGGGTAGCAATTAATTCTGTTGAGAATAAAAAAAATAAGAAAATTTTTTTTATTAAGGAGGGGAAAGACATTAAAAATTATAAAAATATATTATTATATTTCCTTTACTTTTTTCTGTGATTTTATTTTTTTTAACACTCATTGGGTAATTTTTCCATTAATTTTTTCCCCCTAAATTATTTATAGGAGGGACAGGTAATTATTTAAAAATAAAAAAAATTTTTTTGTTGAAACAAAAAAAATTCAATTTTTTGGTTAGATAACTGTTCTAAAACTGAAGCAAAAAAAAAAATTTTTTTGCTTCAGTTTCAAAAAAAGTTTTTTAATTTTAAAGTGTGTTGGGTAACAATTCTCATAAGGCAGAGAATTGACTTTTCTAAAAATTGTAACTTTTAATTAAATAAAGCTAAATTTTTTATTTTTTGCTACAAAATAGAACAATGTTTCAGAATTGTTTTGAATATATTTTTGAAGCAAAAAGTTTCAGTTATTTAAAATTATTTTTAAAAAATACTTTAAAGTCGCTTACCAAAATAAATACCAACTTACTTTAAAAATTAAAAACTTTTTGAAAACTGAAGCAAAAAATTTTTGCTTCAATTTAATTTTATAGCTAACAGTCATCTCTAAATATTTTTGACAATTTTTTTTAAATTTTTAATAAAAATTATTTTTAAAAAATTAAACAAAAATAAAAAATAAATTTAAAAAAATGACTATAAAAAGCCTTAAAAAGTTTATTTTAAAAGAACAGAATAAATAAACTTGGGAGAAGAAAATAAAACTTTTATTTTATTAATGTTTTTTAAAGGGGGGAGTAAAGAAGAAAAATAAAAAGGAATTTTTAGGTAATTGAGGACAATTGGTCAATTTTAATAGAAGAAAAAGAAATAAAGAGAATAAATAAAAGAAATAGAAAATTAATTAGATAAACGTGAAGAATTGATTATTGATGAAGATTTTTGGGTTAACGTCACCCCCTATTATATAATACTTTTATTTTTAGTTAAAATAAACTTTTATGAAATACTAAAACTTATTTTTTTATTTAAAGGAAAAAGAATTAAAATTTGAGGCTTTGAACTGTCCTTTTTAAATAAACTTTTTCTTTAAAGTTTTCTAGTACTGAACTGACCTATCTTTTTGTTTTTCTTTGAAATGACCTTAAACATTAATTCTTAAATTTTATTAAGGGCTAACTACCACAAAATATTTATTTTGAATATATTTTCTATATACTAATAGACTATATAAATAATCATTCAACCAACCACAAATTCTGTCAAACAATTTTCATCATCAAATTTTTCATAATCGCCTTGAATTTATTCTTTCTACAAATAATAACAGAGCATTTTCTCTTCCAAAGCATTTGTTGCTCTTTTATATATATAAATTTTAAAATTATGAGTAAATAAATTTCAGTAAAAATCATAAAAGTAGAAGAAAATAATTTAAAAAAAAAGAGAGGATTAAAAATGACGGAAATTACTATTTTATTGAATATGATCCTTTAGCATTGTTTTTAAATATTAAAAATATAAAAAAAGGAAAAGTTTATTAAAATAAAGCAATTTATTAGTGAATGAAGTTAACAATGTTTCAGTCATAATAACTTGGGAATGGTTAGGTACTTTAAGGTACTTATGGTACCATTTGATAGAGGAGAAAATTAGCTACAAAATACCAAAAAATCAGAATTTTTGGAAAAATGGGAAAAAAGTTGTGGTCAAAAAACCTCTAAAAAATCGAATTTTCTGTGTTTTTTGACTGTAAATTTTTTTCTATTTAAAAAAAATTTTTTAAGAATTTTTAGTTTAAAAAATAAAGAAACATTAAATATTTATTTCTTCAAAATATTTTTAAAATAAAAAATATAATTACTATTAGTATTCGCGCACTTTACGGCCCAACATATTTTCTTCTTTATTTTCCAACCTTTTTTTACTCACAAAACATATTTTTTGTCGTAAATTCTGTTTATTTTGTTGCTGTTAAGTTTTTAGTAGTTTTTGGATTTTTTGGTTTCAATGTAATTTTAGTTTATTTTTTACTTTTGTTTATGGACATATAAACCGGTCTAAAAATAATAAGCAAATTGTAAGGGAAATGCAAAAGGGAAGGGATATTTCGGCGCAGAAAAAAGTTAGGCGCAGAGCGTTATAAAATGGTTTAAATTAACTTAATTAATTTTTAAATTATTTTTATTTTTGAAATTTTGAAGAATTAGAGGATATATTTTTTTTAATTTAACATAACATATAAACAAATTAATAATCAAACGCCTAAATAACCCAGTGATCAAAACGACTGTAAAACTGGTTTAAAAGTATATTAAAATTTTAGATAATGATCTTAAATAATAAAAACTTTGTTATTAATTTATTAAAATTCTTTTAGCTTTAGTCTTCAGGTTAGGCATATGCTAATGTAAGAAAATCATGATATATCTCGAGAAAATACGTCAGAAGGCTGACAATGAGAAAAATCATTTGCGACTAAGTGACTTCGCGACTAAATGGATTTCCTCTCTTTAGAGATAGTGTTGTTTTCAATAGGTAAGAGAAATATAGAAAATTTTTAATGTCTTCACAAATTCTAATCATTTAATTTTTCATTTATACATCTTTTTAGTTAGAAAATTATGGCAATACTTTCGACTCTATTCAATTTTGGTAAAGGTGTTGGATGTTATTTTATTGAGGCTGTGAATATTGCGATGCATCCAAGTAAACCTATTCCAAAGACAAATACCCATCCACGGTTTTCTTTTTTAATAATTTTCTAAAGCTTATTAAATTCTATTTGTAGTATGCCTGCATGGCCACTTACTCCAACTGAATATTTGCGTATGTTTCCTTATCGCCATTATTGGAAGTATCAACCTATGGTTAGATCGATTATATTCTCTTGTTTTCTCTTATATCCTATCTTCTTTATGAGTCCACGTTTGTTTTGATTTTTAAAGTTTTAAATGTAAATTTTGGGATTTGGCATATTTTTGATATCAACTGAGCTAGTCTTTTTGATTCTCGGATTCCTTTTATTTAAAAGTTAGTCCATTCAATTTACCGAAATGATTAATTGAAGATTTATAGTATTCATTAAATGGGATTTAGCTAAATATGTCAAATTCCTTAATAATCTGAATTATAATTGATGATATTTAATCTAACTTCCAATTTATAAATTTAGTTTATGCACCTGTTTCTCAAGCGAAGTCTAAACAGTTGGGGGAAACAGTACATCATGGGGAGGTTTGTTATCTTTTTTTTCAACATTATTGAATATTTTGAGATTTAACAAAGAAGTTTACAAATTTTATTCAGTAGTGTTTTTATAACCGAGTAATCTTCTTTTGGGGTGAGCATGAATCGAAATATTTTATTCAATTTATGGTTACTACTTGCAAATAAAATTTAAGGACTTCTTATAAAACGTAAAAATACCTGTTGGTATTGATATCTAGTTGGAATGGATAATTTTTTTTTTTGCTTTTCCTGTCCTTTTACCATTTTAATTGTTTTTTAAGTAAATATTTAACTCTTAAAATTTAAGGCTTCATACATCTTTGGTCGTACACAACGTAGAGAGGATGCTAAATACTTTAAGGAATACGACCCTAAAGCCAAGTTGCGACCTCACTTTTTCAAGGATGAGATTTCTTGGAGTAAACTCAAGTATATTTTAAATTTTTATTTAATAAAAAAAATATTTATTTAAGCTATTACCCTCATGGTTACAGTTCTGATCATTAGGAAACAACAAAAAGAAAATTAAAATAGAAATTTAAAATTGTCAGAAAAATAAATTTTAAATGTTTTGGATCCTGCTGATGAGACAAATGTAATTCCCCCCATTTTTCGAAAAATTTTAACCCAAAAATTCAATTGAATTCCCCAATTTTCGAGAATATGATATTGTCAGGATCCCTGTTATGTATTCTTTTTATTGTGCTTTGTTATCTGGTAGGCAATTTTTTTAGCAATTAAATAAAGTTTTTGACAAAATTAATTTTTAAGCTTTCTAATGAAATTATAAAAAATACTAGGTTATTATTTTTTTAAATTATTATCGTGTAAATAATCCATTTATTTATTATCAATTTTTGCTTCTTTCATCTCCAACATTTTTGTATTTAATAAATTTTCATGTTTTTTTCCGGAAACAATACAATTTTTCCATCCGGTTGAAAATACTGATTAATATTAACCGGTGGTGTTTTAGTAAAAAATACATTATATTAATTTTATTCCCAAAAAAAACACAATCTTATTATGTTTCCGGAAAAAACACATTTTATTATTTCCCTCAACCTAGTTTAAATCTAAGAAAATGTTTGTATATACACGTCAACAATAAACCCGTAGTTCTTTTATTTTTTCTGCCTGGTACTACCACCTTCTTTTTTCACTCTTTATTTTAGGCCTTCTTTGTTCAATTGAGTATTTTTTTTCATTGTGTTTTTTTCTGCTAATTTTACTTTAATTTTTTCTTGAAAATTTTGGGGGGAAGGTGAATTTTTTTTTTCATTCCAAAAACAAGTCTCTCAGTTTATAAATCTTTGCGAGTAAAAATTGTGCGAAAAAAAAATAAAATAAATATTTTTCAAATTTCTAGACACTTGTCTGGAGATTATTTTTTTTCTTTTTATTGTTTTTGCATTAAAAATCAACAACCAAAAAGTTGCTTTTTTATATTTATTTTTCTCATTATTTACCAAAAAATACACGTCCTTGAACATTTAATTTTTTCCGGATTTTTAATTTAAAAAAAAAACATTCTACTCTTTAAATAAACCTAGAAAATTTCTTGTATTTTTTGCAGCTTCCGGATCGAATTTTCCGGAATGAAATATTCCGTAAGAAATTTCTGAATTAAAAATTATTTAAATAAATAAATAAATTCTAATTAATTAATTAATTTCTTTTTTAAATTTATTTAAAGTTTATTAAAAATAATTTTAAAATTCCTACGTATCGATTTATTCTAAAACTAATCTTTTCTTTATTTTTCTTTTTTCTCCTAAAAGAATTTTTAAATCTGTTCATATCCCCTTTTATCCCCTGGACAAAACGTCAAAAGAAATATATTTAATACTATTAAAATTTAATTGAAACAACACATTTTTTTTTTGACCATTTTTGTTTTGAACATTATATTTTACTAGAAATGGATTTTTTATTTTTTCACAATGTTTCATCAAGTGCTTGCCTGTCAATAAAATATTTTTACACAACACAACACACACACACACACATATGTATTTGTGTATATATATATATATATATATCGCGTGCCGCTTTTCCTCTCATCCTCTACTAAATACACATCACTTTTGCCCGCCCATCCCTTTTTTACTTTAAGTTGAATACACAACATGAAAATAAATTGTTTTGTTGACGGTCGTTTTATATATTTATTTTGTAAAATTTAGAGGGGGGAAAAGAAACAAAAATAGTCAAAAACAAGCATGCATTATTTCGACCTACATATATACATCATATTTTAGTTATTTACATGTGATTCTCTGAAAATTTTAAGAAATATTTCAAAATTTTTTTATTATATTTTCTTTAGAAAAATTTTTTATTTTTACCAGAATATTTTAAAAAAAAATTCCTTTTACATATCTTTTTTAATTTATTTTCTTTCAATTAATTAATTTCCAATTTTTCCAAATATTTATTGTTTATTTTCAGCTCTTTTACTATTTAAATTTACAGAAAATTTCATTTAAAGAGAATACCGGAAAAGTTTTAATTTTTGTACATCCGGTTCAAGTTTTATATTTTCCTTTATTTCTGTATTTTTCCCAACATTTTATCTACTATTCCGGAAAATACAAATCAATGTTTTTCAACTAATGTTTACTAACATTTTTATTGTTGACCATTTTGTCTATTCTTCGTCCACAAATTGAATTAAATTTCCAAAATTAAATCTGAATAAATAGTAAACCAAAAAATATTATTAAACACCTTTTTTACTTTAATTAATTCTCTCTTAAATTTTTATTAATTTTCTTTTCCTATTTCTCATATATATTATGTCATTTAAATATAAAGTGTATCCAACCGAGATAAGCTTCTTTTTTTTGTTGGCCCTTTGCCTTCTTTTTTTTTTCATACAAAGAGAGAAACGACTTGTATCATATAAAATAATGTATATATACTTTCTTTTATGGCAGTTCTTTCTCATTGACACTTTTGCGAAAATTAGTTAGTAATAAAGACATTCATTCTTTCTCTTTTCTTTCTCTTATGATGGTACAAAAAAGGCGGTATTATTTTCTTTTATTTTGTGCAAAAAGGCACACGGATGCTACTACTCAAAATAAAAAGAAAAAAAAGAGAATTAAAATAAAGAGAATGGAAGGTTGACAGACAAAAAAAAAAGAAAAGATATTTGGTTGATTTTCCCCAAATAATAACGTCCTTCAACTAAATTTCTCCTCTTTTTAAAAGCTTTCATCATTGCACGCACATACACACCTTTTGCACACCTTTCTTTTTTTTTTTAGCAAAACTTCTTGCTCTCCCCTTTAAAACATAAAATATTCTTTTATTTGTCCGTCATTTAATAAATACTCTAATACATACTACACCTTATATATATATGTATTTTCTTAAAAATTCTGATTTTTACTTTGTATTTTATTTATTAAAATATCAAGTTCCGGAAAAACTTTCCAGAAAAAATTTTCTGTATTCTTTCCGGTTTTATATAAAAACTTTCCGGTATTTTCTATATTCATTTTTCTCTTTCTGATATTTTAAAAAACTTTTTTTTTTCTTTGATATAAACATTAAATATTCCAAAAATAGTTTTTTTTTCTTAACATTTAATTTTTTTACATGGCAACATGTTAAATGTTTTAATATTTTTTTGTACATAAGTACCTAGTATTGCTTTACATTTAGATCTTTGTATTAAATATTAGGTGTTATATAAATTTATTTTAATAAAAAAATATACTTTTATTAAATAAAATTTTTCTAATTTTTTTTCTTAAATTAATTTCCCCTTTATATATTTTTTATTTTATTATTTTTATGTTAATAATTCCAGCTAAACAAAAATTTATTTTTAAAATGCATTTTTATAATTAAAAAAATTTTCCACGTTAAAAAATGTCGGCTGACCTTGTGTATGTGTGTTTGTGTTTGTGTCTATACCCCGATCATTAAATTATAAATTCTTTTACATTTTTAATAAAAATAAATTTATTTTTCGCTAAACTTTTTTTTTTTTTAATATGTTGGCAAATTCTTTATTTTTATTTATTTTTTTTATTGTCCTCAATTTTTATTATTTATTTTGAGGGAATTGAATTTCTCTCAGTGTTTATTATTTATTTTTAACAGATCGAACCATATAAATTATTATTGTATTATTTTCCAGAATTTTGCTTTTTTTTCTCTTTTTTTTTATGAAACATTATTGTTTTGAAAGGGAAATATTAAGTTTTAAAACATTAAAAACATTTAAACAAACTTAACCAAGTTTAATTTTTATTTTGCGAATACATGGGGTACGTACATCCTTAACCTTTCCTTTATAGTCATAATAAAATTGCTTTCTTTGTAATTTTGTGTGAATGAATCATCACGTACATTTTTCTGTGACCTTTTTATATATAAAAAAAATATTTATTTATTCTCAGATTTACATCAAATGAAAAATTAATTTTTATTTTTTATTTTTCCAATGGTTTCATCTTCTACAACAACTCATCATAAACAATTAATGTTGTCTAAACTTTCAGAAAAGGAAAACCAACAAACACAATTACAAACAGAAAAGGCTTGTTTTTCTGATTTTTATGTTTAAGAAATGTTTGATTAAAAATTTCATTTTTGTAACAAAAGATAATTGCTACTAAATACAATTAATTTAATTTTTTTACAAGAAATTCATTTTTTATAAATATTTTAGATAGCAATAGAACCCCATTCTGTTAGTGTTCATTCAGTAGATCGTTATAAAGAACAACAGGAAGAGCAGAGACAAAAACGTCATTTTCTTCTTTGGTTAAATCAAAATGGTAATTTATATCCGAGTAGAGAGCAGAAGGAAAGGTTGGCAGAACAAATGGGAACAAATTATGGAAAGGTGTTTATTTAAAATAAATATTAACTTAAACAAAGAAAAAAATGTTTGTTTAATTAATTTTCATGTTTTTAAAAAATTCTGATTTTTAACAACAACAATTATTCTGATTTTTTAAAACTAAGTTTTGTTTTATTCTGATTTTGTTAACAAATTCTAAACTTAATGCTGCTTTCTGTAGTAAAGGACAAATTTAATTTTTACATAAGATGCCCATCTATTCGCAATACTCTAAATTATTTATTCTAGTAACTCAATAAATTTTTGTAATGTTTAGTAATTTTATTTGCGTTCTTCTCTAGTTTTGAGTAAAATTAAAAGTAAAATGACAAGATTTTATCTCTCACTTTTGTACAACATAAAGCTATAAATTTACAAAAATTTTACAAAAATTCCGATAACAAAAATAATAAATAAAATAATAATTTTATTATAGGTGAATAAACTATTCGCCAATCATCGACGTCGTCAGAACAAACAAAAGGCTATAACAATAAATAATAAAAAAGAGGAAAATAATCGACTGATTTCTGAGAATATTATTGATAAAAATGATAAAAGAAAAAAAGAAGAGGAAATGTTGGGAGAGGAAGAAGAGGTTGAAGAAAGAAGAAGAAGAAGTTCTTCAAATGCTAGTACTAGTAGTCAACATATTGATCAAACTATTGAAAGTGTTTGGAGTAAAGTAATGATGATGGAAAGGGGAGAAGAAGAAGAAGATAGCAGCACTAACAGTAATGGGCATTGTTGTTACAATCAAACAAATGTTGTTATGCAAAATGATTATGACGTTAGAGGTGGGGGGAATATAAATAAATAAATAAATTTTTTTAATTTTTAATGGGAAATAGGTTAACAATTATTTTAGAATTGCGAAAATATTCGCAAACTTGAATTTGTAAAATTCTGATTTTTTTTTTATAAAAGGGAAACTTTTTATTTACTAAATGATCCGAATCGCAAGTTCTGTTTTTTTAATTAATAATTTCAATTTAACTTTTTTTTTTTTTTTGATAATTTTTATCTAGAATTTTTCATTTTTCTTTTATTTATCAAAAAAATATTTGCCCAATCATTTTTAAAACTTTCGAAATTAATATTCTTTTTTTGTAAAATAATCTTTGAACGATATTAAAAAAATTCTTTTATTCTATTAACTTTAGATAATTACAATTTTTTTATGTGTTTTACACACATTCCCTTTTTATTTCTAATAATTATTAATAGAAATTCATTACATTAAACATTTTCTGATTAATTGAATATTTTACTTTTCTCTTTTATAGCAAGTTTTGTTTAAGAAATGAATAATTTTATCATTTATTTTATTACTGTATTTTTAGTTCTTTGATTTTTACTTTACTAATTTTATGTTTTTGTGTTTTTGTTAAGCTTAAATTCTGTTTTTTTTTTCTCAAACTTGGATATTCTGTTTTCCGCAAACTTGTTTTTTTGTTCAAATTGAATTCTGATTTTTTTTACAAACTTATGATTTTTCTTTTTTTCTTATCATTTCACCTACTATTTTTACTTTATTGAATTTTCTATATTATTAACATAAAATATTTTAAGACCAAATTCCAATTGATCAAAATACTTTGCCTTTTTTCTTCTTTTTTTAAACTCACATTTATTTTAATACTCTTTTCTTTACTAAATACTTAAAATATTTTTTTTTTTCCTTAATTTTTGTAAAGTGGGGTGTTTTAAATATTTATATAATAAAAATAGCTTTAAAAAAATTTTTGCTTATTTTAAAAAAAAAAATTTTTTTAGTTTTATTTTTAATTTTAAAATATTTAGAAAAAAAATTCAATTAATAAAATAAAACAATAATTAAGGGACTAACCGTCCCTATTTTTATAAAAAAATTTTTACAAAAACAAAAAAAATTAAATTATTATTTTTATTTATGAATTATTTGAATAATATTTTTTCGCTATGAATCACAAAAAAAAAAAAAATTTTTTTTTTAAAAAAAGGGTGGTTGCTAATCTGTCAGTCAATCAGTCAATGGGTGTTGTTGTTTGTGTTATTTTATCTCTCTAAATTTTTTTTAAAATGTACTTTTAGTCATTTTGATTGATTTTATAGTTTAAATTACTTAAATAGATTGTTGTTTACATTTTATTTTTTATTTTTACAATTTTGAAATTTTCTTTAATTTAATATGAATTAATAATAAATATTTTATTAAAATATTAATATTAAAATGAATTTTTATTTAAATTAAAAAAAAATTCTATAAAAATTATTAGAAGAGGTGGGAGAATTAATTTACTAAATTTGAAATTTCTTCTAGCTTTATTATTATTATTTTTATAATTTTTTTTTATTAAAACCAACCATTTGTTAATTGAATTTTTTTTTAATTTAAAAAAAAAAATTTTTTTTTTTAATAAATTAAATAGCTTTTTTCTACTTTAAAAACATCCCAAATATTCTGTCCATTTTATTTAATTTATTTTTTATATTTTCTAATTAATTTAATTAAAAAAATTGACTTTAGGAAATTGTAATTATCTTTAAATTTAATTTTTTTTTTTTAAATTTTAAAAGATTCAGAAATTACCCTTTTATTTAAAATAATTCTCTTTGTTATTCTAAACTGCTTTTTTAAAAAATAATTTCTTTTTTTTTTATTCTTCCCCTATTTTTTAAATTTAATTTTCTCTCCTCTTGTGTAAAAATAAAAATCTTTTTTTTTTTCATAAACACTTTTTTCATTTTAAAAATAAATATATAATTTTAGCTTTTTCTATAGCAACGAGAAAATAGTAAGGGGGGGGGGGGGGGGGAGCTTTTTTAAAAATGACAAGTAAATTTGTTTTAAAAAGTAACTAGAAAATAGGCAAAAAAAAAAAACAGAAAACAATTAGTTAATCATATTAGAGTAATTTTTAATCATAAATATTTTTTTTTTTCATTAATTTTTTTTAATTAAAAAAAATTTCTTTTTCGTTTTATTTATTTATTTTTTATTTTTTTCTTATCATTTATTTATTTATTTTCATAATCAACATTTTATTAAAATAATTTTTATTATTTAGCTTTTTAAAGAAAAAAGCTTTTTAAAATGTCTCGTTTCTGAGGAAACACTCATTTTGTAAATATTTACTAATAAAAATGAAAGAAAATAAAAAAAATTTAATTTCCAGACTATTTTTAAAATTTTGTAAACATGTTATTTTTAGTTTTTTTTTTTATTGTTTACGTTTTTTGTTTTAAATTTTTTTTAATAAACTATATGTTTGTTGCATAATTTAAAAAATTTTTTAATTTGTTTGAATCAAATAAAGTTTTATTCCTTATTTTCAAAAACCGTTTCTTCAAACATTTGTAAAACATTTCTTCGAACATTTAATTTTGTTTTAAAACATGTTTTCTTTTGTTTTTCAAATTAAATGAAACCTACAAAATGTTATTAAAACATTTGTTTTCGATGTTTAAATGTTTTATTTGTGTAAAACTCATTAAATAATTGTTTATTATGTTCATATAAGATTTCTTTTAAAGGGAATTTAAATAATTAAAATTATTTTTAAAAATTGAATACATTTCTATTTAAATATTTACTATTCTACATAATCCTCTTTTTTTTCTTTCCTCTTTTGGACACCACCGATATTTAATTGCAGTATTTTATCTCTTCCCATTTTATCTAAAAGATAATAACATTGACCTTTTAACTGAGCAAACAATTTTTCTATTTAATACATTATATGTTATTCTCGTTTTAGTAATTGGAATTTTTTACATTTATTATTATTTTTTGCTTGATTAAGTATATACATATATATATATAGTATAACATATTTATTAATTTAATCTTTATTAATATTATATTTATAATACTTAAGTTTTAAGCATGTTTTGATGTTTTTATTTAATTTTTTGAACAAATAAATGTTTTTAAACAACATTTCTTTTGTTTTTAAGTTTCGCAAACATTTCTCAAAACATTATTAAACAATGTTTTTGGTTTTTTGTTGTGTTTAAAAGCCACAAAAATGTTTAATTAATTTCAACTCTTCTCTTCCATCTAAACAATTTTTTACCACCTTTATTGCCGTCATAAATTAATTCTCTCATATATCAATTTTCTTCAAATTAACAATTTTTAATTTTAACTTTCAAATTTGTCAACAAGTTGAAAGTTTTTGTTTTTAAATTTTTTGTTACTATATGCCTGTCACAATTATAAAATTTTCTTTTTAATATAAAACATTTTAAAAAATTTAAAAATAAAGGGTCAATCGATTTTTACTTTTTATTTATTAATCAATCACACATTTTTAGTTTTGGTCAGAAACATTTTTTATTTTTCTATTTTTTTTCATTTTGTGTAAAATATTTTTTTTAAAGAGAAAATATCAGTCTTAATACTAGCATATGACTCCTTTAAATATAAGGAAAATAATAAGAAGAAAATTTTTATTTTATTAAATTGATCATTGGTTAAATAATGGCTTTTTCTAAAAATTAGAAAGAAAAGAAAAAAAATTGGCAAACAAACAAAAAATTGTACTAAGCAGCCTATGTGGTCACAGGCATAAATGTTTGCTAAAGTTAAAGTTTTTAAATCATGATAATATGTTGATGTTTTTGTTTTTTTTTTACTTATTTTTCAAACTTTAATTTATCAACATTTTCTATTCTTTTCTAAACATTTAAAACAAAATTTCCCAACTTGTTTCTAAACATTTTCAAATCTTTTTATATTGTTTACATAAATAGTTCTTTTAAAATATATGACATAGTAGGGAAGGAGAGTCAGTTTTGTTTTTCCCGCCAAAATAATGGAGGAAATAATGGCTCTTCGTTCCATTCACAGACCTAGCTTGGCATTCCCGTGCCCTCTAAAATAAAATCGATGTTTTTGCCTAACTATTGCAGATGTGTCTCCTAATGACGATAGGCAAAATACTATTTATGTTTGGGGAAATTACTTTTCATAGTAGCACATTTTTTTTTTCTTTACTATCGTTATTTGTGCCCTTCGACCTTGCTTCGAAGGGCAAAAACAAAAATTTTGTTCTTAGTGAAAACATAAAGGTAAAACTTACCTTAAAACATTCCAACTTGTTTTTTAAACATTTTTTGAATTATTTTCTATAATTTCAACTTGTTTTAAATGTTTCCAACTTTTTAAACATTTTCTAACTTTTTCCAAAACATTTATTATTTTCAACTTATTTTCAATTTATTTTATTTTTTTTTTCATTTTACATTTCAACCTTCAAACTTGTTGCAAAATAAAAACTTGTTTTTTCCTTTCAAATATTTTATCCACATGTTTATTTCGAAATTTTGCTTTTTAAAAATAAAAGGTTGGTAGAAATGGATTTTCTTTGTTGTTTCTATTTTCAATTTTATTTTATTTTTTTCTTTTATATCTCTCCGATTACTTTATATTAATGCGAAAATATTTTCCCGCACCTTTTTTTTATTTTTTTTTTTTTTTTGTAATTTTTCGATTATCTTTTATTTTTAATCTTTGCCCATTTTCTAGGCATTTTCCCATATATATTAAAAAAAAAAAGGTAAAGATCAATTTTAAAATAGGAAAATAAATAAATATACATATTTATTATAAGGAAAATAAATATTTAAAAAAAATAATAATTAAAATAAATTATTTATTTATTTTTATTGATATAGACACACCTACTATTACATCTTTAAAAATGAAAAATGAACTTAAGTTCAAACAAAAATCCTTTAAATATTAAACTATTTAAATATTTTACCCAACACTCTTTTTAGATTTTTTTTTAATGATTTTTCTTTAATTTTAACTAATATCTTGTTTAAATTATTAAAAAATAATTTTTTTTTATTTATCTCAGATTAAATATTTTTTTAAACATTTAAAAATTAATTTACTTAAAAATGGTTGTTCATCCATATCTTAGAACAAATAATAATAATCGTCCTGTTATGCATTGTGGGGGAAATATTAATTTAAATAGTATTACCCAACAGCAACAAACATTTCTTGAAATGTTTAGACAACAACAACAGCAATTAGGTTTTAGGATTTTTAAATTAAACTTAAAATCAGAATTTTACAAAATCAGAATAAAAATCATACTCTTTTGTTTTAAAAAAACTTAAGTTTCTTCAAAATCAGAATTCTGAAATTTTTTAATTAAAAAAACATTTTTAAGTTCCAAACATTCATCAACATCTCCAACAACAAAATTATCTTCCAAAACATCAACCTCAACAATCACAACATCAACAAAATCAACAATTTTCTCACCAACATCAACAAATGTCTCCAACATTTTTATCTTCTCAACAGTCTAATAATTTTGTTGTTGGTGTTTCTTCTTCTTCCTCCTCACCCTCATTGACTTCTTCTACTACAACAACATTTCCCCAAAATATTCCTCCTTCAGTTGGGACAATTTTTGAATGGTTACAATTATTAGAAGCTACAAATAATAATAAAAGAATTTCACCTTTATTAACAAATAATAATTCTTCTTCTAATAATAACCCAATTCTTTTGGCTGCATTAACACAAGCACATCAACAACAAATGGCAGTACAACAATTAGCTATTATGGAGGCTGCTATTAAAAAAGAAATTTTTGAGGTAATTTTTATAAAAGAAAATTTAAAACAATTTTTAAAAAATAAATTTTAGCTTCTAACGGCTACCCAAAGTCAACAAAATCTTGCTCTTTTGGCGCAGCGTAGTCAATTACTTACACATGTTGGAAATTTACAACGTGAACAACAAGAACAACAACAAAAACATCAATTTAATAATCCAACATTTACTCCCCAAACAATAAATTTATTACAACAACAACAATTTAATGTTCCTCCAAACATTGTTAACAACAATGTTTTTTGTCCTCCACCTACTGTTTTAACTCCAACAGAAAATTCTGTTTGTTTTTTTTTAATTTTGTTTATTTATTTTTAAATAATTTTTTTTTCTAAGGTAACCGGTTCAATTAATGGTTCATTATGTGACTCTCCTTCCTCCTCCTCTAGTGCTTGTTCTTCTACTTCAGACCCTTTCCAATTTTCTATACAAACAACAGAAGATGGAAACGATTTTATAGACCTTGATTTAATTGAAAAACAAATTGCTGCACAAAATAATGGACTTTCTGCTGCAGAAGCTGAAGCAGTTGCTGTGTTAGCTGGGCTTGCAGCTTTTGGGGGTGGTAGTAATAATAATAATGGTGGTAAAAGATAGAAAATGAAGCTTTAATAAAGCAAAAAATAAAAGGGCTTAAAATTGAAAGATTTTTTTTTTTAATTGCCCAGCCAGTTTTAAAGGTTTTTTTCTTCTCCGTTTTACCTAACTTTTTTTTTATAATTCCCTTAGAGAATTTCTAAAAGATTTTATGGTTTAAAGGGCATAAAGGAATTTAAATTTTAAAATTTAAGGAGAGAAAAGAAATCTTAATTTTATTTTTAAAGTTTTTTTTTAAACTAATTTTCAATTGTTTTTTTTTACATTTATTATATATTTTTTGTGTGAACTTTTTTTTATTATTTTTTTTTTTCGTCTCTGTTAATTTCACTGTCCCCCTTATTGGGGAAATTTTAAAATTATAAAATGTCAGGTATAATTTTTAATATTTGTAAACTTATACAATTGTAAAAAATAAACTTAAAACTACAATTTAAAAATTAAAAACTACAATTTAGAAAAAGTTTTTAAAATACAAAACAGAAAATGATCAAATATAATTTTTAAAATTATTTATTTTACACACCTCTTATAATTGATTTTTTTTATGAAAGTATGTAGAAGACAAGCGCAAAATGTTGGAATTTTTAACAAATCTTGAAAAGAGAGAATAAAACCAATAAAGAGTAACTTGTGAGTCATTAAAAAATAATTTTTCTTAAAAATAAATTTCATTAAAGTTTCTTTTTTGCATTCAAGATTGTAAATCATTAAAATAAACTTAAGAATACAAACTAGAAGAATAAGCTTGAAAGTAAATATTTTTGTAAACTTTTGAATAAATAAACCTTCCTGAAATTTTACAATTGTGATAAATATAAAGTTTATTTTACTAAGTTTAATTTTTCAAAGTAATATTTAATCTCCCGTTTCCGGAAAATACAATCAGAAAATTATATCAGAATATTCTGTTTGCGTTTCTTGTATTTTTATTCCGGAATGAAAAAATACGTATTTTTTATATCAACAAACCTTCATTTGCCCTAGTAATAAATTCTAAAGGGTAGTTGACATTTTTTTTTATGGAGAAAAAAATAACTGTAAAAATAAATAAAGGATTAATTCCCTTTACTTGCTATTAAATAAAAAAAAAAGCCTTAAAATTAAAAAAAAAAAAGACATGAATTTTTTTATCCAACAAAAATATTCTCTCATTTCTTTCATTTTTATTTTTATTTATTTTTTTTTTAAATTTTTATTTTTATTTCATTGCTTTACTATTTTGTCAACGCAAAACTAAAATAACTTTTTAAAAAAAAAAAAAGTAAAAAATATTTTTAGATACTAAAATAAATTTTTTGAATTATATCTTTTATTTTTAAAATATTTTAAAAAATACACAAAATTTTTTAAAAATAAAATTAGCAAATAATAATTTTATTTTAAAAATAACCTTCAAAAATATTTTTTATTTTTCTTTTATATTTTCTTTACTAAAAACGATTTGTGTTGTCTGCATTGTGCGCGACAAAAAAATAAAATAAAGGAATAAATAAAGGAATAATGTCTATATATATATATATATATATATTTATATATTTCCATCAATTTATTTAAATAAAAAATTTATTTTTCCTCAATTTAATTTTTTATTATTTTTTATGCACTACTTATTAAATTGCATCGGTTGGTTGCATCTTTAGTACATCAATTTTTATTTTAATAAATTATGTCTGGACTAACCTTTTTTAATGTTTTTTTCGTATCATTTTTTTGATGCTTTTTTTTTTGAATTGAGAATTTTCTTCCCTATTGTATAATACACCAAATTGCTTCAAAGTTCTGAATTAAAACATTTGTAACTTAACTGTTAAGTTTATTTAAAATTTAACAATTGTAAACAAGTTTATTTAAACTTATTTGTATTTGTAAATTTAAATTGTAAACTTGTTTATTTTTGGTTTTATTGTATAAACTTATCAAGTTTATTTATTTTAAGTTTGTAAATAAAATAAAACATTCCACCGTTAGAAATTCTAAATATTTTTCTAAATTATTTCTTCTTTAATATTTTTTCTTTATTTTTTAATTCTGTCAACATTTTTCCTAAAAAAAAAAACATTTTTCTTTTCCTTTTACCATTCAATTTATATTTTTTCAACAAATTAACAAAAGAAAAAGCCGTTCAATTTTCCATCCGTTAAAATTTTTTGAGCCCTTCTGGTTTTGACTAAATTATCTAAAGCTTATTCAATTCTTTTTTTTTCTTCTCTATTTATTTATTTATTCTTCCTTTCCTTTTTGGTAAAAATGCACTTTTTTAGTCTACCCTTTAAAGGGTTGTTTGGGCGCAGACGCGGCTTAATAACTTTGCTTATTTAAATTCTAAATTCATAAAATTTTGGAACAAAATTCTTAACCTGTTAACCTAACTTCTCTAAAAATTTTAGAATTTTTGGTCCCATTTTTCATTTAATATGTTCAAAAAACTAACAAAAATCAATATTTTTAACCAAAAAATTACATTTTTTTGACCCAAATATTTTTCTGACTGAACAAAAAATTCTAAATTTTTAGAGAATGTAGTAGATACTTAAAACATATTTCTCCAAAAATTTTATCAATTTAGAGCTTCATTAAACAAAGTTATTAAGCTACGCGCAAACACAACTGCGCCCAAACTTCCCCTTATATTTCTCTTAAAAATAAACCTTTTAACCCCCAAAATTTGCTTTAAAACCTTAAGAAAATGGCGGCCTCAGTTAGTTTAGTTGTGGTCTTCCCAAGGGATATATAGGAGGACAATTGAAAGGCTTTTTAAAAGGACATTGAATTCCTTCCTTTTTTCTTTATTTTTTACCCCCCAAAATTCCTTTCTCCCTATCATTATTTTTTTTAAATTAAGATGAGACTGATTCATAAATTTTTTTTAAAAATTCATCCTTTATTAAACCAAAAATTTTATAATTCAAAATTAATGTTAAAATTTTTGACATTTTAAAGAGTTGACATTTTGACATTTTCGACATTTTAAAAAGTAAAAAATTTCCAAAAATCCACAGTAATAAATAAATATATTTCCTCAATACTAAAATCATTTAAAAATTGGGGATATTTATAAAATATAATTATTTCCTTTTTACTTTTATTCCTTTGTCAAAAAAATTTTTTTTTTTATTGTTTTATATCTTTATTTATTCCCTTCTTTTCTACCAAAAACTTTTTCTTGACATAAAACTTTACCAAAAGCATTTTCTTTCTTTTTGGAAGGATATTTTACGTCATATGGTTTTTAAAGAAATATTTATAATAAAAAAAGGATAAAAAAATTATTTTTTTTTTCTTTATATTTTGTTAGCTTTTCACTTTTTTTTTTTTTAAAGATTTAAAAAAATTTTTTTAAAAAAATTCCATAGAGAATTTAAAGGACAATTTAAATGTTTAAATAACTTTTTTGAACGTTTTTAAAAATAATTTATTTATTATTTTTATTTTTTAATAAATATAACTCGTGCTATGTATTTCTCGATCAATTAGGCAATAAAATTGTTAATATGTAGAAAATAAATTTATTGAATCTCTTTCGATTTTATTTATTATTTTGTGTTTTTATTTTTACTTTAAAATGTATTTTTTATTTTTTTTTAAATTGTATTTTGTGGAAAAAGTTTATTTGTATTTTTATGAATAAGTTTATTTTATATTGTTAAGTTTTTTTAATGTTTTTATTTTTATAAGTTTGTATTTTTAAGTTACATAAAAATTTTAGTGTTTTCTTTGTCCTTAAAATACAAGTTTTTAATTAACTGTAAATTGTTTTAAATATTTCTATAAATTTGTTTGTTAATTTTTAGTCCATCCATTCCCCATACGGGTTTTCCAAAATTCTTTATGGTCAATATATTTAATTAATCAAAAATGGCTGCATCTTCTATAGAACAAAATAATCCCTTTATACAACAAGAAGAAAATCTTTTAGAAGAACAAAATTCTCACCCAAAATTTTCTCCATCTTCTTCTTCTTCCTCAAATTCTTCAGAACAACCAAACAATAATGACGAATATGGAAATATACCTATAATGACTAATTCTAGTATATCTTCTGTTATTTCCCCATCTTCAGCTTCTGCATCAGCCTCTTCCTCTACTGGGGGGTCTAAATGTTCCGTAACTACAAATCCTTCTAAAAGAGTACCTGATATGCAGATGGGAAGTTAGTGATCTTTTGGAATAAATAAAAAGTTTAAACTTGAAATATTAAACTTGATGTACAAAATTAATGTATTTTTTACTCATAAAAATACAACCTGAAATACAAACTTATTTAAAAAATAAACTTGAAATACAAAAATTTTTTAAATACAAAACATAATTCTAATACAAAAAAATTTTCTTTTAAAGAATGCCCTTGGGTGCGTGTCTACGACAATGTAAAACACAAATATTTATTTAATCTTTAAAAATACAATTAAATTTAGGTAACTTATATAGTTGCAGCAATAGCTTTACGCGAAGGCCCTGAAGGCAGAGAAGTTCTGCTAATGCGTGAAGCAAAGGAAAAATGTCGGGGAAAGTGGTATATACCTGCTGGACATGTTGAACCTGGGGAGACTATTGAAGTAATTAAATAAAAAAAATAAAAAAATTTTATAAATTTTTGAAGGAGGCTGTAAAAAGAGAATTACTTGAAGAAACTGGACTTGAATGTGAAGTACAAAGTTTAATTTGTGCTGAGGTTAGAGGATCTGGTTGGTATCGACTTGCTTTTGCAGTACAACCAACAACAGAAAAATTAAAAGAAGAACCTGATCAAGAGTAAATTTTATATAAAACTTTACAGTAAAAAATAAGTTTTTTTTACTGTACAAAATAAACTTGAAAAATAAAAAAATACAATAATAAAAATAAAGTATACTGAAAATACAATAAATAAAACACAGATCAACTTGTTAGTTAAAAAACACATGTTTTACATTTACTAAAATAAACTTTTTTGTATTTCTTTAAATATTAAGGTCCTTAGGCGCAGGTTGGCATTTACTTTCATTACTCAGAAAAAAACCTTGTCCATTACAACTACGTTGTCGAGACTTTTTTGATATTCTTCACCAAGCGGAACGTTTTTATAATTGGAAATTATCTCTACCAAAGGCAATTTCAAGTGACTGGAATTGGTCACCAATTTTATGTAGGGATGAAGCACAACCTGGACTTTTTGCTGAATTTATTATTGTACGGGATATTAAACAACAAAAAGTATAAGGGAAAATAAAAAAATTATTTAAAAAATAATTCTTTAGGAAATGGCTGCACATTGCCCACAAATAAGTCAACCTAAACATTCTCCACGTTCATTAGAATGTCTTGTACATAAATGTATAAAAGATCAACGTCAATTATTAGATGAATTTAGCCTTCCTGATGCTTTCCCTTCTGGTTTTTAAATAATTTTTTTAAATTAAAATATTTTTTAGTTGAGTTTGGATTTGAATTTTTCCTTCCCTCTGTACTCTCTAAAGTTTACCGACATGTTTTGACAGATGGCCATTCTGTTCTAGATTTGCCTGAAGCAATAACTGCTATTTGGTGTTTACCTTCTCCACAGTCTTCTGTCCGTCAAGGTATTCGTCTTCGATTAATTTGTAGACATAGACGATCTGCATTGAGAGCACAAATAAATTCTCCTCAACGTTATCATTGGCTTGAGGTTTGGGGGGAATTTATATTAAATGTACTATAAATTTTAAAATTTAGTTGGATCGTGTTGATGTTTTGTCCTCTCTATATTTACTAGATGACCAGTTTAGACCAAGACTTTTCTTACTCTAATGATATTAAAAACACAAAATTAAATAAACTTGTTTGTGTAATATAACAAAAACATCTAAAACTATAAATACAAAAACATCTAACAATAAAATTATAAACTAAAACTTGACAGTAATAAAGAACTTATTCTTGAAAACTCAAACTTTGTTATCAAACTTTAAAAACAATATTTAAAACACAAACTTGTTTTTTCCGTTCTATATTTTTAAATGTTTTTAAAAAACACATTTTGTTTGTATTTCTCTTTATTTTATGTAATTGTCAAAATATATATTTTCTGTGTATTTTGAATAAAGTTTTATTTTCTGTATTTCTTTAACTGTAGCGTTTAACAAAAGCCGGTGATCTTTTGGGGCAAGGACAATATGCTTTAAAGAAAAATACATTTTAAATTTAAAATTAATTTTCTACCAGCATCTGAACCGGGAATTCCAAGTGATCCTTTGCCTCCTGCTTTTCCTGGTTTTCCATTTGTACCTGGTTTTCCAACTTTTCCAGGTGGCCCTTGAGGGCCAGGCTATTTAAATAAATATTTTACTTTAATGTAAATATATTAACCGTTCCAGGTTGTCCATTTGTCCCTTTACCTCCAGGTTGTCCTTTTGGCCCAATCGGACCTTTTGGTCCTTTTGGACCGGGAGATCCAGGGATTCCTTTAGTGCCCTTTAAATGGTTAAAATAATTATATATTTAAATTGTCTCTAAACATCCTTCCCTGCTTGACCAGGTTTTCCAGGTTGTCCAGCCTTTCCAGAGGGTCCAGCATCTCCAGGAGGTCCTTTAGGGCCAGGCTTTCCATTCTGTGCTTTACTTCCAGGTGTTCCTGCCTTTCCTGCTGGGCCTGCTTTACCTTCAGGTCCAATGGGTCCTGGTGGTCCTTGTGGACCTAAAATTTGTTAAAAATAATTTAAATGTTCTTGAGTATTAAATAAACCAGAACTGATTAAAATATAATTAAATAAATACCTGCAGGGCATTTAGTACATGCTGTACTAGATTTAGGACATTGTACTTGAGTATATGCCTTAGTATTGTCCTTCCCTGGTGGTCCAGGTTGTCCTGGTTCTCCATTCTGCCCTGGAGCCCCTGGAGGTCCAGGAGGTCCTGGAGGACATTTTGGTTTAGTTGGTTCACATTGACACCTAATTAAATTAAATTAATTAAATTAAATTATTTTTTTAATGCTCCCTCCACACTATATTTTTATGTTCCCTCCACACTATAATTTAATGTTCCCTTTACATTACCATGCAGGTAATTTTCCATAATTTTGTCTTTTTGTTCTTTTAAAAATACTTTCAAAAGGATTTTCAATTTCTTGTTTAGAAGAAAATGTTTGAGGTATACTACTATGTTTTATTTGTATATCAATTAAATAATTCCAAGCAGAATCTGTTTCAACTTTAAATAATTTAATTCCATCCTTTACTTCATTTAATAATTGATTAGTTTCCCAATAAAATTGTGGAAATAAAAAAATACAAGCTAAAAATGATAAAATACTTGCTGTTGTTGAAATATATATTAATAATTGAATATTTTTTATTTTATTATTATTTTTATTAATTTCAGTCATTTCTAAAAAATTAATTAATAAAATTAATTGGTAAGCCTTTTTTATTAAAGACAAATAAATAAATAAATAAACTTTAAATATGTATTTTGCTTGTTTCTAAACATTTATATATATATTAACCTTACCACCCTTGTTATATAAAATACAAGTAATAAAAACATTTAAGGAATGATTGAATGACAAAAATTATTATAAAAAATAGCCCGTGTTTGTTGCGCAAAAAAAAAACATTAACCAGCTTTTATATGTTTATTTATTTGTACAACTTTTTTTGATGTGAGAAATGAGAAACACCTGAAATATGCAATTTACGAACATTAAAAATAAATTTTCTGACTTTAAAGTTTAATAAAAACATTCTTTAATTTAATAAAACATTACAATTAAATACAAATAAACTTGTAAAAAGTTAAAAACTTGTTTGGTAAAATACAATTCTAAAAACATTTTCCCTGTAAAAACACAAACTTAACAGTAGAAAAAAAAACACAAACATGAAAGCATTAAAAAAATAAAAAATGGTAACCTGAACTGTACATAAACTGTAATAAATCATTAAAATCTGTACAATAATTAAAAATGCAAAAGTTTATTTTTATTCTTTTTTTCTCATATTTAATTTTTTCACATTTTAATTATTTCTCTTTTTTTTTTTAATTGTTTCAGTTTCCAAGTAAATATTAATAATCATAAAATAAACATCTATACTATATATTTTATAGTTTTTCATCAATTATTATTTATTGTTTTATTTCGCCTATTTTCCCTAAAAAGCTTAAAGATTATTATCTAATTTTCCTAATAAAATTAAACAAGTTTTGCTTAAAACATTTGAAAAAGTATAGAAATAGAAAATGGAGAATTAAATAAAAATTTCAATGGACTTAAACAAGACAAGAGAATATATATATATGTACTAAAGTATGCAAAAAAAAAGAAGATAAATTTATTTGTTTTTTTTTTATCTCAAACTCAATCATAAATTAAAGAATTTATTTTCGAACGAAGAGATATTTTTCGAAAAAAAATATTTGAATATATAAAGTATTTAATTATTTTTAATAATTAAATACTAATCCTTTAGTAAAAACACAAACATACAAACTTTAATAAATTAAAATTTGTTTAACTGCCAAACAAAAACAAACTTGTTGCCTTTAAATAAAAAGTAATGTTTGCCTAGAAACACAAACTTTGTTAAAAATAAACTTTGTTTGCTCATAAAAAAATACAAATTAAAATAAGTTTTATTTTATTTTTTAAAAATAATCAGTTAATTATAAAAGAAATTTAAAAAAAAATTTATTTAAAATAAATTTCAGATGTATCAAAGTAAAATAAAAAATATTCAATTATTAATATATATTTCAACAACAGCAAGTATTTTATCATTTTTAGCTTGTATTTTTTTATTTCCACAATTTTATTGGGAAACTAATCAATTATTAAATGAAGTAAAGGATGGAATTAAATTATTTAAAGTTGAAACAGATTCTGCTTGGAATTATTTAATTGATATACAAATAAAACATAATATACCTCAAACATTTTCTTCTAAACAAGAAATTGAAAATCCTTTTGAAAGTATTTTTAAAAGAACAAAAAGACAAGATTATGGAAAATTACCTGCATGGTAATGTAAAGGGAACATTAAATTATAGTGTGGAGGGAACATTAAAAAAAAATAATTAAAATTTAATTAATTTAATTATTAGGTGTCAATGTGAACCAGTAAAGCCTGAATGCCCTCCAGGACCTCCTGGACCTCCAGGGGAGTCTGGAACAGATGGTCCTCCAGGAGAGCCAGGACCTAATGGAGAGGACAATACAAATGCATACCCTCAAGTAACTTGTGAGGCACCAGATGTGTCAAAATGTATTGAATGCCCACCTGGCCCCCCTGGCGAACAAGGTAAAGAGAGTGGAAAGAAAATAAATTAATGACATTTAAAAAGGTCCAATTGGCCCTCTCGGTTCTTCTGGTCAAACTGGAGAAGCAGGAGCCCCGGGACCACCAGCTCCACAAGGAAAGCCTGGAGAACAAGGTCCACCAGGAGATCAAGGACCTCCCGGGGAGAATGGACAGACGGGAACGCCAGGGTCACCAGGAAATGATGCAGAACATAGTCCAGCATTGGTAATTAAATAAAATAAATTTTTAAAATATTTTTAATTTTTCAGCCAGGTCCAAAAGGAATACCAGGAAATCAAGGTCCACCTGGGTTTCCTGGAACTCCTGGAGAAAACGGTAAATAAACAGAAAAACAAAAATTTCAAAAAATTAATCAATTAAAGGTAAGGATGGCTTACCAGGTCCTCAAGGGCCTCCCGGATCACTTGGCCCTCAAGGATTGCCTGGAATACCAGGAAATGCTGGTGCAACAGGAGCAAGTGGACTGCCTGGACACGATGCTGGTAAAAATAAAAAGAGAAAATTAATTTAATTTTTAAATTTATTTTAGCTTATTGTCCATGCCCTACACGTTCAGCTGTTTTTAGAAGACAATAAAAATTTAATTTATTTGAATTTTTTAAATTATTAAAAATTAAATTGTTGAACTAATATTTAAATTTAAAATAAATAAAAAAGAATAAATTAATAATTAAAAAAATGTTTCCTTTAACGTTTTTTGAAGAAAAAAACTATCCGGAAATTTTAAGAGAAATTTTCGGGAAATGCTTAACTCATTGACCAACTGGGTGTTGACCAATTGGAAAAATCTTTTTAAAGAGTTTTAAGGGAAAATGTTTTTAAATTATTGAAATGAATAATTTCTGTAAATGGTTAGAAAATAGTAGTGATATTTTATCTCCAAATGTAGAAATTCGTTTAATTGATAAATCAACAGGCTATGGATTATTTACTAAAGAAAGTGTTCGAATGAATGAAATATTGATTAAAGTTGGATTTTTAATTGAATTTTTTTTTATTAAATAATTTTTTTTATTTATAAAGATATCAGAGAAGTTTATTATTACTGCTCAATTTGTTGCTAACATTAAAGAATATTCAGATATATTGACCAGGTTTATTTTAAAGTTTTATTTAATTTTTAGTTTTATGACGCTGTCCGCAAGTTTTGTCCGCAAAAATTTAATTTTTTAAAATTATTTTTTTAAATATTTTTGGTTAGTTTTCATGTTTTTTGAATCGATTTAAATTAAAAAATTATTTATTTTAATATTTAAAGCTTAATTTTGTTCTCAGATTTTCTTTTGATTCATCTGAGCTTTTGGCTCTATTTTTTGCTCTTGAACGCATTTATTTTGACTATTTTTGTAAACAAACAAGTAATGATTTGAATGATGAAACTCTTTATATAGTGCAATGGGAAATGGAAATACCTAATGGATTAAAAAAATTTTTGGGTTCTAGGAGGGAATTAATTGATGAAAATCAGAAGGAAAACAATTTGTGGTTAATTTTTTTTATATTATTGGTATAAGCTTTAAATTGCCATTTATTAAAAGTTTTTTTCATATAAACTTTTTTGTCACATTTTTAAATAATTTTTAAGGTGGAAATCCTACATAGATATTCTTCCCAGATCTTTTTCAACTCCTCTATTTATTTATTATTTAACAAAAAATGGAAAGGATAAATTAAAAGAAATTTATTCTCAATTACCCCTTGAATGTAGAGAAAGATTGTTGGAACAACTGAGTGAATTGACCATTTTTGAAGAAAAGGTTTAATTTATTTAATTCATTGAAATTTTACCTTTCAAATAATTTTATTTATTCTAATTTTTTAGTTTTTTAATTTTCTTAATGATATTCCAAACGAAGAAATAACCAAAAATTTGACCGAAATGTCCGAACATTCAATCACTTTTTGGAAAGAAATTTGCTGCTGGGCTTGGCATATAGTCAATACAAGGTTATTAATTAATTTTAAAGGCAAAAAATAATTCTTTCAGAAGTCTATTTACCGAAAATTTGCCTTCTTTTCCTCTTCAAAATTCTGAACCAAAACGTCCTTCAAAAAAGAAAAATTCAACAGAAGATGAAGAAAATAGTTTTAGAGGTTCTCTTGCATTGGTACCTTTAGTTGATTTAATTAATCACAGCCCTGAGGCTAAGGTTAATTTTCCTTCATTTTCTAAAGACTTTTTCTTTTTAAAAAAAAATTATTTTTTAGTGCGTCCCCACTTTTGATAAAAAATTAAATTGCTATAAAGTAATTGCTGAACATTCAATTGGGGCTGGACAACAATTGTTTGAATTTTTTAAAAATAATTTAAACATTTTTAAGGTTTTTCTGTTATGGTGCTCATAGTAATGATCAACTTTGGTTAGACTATGGGTTTAGAATAAACAACAATCCTTTTAATCGAGTAAATATTTCTATTGGTTTGTGTTTATTAAAATAAATGAGTTGTTTTTGTTTTACACATGTTTTGTATGTTTTGTGCCTTTTTACACATGTTTTTCATTTTTCAATGTTTGTTTTGATGTTTTAAACACAATGTTACAATTATGTTTGTTTTTTAGTTATTCTAATGTTTTTTGTTTTATTTGTTGTTTTCTTTAATGTTTTTATAAGTTTTTCTTCTTTTTTTGTTTGTTCACAAACAAAAAAATAAACAAGTTTTTCGTCTTTATTTTTTCAATATTTTTTAATGTTCGTTTAGTTTCCTAATGTTTATTCTTTCTTTTCAGATCTTTTCATTGCCTTAGCAGAACGTTGTGAACATCGATATGAATATTTACGTAAAGAAATACTTAAAAAAGCTAATCTTTCTTGGTGATTTTTTAAAATTTTTTTATTATTAAAAATTAATTTTAAGTTCAATTTATGCAACAGATGAATTTCCAAGTTTTTCCCTTCGCAAAAATTGTTCAATTTTATTAATGGAAAAATCAAAATTGTTTATTTAAAAATTTAAAAAATTTAAAAATTATTTTTAGAGCAAAATGGAGTCAATATCTATTTTCTAATGATGAAAATGAAGAAGATGAAGAAGAAAATTTAAAAAGTCCTGAAATAAAATTAATTGGATCGATTTTAAAAAAACTTGTAAATGCATTTGTTGCTAGAAAAAATGAATGTTTGTTTAAGGAAGTTTGTGTTTCTTGGGAAGAACAAATAGAAATATTGCAAAGAATGTTAGCAAACATTTGTCAACTTTAAATTAAAACTTTGTTTTTCAAAAAATTTAAAACATGTTTTAATGGTTTTAAAAAATTAAAACATGTGTTTTACAGAATCAGAACTAAAAACAAACAATGTTTTATTTTAAAGTTGAAGAATGTTTCTGAATTTATTTCTTTTTTCTGTTATGTTTTTTTAAACACAAATAGATATATATTTTATTAGCATTATCACTTTATATAAATTTTGTTTAAATTTTTTGAAATAAATTTTAATTTATTTAAATTCTATAAATTTTTATTTAAATATTTATTTTTAAAATTTAATAATTTAAAAAATTTTATATTAAAAGAGATAAAAGATTTCAAAAGAAATAATGGATTAAATTAAATAAATTAGGTAATTTTATTTTTAATTTAAATTTAATTGTTTTTTAAAGGTTTTCCAATGAGGAAAAGGTTTAAGAATGTTCGGAATGCATGTTTTAATAAGGAAGGTAATTTTGTTTAAATTAAAATTATTTAAATAAACATTTTTACAAAGTAAATTTTCTTTAAAAAATTTTAACAAAATTATTTAATTTTTTTATTAAATTAAATTCTATTAAAATTACAATTAAAAATATATTTTTGACCTATTAATTTATTTAATTTCTCTCTCCTTTTACATTTTTATTTTATTTGGTAAAAATAATTAACTCGTTTATATTTTCTCCAAAAATCTTTACAATTATCCAGTTTCCTATTTTCTTTATTGTCCACATTTTTTTTTGTTTTTTGGGACAAATAATCTTAACAAAAAACAATTCGCGCGGCGCTAACAACAACAATGATTTTGCAACGGCCATTCTTATAATTATAAAAAACTTTTTTGAGGTAGTACATAATATTTAATACATATTTTATTAATTTATACTACTAGAAAATATTTAATAAAAATAATCGAACATTCTGAAAGACACTCCCGATATAAGAACGCCTACGGGGATTTTAAAAATAATTTTAGTATCTCGTTATAAAGACATTTCCAAATATTTTTAAAAAATAATTCTATGATATACAGAGACTTTAACACATAAATCTCGTTAAAAGGACATTTAGACATATTTTTAAAAATTTTTAAAAAATTACTCCAACTAGTAGCTTTTTTAAATAATTCTATTTCATTGCTTATTTTAAAAAGCTGTAAGTTGGATTAATTAAAATATAAGGGAATTCAACTTTATTATTATTTTTTTTTATTTTTTAACAAATGTTTAGAGTCTTCTATTTACTTTTTTTCTATTTATTTTTTTTCCTCTCTTTTCACTTATTTATATCCTCCATTGTGCATAAATGTAAATAATATCCTTTAATCTTTGTTACTTAAATATATGTTTTCTCACATACTTGAAGAGAGCCACCAATATTTTATTGTTTTTCTGACCATTCTAATGAGTTAAAAAAATAATCAATTTATTTTTAATTATTTAAAAATTTTTTTCTAATTTTTTAAAGGAGTTTATTGAAAGGTAATTCTTTAAGAAAATAAATAATTTCATTAAAATTATTTTTTAATATTTTTATTTATTTATTTTAGTTTATAAACAAACACATAAAAATGCCTTTATTCAATATTTTTTATCTTGTGACACAAATTGTATATTTCTTCTATTTCTTTAAAGCGCTTTAGGCACATATTGCTTTCCTTTGCCTTTTTTCCCCTACTTTATTTTTTTATCACATTTTTGTGTTTTGTTTTTGCTAAAAAAACACTTTTTGGATACTGCTGCTATATTTTTTTTTATTTTTTTGCTTAATGTCCAGATGGATATTTTTCAGGAAATGAAAAGAAAGCGATTTCTCCAATAATTAAATAATGGACAAAATAACAAACTTTTCAATTATTTAATAAATTAAAATAAAAATTCAAGTTTAATTAAAAATGTTTGTTTACAAGTTTAATTAAAAATCAGAAGAATGTTTTCCCGAAAATCAGAATTTTTTTAAAACATTCAGAATTTTAGTTTGTACTAATCTGAACAAAATCAGAATTATAAAATGTTTTGTTCTGATTTTTCTTATTTCTTTTGTTCGTATTAAAGTCAAGTTTATTAAGAATTAAAAATAATTGTTTTTATCCTTTACATATGTTTTATTTTTAGTTTTATAAATATTTGTTTCCTTTCAATTTTTATTAAAAATAAAAATTAATTTCTGTATAAAAAAATAATTTTATTTTTTATTTTTAGATCTTTCTTCTTCTTCAATTCACACAAACAGTCCTATCGCTAATTTTTACAAAAATAATGTTAATATAATGAAATCTTCTTCTGGTCAAGATGTTAGCCCTAATGATGGTATTAATTTCATTTCCCCAACAGATAGGAGAGAAGAAAATTCTAGTAATGTTGGATTTTTTATAAAACGACGTTGGCGCTGTATTTTTGGGGTTCTTTCGGCGTTGCTAATGACTGCTGGTAAATTTATTTTTTTTTTTTTAATTAATTAAATTTATATAGCTGTTTTTATTGTTTGTTTCATTGTATTTATGGTATTAATGAGTGAAGCAAGGAGAAGGGCAAAAATTGAAGACAATCAATATTTAAAAGGATTAGTAGATTCTGTTAATAATGCTCAAAATGTTAGATGGAAAGCTCGTTTTAACCCTTTTGGAATTCGTGTACAAGATTTTAGCCATAAAAGTCTTAAAAATCTGACTGCTATAAAAGAATATGTTGCGCATTTAGAACGGTTTTTTGATTCACCAAAAATGAAGGAACATTTAAAGTAAAGTTTTAAAAACATTTTCTGGAAAACATTCATTAGAAAAAACTTTTCCGGAAAACATTTCAAAATTAAAAAACATTTTCCGGAAAACTTACAATACTAAAACAAGTTTTATTAAATGAACAAATGTTCGGAAAAACATTAAACATATTTCTCAGAAAAACTGTTCATTAAAAACATTTTGTTGAGAAATGTTTTAATAGAAAGATTCATTTAATATAGGGAATTGGAAGAATTTCCTGACTCAAGGCTTCCTCGACATTTTGATGCCAGAGAAAAATGGCCTCTATGTCCAAGCATACACCAAATTCCAAATCAAGGCGGTTGTGGTTCTTGTTATGTTAGAAATATTTTTAAATATTAATTAATTAAATTTTTAGGCTGTTTCTGCAATGACTGTGGCCGCTGACAGAATATGTATTCACAGTAATGGAACAAAAAAATCACAACTATCGGCACTTGATGTAATAGAATGTTGTTCGGTTTGTGGAAATTGTTTTGGGGGAGATCCATTAAAGGCAATGGTATATTGGGCATTAGAAGGTTAGTAAATAAATAAAAAGAATTATTTAATTTAATTAAAAAGGAGTAGTAACTGGTGGTCCAGATGGCTGTCGTCCCTATGCAGTCAATTCTGAATGTGGAACTCCATGCTCCCCCGAAGTGTATGGAATTGAACAACAAAAACGTTCATGTAAAAAAGATAAATGCCAACCCGGTTATTATAAAAATTTAAAATATGAGGAAGATAAACAAAAAGGTTTAAATGATTTTTTAATTAAAAATAAAAGAAAAATTAAGGATCAATAGCGTATACATTATTTCCAAGGAAAATGAGTGTTGACCAAGCAGGAAATAAAAGGGTAATGTTACCCTCTGTAATTGGACATTTTAATAAAACACTTAAAGGACATTTGGATAGAGACAAGGTTTTCTTAATTTATTTTATTTAAATTTTTTTAATATTAAGATTAGAAATATTATTCGAAAAGAATTAGTTACAGCTGGTCCCACAACTTTAGCACTTCCTCTTACTGAAGAATTTCTTCATTATAATTCAGGTTAATTAAATTTATATAAAATAAATTGAGGAGAGAAATTAAAATATTTGATGAAATGTTGTACTTATTTTTAAAAAATCTTTCAAAGTTCACCCTTGAAAAGCTTAAGGACTCAAAAAATGTTATTCCCCAATTATTAAAAATTCTCATTAAATTTAGGTATTTTTCATCCATACCCAGAAAAAGATTTTGAAAATCGAATAATATATTGGCATGTTGTTCGTCTAATTGGATGGGGACATGATTCAGAAGACAGATTATATTGGATTGCTGCAAACAGTTTTGGCGAACAGTGGGGTGAAAATGGTAAAGGAAAATAATTAAAAAATTCTCAAAAATTGTTTAAATAATTTCAGGGCTTTTCAAGGTGGATACAAGTCTTTTGGAAAATTTTGGTTTAGAATATGAAGCTGGACTTTAAAAACAAAAATCCCAAAAATTTTTTTTCTTTTTTTATCGTTTTAAAGCTTTTCTCTTTATTTTGGGGAAAGTTTACCTCAACAGGAAATTAATAAATTTTATTTTAAAATTAAAATGAAGGTATAAAGGCTTTTAAAAATAATTTAGAAAATCAATTCTGGTTAATTAAAATCTTTATTGTTTTAAAATAATAATTTAAACCTAAATCTACTCCAAATGGTATTGTTGTCTTCCCACAAAATCAACAGAACAATAATTGCCTTTAGAACGAAATAATGATTAAAATGATTTTATCCATTTCAGTGGCAATTTTAAAAAATCAAGATATTTTCTATTTAAAATCAACGAAGAGTTTCGACTGATAAAAAGCTTGAAGAAGCTAAATCATTGATCTGAAATTAATTTAAAAATGATTAAGACAGATGTAGATAGAATTCTTAAAAAAAGAGCATGCACGGCGGGTTAAACGGGAAATTAAGCTTTGAAGAAATAGAGAGGTTAAAAAAGAGTGACATTAGACATTGCGCGCGCTCAATTTCTTTTCGCCGTTACGGTGCCATTGACACTCAAAACTAGAAAAATCAGCGTTAAAATGTCTTTGAGAGTTTCTAAAGGTATTTTACTTGAAATTTTAATACAGAAAACAAAATAAATGGAAATTTAAAAGAAAAAAACAAATTAATCATAAATTTTTTTCATCGTTCCTCGGTCATTAAGTCCATTAAGTAAAGCCTGGTGTTGAACTAATTTCTCTGCAGTCCGAGTTGTGTCACCGGTGTTGCAATACTGAACAGCCTGAATTTTTTGAAAATATTAAAGAAAAAAACTTAAAAATACAAGTCGATTGTAGAGGGCATGCAAATGCTCAAGTCCCTGCTCAGAAAACAAAACTCCACCAGCCATTAGCCTCAGCAAATTCAACAGCATGTGCACAAAGCATATGTATTTAGGCGTTTGGCTTGAAAAATTTTTAGCTGTCCACCTGCTAGACGACCTCTAAGATTGAGAGTTTCAAAATGGGCACGGAGGGTCTAAAAATTTAGCTAGGTGATTGAAAACTGAAATAACCTGGATATCACTGTAAAATTTTGTCGTTGATTTCTTGAGCTCTTCTACCCTATCTTTAGTTAAAAATGAAGCATCTGCTAATCCATAAATTTCCATCAGTGTAACAAGCATATTGATAAGGATGGCAGACGAACGAGTAGGAGGAAGTATTTGTTTAATTTTGTCGTTATACCCATTAATAATACGATAAAGTGCACCACCTAAGAATTTAATGCAAAATTAATTTACGATTAAAAAATATACCAGTAAAGGTTTTTTCCTTGGATCCATTTTTGCGTGTGCCTCGTCAAAAACCTTCTGAATTGATCGACCTGAATGCTGACAATAGTCTTCAATTGCATTGATTACTCCTTTGCGCTAATCCTTGTAAAATATGGAAACTCGGAGGAATAATTTGTGAGGGGGAAAGAAACAGCAATGGAGGCCCAAAAATAGAATTATTATTTTTTTCTCCGTGGAGGAATCTGGTAAATTTCCTCTGTTCGCTGCAAACAGTCCCAGTCTTTCTTTTGGAATTAAACATTTTACACATGGAAAGCTCGCCGTGGCACCACGATGCCCGAAAAAAGAGCTCAAAAATTTCATGTCAGAACAAATAAACCTGAATACTGAATAATTCGATATTTTATAAAAACCATTTTATCTCATGTGTGACCTCCGATCCATCTTTAACAAACGTAACATTTTGTATAGCTTCCAATTGTCGTATCACTGGAGCAAGTTTGACTTCTAAATTTTGTCGATTGTCATCTCCATCATAAATAGCAAGCAATGTTATATTAAACGGACTATTAGGTTGCTTAACATTCCCAATTGATATTCCAAATTTTGTTGATTTGGCTGGCCATTCTCTTCCACCCTTATCTCCCATAAGTGTCAAAATAATGTGGCCGTCAAATTGTGCATGCATATTAAGTTGACCTAAGGAATTTGAAAAAATAAACTGGAATTATTAAGACATACCAATTTTGCTAATGTAGTTAATCTATTTCTCCAGAACTTCAACTACATTGATACAAACAAGTGCTTCGGTAACCCATTCCCACTTCCCAATTTTTGCCCATTCTACTTTTAATTCCTTAACACTTGCCGTTGGTGCCATTCGATCAGTTCCGAGTAAGTGAAAAGCAATGTTTCAAACGATAACGTTGTTTTTGGTTGTTAGACCAGAACTTAAGAGTTGCTGCAAGATCATCCTCGGCAGAAAGCCGCCAACCAGTTGGGAGATAGATTCTTCTCCACTCGCAATAGCAATCGGCTAGTAGCAAGCCCCTCAGGAGTTGCTCAAATTTTTTGTAATTTTTGTAAAATATTAAATAGCTTACTGGGACGACTTTTCTTATTTCATAAGAAACTTCTTTGGCTATCTGATTAGAACGCCTAGGCGTTATATTCTCCAGCGATCTTAGCCTTCGTTCTTTTTTCGGTTTCTCAACTAAATTTAATTAATGTTTAAATTCTAATTTTAATTAAATCTTTACATTTTTTCGACTGTTTGTGTTGATATTTCACTTTGAAATAAAGCTGGGTACGTTTGTGTTGCTTTATCACGTTGATATGTTAATGTTTGTGGTAGTCACAGATGAATGACCTTCAATGGTTCACCCAGAAATTTTTATTATATATACCTTGGTTGTCTGTTTGTGTAGATTTTTCAACCGAACGCGTGACAGTCTGAATTTTCTTAGTTCTTTGGTAAGCTACTGTCTGTGTTGCTGATGTAGCATAAGCATTAAATTTCTCGTTCTCAGCAATTGAAGAGGAAATATTTTCTTCTTGTTGATTTTTTTGCCTGCTCTTTTGCTTTTTGCTGCTGTATTTGAACCCTTTCTTTTTTCATCACGAGCATTTAATAATTTAGCAGAAATTTTATTATTTTTTTCCTTGTTTGTTTAGACCATCTTTCATTAATAGAACTCCTTTTTTTAAAGCTTTTTTTTTGCTCGTGTAATCATTTAAAACTAAGTCTGTATTAACTCTCTAAAAAATGTATAATGGCTTATGAAATTTTTTACATGCAATCTTGAACTAATTATCTATAAAATGGTAAGACAGATTTAAAATCGTATAGATGGTTTTCGAGATATTAAATTTTAAAGTTAGTAACTTCATTTTTTGGAAAAATTGAAACAAGAGTAGTGCTTAAAACGAGAGAGTAAATTATAGAAAGAGAGAAAAGCGAGAAACTACACTAGTCAATTTCGAGACGGTAAAATTTCCCGTTTAACCCGCCGTGAGCATGAAAGTAGAGATAAAAACAAAATAAAAATAATACTTGGGTCCAGAAGAAAACTTTGTTAACACTTTGAAATAAATTTAACAAAATGAAATAGCGTAAATATTTTACTATTAAATTTGGCTTCCTTTTTTTAGCTTCGTTTTTTTTTCTCAATTACGTCCTTAATCTCCGGAGATTGATCTCGAGTTTTTTTATGTTTTTTTCACTTTTTTTTTATCTTCTCATTCGTTTTTTTAAATTTAACATCTGTTTTTATTACATCTCTGTGATTTCACACATCTTCCTGCATGCGCACGCAAAAAATTAAAAAAAAAATTTAAAAAATCAAAAATTTTAATTTAAAATCTAAATTTAAATCAATTTAAAGGATCGTCAACGCTCCGGACGTGTGTTGGCGGACCGTGGTGGCAGCGGTTAAACTTTTTTTTTATTTTATATTTTTTTATTAATAATTTACTAATTTTTTTTGAATTAGCTAGATATGTTCATCATGTTCAAGGAGCTGCTCAACAACCCTCCATCACTGGCTCTACAGTTGGCGTTAGTTTTTACTCATTTTATTATTTGACTCTGTTTTATAGCTGGTTTGGAACCGACAACAGCTTCAATGGCGATGGTTTTTTTTATTTAATTCTTTAGAATAGTTTCATTTTTTAATTATAGGTACGTCGACATGCAATCGAGGATGTGAGACGACAACAGCTTCATGGTTTAATTTTTTGTTTCCTAGCAAGGTTAAATTTTTTCTATTTAGTGATCAATATGAGCGCAAGGAGCAGTGTGACCTCAACATCATGGACGCAAGGAGCTCTGTTTCTACGAGGAGCCCTGAACGATTGGTGGCGTCCGGTGTGGTTTACTTTTTAATTTTGGGTGGGGCCCTTTCCTTTTTTTAGCTAGGTTGTGCACCGCCGGACTTGTTGGAGCACGACAACATGGGATCGACAACAACAACGACATTGGCTGCTCTTCACCACCCTAATTCCCCATCTACTGGCCTTGTAAGCTTTTAACTAATTAAATTTAAAAATTTGCAAAAAATATGCGCGAGCGATTATCCTAAAACTTCTCTTTTTTCATTCTCTCATTTTTTGTCCTTGTCTGTGTTTTGTTTAACTTTTCACATTTTTCATTTTTCCAACTCGATTTTGTTTAATTTTGTTTAAGAAAGTTGGTTCAGAAATCCAACAATGAGCAACATGGATAGCAGAACAACAAGTGGAAATCTTCAACAACAAACAAAGATGAAAACATCAATTAAACTAAAAAGTAAGACAAGGTTAGTGTTAAGCAAAATTAAGAATCGATAAAACAGAGGGGTGTAGGGTCATGCTGATTATTTTTTTACGATTTAAATTTTGGCATTCTGTTCACTTTTAATAAGAGTGTAGTCAGAGAAACAGAGAGTTTAAATGGATAGGACCTTTAGAGTCTTAGGCTCATTTTTATAAAAAGAAGAGAGTTAAAAAAAAAGTTTATCCTTTTTAAAATTTATCAAAACAAAAATAAATATTTAAAAATTATTTCGTTCTGAAATGCTTCTTCGCTGTTCTTAACTGGATGACTGAAAAAATAATTTTAAGAAAAAATTCAAACAAAAAGAGCCAGTTTTTAGTAAAATAAAATTACAAACCTCTTCTTCCGCATCTCTTTTCCTCTCTGCTCTTAGTCTTTTTATCTTCAAATCTTTTCTAAGTGCATGTTTAAATGTTACATATAAAGGTTCTTCAACTTGTACAGCTCTTCCTTCAGAAAAATCGTCATCCAATTTTTCACGAAAAGTTTTTTCTCTTTCCTTGACGTAACGAATAACTTCTATACCTTTGTCCCATACATCTGGCTGGAATTCTGTTTTAACCTTTTCTGTTTGTGGCATTCGAATTTTTTTGTTAAGAGAGCCAAACTAGAAAAAGAAAATAATTAAATTTTTTAAGCGCAAATAGGTGAATAAGGAATTTTTTAAAAATTAATTATTTTGGTTTACATTTCAAGGAAGAAATCTTCGAAGATTTAAAGGAAAACACCAAAAAAAATAAAATTAATAAACCTTGTCCCTTGGATTAATTTTAACACTTCTTTTAACAAATTGTTGTATTTCTCTATCCTCTGATCTAATAATTGAAGTATTTTTATGAACTAATTTTGTTGGTTCTTTTTGGCTTTTATTATGTTTGTTATGCCCATCAGAAGTAGAAGAAAAACTTGGCTGTGATGAAGTAAAGTTTCTTGTAAAGCGAAGAGCATTTTTTGAATAAAAATTAAACATTTTTAAGCTTAATTAAAAAATTAAAAAGAGAGTGAACAAAAAATAAAGTAAAAATAAACTATTTCAGCATTTAGACACTTAAATCCTTTACCCAATAACTTTTTGAGTATTTTGGGGTATACCCATATTTCAATAAGCTTCTTATAGTCCAAATCATTAACTCAAAATTAAATCTAAACCAGGTGTATAGGTCCAGGCCTTTTAAGGCTATCGATTTCTAAGAAGCTTATAGTTAAATATAAAGATAGAAAATTTGTTAAAAACAAACAAACTTAGAAAAATTTAATTAGGTCAAAAAAAAGTCTCCTTTTTTCAAATTTTACCCAATTTTCAAAATATTTATAACAAATTTAAAGATAAAAGAGAAATGATAACTTCAAGATTAAACATCATCTTCATCTTCCATTTGTTGATTAACGTAGTCTTCTAATCGATCAATTTCTGCTTGATCAATTTTCTAGAATTTTTTGTTTAAATAATTAAAACCAAAAAAATAAAAACCTCAAAAACATTATTAGAATCTTCTCCAATCCACCCAATCTCAATACGATGTCCAGTTGTTCCTTCCTCTCTTGTTGTTAACAAAATACGAATTGATTGCTTAATTAAATCTTGCTTTTCAGTCTCTGATGTTTGGTCAATTTGTTGAATTTTTTCAACTTCAGTTTTAGCTGCTTGAGCATTTTTTCTGAATAAAAATATTTATTTAATATTTCCTCTGCTAATTTCAGTATAAAAAAAAGTTTAAAAAGAAAAAAATTACCCGATAGCCCATCCATAATATTTGTAGCATTGACCAGAAGGTTCAATACAATAAATTGAAGAACCCGCCTTCAAAATAAAATATTAAATTAATTAAAAACAAAAACCTCTTTATCCCACGAGATCAGAAAAACACAAGCACCAAATGGACGATTAGTCCCAAGCGTGTAAATATGAACGTGGTCAGCCAACTTTAAAGAAAATTTTTTCTTTAATTAATTGTTAAAAATTTAACCTTTCCAGCAAGTTTCTTAACAGTGATTGGTCTATCAAATTCTTTATAGTAATTTCGAGATTCTTCTCTAGCATAATCACATAAGGCAAAAACATCAGGAAAAAGTCCAGAGCCAACAAACCCAATTTCGCTACTAATACGCATTATACGACTATTTGAACCCTTAAATTGAAAAAAAGTTTTTTTCTTATCTTTCTAGTTTTTTAAAAAGTTTATTTGGTTTAAAAGTCAATGAAGTCCACGAATTTTAAATGGAATTTAAATGCCAGTACTTCAAGTAATACTTGAAGTAAAACCAAAGAAATATATACATCACAAAAATCAAAAGAAAAATTAACTAAAAAAACCTCAATATCGAGCTTAGAAGGAATAGGTTGATCAACAGCAACAACTACACCTTTATTGCTTGAAAGTGTAATAATAGTAACGCTTGTTTCAACAGCTTTTGCAGCATATTCTACTTGAAAAATACGTCCATCAGGAGAGAATGTAGAAGCTGCTAAATCATAACCAGTACCGATTGAACTCATCTTATCAAAATCTATGAAACAAAAAACAAATTAACAAAAATTCTCAAACAATAATGAGAATAAAAAACGGGGGGGGGGGGGGGGGGGGGGTGGGGGGGGGGGGGGGGGGGGGGGGGGGGATCATTTGCGCGACGTATCATTTGAGCGCCAGCCATTATAATCCAGGAAGGATTAAGTACTCCTAGATGTAAATGGTACCATTAGATAGAGCAGAAAATTTCCTACAAAATACCAAAAAATCAGAATTCTAGGAAAAGTACAAAAAAAGTTACGGTCAAAAAACAGGCAAAAAATCGAGTTTTTGACAAAATTGCAGTTTTTCGACCGTAACTTTTTTTGTACTTTTCCTAGGATTCTGATTTTTAGGTATTTTGTAGAAGACTTCCTGCTCTATTCATTGGTACCAATTTTGTCTGAAAATAATAAACTATTCCATGTAATAATGGCCGGCGCTCAAATGATACGTCGCGCAAATGAGTCGATCCCTAAAAAACGATGAAAAATGAATTAAATTGTTAAGAAAAAAAGCACATTATTTTTTTTTACTCTTTTTCTCTAATAATAATTATATTTAACTATTTTATTTCTCTAACAATTTTTCTTTAATAATCATTTTCATTTTGTAAAATTTCAAAAAATTAAAATTTTTTATGTTAATTTTATTTTCCTTTCTTTTTTATTTAACTTATCATAATTTTTTTTCTGTAAAATATTTTTATTTAATTTTTAAATAAAAATATAAATGGCAGCATCAACAGTTGCTCCACCAATAATTCTTCGTTCTATTGAGAAACACACTGCGACGGTTTTTCTTAAATATTTAACAAATTATTAAACGGTTTTTTTAAGTTAATTTGGTTTCATGGATTAGGCGATCAAGGAGATGGATGGTCAATGTATTAAAGCCTGAAATTAGAAAAGTTTATCTAATTTTTTCATTTTAGTGTATTTAAAGATGAAATGCGTGTTCCATATTTCAAGTTTAATTTTTTAATTTATTTAATCTCTTAAAACAAATTTAATTTAGATATATGTTTCCTAATGCACAAAGTAGACCAGTCACCTTAAATTTTGGTATGCGAATGCCTGCTTGGTATAATATTCTTGGATTGTCGGTTAATGATGCTGAGGTTATATTTTCTTATTTTTAATAAATTTTTGGGAATTTTATATTTTTCTTTGTTTAACCTTTCTCCACTACCTCTTGTTAATTTTCTGTTTAAAAAGAATTAATAACCTAATAACATTCCACTTTTTTTTTTAATCTAATAAAATTTATTTATAAATATTAAAATTTTTAGGATGATCAAGGAATTGAAATTGCAAAGAATTATGTCCATGATTTAATTAACAAAGAAATTGAAAATGGAATTCCATCTAAACGTATAGCTATTGGAGGGTTTTCAATGGGTGGAGCATTGGCTTTATATTTAAGTTTTTTTAATTTTTTTTTTTAAATTATTATAAACCATCTTTAATTAAAATTAATTTTTTAGGCTGGATTAACTTATGATAAACCACTTGGATGTGTCATTTCAATGAGTGGTTATTTAATTCAAAAAAGTAAATTGCCTGGGGTTAGTAATTTTATTTAAAAATTAATTTTAATTTTTTTTATAAATTTTTAGAATCACAAGGCAAACTTGAATACGCCAATTTTCTTAGGGCATGGCCAAGACGATTTTCTTATTCCGTATAGTTTTGGTATATTATTTTTTATTTTAAAATAATATTTTTTAAATCAAAATTATATAAATAATTAAAAGAATACAAAGGAAACAAGTGGTTTAGTTGGTTAATTGAGGTATTTCGAATGGTTCTCAAGGGGTTTGACACCCTTTGGGTGGATATGGATTTTTATCTTCTAATTACTTTATATTAATATTAAATAATTCTTGAAAAAAAATTTTTTTTAAGGTCAAATGACTATGCAAGCAATTAAAGAATTTAATCCAAATGGTTTTTTTAAATTAACTTTTAATAATTTATTTATTTAGTTACATTAATTCCATATTCTTGTCAACATGGGACTACACCACAAGAATTGGCTGATACTCTTACTTTTATTAAAACAAACATTCCAGTTGAAGTATTACCTGAAAAAAGTGGTGAAAATAAAGACAAGGTTTTTTTTTAATTTTTAGAAAATTTTTTTGGGGCCAAAAATTTTTCAAAATTTCCCAATTTTAAATTGTCTAAAAGAGAACTTTTTTGCCTTGAAATTATTAAAAAATCGTTTAAAAAATTAAAAAAAAAATTATTATCTATTAAATATTTTTTTTAGTAAAAAATATTCTAGTGTTGTTGTAACGATGAGGAAGAAGATGTTAATTCCAAAAATAAATTTAAATCAAAGATCTAAAATTAAAAAAAAAAAAAAATAATTTTTTTGTAAAATGGTTATTTTATAATATTATATTTTATTAATTTTAAAAATGTGAAGAATAAAAAAAAATTAAAAAAAAATTTTTTTAATTAAATTTTATTTTTTAATAAATGTATTTTTACATTTAAATATATTAAAAATTTTATTTATTTTTTTAGTTTTAAATTTAATATAAAAAATATTTTTTTAAATAAAGTATTTTTTTAATTAAAACGGTTAAAAATGAGGAAAAAGTGACATTTCGTTCCTCGGTTTTTTTTTAATTTTTTTATTGATTTAATAAAGATGAAGTAACTTATTAAAAAAGAAGAAATTATTGAGTTTAAAAACTAATTGAACAATTTTTTATTTTTATTTTTTATTTACTAGGAAAAGAGTGACAAGGAAAAGAAAATGTTGGGACGAAATGTCACCTCTTTGAATTTTTTTTTTATTTTTTAAAAAAGTTATGCATAAAACGTTAATTAATAATTATTTTAATCATTTTAATTTTCAGCTATTTATAAAAAAAAAAATTCTTAAATTTTTTAAAAATGGAATGGAGCCAAAAATTGTCTGTATTTGAGGTTTTTTTTTAAATTTTGTTTTTTATTTTTTAAATAATAAACTTAAGGACCAAACAATAACACAATTACTTCGACACGTTTATTGTGATAGAACAGGAAAATGGGAGGATAATATGGCTGTTGAAACACTTCAAAAGTTTAAAGAAGAAAAATCTTTTCGGTGGCGATTAATACATTCTGTACTTGATGGAGGACAATTGTATATTTTTCTTATTTATTTTTAATTTTTTTGGGTTACATTAAATTAGTACATCATGATACACGTCCAATTTATTACAATTCTACATTTTGCTTCCGTTTTAAATTTTTCCGAATGTTTTTGTTGTACTAAAAAGAGGGGTCTGGGTTCGAACCCGCTCAGGGTCTATTATTTTTTAAATCAGTTATTTGTTCATTTATGAATTATTTTGGGTAAATTACGAGTTAATAAGCTTTATTTAAAACTTTTTTATTTCTTAAACTTTAAATAAAATTATTTATAGAGGAAAATTAAACATGAAAATACTTCATTGTGCATGTATTATATTAGGAAATGAAGAAACTTCACAAATCTTTGCTCGATTTATTCATGCAGCTAAAAATGAAAAACAGGTTTTTATTTTAGATTTTCTTTCAAGGATAGAGACTTTTTACGCTTCTTTAAATATTTAATAATTTTGCTTTGTTTTTCGCTTTAGTTTCAGAATTAAATCAAAATTTAAAATTCTTTAAAGATAGCAATAGATTTAGAGCTTCCCGGTAAAAATGAAGTTTGGAATTCCCCTTTTTTATTTTATTTTATTTTTACCTTTTTTTGCCGTTGGCTTATATCAATCATAAAAAGGATTAATTTTTATTCAATTTTTTCACAAGGATAAAAAATCGAAGGCTTAAAATGTTTTAATTGATCCATTTTTCAATTGATAATGGTTTATTGCTCAAATATGCAATATTTTATAGCAAAAATTAATCCTTTTTATGATTGATATAAGCCAACGGCAAAAAAAAAAAAGTTAAAAATAAAAAAGGGGAACCACAAACTTCAGTTTTACCAACTTTCCTAACCTTTTTTTATTTACTAAAATAACATTTTAACATTTTTAAACATTTTTAGTTAACCAATTTTCTCTCATTTGCCTTAACTATAATTCCTCATTTAAATCAATTACAACGTTCAAATTCACCTAGTTTAATGACATTAGCTGTTAGTTTAGCAGTTTTAAATTCAAAACAAATAGAAAAGGAATTAACAGAATATTTAAAAGAAAAAGAAGAATTATTTAATGAAATAAATAAAAAAATTTCTTTAGAAAAAAATTTATTAAATAATTTATTAATTTTAATTAAATGGAATGAACAAAGTGAAATTGGAACAATTTTAAGAAATATTAGGTTTATTTTTAATTTTTTTTTAAAAAAAAGTTTTTTTCAAGTTTAAATCTTGCTGATATACGTGGTTATCTTCAGGAAGGATTACTTGATTGGATATTAGATTATACTGATTTAGTAAGGAATACTAATTGTGGAATACTTGATGAGGTTTTTTTTTATTATTTATTTTAAAGTAATTGGACCATGGGAGAGTTTCTGTTTGTGGTTTAATTAATTGACTTTAATTTTGGGACTGGACTAAAGAAAAAACCAAAATGGCTAAAAAGAATGCACTGATTTAAGCCTTTGTTTAGACCATTTTATGTGTCATTTTTTATTTACCAAAATGACATTTTAACATTTTTATTTATTTTATTTTTTAAGGAATCCGCAAAAGTATTAAACTCATTCTTTACTTTAATGCTCACTGTAGTTCCAAATGTCCAACTTCCTTTAAAGTTTCAGAACAATTTATTGACTAAATTGAGTGCTCTAATAGTTTCAATTTTAAAATTTATTAAAAAAGGTTTTTTTTTTTATTTTTAATTTTTTTTAATTTTAAAATTATAGAAAAATTAGGTACTCCATTAGACGGTGTTGATTACTTTGCTCGTTGTTGTACTATTGCTGGACGTATTTTTATTAATCAAACAGGGGCAGATCCAACTCAATTGATGAGATGTGTGATGGATGAAGTTTTTGAGGTTTTTTTTTATTTTTATGCTGTCCGCGAGTTTTGTCCGCAATTTAGTTTTCTGTCCGCAAAAGTATTTTTTTTTGGAAATTTTTTAATTTTTTCCCTTTTCGATTTTAATTTATGATTATAACTGTTAAAAATAATTAAAAAATATTTTATTGGACAGATACATTCATTTTGATGAAATAAAAAATGTTTGCCGCCAAACGGGTTCGAACCTGCAACCTTTAACCAGACCATTTTTTTTCAATTTAATATTTTTTCTTATAACATTTTTTAATTAAGAGTTACAAAGAACTTTTTGATTCTGATTGTTGTGAAAGTGAAGAAACAAGTCGCCATGTTGGTGTATTTCCTGACTATTCAAAGTTTAAGACAATCAACTATTTAAATAAAAATTGCGAGGTTTTTTTTTATTTAATAAATAAATATTATTCTTTTCATTTTTTCCCCTTCTTTTCTTCTTTCAACTATAAATGGTCATTTATAATACATAAAAATTAACTTTAACTAAATTAGGCATTAATTCGTATTTTTGACCATTATGTCCATTTGACCATTTGTACATGAAAAAGAAAATATTGAGGAGAGAAATGTTAAAAATTATTTAAAATATTTTTTTTTCAAGTATTCACTATTTGAAGAGCTTAGACAAGCATCAATTTTAGACAAATCAGCAGCTGCAGTAGCTCATTCAGGCAAATTATCATCACGTAAAAGAATATTATTATTTGAAAGAATAGAAGAAAATAATGAAATAATTGAAGAAAAAGAAGAAAATGATGAATATGAAGTTAATCAAATTAGACGTCTTTTATTTTTAGATTTTATTGAATGTCTTTGCCTTTCATCTAAAAAACCTTCTTTACCTTTAGAACAACAACAACATTTTTATGATTTAAAAATGTGTAGATTTTTGGTTTATTTTTTAAATTTTTTAACCTTTAAAAAAAAATTTTTTTAAAGGGCCAATTGTTAGTAGATAGATTTGCAGGTGATGGATTTACTTCACATTTTTGTTGGCATTCTTGGGAGCAGGAAAAGGAAATGTTTTCTCAGTTTGTTTTATTTTTATTTTATTTTTTTCTTATCAAAGTCCGCAAAATTTTGTCCGCAAAAAAATTTTTTTGAATTATTTTAATTCTCAAAGAATTATTTTTTTTTACTTCGAAGAGAACATTTAAATTTAAAAAAAAATTCTTTTTTAAGTAAAATTTGTGAATAATAAAAAAAACTGTAGAAAACTCAGTCACCCTTTTTAAAAAAAAAATTTAAAATGATAATTAATTTAATTTAAATTTAGATTTAAATATTTTTAATATATTTATTAATTTAAAAAGATATACAAAAATAACTAGAACTTTGGAACAACATCCAATTGTTTTTGATTTTTTCCTTTTATTATCAGAAATTGGATTTTCTAATGGATTATGTTCAATTTTACCATTATTTAAAGCTTTATTTGTTACAGAATTGAGTCTTTTGGAAAATACTCCATTAAAAAATGAAATGATTTCTGTTGCTTTTTTACAAAGGGCAACTCCAATTATATCCCTTTTAATATGTGTAAGTTTTTTTTTAATTTATAGAGAAAAAGAAAAAATAGTTCTCGGTTATGTACGTTTTTGTAGAGAGACTTTTTTAGTAAACCCAAAAGATCACCACTACTTTCTGTAGTGATCTTATGGGTTAATATTTATTTTTCATTTATTTTTTTTAATTAAAAAAAAATTCTATTAATTTTTTAAAGTCAGACATTTTACCACAAATTTTGGAAGCTTTCTATAAAATATTATCTTATTCTACTAATTATGAAGCTTTTGTATTAATGAGAGATTTATGGGATTTTTTAAAGGTTTTTTTTTTAAATTTTATTATTTTTTATTTACAATTTTTTAGTTAATAATTCCACTTCCAGAAGAGATTAGAAAAGGGAAAATAATTAATATTGAACAAAAAGTGGTTTCTGAACAGGTTTTTTAATTTTTTTATAAAGATTGTATAATTTTGTAATAAATTCTTACAGGTTATTTGTGGTCTGTTGGTTAGTATTCTAGGTTTTACTTTGTATGAGTCAGAGGTTCGAAACCTATACGGGTCATATTTTTTCTTAAGCATTTTCTTTTACGTTTTTCTTGTTTAAAAAAGTTTTTAATTATTTTAGAAAGAATTTCAACAATTAATTTCTTCAATGGTTGTAGTTATTCAACGAAATAATGTTTTATTAGGTGAACTTTTATTTCCACTTTTGGACTTTATTGGTGAAAAGGACGAAAATGACTGGTCAATAGAAAGAGAACAAAAACCAATTTCTGTTTTGGCTGAAATAAAAAAATAATAAAATGTATTTATTTTATATTAATTATATAAATAATTTTAATTCATTAAACCTCTAACACAGACATATTAATCGAACTTTATTTTCAGACTCTAAAGTTTCCGCGTCTAGTTGGCCGCGACTAATCGTGCAAAGCATTAGAGTCTCATTCTAATTTTGTTTACTCTTTTATTTTTCATGCTTTTTTTCGTGTTTCTTGAGAATATTTAATAGAAAATTTTCTTTCTGAATTTTCCCTTTTTCTACTACCCTATTTAGGATATAAAAATAAATTAATTAATCTTCATTTATCCTATTTTTAAAAAATCGATTTTTTTTTCTTTTCTCTTTCATTTTTCTTTCCCGCGACAACGTTGTGATTTTTTTTTCGTTTTTTTTTTTTAAATTCTCTCTTTTTGGTTTTGATTTGTTGAGAGAGAGAATGAGAGTGTGCTGTGTTTATATATATATATATGTAAAAATAGCGTTGTTGGCAAAAAGCCTTTTTAAATATTTATTTATTTATATGTTCATTCACACGTATTTTTACCAAATCAAAAAATATTTTGTTGGAAAATAATGTTTTATATATAAAATATTTTTTAAAAAATGTTTTTGAATTATTCGAAAGACGTTTCGGCGTTAATTGACCTTTTCTTTTTGTTCTAAAGCTCCGATCATTTGGAGGGTTTAAAAGAACTTTTATTAAAAATAAAAGATAAAATCAGTTGGCGACGAAATGTCCGCGTCAGTTATTGTTTTCAATTTTTAAAAAAATGTTTTTCTTTAGATTAATGGTTTATTGTTAAAATAACAAACATTATTATATATTTTTATTTTATTCTACACATATATATTATTTTTTTTTTTCAAAGAACGTCCATCTATAATGTCTGAAGGTCTTGTCCAAAGAAGGCGAAAGATTGTTGATGATGTTGAACAGAGACAGGTTTTGTATTTTTTTTTTTTTAATTAAGTGTGGGACAATTAGTGGTAAATTTTAGGTGTTTAATTAGTTTGGTTAGTTTAACAGTTTTTAAGGTTATAAGTTATGAGTTTAATTGTGCATTTACTCGAGTAATTCTGGAACGTCCAGACAGGCCTCCGTTCAAAATTTTCTTGGCCAGAACTTTTAACAAAAACTTGCCGATCATTAATTTAAACTTTTGACTTTTATTAATATCATAAAATTTGTGTTAGTTAATTGTTGATAATTGATTTAATTTTTACTTGCACGTTAAAAGATTTTCTTTTAATAGGCTGATGAAAATGGACAAAATGACAACCAAGCAATTGAAGAAGATGAAACAGAAAATAATGACAAAATTCAGCGATTAACTTTAATGGAAGAAATTTTGTTGTTGGGATTGAAGGATAGAGAGGTTTTTTTTTATTCTTTTATTTTTTGGGGGTTTTAGATTTTCCTTTTATTTTGTTCTTCGACAGGGGCGGAACTTTTTATAGTTTATCGACTATCCGTCGATGTTCTAAGCTTTTCTTATTATTGCATCAAACAATTTAATTTTAAGGGTTATACTTCTTTCTGGAATGATTGTATAAGCAGTGGATTGCGTGGATGTATTTTAATTGAACTTGCCCTGAGGAATCGAATTGAACTTGAAAAGGCAGGAGTTCGCAAAAGAGGATTTTCCTCTCGCAAAGTAACAATTTTATAATTTTTGTCGATCTATTAAAACCATAAAGGTGCTCTTAAAAAGTGATAAACCAACGGGTGATGTTATTTTGGATGAAGCAATTAAACATATTAAGGTATTAGTTTGGATTAATTATATGTTTATAACTTTTTTTGCCCGACATGGTCTAGGAATTTTTTGGTTTGACTTTTTTGGATTTTTCTAAATTTAAAAAACATAAGTTATTACAAAACTTTTAGTTATACCTAGAATTGTTCGTTTTTTTTTGTAAATGGTTTTTTGATAATTTTTATTTAAATATTTGTCGGCGAGGGGTTTTAGGAGTTCAACATACAATTAGAGAAGATATTTTTGTTTATTAAAAATTCTTTTGGTAAATTTTTCTAATTAACCAAAAATGCTTCCCATTAAATTTAAATAAATTTTTTTTAAAAAGGAAACAAGTCAAAACGAATCTGTTGTCAGTTGGGTAGAGTATTTGAGGTTTTACTTTTTTTTGTTAAATATTTTTAATTTAATTTCTTTTTTAGTGGAGAGACTTGGAATCCTCTTAAATTACGTTATCAAATTAGGAATATGCGGGAAAGGTTTTTCTTCTTAAAATTTTTATTTAAAACTATTTTTAGATTAGCCAAAAATTTGGTCGAAAAAGGTGTTTTAACGACTGAAAAACAAAATTTTCTTCTTTTTGATATGACAACACATCCGCTCAATGATTCTGGGATAAAGGCGAAATTAATTAAGGTTTATAAATTTTTTAAATATTTTTTTTTCTCGATTCTGAAGTCATTTTCGTTTGGTTTTTTATTTTAAAATGGAATGGGAATTTTAGAAACTTTATTTGAAATTTAAGTGTACTATGGTCAAGTGGTTAGTGTTCTATCCTCTTTATTTTAAAGTTATGGTTCGAATCCTCTAATTCCCGTTATTTTTTTTTTAAACAAATGTCGAAATTATTAATTTTTATGCATATAAACAGTTTAATTATTTTTAAAAATATTATTAAATAATTGTTTTAGAATAAGAATTTCTTAAAATTAAAAAAATTACAAAATAATTTTAGAAAGTGCAAGAAGCAGTTTTATCCAAATGGACAAGTGATATACAGCGGATAGATAAAAAGATGCTTTCTCTAATAATTTTAGCACATGCTAGTGATGTTTTAGAAAATGCATTTTCTCCGTTAAATGACCAAGGTTTTATTTTTTTAAATTTTTTCTTATAAAAAGGATGGTTAGGATTTTTTTTATTCATGGGAAAATGTTAAGGAAAAGGAACAATTTTGTGATATTGTTTTTTTTTTACTTTTTCCTAAAGAGTGGAGAATAATTTTTATATTTAAAAAAAAATTATTATTTTTTCCCAATAATATATTACAGATTATGAATTAGCAATGAAACGTGTTAGGACTCTTTTAGAAACTGATTATGAAGCTGAAAGTTCTAAAAAGATGGGTACATCTTCTTCTAATACTAATGATGTGATATATGCTGTATTTGAAGCTTTTTCTAAATAAAATGGAAATTTTCAACAAAAAAAAAATCTTACAAAAGGTTCACTTTTATTTTTCTTTTATATATATATATATATGCACACACACAAACAAACACAATTAATTATTATTACTTTCCTTATACCCCTTTTTTCCTGTGCTGTTAATTTTTATATATTGTTTATTTAATTTTATATATACATTAAATTAAATATTTAGGGGAAAAGGGTTTGTTGTTAGTTTTTGGTAAGGGAAAAATATTAGTTCAATTGTAAAAGAGACATTTTTTGGTAGAGGTGACTAAATGTCGTAGATAGTTTTAAGATTTTGATAAAGTAAATAATTTAATTTTGTTTAATTTTATGTTAAATCCATTCCCTGAAGACTGACAAGTTTGAAAATTAGCTTTTAATTAAAGCGGCCATTTCATTACGGACACTTTGTATTCTTTTAAAAATAGAAAAATTTTGGATTCTTATGGTCTAATTTGAAGTACAAAAACACTTTTATAATTAAATCAATAAAGTCGGGTGATAAAAAAACATTTTGTCCTTGACAAAATGTCTTTTTAATGTAATTTAGTCTTTAACCTTTAGTAAATGTATATACTTTAAATAAACAATATATATAAAGACCCCAATTATTATAATAAAAAAAATGGCTTCCAAAATTTATTAATCGCTAACAAAAGAAGAAAAAAACGTCGTCGTGTGTATTTTGTGTTTTATTTAAAAATTCTGACAAAAATAAATTGATTATTTATTTATTGATTTTTTTAAAATTTATTTAAATAATTTTATATATTTATTTTCTTTATCGATTAAATAATTGTATAATTTTAGAGAGACTAAAATTATTTAGAGACTAATTTCTGAAAGTATTTTTTGTTCTTCCTTTTGCATTTTGAGTAACTTGGGAATTTGAATATATTTGTTTATTTGTTCTTCTACTTGTACTGCTTGCAGATATTTGACAGGTTTTCTTTATTTTTTGTTAGAAAAGGGTAGGGAGTATTTTCCTTAACATTTTGGATGTTTTTCCCTAATTCTTTACGTTCACCTTAACCTCAGACTCTAACGTATACTTAGACACTTGAGTATTAGGGAATGAACGTTCTCATTTTCTTTTTTAATTTTTTGATGGATTTGAATAACCCAAAAGTGCTTAAATATGTCAAAAAAATGCCAATTTTTCATAAGAATAATTTCCCCTTCCTTTAAAGTGCCTTAAAAAACACTTCTTTTAATTTTTTTTCTCGTCTAGGGACACTTTTCTTTTCTCTTCCACCCATTATATATTTATTTCTCAATAATATCTAGCCAATAATTTCACTTTTATTAATATGCTGCTGTTTAGAAAAATATATTTAGGATAAAAAAGTCTTCCCAAAAGATCACCTTCTCACTAAATATTCTTTTAAAGGTTTCAAGTTAATTCGTTATTAAATTATTTAATCTAATCCTTTTAAGTAAAAAATATCTTTTTCAGGCCATTAGAGTCTCCTCTTTTTCGATTGATTTTTTGAAATTTTTTCTCTTTTTCCCAGACTCTAATGTACCTATTAACATTAACTAAATTTTTACTCCTATCGCGTCATATTCATTTTCTTTCACTTCTATTTCTATTTTTTGCTTTTTTAAAAATTCTATTCTATCTAACCACCTCCCCCCATTTCTATTTTTCAAATACTTTTTCCAATAACTTCCAAAAAAAAAATATTTTTCACCGAAAAAAAAATTCTTTTTTTTTTTTTTTCTTTTGAATCCTATAGAAAAAAGGCTTATTGGGGAAAGAGAAAAAAAATAATATTTATGTACACATTCGTCATTTTTTTTTAAATATTTTTTTTTGCTTTTTAAATACCTAAAAAAGGCATTTTTTTACCCTAAAAATTTAAATATTTTTTTTTTTAAATTAAATTTAGCATTTTTTTTTAATTTTATTTTATTTCTAAATTTAATTTTTAATTTAATAAAAAAATTTTTTTTGTAAATTAAAAATTAAAGTTTTCTGCTCTTTAAAAGACACTTGTATTTAAAAATTAAATTATTTCCAGGCTCTAATTTTTCGTTTATTTTAACTCCCTTTAGAGTCAGGATATTCCGGGCTTTCGACTTCCGGGGGCCATTTTTTGGTTGTCCCAAAACTGATCAGAGAAATTCCCAGTAAAATTAATTATTACAAGGCCCTTTTTCTTTTAAAGGAAGTTTTCAACTTTCCAGACTCTAATGTCCCCCATTTTTAATTTTTTCTTTTTTAAAGATTTTTATTAAAGAATAACAAAAATGTCATTCTCAGCACTTAAAAAACAAATAAATAAAGCAAATCAATATTTTGTTGAAACTGTTGGAGCTGCTGAAGCAACAAAACTTGACGATGAATTTAATGAAATGGAACGAGTATATATTTAATTAAATTTAAAAATATTTTTTCGTAGAAAGTTGATTTGACTAATGAATTAATTACTCAATTAGTTGCTGGAACAAATGAATATTTACAACCAAATCCAGGTTTATTTTATTTTTTTTTAATTTTTTGGGGGAAATTTACAACGCCCCCCTTTTTTTAAATTTGTTTTGGTATTTTTTTCAAATTTTTTTTTATTGAATATTCTGATTTTGGGGGCTTTTAGATATTTGGTTTAATTTATTTTTCGTTTTAAAACCTTTTTAGTTAGCACAAAAAACAATATAAAACAAAAAATATTAAAAATTAACAAATCTCTAAACATTGTGAAAAAACTTTTTTTTAGTAATAATTTTTTGAAAATTTATTCAAAAATTCTAGTTAAATTAATAGATAATTTAAATGTTTTAAAAAAATGTTTTTATTAAAGCAATAAGAGCAAGAATTGCTACTTTGGGTGCAGTTTCTAAACTTAGAGGTTCTGCTAAAAGTCAAGCATATCCACAAACAGAGGGTATATTAGCTGATACAATGACAAAATATGGAAGAGGTTTAGGTTCACAATCAGATTTTGGAAAGGTTTTTTTTTAATTTTTTTTCTGGGGGATAAAGAAAAAACTTTTTAAAAAAAATTAATTAATTTTTAAAGGCTCTTTGTGATGCTGCTGATTCTTTTCGTCAAATGGCTGATGTAAAATACCAACTAGAAGACACTGTTAAACATAATTTTCTTGATCCTATAACAGATTTTCAAAATAATGAATTGAAAGATTTTAATGTAAGTCTTTAAAGGAAGGGAACTGTTTGAGGTTTATTTTGTTATTTTTGGGGGGTTTTTTCAATAAATGGGTCCTCATTTTTGGACTTTATGGGTGTAAAAATTAATTAAATTAAAGGGGAATTTAATGACCTTTTTTATTGAAAATAATTTCCGTGTCATTTGACCATTTTGTCCAAATGACCAATAAGGGGAAAAAGAGTAGAAAAATTTAATTTAGGAGACGAAGAGTACTGCTAAATTAATTAATCTTTTCTCCTAAATTTTTTTAATTTAAGGGACACAGAAATAAACTAAAAGGAAGGCGTTTAGATTATGATGCTAAAAAACGAAAACAAACAAAGGAGGACGAATTAATTCAAGCTGAGGAAAAATTGGAAGAATCTAAACGTTTAACTGAGAAAGCAATGTTTAATATTTTAAATAATGATGTTTGTTTATTTTTAAATTTTTTAAGAGTTAAGAATCTAATGAGCCTTTATTTTACGTTCCCCGCTGGATCAGTCTTTTACTTGTTAGTTCCTCACCTAGTAGACCCAATTATTTTTTGGGGATCGCTGATCCTCAATTTAGAGTTTTTTTGCGGACAAAATTTGCGGACTTTTTAAATAATTTTTTGAAAAATATATTTTTTAAATTTTTGTTTTTTTTTTTAAAGGTTGAACAAATTAGTCAATTAACTGCACTAATTGAAGCACAACTTAATTTTCATCAGCAGACAGCACATATTTTAGAAAATTTAAAATTAAAGCTTAATTCAAGGTTTTTTTAAAAAAAATTTTTTTTTTAATTTTTTTTGTTTAGAATAAATGAAACAAATGATCGACAACCTAAAGAACATGTTCCTAGACCTGTACTTGATCGAAATAGAGGTTCACGAACTGATCTTAATTCTTCGTTTGTTGTTTTTTTTTCTTTTAATTTTTTGGGATTAGTTGAGAGAGTGAGAGAAAATAATTCATTTAAATTTGTAGAGAATTATTTTGTCTTTTTGAGTATTTTTTTGGTACCATTAGTTGGAGCACAATTTTAATATAAAATCAGGGAATTCTCTGAATAATTGAAAAAATGTTTTGGTCAAAGAATTATTAATTTTTGAAATTTTTTTTGGGTGTTTTTTGACCCTAATTTTTGTTACTTTTTGTTTAAAATTTAATTTAGGCACTTAAGTGAACGTACAAGCTTAGCAAGCCTTTCAATTTCTAATCCAATGCCTGTATTAAATAATTCTTCTTCTTCACCATCAGAAAATATACAGGCTAATAATGCTTCTAAAGGAGGAAAGTGTAAAGCTTTATATGATTTTCAAGCATTAAATCCTGGAGAACTTGATTTTAAAGGTTTTTCTTTTTTTTTTAATAAAAAATGGTGTAAAAGGAAGGCACATAATTGTAAGGGTAAATAGCTAAAGTTAGAAATAAAATTGTGGCCTTACTAAAACCAAATCTATTTTATTTAGGGATAAAAAAGAGTTAAAAATTCGAGTAAATAATTTTAAAAAATTTAAAAATGTTTTGCGTCCGACGGGAATCGAACCCGTGCCTACTGCTTGGAAGGCAGCAATGCTAACCACTACACCACGGACGCACATATTCTTCTAACGAAGAAACTAATACTTATGTTAAAAAATTTTATAAATAACCTGTTATTATTTCTTTGTGATTATATATAAAAATAATAAGAAAAATTACTTTATCTTCATTTTTCCCCATTATTTAGCTTTTACGCAGGCGTTTTCAATTGATCTGTAAAACCAAAGATTTATTTCTACGCCTTTTTATAATAGAAAAGTTAAAAAAGTGTTAAAATAATTGAAAAGAAATAAATGAGAAAATCGTTTTTTCTAATTGCTTTTATATACTTTTACATATAGTAATCGAATAAAGTTTATGCGCAAATTCCTTAATATAATTAGTATTTAAATCACACATTCAAATGTGAGCGTCCGTGGTGTAGTGGTTAGCATTGCTGCCTTCCAAGCAGTAGGCACGGGTTCGATTCCCGTCGGACGCAATACATTTTTTAAAATTTGTCGGCAAGTATTCCATTGGATAATTCAAAAAGTACTAATTTTTGTATTTAATTTTGTGCATATTTTAACCTTCAATTATTTGCCCTTTTCTTTTTAAATAATTTTTATTTAATTTAAAGAAGGTCAAATAATTCAACTGGATAGTCAAATTGATGAACATTGGTTTGAAGGAACTTTAGACGGAAGAAGTGGATTTTTCCCAATTACTTATGTTGAGGTTTGTTTATATTCTTTTTTTATTTATTTATTTTTAAGTAAATTTTTGACTGACTTTCGTAAAAAGATTAAATTAAGAATTTCCTTTGGGGTACCTATAAAAATTGCTTAATATTTTTCTAATTTTTCCTCCATTATTTTGTAAAATTTATTCAATTTTTAAAGGTGATTGTACCGATTCCTGATTCTTCTACAAAATAATTGATATTACAAAAAAATTAAATTAAATATAAATTTATTTTACTTGAGGACAGTAAAAAAAAAAAAGTATCTTTTTAATATTATTTTTAAAGGTAAAAATTATTTTATTATATTTTTTTGTAAGTTTTTTTTTCTCATTCAAAAATATGTTTAAAGCAAATAATTAAAAGATTTTTTTAATTATTTAAATAAATCTCTCTTTGTCTATTTTTAATTTATGCCATTTTTTTATGGAAAAAGACGTCTTTTTTTTTAATTGTTTGATATATACTAATTATAAAATTTGTGCATTTTTTAAATAAATATTAAAAAGACGAAAAAAAAATTTTTTTGCTTTTATTTGGCCAAAATTAAAAAATTTTGGTTAAAAAATACATTAAAAATTTGAATTTTTCTAAGTTTTTTTTACTTTTATAAATATTGGGATAGTCTTAAAATTCTTATTTTTATCTTATTTTGTAATCAATTTACTTCTCTATTAAAGGATATTAACTTTGTAAAGATTGGTTAACCAGTTGTCAAGTTATGCCCAATTGAATATGTTGCATTCTTGCTTTTTAATTTGAAAAAACGCGTAAATAAATTTAAAATTAAAGTTTTGGCATTATGTCAAAATCGATTTATTTTTATTCTTTTCAGCTTTTCTTCAATTTATTTTTACGTTTTACTAATTTTTCTAGTTTTTTCTAACTAATTTTTCTTTAAATTTTTTTTAGCTTTCTATATAAATAATAGTGATATACATTCTCGTGAATTCATTATTCTGCGCGGTGCTTATTAAAAGGAAAAAAAAGAATTAAATTTAAACCAGACAGAAAGAATTAATTAATTAATTAATTATGGCAACTGAAACAGAAACTAATAATGCTGTTGTATTAAATGGGTATTTCTTTTTTTTTTTAATTTTGTAAGGAAGTTTAGTATGATAAGATTGTTTAGATGAAGTTTTTATGGTATTTTCTTAAAATATTATATATGCATTTTATTTGTCGATTTGTCAGTTAAAATCTGGGGTTTCTCTTTCTCATAGTTTAACTATATTTTCTAGATTCTTCCTTTGTTTCTTAAGTTTATTTCTTAGATCCTAACATTGTCCTTAAAAAGAAAGTCTAAAGGATTGGTTTATACATTGTACATTATCATTTTGTTAAATTTAAATGGTCTTAAATTATGAGAGGTGTTTACTTCTGTTTTGTTCTAAAATATACAATAAGTAATAAGCAAAGTGTTATGCTTTTTCAGGAATTTAATCCCATATCAAGGGACTTTAAAAAAAGAATATGTCTTTTCCTTTTGTTCTATTCAATTATTCTCTTTTTTACAGTCAAGACACCGCAATGAATTCCGAGCATCAAGAACTATCAAATTCTTTTCCTATAGAAAATGGAGTTAAAGAAACTAATGGAGATGAACAAAACAAAAATGAGCAGAACAATGATTCTTCTGAAGCTAAAAATGATGATTTAGATGATATTCCTTGGTCTCAACGTATTAAAGATAAACAACAAAATTCATCTAATTCTAAAGCTGGAAGTGCTAGGAGACCTGTAACATCTGAAGGAAGTGAAGGTGAAGATAAACATCAACCTAAAAAATCTGTTGAAAAACAACGTAAAAAAAGACAAGCATCTGAAAGTGAAGAAGAATATACTCCAAAGGTTTTTTTTTTTAATTTTTTATTGTGGAAAAAGAGGTTTAAATGTTGAGTTTTGTTTGAGGTTTTAATTCATTTTATTAGAATAATAATTAGTCACCAGTGTCTGGAAACTTGTACCAACATTTGTACTCGTAATCTGAGTCACAGATTTGTGTATAAGTTTTTTGGAAGATTACGATTCCTTTTTACTTTCTTTTGTTTAAATATTTTTTATTTTTAGAAAAAAACAAAATCTTCTTCAAAGTCTGAAAAAACCCCATCTTCAACTACCAAAAAAGAAGCGGTTAAAAAGGAAGAAGAAGAAGATTCTGATTACAAAGAAGAAAAATCTTCAAAAAAGAAAAAGAAATCAACTGAAAAGAATAATGTTAAAGAAGAGGTTTAATTAAGTTTTTATTGTTTAGTAAATGATTCTCCTCATTTCCAAAATGGAGTCACGGCCCTATATTTTTCTCATAATTCCACAACTTCTTTTTTCGAATGTTTTAAATTTTCTGATGTTGATATTCGATTTTTTGGATAAGTAATAATTTTATGAATAATTAATTAAAGGGGGTTTTAATTCTTGGAAATGTATATTTAGGAAAAGTATTTTTTATTTTAAAGTCTTCTACTTCAACTCCAAGTCCTACAAAAAAGAAAAAAAAATTAGAAGAAGAAGAAGAAATATGGAAATGGTGGGAAGAACAAACACCTGAACAATCTGATGGAACAATTAAATGGAGAACTTTAGAACATAAAGGGCCAATGTTTGCACCAGAATATATTCCTTTACCTAAAAATATCAAATTTAAATATAATGGAAAGGTTTTTATTATTTCATTTTTTTTTTAAGAGGGGAGAATTAAATGAAAAAAAAATTTGGGAGGTTCTTTTAACTATTGAATATTAATTTAATTAATATTCTTTTCCCCGGCCCCTATTCCGTCGCAAAGCTTTTAATATAAAATTTCCGAATTATAATGCTTTTGGTATTGATTTAATACGAACAGTGAACAGAACTGATTGGTACCCTAAATTTTATGATTCGGAAATTTTACATAAAGTTATTGCTTCAAAATGGAATTGGCGTGTCCTCTCTTAACTTATTGGTTTTATGATTTATTTTTGGGGAATGATGGGTGGTTATATAGAAAAGATTGAAATTAAATTGTTTGGTAATGGAGAAGTTGACCAAATAAAATTAATAATTTTTTAAAATTTTTTAATTTTATCATTTTTTCTAGCCAATGGATCTATCACTTGCAGCAGAAGAAGTTGCCACATTTTATGCTAAAATGCTTGACCATGACTATACTTCAAAACCAATTTTTAATCAAAATTTTTTTAAAGATTGGAGAAAGGTTTTTCTTTTAATTATTTAATTTAAATTTAACTTCGTTAAAGATAATGACCTCAACAGAACGTTCAACAATAACAGACTTAAAAAAATGTGATTTTGGGTATTTTTTTAAATTTATTTTTTTTTTTTTTTTTAAATTTTTAGTGATATTCATGCCCATTTTCTTTCTGAATCTGAAAAAAGAAAAGCTCGAAGTAAAGAAGAAAAAAAAGCAGAGAAAGAAATTAAAGACAAAGAAGCTGCTGAATATGGCTTTGCAATATTAGATGGATACAAACAAAAAATTGGAAATTTTAGAATTGAACCACCAGGGCTTTTTAGAGGACGAGGTTTTTTTTAAATTTATTGGGAAGAATTTTATTTTTGCTTACAAATGGTCAATAAGACATTTTGGTCAAAATTTTTAAAAATGAAAATTTTTGTTTATATTTCTTTTTAGTTTGACAGTGTTTATTTTTTATATAATTTAAACATTAATTTATTGACTTATTGACCTTTTTTCGAATAAAGAGAAAAAATTCTTTGTTAAAATATTTTTTTTTAAATTAAATTGTCTTGGGTAATTAAAAAAAAAATATTTTTTTAAGGTGAGCATCCAAAAATGGGTTGTCTAAAGCTTCGTGTTCAACCAGAAGAGGTTATTATTAATTGTTCAAAAGGTATTAATATACCTCCACCTAAAGGACATAAATGGAAAGAAGTTAGACATGATAATATGGTTTTATTTTTTAAATTAATTAATTAATTTTTTTTTAAATTTAAAGGTTACTTGGTTATGTTCTTGGAATGAAAATGTTTTATTTAGTAATAAATATATAATGCTTAACCCTTCATCTAAACTTAAAGGACAAAAAGATTGGGAAAAGTTTGAAAAAGCGAGAAAGGTTTTTTTTATTTTTTAATTGAAAGTTTTAAATATTTAAATAATTTTTAAAGAGAAGAATTAAGAGTTTTTTCTTTGGCCTTTATTTTATTTTTTGTAAAAATATATCTAAAAAAAATTTTTTTTTAATTTTTGGGATTGTATTTTATATTAACTTTTAATTTATATTCCCCCCCAAATTTCAAAGCTTAGGTACAAGGATAAAAAAAGATTTTTTTTGAAGAGTTTTATGGGCAATATTTTTTTTTTAAATTATTAATATTTTTTTTCATTAAAGCTTAAAGGCTGTGTTGGACCAATTAGAAATCAATATTTATTAGATTTTAAAAGTAAAGAAATGCGAATACGACAAAGAGCTGTTGCACTTTATTTTATTGATAAATTTGCGCTTCGTGCTGGGAATGAAAAAGATACGGATGAAGCTGCAGGTTTAAAAAAAAAAATTTTTTTCTGAATTATTTGTTAGAGAAAAAAGAAATAGTATAGTATTATAAGAGAGTTTTTTCTCTGTTAAAGTATTTTATTTTTAAAGATACCGTTGGTTGTTGTTCTCTTCGTTGTGAACATATAAAATTACATGAGGAATTAGATGATCTAAAATATGTTGTAGAATTTGATTTTCTTGGAAAAGATTCAATTCGTTATTATAATCGAGTTCCTGTTGAAAAGGCTGTTTTTAAAAATTTAAAAATTTTTATGGAGGGAAAGGAACCTGGAGATGATCTCTTTGATAGACTTGATGTTAGTTTATTTAATTATGTTTTTAAATTAATACCAAAATGACTCAACCCTTAACATGTAGAACAAATTGAATTTATGGGTTTTTACATTTTGCCAAAGACCCATTTGGGTCAATTGATTATAATATTATTTTCTGATGGGTGTTAGGACATTTTTTGTTTATTTTAACATTAAAATAGCTTCTAAACCCTTGAATAGATACTTTGGAATTTCATTTTGCCAAAAACTCATTTGGGTAAAAATATTTTATTTTTTCTAGACAAGCTCTCTAAATGCTTATTTAAAAGAATTAATGGATGGATTAACTGCCAAAGTATTTCGTACATATAACGCTTCAATTACCTTGCAGGAACAATTGGATAAACTAACAAATCGTTAAAAAATCATTTTTTAAATTAAATTAATTTTATTTATTTTTTTTTAGCGGATGATACAATACATGAAAAATTACTTTCTTATAATCGTATAATTTTTAAAATAAAAATTTAAAAAAAAAAATTTTTTTTTTTTGTTTTTTAGGTGCAAATCGTCAAGTTGCAATTCTTTGTAACCACCAGCGTGCAGTTCCTAAAACTCATGATAAAGCTATGGAAACTTTACAGAATAAGGTTATTTATTAGAAACTTATTTTGTTGGTTTGTGGTGTAAATGGTAGTGTTCTTGTTTTCTGAAGATTGGGGGTTGATGGTTCGGTTCCCATGGGGGTTATTTCTTTTTTCCTTGAGTTAAAAATCATTTTGAATATTAATTTTTTGATTTTAAAAAATTTAACAATTAAAAGAATTTTTTTGTACCTAATTATCTTTCGAAATAAAAGTTTTGAATTAAATTAAAATTTTTTTTCTTCAGATTAATGAGAAGAAGAAGGAATATAAAGAAATTAAGGCTGAACTTAAAAACAACAAAAAAGATGAAAAATTACAAAAAAAATATACACGAATTAAAGAACAGCTTGTAAAATTAAAAACACAACATACTGACAGGGTTTAAATTTTTTTTTAAATTTTTTTTAATTTTAAATTTTTTTTAAGGATGAAAACAAGCAAATTGCTTTGGGAACGTCTAAATTAAATTATTTGGATCCAAGGTTTAATTTAGAATTTATTGTTTTAAAGCATTTTTTGGATTTTAAAAAAAAATTTTCTTTTAGAATATCAGTCGCTTGGTGCAAAAAATATGATATCCCTATAGAAAAAATTTACTCAAAAACACAACGCGACAAATTTCGTTGGGCTATAGATATGACAAAAGAAGATTTTGTTTTTTAACATTTGTGGTTCAGAGTTTGTGGTTTTTTATATTATTCTTCTTAATTGACTTAAAAAAAGAGTGGAAAGGAAAATCCAAATTATTAATTTTGTGTTATTTTTAATTAATTTTTTTGAAATTTATTTTTTGTTTATTATTTTAAAAAGTAATTTTGCAGTATTTTTTTTATATTTTTAATTGAAAAAAATATATACTAGTTCATAAAATCTAAATTTAAAAAAAAAGCGTGTTTGTCATTTTTTATTCTTCTTCTTTTTCTTCCTCAAAAAAGTAATCTTATTTTTAAATAAAAAATCTTTAATTTTGGTTATGTTAAATATTGAGCATTTTTTCTTTTTATTGTATTACGTTTTTTGGATAAATTTGTATGTTAATTAGAAGATTATTTAATTTTTTAGAAAAGTTTTCAACATGGAAATTTTAATAAAATAGTTCTAACAGGACAAGATGTGATGTTTTTGTTGCTGACATTTTTGATGTTAACATTATGTAATATTTTATAGTTCTCTTTTTAGTCTGGTACATACTATTTATATTTATTTTTTTCTATACTCATTATTAAAGCACAACATCTAAATGGATCGTTAGCTTCTTTACTTTTTTCGTTCAACGTTTGTTGAGTTTTTGCTAAATTTTTAAAATTTTAGTAATGAACAGTTATGATATTATTCCCGCCCGTATTGTGGTTGTTGGTACAAGCAAACTACAGCTGTCCGAAAGGTTAATTTTTTCTACTTTTAATTCAAATTTTTTAAAGATTTAAGAAGCTTGATATTCTCCGTCGTAAAGCATTAAATGAAAAAAAGCTTCCTTCTTATGATCGGTATTGTTATGACTCTTCAAAAGAAGAAGTTTATACACGTGAAAAGGATGCTGAAATACCTGTTGTAAGATTCAAATTTGATCCAGATGAAATACCATTTAAGGTTTATATTAATTTTAAATAATATTTAAAAAGCTGCTTGTATTATTAATGAAAAATGATTGAATTTTTTCTTTTTCTAAACATTAATTGTTCACAAATGTTGCCTTGGTTCCCCATGTTTTTTTTTTTTATTTTTGAGGGGCGCTCAAAATTGCGAACGAATTTTCGGACTATTTATTTTAAGAATGATCAGATTTCTGATATTTCTTAAATCATTATTTCGTCCGCTAAAGTGAAATAAATCGACTTATTAAAAATTTTTCTTTTTAAGCTATATTCTGATTCATTATCTCGAAAACCAATACAACATCGTCTCAGTTTTAAACCTAGGTATTTTTTAAATTTGTTTAAAAAACTTTTTTTTTTTTAGAATTTCTCCTTTTTTTCGTCGTCCTATTCGAAATAATTTTAATTTTAAACGACCTTTTCGTCGTCACTTTATTGGAGAATGGCGTACTTGGTATAGTCGAGGTCGGGGAGAATGGAATAATGGGTATAGAGATGGATACAGAAAAAATCGACGAACTGATAATAATAATAATAATAAACGTTATAAAAAGACTGTGGCTGAATTAGATAGAGAACTTGACGTATGTAAAAATTTTTTTTTAAATTAATTTTTATATGGGGGTTTTTTTGTGATATTGGTACCATTTATAATATGACAGAAAATTAACCACAAAATTTCTAAAAAAAATTTTTTTAGTACAAAAAATTCTCAAATAAAAGACTCCAAAATGTCATTCTAAATTGTGTTTTTAAAATTTATTTTTTTTTAAATATTAATTTCCTGCTTTACATAGGCCCCTTAAGGTTGAGAATTGGGCTAAAATTTTATTAATAAAAAAATTTTTTTATTTTAAAGGAATATATGAATGCAAACAAACATCCTCGTGTTCATTTTAAAAATTGAGAATTTCATTTTAATTTTGTCAGGAAAGTAAATTGTTTTTTTTTCATACTTTTCCATTAAATACAACTCACTCGAATACTCATATTATAACAGGATCTTATTTTAGTTAGTTTATTCGTTTCCTTTTCTTTTTTAATTCTTCACCTACAAATGGTCAATTGGACATAATGGTCATTTAAAGATAAAATTAATTTAGGACAAAATTTATTTTATTAATTTTAAATGTTAAGGAAAAGTATAATATTTTTGTCATTTTATCATGTTTATTATTATTAAAAAAAATTTTTTGTATTTTTTTATTTAATATTTAATTGTTGAAAATACTTTATTTATTTTTTAATTGTAATTTTTTTTTTTAATTTTAAGGCAAATTAATTTGACAGAAAAAAATATTAAAAAATGAATTCTTTAAGAATTATATTTGTTCAAAATTTTCGAAATTTTTCTGTTAAATCAACTTTTGATGCTAGCCAAATTCGTGTTCGTTTTGCACCTTCTCCTACAGGACAGTTACATTTAGGTTATTTTATAAAATTTTTTAGTTTGTGGTTCAGTGGTAAAGTTTTATCCTATGGATTGATAAGTCCTGGTTCGAATCCTTTTGCCTCTAAAACTTTTTCTAAGCTTTATAAAAATATTTTATTAATCTATAAATTTCATTTTTAAATTATTTAAATAATTTTTGAATTTTATTTAAATTTTTTAAGGTTCACTAAGAACAGCATTATTTAATTATTTATATGCCAAAAAATATAAAGGTTCATTTTTGTTAAGAATTGAAGACACAGATCGTGATAGACTAGTGGAAGGTACTCAAAATGAGGTTTTTTTCTTTTAAATTTATTTTAAAATTTAAAAACTTTATTTAGTTCGAGAATGTTTTGTCCTATTTTGGATTAAATTTAGATGAAGGGCCTTCTATTGGAGGCAATTTTGGCCCTTATATTCAATCTGAGAGATGTGAAATTTATAAAAATGAAATTGAAAGGCTTTTGGAAATGAATAAAGCTTATAAATGTTTTTGCTCTGTTGAGGTTTTCTTTTAATTAAAAATTTTTTTTTTTATTTTTAATTATTACAATTAGTGTTGGGTATTTTTTTTGACAAATAGGAAAATATTTTCTTATATAGTTAAATGGTAATGTTCTTGTTATTTGGTGTTAAGGCAAGAGTGTTCGAATCCTTTGCGTTCTTATCCCTTTCCAAAATATTTTAAAAATTTTACTTTTCATTTTTAATTTGAATTAAATTCTTTAAATATTTTTTAAGATTTTAGAGACTTGATATTCTCCGTCGAAAAGCATTAAATGAAAAAAAGCTTCCCTGTTATGATCGACATTGTCGTAATCTTTCAAAAGAGGAAGTTGATGCACGCGAGAAGAATGGGGAAATACCTGTTGTTAGATTCAAATTTGATGCTGGAGAAATGTCATTCAAGGTTTTTTTAAACTTTTCTAGGGGTTAAAAAGATTTCATTATTTAAAGACCTTTATTTTAGGATACCGTATTTGGTGATTACTATACAAGTTGGAGTGAAGTTGATTTTATAATTCTAAAACGGGATGGGTTTCCAACTTATCATTTTGCTAATGTAGTAGATGATCATTACATGAAAATCAGTGGTATTTTAATTTTTCTTTTCGGTTCGCCTACTTCATTGCCAAAATTTACTCGTCAACTTACAATTAACTTTTAATGCATTTTAGTTGCTCGTTAATCATTTAATATTTGACCAAATTTTAGGCACTGAACTGGGCAATATCGAAAATTTTGAAATTTTTTAATTTCTTTTAGATGTAATTAGAGGTGCAGAATGGCTTCTTTCTACCCCAAAACATTTAAAACTTTATGAGTATTATTTAAACTTTGTTTTTTAATTTTAAATTTTATATTTTTAAGAGCTTTAAATTGGAAAGAACCAAAATATACACATTTACCTTTAATAACTGAAGATGGAAAAAGAAAACTATCAAAACGAAATTCAGCTGCATTTTTGGTATATTTATCTTTAAAAAAAATTTTTTTAGTCCTTTTCTTTAATTTTTTTCCTTTCTTTTTTGAAACAGCCGCGGTAATCACTTTTTACTTTTATCGTTTTTTGATTTTCCGAGACTTGTATTTCAATTATTTAACGTTTCTATCCTTCGAGAATGGTACTATTCGATTCAGATTGACAAGACGAATTGAATATTACCATTCTTTACCCAAAAAATTTTAAAATTTTAATTTATTTTTTTTTGTCAGAGTTATTATACAAATCTTGGCTATCTTCCCCTTGCTGTATTGAATTTTTTATTACGAAATGGAAGCGGAATTAAAAATTATAATTTAAATCAGCTTTACACAATTGACCAAATGATTAAAAATTTTGATGAAAATTTAATTGGTCGAAGTAGTTTTATGTTGGACTTGAAAGAACTTGACCGTTATGGAAGAATGGCTTTTCAAGAAGCTGATTTTGAAAAAGATTTGCTCCCATCGATTAGACATCAATTTACTCTTCTTCCAGAGGTTTTTTTTAAATATTTTTAGTAAGTTCGTACTCATAAACCACTTGGAGTTTTTGTTCAATAACTTTTTTCGTTTCCAACCGAATCGAATGATTCTTATATCAATCGATAGCTCTAAATATGCCTAATCTTTCTTATAATGGGGCCGATCTAATCCGACCATTCTTTAAGAAGTTACAGGACTTGGCACTGAACTGTCCTGACATGAATCTACCTATAAAAAAATTTTAAAAATTAATAAAAAATTCTTTTTAATTTTCAGACATTAAAAACTTCAATAAATTCTGAATTACTTAATGATAAATATTTTAATAAAGTACTCTCTTTTCTCCGTTTAAATGAAGAAACATTTTGTAAAATGTCTGATATAACAACCGGCGATTTTCGATTCTTTTTTATGGAACCAAAAAATCCAGAAAAGTTGATAAATTATTTTAAAGATAAAAACAAAGCAATTAAATTATTAAAAAAATTATTAAAATTATCAGAAGTAAATAAATTAGAATATGAACAAATTAAAATTCTTGGAGAAGATGAGGACTTTTCAGTTGGGAAAATTACTACGTTTGTGAATTTTTTTTAAATTTATTTATTATTGGTAAAAAAATAAAAATGAATTATTTTTGACTTATTTTTATTAAAATAAAAATGTTTGCCCCTATAGGGATTCGAACCCGAGACCCCCTCCTAAAGCAATTAAAAATAATTTTAATTAAAATTTTTTCTAGTCTTTTCCGCCTAGCAATAATTGATAACATATCTGGACCACCAATAAAAGAACTTGTTCAATTTTTTGGAACAATTGAAATTTCAAAAAGATTAGAAAAAATGATTAATAATTTGGAGGAATTTTTAAATGAAAAAAACATTAAAAAATGTGAAGCATCTTGAAAAAAAAAGATTTTTAGTATTTCTATTTTTATTAAATAATTTTAAAGTTTTTAATGGTTAAATTATTTAATTTTTATTATTTATTTATTCATTACTTGTTATTTTGCTTTATTTTATCTCATAAATGTCATTTTGAATTTTTACGTCAAAACGACCTATTTTTTATTTTCAAAATGTGAAATCTCCTTTCTTTTTTTATCTTTATTTTTTTCTTATTATTTTTAGATTGTTTTGTATTATATATAAATATATTCTTTAATTAAATACTATGTGGCCTCCACCAAGACAAAATATTATGCCAATTCAACCACCACCACCTTTTGGAATGATTCCTCCTCCACAACATCATGTACATCCTCCAGATCCTTATATTGATAGAAGTCGACTTAATTGTGGTAATGGTCCTTCTATTTCTGGTCCACAATGGAATTATCGAGAAATTGGTAATTGGAGGATACCTGGTGAAGATTGGAGAAATTCTTCAATAAATCAACAACCTTGGTCAAGTATGAAAATTTATTTTTTTTAATTCATAGTAAATTTAGCTTTTATGTTTACAAATAATAGAACATAAAATTAACAGCAAAATACCCAGAAAAGAGGATTTTTTTGAAAAATAGGGAAAATTAGTTATAATAAAAAATGCTTTTGGGAATTAATTATTTTGTGTTTTTTTTTTAAACTTTTTTGTTTTAGATCACGATATTTATCGTCGTCAATATGGTGGAAATATTCCAATTTCAACTACCAGATCATTTTCACAATTTGATCGAAGACCAAATTCTCCACTTATAAAACAAAATTCTTTCGAAATATCACAACAAATAGATTATGAAAAACAATTAAGAGAACATTATGAAATACCTAAACCTTTTTCTGATTTTTCTGAAATAACATTAGCTGCTGCTGTACCTTCTCAACAAAATGAAGAAAAAAGTTTTGTTAATTCTATACCTTCTGCAAGAAGAATACATTTAAGTTGGAAATTGCCGATTTTACCAGGTTTTTTTTTAAATTAATTAATTTTTTAGTATTAAAGTTTCGGATAAATTCAAAATTAATTTGGCTATAAAATTAGAAGAATTAGAAGGCGGAATAGGCAGAGGAGCAAAAAGTGGGGAATTAGGTCTTATACTTGATAAAGTACTTCCAATACATACAACAAAAACTTATTTTGATTCAATTCCTGGATCTTTGTAATTTTTTAAAAATTTAATAATAAATTTAATTCTTTGTTAAAGGTTTAGTTATAAAATAATTTTTGGGGGAAAAAAAAGTTTTTTGGGAAAGGAATCTTCCAAAATTTTATTAGTTTTTTGACAAAAAATTGGAGTCTTTTTGTTTTTAAAAATTAAAAAAGTAACTCTTATATCTAAATTTTTAATTAATTTACAATTATCTTCAACTAATAAAATTATTTTCCCAACGGGTGTCGAACCTGAGACCCTTCACGAAAAATACAAAAGATTATCCCACTATACCAAAAACAAATCTTTTAAATTTTAGATATTCAATTGAGCTTAACGTTATTGGACAAAAAGGGAATATTTTTGCAACAAGTAGACATAAAGAACGAGCAAGTTAGTTTTTTTAATTTTCTTAAAATTAAATTTTTTAAAGTATTTTCATTTGATGAAATGATGGTTTTACTACAAAAAGCAATTGATTTTACTGGTAATTCAATGCAATCCTTTACTTTTCTATATCGTTGTAAACCTCGAATTTATTGGGATTATGTTTACGAAACTGGACAAATTTTGAATGTTTATTTAAAGGATAGTAATGGACAAGCTGCATGTCCTTTAAATCAAAATATTGAAGGTTTTATTTTTTAAATTTTATTTTTTTAACTTTAATATTGGGGAAAGATGAATATTTTTAGCTATTTTTTTAAATAAAATTTTATTGGTTTACAGGCCTTTTCTTTTCTGCAAAAACAAATTTGGATGGTACTTTACCTAATTCTTCACCTTTTGGTGATGTTAGAATGGTTAATTTAATTAAATTAATTTTTTAAAAAATTATTTTTAAGGTTTTACCAGCAAATAATTTACTCGACCCTCAACGTATTAATTTATATTTTGCCGATTTTTACTGTAATAGGGTACCGCATTATGTTACCATAGTGGTTGCATTGAAGGATTCTAAAGTGGACAAGTATTTTTTTTAATTAAAAAAAATTTTTTCTGAAATGTCAAAATGGTAAAAACTTAAAATGTTCAAAGATTACAAAATTTTTTTAACTTTTTTTTTCAGATTTTGCAAAGAGAAACTTCTTCCATTAGATCCATTTGATAATCAATTTTTACTTTTTCAAAAGTCTTCAAACCCTCAATGTTCATTAAATTTTTTTGTAAACAAAAAAATTTGGGTAGAAATTTTTTATACTGAAAATGTTCCGATGAGATGGTTCAAATTTTTTATTATTTTTTATAAAATTTATTATGGGAAAAGAGTGGAATTTTAATTAATAAATTTTTTTTAAAGGGGACGTTTTGACAATATAATACCACAAGGAGTTGGTACTTCAAAAATTGGTGGCCTTCCACACAACAAAAATTGTCGTGTTTGTAATTTATATCCAATTGGTGTAGCTCCTCCTCCTTCATTACCTTATAATTACGAAACTTTGAAAAAAGAACAAACTGAACAATTAATTAATGAAGCAATTAATGCTAAATTACCTGATGAAGATATTGATGATATTGAATGTTTAAATAATGAGGTTTTTTTTTGAATTAATTTTTTAAATTGTTAAAAATTTATTTTTAAATTTTATAAGTCAAAAAAGAATTAAAAAATTTATTTAATTAGATTTAATTTTTAAAGTCTTCTTCTTCTTCATTAAATTTTATTTCTTATGAATTACTTCAAAGAAGATATGAAAGATTAAAGCACGCAATTTCTAGTGATTTTAAAAATAAAGAAATATCAAATTTTGAATACGAAAAATATGAAAATTTAATTGATGAAATTTATTCTTTTTTAAGTAAAATGAGGGAGGACTTTGCTGGTTTAAATGAAAGAATTGATAAATTAAATGAGAAGGAAAATAAAGAGGTTTTTCTTTTCATTTTTAATGTTAAAATTAGTGTTCGGCAAATGAGTTTTTTCGGTACCTGTACCGGTAGTACCGAAAAGTACCGAGTCGGTATTCCCGATAGTACCGCGGTAGTACCGAACCGTGCCGAACACTAGTTAAAATAGGATTATAAATTAGTTTAAACGATGTTTTAACCAAAATCAAAAATCCGCAAATTTTGTCCGCAATGGTTACTTGCGGACTTTATCAATCTTGCAGTTTTTTTACTTATTTAAAAGTTCTGAAAAATTATTATGAGCTAAAAAAACCTTTAAAAGATTGGATTAAATTTTGAGAGAAAAAACTCCGGTATAGTTGTAAAACTTTTTGCGGACGAAATTTGCGGATTTTTGTAATTTTGTTTAAAAATATGTAATTAAGTTTAGGAATTTAAATTAATTATTAATTAATTTAATTTTTAAATAAAGGAAATAAACTTAAAAGAATGCCCAATTTCAAAAACTTTAAAATCAGTAGTTGATAAAGTTGTAATTACTAATCCAATAAAAGAAGAAGAAGAAATTAACAAAAATATAGGTAGAACAAGAAAACTTTCATTTGATTCAAAAATTGTTGAAAATAAAAGGAGAAGAAGGGAAGATTCTATTTAAATTTATTATTTTTTTAATAAAAAATATTTCACAGAATAGGACAATTCATCGAAAGTAAAAAAGTTTAAAAATTTTGTGTGAATTGTCTGTTAAGAATTTTTTGTATATTTTTTAAATTAATATATTAATATTATTTAATAGTTTTAATTTTATAAATTTATAATTTTTTAAAATTATTTACTTATAATCAAGAATTTGCTAACAAATAATGTGATGACTACTCTCTATTTCTTACCTTTTCTAGACAGTTTATTAATTTAAAAAAAGAGTACAGGGAAGACATAAAAATAAAAATTAATTGCGAGACTAATCTTGAAGGCCGATTAGTCGCGAAAAAATCTATCTACTTAATATAAAAGGAAATTCAACCTCATTTAATTATTTTTTTTTTCTCATAGTCATTTTTCTTAGTCACTCACATTTATTTTTTTTGTAAATATTAATTTAACATTTAAAGAATTTAATATATTTTTTAGTTTTTGTTTCCGTAATTTATTAAAAAATGGAAAACAATAACACAACAAAAGAAACAGAAAAACAAGAACAATTAAATGAAGAACAAAACGAAAGAAAAAATCTAATAATTAGAAATTTACAAGAAGTTTTAGGTGAAGATAAATTAACTAAACAAATAATTTCTGGAAAGAATATACATATTTATTGGGGTACTGCTACTACTGGAAGACCTCATGTTGGTTATTTTGTTCCAATACAGAAAATTACTGATTTTTTGAGAGCTGATTTCAAGGTTATTTTTAATTGTTTATATAACGTTTCCCTTAATAAATATCCGCTGCTAGGGGATTCCCTCAACACATTCAAAAATTAATTTATTCCCTTTTTAAGGTCACCATTCTTTTTGCTGATCTTCACGCTTCCCTTGATAATTTAAAAAGTAATTTCGAACTCCTAGAAAATCGTTTACTTTACTATGAACATGTGATAAAAGCTCTTATGACAGCGTTAAATGTGCCTTTGGAAAAGTTGCATTTTGTTCGTGGACAATCTTACCAATTAACTGAGTGAGGTTTTTTTTAGTTATTTTATAGTTAAGTTGGGTTGATTTTAATTTAAAATAATATTTGAGTTTTCTGAGTGGGTCTCTGAACCTCCTAGGCTGTTTGACTAATTCAGCTCCTGGATTAACCCATTGACAATTTAACCACTCATGAAGGTCTTCTTAAGTATCAATAATCTATGGGAATATTTTGTACCCTGAGAGAACCAGCTTTTCAACATTTTTAAATTTCCTCTCATTTTCTTTAGGCTTTATACAAAAGATTTGTTGCGGTTAACTTCAATTATTAGCCTTAGAGATGCTATAAAAGCTGGTGCAGAAGTAATTAAACAAATGGAAGATCCATTACTAAGTGGAATACTTTACCCTTTACTTCAAGCATTAGATGAACAATATTTAAAAGTTGATGGACAATTTGGAGGTGTTGATCAAAGAAAAATATTTATTTTAGCAGAGGAACAATTGCCTAGACTAAAATTGGGAAAACGTTTTCATTTAATGAATCCAATGGTTCCAGGTCTTACTGGAAGTAAAATGAGCAGGTTTTTATTTTAAATTATTAATTTTTTAAACATTTATTTAAGTTCTGATGAGTATTCAAAAATTGATTTACTTGATGCTCCTCATGTTGTAAATTTAAAAATTGACTCTGCCAATTGTCCATCTATTGAATCGGGTGAAGAAAATGGAGTTCTTGCATTTTATAAACATGTTGTTTTTCCTATTGTTGGAAAGGTTTGTAACTTTTAAAAAGGTTAAAAACGGTTTAAAAACCAAGTCTATTTTTTAAAAAAATTGTGAGGTTACGGTCCGCAAAAAATTTGCGGACCGTCCGCATTTTTTACAGTTAAAATTCTTTTTTAATTTAGAGCATTGAAATGGGCCAACATTTATTTTCTGATTTTTCAAGTCTTCAATCAGCATTTGCTCAAGAAATTTTAACAGAAAATATACTCAAGAATTATCTTCAAAATTTTCTCAATGAAATACTTGCTAAAGGTTTTTTTTTTAATTTTTTTAATTGGTAAAAAAAAATAATTTTAGTTCAAGAAAATTGTTTTACCTCTTCAGAGTTTAAAGATATAGTCATTAAAGCTTATCCAAAAATAGGGGAGAAAAATTGTACAGATGAGGAAGATGAATATTTGTCAAAAGTAGAAGAAGAAATTTTGTCATTTGTTGGACCTTTGGGTGATAATTTGAAGGTTTTATTTTTTTTTAATTATTCTGGTAATTCTTCATTTATTCTTTTATTTTTCTATTAAATTTATAAGGAATTTTTTAATAAAAAGTTTCGGTACTTATTAAATATGACAAAATGCCCAACTTACCAAAACGATAAAATACAATTTATTTTATTTTTACAAGTTTGGCCCTCCATCCCTTTAAAATTTTTGTTTTACTAAAAATCTTTTATCCTTTTGTTTTTTAGTTTATTCCATCAAAAAGCATAGACAAACCTTCAAAAATTTTTTCTTCTCCAATTGACTCCCGTCCTTTAAAAGTTTTGTGGAGATGTTCACCAAAAGGATTAGGATTTACATTAGCCCATGTTTATGCTCTTATTCAATTAAAATTTCTTCATTCTAAAGGTTTTGACTGTTCAATTTTAATTTCTGATTTGGATGCTTTTTTGGATAAATTAAAATGTCCTTGGCAGGATTTAAAGGTTTTTAATTTAAATTTAATTAATTGTTACAAAATTTAGAAACGAATGGACAATTATTTAAAAATTTTAAAACAACTTTTGGTTTGTTTAGGAATGCCTGATTTAAATATAATTAATTCAAATGAATACGAATATGAAAGGTTTAATTAATTTATTTTATTTTTTCCCCTTTGAGTAAAATATTATATTGTAATTTATTCCTTAAATAATAATTTTTTCTAAAAATTGTTATTATTTTTAGTGATTTTACATTAAAAATGTATCAATCAGTTAGTGTTGTAACAAGAGATCAAGCTTCATTAATTGAAGGAGCAAATACTGTTGGAACACTTTTATGCCCAATATATTTTGCTTTAGATTTGTTTTATGGAAAATATGATATTGTAATTATTTAAAATTTATTTTTAAAGTTTTTTTTATTAAAAAAAAGGTTTTGATAGGCCCTCATCAGATAAATTTTGCTAAATTGGCTTTAAAGGTTTTTTTAAAATTAAATTAATGGTAATTAATTTAATTAAATTTTAGATAAATAAAAGTTTAAAACAAGAAGTGTCAAATGTTCCAGCTTTTATTATTTTAGTTTGTTTTTCTTTTAATTTTTTGGGGGGATTTTTTTTTAAATTTAAACTAATTTTAATTAGTATTTTTTTGTTTATTCCAATGCTTTAAGTAAGAAAAATTAAAAATTCACCAGTGTTCGTCTCTGGTTTAGTGTTTGTATTTTAGATTACACTCGATCGGGTTCTAGGTTCGACCCCGTTTGGTGTTTTGAATTGATTTTATTGAGTTTTTGAATTTTTTTTAACATTTTTTAATTATTTTAAAATATTTAAATAATTTAAAAAAATTTTTCAAGCCAGAAATACCTGGAACTGATGGTCTTCGAATGAGTATTACTAAACCAGATTTTAATTTAAATATTTCTGATGGATTGAAAAAGATTCGACAAAAAATTGGCAAATCTTTTTGTGAACCAGGAAATTTAAAAGGAAATGTTGCTTTAGAATTATGCCAAAAAATTATTTTTCCAATGGCAAAATTTTTAAAATGGAATGAAAAAATTGGAGAAAGTGAATTTCAAGGTTTATTTTTTTTTAAATTTTTTTATTTTATTTAAAATTTTTTTTAAGAATTAATAATTAAAAGAACACCAGAAAATGGGGGAAATTTAATTATTAAAAATTATCAAGAGCTTGAATCTTTATTTATTTCATTAAATTTACACCCAGCAGATTTAAAGGCTTTTCTTGTTGAACAGTTGGATTTGTTAATTTTTGAGCCGATTCGAAATAATAAAAATTTATTTTGGTATAATTTTTAAACTTTTTGAGACTCTAATGTCCATTAAAAGAGCCATTTGAGTCTTACCCTTTTAATTTTATTTTTTAATAATTTTTTGGGTTTATTATAAGAGGAAGAATTTTTTTAAATAAATTAAATAATTTTATTTTTTAGATTTGTTAAAAAATATTTAAAGCGCAAAATTATATATTTTGGCAAAAATATATTGAAATTAAAAAACAAATGCTAAAGTGATATTTTTGAATCAATTTAATTCCCATAAGAAAAAAATATTGTTTACCCTTTTTCTTTCTTTTTTTTTTTTTGTTATTTAAAAATTAAAGCCTGAACTTTTTTTTATTTCTATTAAAATATTTGTTGTATTTGTGAGGTCAGGCTTTTATTTTTAAATTTTTTTGTTGAGAGATTTTTCTGTGAATATTTTTGCTTTGTTAAATGTTTAATTAATTAATTTTTTAAAAATTATTTTTTGTTAATTTTTAATACTTTTATTCATTTTTTTTTTAAATTTAATTTTAAGCTTAAAAAAGGAATTTTTTAAAAATAAAATCTCTTGGATGGACAAAATTTCTGTTGATTCTGGGCATTTTACTCTGTTTGTTTTTTAATTAAAAATATTTTTTTTTAAATTTTTTTTTAGGTATCAATTCCCTGACAAATTTGTAGTTGAACCAATACAAGGTGATGGTTCACTGGAAATTGATCGATATTCAAATAATGTTAATTTGAGTAAGGTTTTGTTAAAAGGTTTAATTGAATTTTTCTTTGAGGAAAAAAAATTAATTTTGTGGTTAAGTGGTAAGATTTTTGATTCTTGTAGGTTAGGATTGAGGGTTCGAGTCCTTTTGGGCGTTTTTTAATTTTTCTGCTTGTTTATTCAATTTTGTGTAATAAAAATTTTTTTAACTTCTTGTTCACTTTTATTTACTTTTTGAGACTTTTCAGTCTTTCTACTTAAATATTTTTTTTTTAAAGAAATTGCCAATTTACAAAAAATTCAATCTAGTCAAGCAGTTAAAGTTGAACGTATTAATGGACTTATTGGAATTATTGAACTTGTTTCTGGCCCCTATTTAATTTTTATTAAATCGGCAATAAGTGTAGGAATGTTTAATGATGCAGAAATTTTTGAAGTTTCTGAAGCGGATTTGGTACCTTTTAAACCTTCTGATTTGCATCTTTCGGAGAGAGAGGTTCGTTAGATATTTTAAATTATAAGGGGAAAATATTTTTTTTAAAAGGGAATTAACGTTAAAAATTTTATAAAAAATCAGTCTAAAAGTTTTAAAAATTATTAATCCTTCGAAATGTAAAAATTTCAAAATGGTAAATTTTCAAAACGTCACAAAAATTTTTTTTTAAATTTTAGAGAAGAATTAACCAAAATTTTGTTGAAATGTTAAAGCATGTCCTTTCTACCGATAGTTTTTATTATTCGATTGGAATGGATATTTCACATTCATTGCAATGGTTAAGTGAAAATGCTTCTCCTGAATTGCATTTGTTGCCTTTATTACAGCGAATTGATAAAAGATTTGTTTGGAATGCAAAATTGAGTGAAAAGTTTAATACTTTTGAGGTTTAATTAAAATTTAAAAAATGGTCATTTTCCCGAAATTTTTTCTTTTCTCTTCTCTATTACAAAAGGTTCAACGGAAATAATGGTCAGTTGGCCGATTTTTTTCTTTTCTTTTAACTTCCTTTTCCATTCTATCTTCATTTTTAATTTACTATTTATTGATTGACTGTTTGACCATTTTGTCCTTTGGACATTTTGTAATGGAAAGAGAAAAGAAGAAATTATAGTGGAATATATAAATTACTCATCAAAATTTAACTTTTAAAATTTTAAAAAATTTCTTTAAAGTTTTCAAAATTTATTCAACCTCTAATTCATGGTTTTGTTGGAATACGTCAATGTCGTGTAAACAATTGTACATTTAATTTGGCATTAATTTCAAGAAGATCTGTTTACAGGTTTTTATTTCAAATTAAAAAAAAAATCTTTATTTAAAGGCCCGGAGTTCGTTTTCACACACGAGGGGCTGATTCTGAAGGAAATTGTGCAAATTTTGTTGAAACGGAACAGTTGGTAGAATTCGATGTTGGAGGGGGTGGAAGAGTAGGCAAATCTTCTCCGAATAATTCGCCTACTTTTAGACACATTTCTTCTTTTATTCAGGTTTTTATAAATATTTTTAACATTTTTCGGACGTAAAAGTCAAAAATTATATAAAATTGTTTAAAAATCAAATAAAAATTCTTTGCCCCCAAAATGGTTCGAACCCACGACCCTTTTATTATTTTTAACCACTTAACCAAAAATTTACTTTAAGATTTTTATTCTTTAAAAATTTTAAAATTAAATTTAAAAATTTAATTTTAAAATAAAAAACAAAAAAATTAAAATTTAGATTAGAGGTTCAATTCCTATTTATTGGTCTCAAAAGCCTAATCTTAAATGGCAACCAACACCAACTTTAAAAAATAGTCATGCTGAACAATTTAATTGTTTTAAGCAACATTTAAATAATTTATTGGATTGTTATGGAAGAGATGCGTTGAGTGGAAATCCAAGAAAAATTGTAAAAATTTCTAATTATTTTATTTTTTTCCCCCACAAAACTTAGCTTGGTACCCTCTGTAGTGTTTTTAAATATTTGGGGACCTATGACTTTCCTCCTAGACATTTTTGCACCTCGAGAGTGGTACCATTCGAATCAGATAGTCGAGTACAATAAATTAGGAGATTTGACATTTTGTCAGTTTGAAATTTTCAAAATTCGACATTTTGAAAAGTTGACATTTTTTAAATTTCTTAGCTTCTTCTAAGCTTATTAAATCAATATGGACGGGAAAAGAATATTGGATCACAATTTCGTTCTATAGTCGAAAAAATTCCAAGTGTAAAGTTTATTGCCTTCGATTTCCACAGACATTGCCAATCTTTAAATTGGAAAAGATTGTCTTATTTAAAAGAAGAAATTTTACCTGATATTCGACAATTTGGTTTTTTCTCAACACATTTATCAATACAAGGAGAATTTTGGATAGAAGCTAATCCAGAAAATAGATTATACCAAAATGGATTTATTCGGACTAATTGCATGGAGTTTGTTTGTTTTTTTAAATAAATGGGGAAAAGAATATGTTTTTTATTTTTTAGTTGTTTGGATCGTACAAATGTTGTTCAGGCGTTAATTGGAATTGAATCACTTCGGTTAGATTTTATTAAAAATCAGAACAAAAATTCTGGTGAATAAAAATCACAAAATTAAAGTCAGAATTCTGATTAGTAAAAATCAGAATTTTTTCAAATAAATGTCAGAGTTAATTTAAAAACTTTTTTTAGTTTTCAACTTCAATATTTTGGTATTATAAGTGAATCAGTTTATAATTTTGATGCTTGGCCAGAATTTGTTCACACATTTAAAAATCGTATATAAAACAATTTTTAAAAAATTATTTTTTTTTTTTCAGTTTGGGCAGATAATGGTGATATATGTAGTAAACAATATGCTGGGACTGGAGCTTTAAAGGTTTTTTTTCATTTTTAATTTAATTTAATAAATTAGACTGATTATACACGTGTTGGTAAACGTACTCCTGGTGGAATGGTTAATGATTTGAGCAATGCTTTGACTCGTTATTTTAAAAATAATTTTACTGATGGGTATAGACAGGTTTATAATTTTAAACAATTTATTTTTGACAATTGACCATTTTGGCATTTGACCATTTTAAAAAAATTTATTTTTTTAAAGGATGCTCTTAATTTATTTTTGCTTAACTACACAGTCGATAGAGATTCTTTGCCTGACAGAGCTGATCATTCCATAATTAATTTTGACATTAATGGAGCAGCAATAGCAGGGGCAATATTTTCAGCTGCAATGACTTTGCTTTGTATTTTGATTTCAGGTTTTTTCTTTTTTTTTCGGCATTTTGAAATATTTAAAAAATTTTTTTTATTAGACAATATTAGCGCAGCTTTTTTTTGGTCTGTCATATTTATTGCGTTTATGGCATTTATTTGGGTTAATGGAGACGATTTTGTGGATAATCCTTTACTTGTAGTACAATTAAAATCAAATGAAAAGATTGGTAAAAAGGATTAAAATTAAAAATTAAATGAGTAAATATTATAATATATTTTTGTATTTTAATTTTTATTTCCGATGCAAATATTTTATAAAGAAAATTAGATTATTAATTTGTTTCATTTTTTTGGTAAACGAACTACCTTTTTTGCTTTGAAATATTTTGGAAAAATGGGCGACTTGTTTTGACATTTTATCAACTATTTTATTTTTTGTGTAGACATTTTGACCGATTTTACCCTTTTTGGCGTTTTGTCTCTTTGTCGTCAATTATTCTCTACTCTAATGTTTTTTTTTACTCTCTTTCTTTTTCTTGTCCTCATTATTTTATTATTGTTATAATGTCCACTAGCGGTTATTCTTGCACATCTTTCATTCTTCACTTTTATTCCCTTTAATAATGGTGTCCATCTTTTATTTTTTACTGACTATTGTTAGCGCCAAAAAAAAAAGTGAAGCCAAGCATAGTTTTTTTTTATTTATACAGAATGTTTCTAAACATTTTTATTTCTTTTTAATCTTATTTATTAATTTTCTTTTAGTTAATTATATTTGTTTTATATTTTGAAGCCATTTTTGTCTACGTTTAAATGGTAAGTTCATTTTTCCGTTATTTTTAGAGGTCATTTCCTTAAATAATTGATTTTTGCTTTGCGGAAAGGACTTTGTTCTTTTAAAGTTTTGGAATTTCTTTCGAATATTACCTTAAACCGACAGGATTTAAATGGCAATAGATTTATTAAATTAATTCTTAATTCATTTAAGGGACGGTCAACTTCTCGTGGAAGACCTTCCAAGCGAAGTGCACGTTCTTCTAGTGCAAGCAGAAAGGTTAAGCCTTCAAAAGTTTCTCCAGTACAGAAGAAACAATCACCGCAAGCATTGCGTCGTATTTCGAAATCTCCGCAAAAGTCAACTCCAAAGGAAAAGGCACGAAAAACTCGTTCAAGTTCACGTACTCGAAAGGTTTATTTGAATTAAACAATTAGGGGTCCTAGCAATTTATTTTTTGACAAGACGTCCGCAAAGTTTCATTAATCTTTAAGGTCAATACAGCTCCACCAGCTGTGAGTGCCAAAAAGAAAAAAGAAGCGACGGGAAGTCGTCCAAGCTCTCCACAGTCTTATACTTCTATTAAAACAATTACTCTTACAACAACCAGAGGTTTGTGATAATTTAGAATTTTACATTGAAAATTAAATTTGCTGATTGAATTAATTTGGTATTTTTAATAAGAATTTTCAAATAATGTCCAAAGAATTGACAAAAATTTTGACTTTGATTTTTCGCTAATTTTTGTAGCAAATTTAACTCTATCGACTTGTTTCTCCTTATTTGTTGATATTAAATGTTTTTTGAGTTAAAATAAAAAATGTGACCCAATAAAATTTAAAATTTATTTAGGTCCACCCCGTCCAGCTACTGCATCCCCTCTTCTATTCACAAATACTCTTCGAGGTTCACTTTCACCTCCTACACTTCGTTCACGTACTGCTGCATCGACTACAAATAATCAGAGGGGACTAACTCATTCACCATCTTTGCAGCCTAAAAAATTATTGAAGGGAAGGAATGGCTATTTTGAACAATTCAAGAATTGTGCATTTAGTCGGCAGTTGGGAAAAGTTGGAAATTCGATTAAAAAGGTTTTTTTTTAATTAAATTTCGGTAATTAAAAGTCCACAAGTTTTCGGTTTTTTTGAAAATTAAGTAGAATATTTAATTAAGAATCTATTTAATTAACGGATTTATTTAAATCTAAAAGTTCTTTTCGAGTGGGTAGTTACCTAGAAAAGTTTTAAAGCTAAATCCCAAGAGGCACTTCTGTGATGAACTGTCCTTTTTTAATTAAACTTTTTAATATTTTTAAAATTATTTTTTAGGGGACTTGTTCTATTGCTAATACTGCAAAATCTAATTGGCGTATTCTTTTGCTATTATTCTTTCTTCTCTTATTAATTGGTACTTTCTACAAATTTAATAAAGAATTGCTTCAATTAAATAAACAATTTGTCGAATTTGTTAAAGAACAGTACACACAACAGCGACAAATTTTTGGGTGAGAAGAAGAGTAGGAAAATCAAGAAGAAAAAAAGAGGTTTGGTTAAAATAAAAAACCTCTATTTTGTAATTTTTTAAAAAATTAAATTTTGTAAAAATGTCCGCAAATTTTGTCCGCAAAATTATTTATCTGTTTAGTTGTTTGGTCCTAAAACTTTTTACCCTCTCTAATTTGAAGGTGTCTGTGGGCTTCGTTTTTAATTTCCTAATATATTTTGTCCGCGAGATTTTGCAGAATAAAAAATTATTGCGGACAAAATTTGCGGATTTTTTTTAATTAATTTTTTTTTTCAACAGAGAAGTTTGGACTAAATTCAAAAATATTTCAAAATTTATTTGGAATGAATATTATAATTCTTTTAAATCAAATAAAATTAAATTTGCTTCTACTTCCCCTCCAAAAATAAAAACTAGAACAACCACTGCTGCACCAACCTTATTAAAATCAACTACAACAACAAAAATAATTCCTCTAATGGAGGATATAAATGATGATGAATTTTAAAAAACTGAGGTTTTCTTTATCTTTTTTTAATACTTAAAATATTTTGAAATTTTTTTTCGAATTTTGTGAAAATTCGGTACTGGCCATTTCAGTGCCAAATACTTAGTTTAGAATTCTTGTGCTTTCCAGTCCTTAAAACGCGTAATTAGTCCAATTAAATTTTGGCACTGAAATGGCCGGTACCGAAAAGTCCTCTAAATTTTTTAAAAAAAAATATATAAAATTTCAGCTTATTTAATTTAAAAAGCAAATATCGAAAATTCCCTTATTTTAGAAATCTCTTATTTTCCCCTATCTTATATCTCGCATTTTTATTATTTATTTATTTTATTTATTTCAAGTTCAAAAATATTTTTTGTTTCTTTAAAAAAAATTTTTTTTTTTTAAATAAGCCTTTTTTTTTATTAATTTTCTAGAATTGTGAAAATAATTAAAATAAAATTTTTTTTCTTTTAAATCAAATACTTTTTATTTTTTAAAATTAAAGACTATCAAAAAGGACAGGATTTTTATTTATTAATTCCTGTTCATTATTTCAGCCCTTTTCAGTGCCAAAAAGTGCTTTTTCATATTATTTGATTTAATTTTGTTCTTTTTTGGCACTGAAATGACCGAACTGAACCAATTAAGGAAGCAAACAGAATGTGCCAAATTTTGTATAAATTGCGATATTCGTTTAAAAAATACAGTCTAATATAATTAATAAAAATAAATAGGAGAGGATATGTTATGTTTTAAAAGGGATTTGACTGTATTTTCTTTGCCTTTAAAAAAAATTATTTTTTGAAAATACCTCCATTATTTAATTAAAATTATTTGTTTACCACCTGCTTAATTTATTGAAAAGAAATTTAACTTTAAATTTTCATACTCTAGTGGTATGGACATTAGAGTCTCATTTTTATAATTATTTTTTCTTTTAAATTTTTGTAAATGTTGGTGTCATTTGAGTCTGAAAATTTTAATAATTTTGATTTGGCAAAAATTTACTTTTGCGAGACTCTACTGACACTTGAACATTTTTTCAGTTCTTATTCTTTTGTATATTTTCCCAATATTATTTAATTTCCTTAAAACAATTATTTTACTTAAAAATTATTTTTTTTTTCCATTTATTTTGAAATGATTCATTCACTAAATTTTGATACAAAAACTTTGATTATTTCTTTTTTTTTGATTGATTAGAAAATGAAGAAAAATTACCTCTTTCTATTGTCTAACTGCGATCTTAAGGTAAATTATATAAATTTCTTTTTGGAGTACATTAGAGTCTGGAACTATTTAATTCGTTTTAACCATTTGAGGCCAATTCTATAAAGGTTTTTAGAGTTTAGAAGGTATTTAGACTCTTTGCTAGAATAAGTAGAAGTTAACTAAGTTTCCTAAGGGACTGTTCAAAGCCTGGATAGATTTGAAAATTTTTTAAATAATTTAAGTCACCAAAGCTCAGGCCGAAACGAGTGCAATATTGTTTTTTAATTTGACAGAATATTCCAAAACGTTTCAGCCTGAACAAGGTGCTTTTTTGGAGAAAAATTTTTTAAAGTGGCCGTTTTGTCGCGGGCTCATAACTTTTGTTAAACCTGGTCTAATTTTTAACTTTTCTTTACACCATTCAATAGCTTAGACAATTCTTTAAAAAGTTGAGTGATAAAATTTTTAAAAGAAAATTCGCTCGCGTTGAAATGGCTGTTAATGTAAAAATTATTTAAGGCCTTTAATTAATTAAAATAAAATATATTTGGGTCATAATTATAAAATAATTTTGTGTGTGTGTTGTCTTTATAGCGGTTTTGGTTCGTTTCTTTTATGCGCGTAAAAAGAAGAAAATTAAAAAATAAAATAAAAAGATATGAAACAAGTGGTCCCCCCGGAAAGGTAAAAAATTAAGAGAAGAAGAAAAATAAAAAAAAAATTTTTTTAGCGACAAAGGACCCTTAAAAAGACGAAAAAGAGAAGTTTTTACACGTAAAGAAGGAGAATATAAGATGGGGGAAAAAAATTATATATTTTTATTTGGCCTTATTTGAAGACTGGTTTTACCAAATACGCGCTGCGCAAGGTTGTTAGACAAAAAGGCGAAAAAAGGATTTTTTATTTAAAGTGAGTAAGTAGGTGATAAGAAGAGAGTTGATGTTAAAATAAAAAGAAGCAAAGAAAATAAAATTATTTGAAAAATTACAAAACGCCAAAAGGGTGGAAATTTGAATTTTTTAATTTTCTTTTTTCTTAACATTTTTACTTAAACTTTAATTTATTTTTTAAAGCTTTTAATTTTCTTTAAACTATTTTAAAGAAAAGTTGTGGCCAAATAGAAATGAAGAAAGACGATTAGTGAGTTTATTAGAACATTTAAGATTAATTTATTTTTATTTTTTGTTTAGCTAAGACAATTTGCGCTTTTGATATTTTAGAATTGCAATGAGAAATAAATACGAACAACAACAACAATAATTTTTATTTATAAAATAAGCTTAATATAAAATCCTGTTTTTAAAAGCAACTTAATTTAGTGTGTTGCGCGATAAACCTTATTGCATAAGTGATTTGAGAAGAAAAACTACTTAATCATTTAAAAGAAAAATCCAGTTGTGTTTGTAATAAAAGAATATTCTTCACCTTCTATGTTTTTTTTACCTTGACTGGAATTCCAAAAAATAATTGGAAAATAATAATAATTGTTTAATATATGTGTGTCCAAAATTATCAGAATAGTATTAGGTTTCACCTTATGATTAATTTAAAAAAAAATATATTGGATGGAAATTAAAATTTTAAAGAGAGTAAAAGCCATTGGAAAATATGTGCAAGGTGTTGTCTTTTACATTTTAATTGAAAAATATTTAAACATTCGGCTAGTTTGGCATAATGTAATTTAGTTTCTTCTCTTTCTCTTTTTTTCTCTGGCTTATTCTATTCTTTTATGTTTCTCTAAAAAATAAATTTTCAATAATTGATTTAAAGAAATTCTTTAATTCTTTAAAGTTTTAATTAATTTTCTTTTTTGGTTTAAGGGTTTTTATTTAATAATGAGTGCAAGTAAAAGACGTTTAGCTAAAGAACTTAGCCAGTTAGTCACAGAACCACCTACAGGTTATTTGTTGTTTATCTTTTTAAGCATTTAATTTTGTTTTGCGTTCCAATATTTTTATTTATTTTTTTTTTCTTAAAGGTGTTCGTTTACTTCAAGAAGAAAATTGTGATTCTCTTAGTTGTTTGTTTATTACTTTAGAAGGTTCAAGGAATACTTTGTATGAGGGCGAAGTTTTTCAGCTTCAATTTAAATTTGATGATCAATACCCATTCTCTTCTCCTGAGGTTTTTATTTAAGAAATTTAAAATTATTTTTATTAGGTTACTTTTACTGGTGAAAACATTCCCGTACATCCACATGTTTATTCGAATGGCCATATTTGTTTGAGTATTTTGAGCGATGATTGGACACCGGTATAATAAATCTTTATATTTTGATGAGTGTGGGGAATTTCATTAACTAGTTAAATTTATTCTTTAATTATAAGGCATTGAGTATTGCTTCTGTTTGCCTTTCTATTCAATCAATGCTTTCTTCTTGTAAAGAAAAAACACTTCCACCAGGTTTATTTAAATTTTATTTAAATTGAATTAAATCCTTTTTAAGATAATACTTTCTATGTGAGGACTTGCGGTAAAAATCCTAGTAAGACTCGTTGGTGGTTCCATGATGATAAAATTTGAGAAGAATCTAATTTTTTTTTATGATTGTGAATGTATTTAAAAAATTCATTATATGTGTTTATTCTCTTCTCTTAAGAATTTAAGGTTTTTAGAATATTGGGATTTTTGGCTTTTTAAATTTAATTTTTCTATCTAGTCATCGGTTTTAGTTCCCTTGTCTTTTTGGTTACTTGTTAGTGTTTCTGGCCTTGCATTCATTCATGTATGGTTTGAATCCGATGACTTACTCTTTGCTTTTTGGACCTATTTTTAGACAAATTTTTGTCAAATAAAAATTAATTTACAAAAAATTTTAAAAACTCTTAAGGGTTTTCTTTAATATTATACTTTTTCCCTTAAATCTCCTATTCTTTTATTAACTTTAATTGTATATTGCTTTTTTATAACATGTAATCTAAAATGTTTTTTTTTAAAGCTTCGTTTAGAACTAATAAAAAATATTTTTGTATGAACTTTTTGCATTAAAAAAGTATTTTTGTACTATTTATTTTTTAACTTAATAATTTAAATTAATTTTCAGAATTTAAACAAAAATGTTTTTTGGTCAATTTTCTTCTTTTCCAATTTTATATAGAGCCTCTACATGCTTTACTTCATTATTAAATCCTTTGAATGGTGCAAATTTGGAAATTATTCAAATTCGTGGACGTAAAAGAGGACGTCGACAGTTATCTAAAGCTGAACGTTTGGCACGTCTTCAACAACGAGAAAAAAGGGAAGCTGAAAGGCTGGAAGAAAAACAAAAAAGACTTTTGGAAAAGCTAAAGAAAACGTTTATTTTATTTTTTTTTTTAATTTTAAATAGGAAATGTTTTATTTAATTCTAAGGAAAGGAAAAAATTATTCAACATTAAATTTTTACTACTTGAAAAAATTAAAAATAATTTTATATTTTTAAAGCAAATTTGCTACAATGTGGCCACCAAGATATGACGCTGAGGCTGAAAAAGATTTGCCTGAAGCTTCACAATTTAATATAATTTTAAAAAATGAAGTTAAAACAATATTTCATACAGTTTCTGAAGCATTGGTTTACTTTTATTTTATTTTTTATTTAATTTTTTTAAAAAAGGAACTTCATCGAAATCTTCAGTCTCCTTCAATTTATGGAAATGTAGATGCTCCAATTAAGCTTAGAATGGAATTGAATATGTCCACGGAGAAAGCGGTTTGAAATTTTATTAAAAAATATTTTATTAATTAAACATTTCGAATAATATTTTTTTATTATTCTTGTTAAATGACTTACTAAAAGTTGATTAAGTTTTTTCTGAAAGTAAGGTTTTTTGGGTCTAAAACGATTTCTTATTTTTTCTATGTCACAGTTAAACAGCCAAAAGAATATTTTAAAAATTTTTTTCTTTTTTCAGACAAAATTAATTGGACCATCTCGTCAATTGATAGCCATTCCTTTTCCTTTTAAGCATCAAGAAAAGAGGGCTATAATTGCTTTTGCACCAGATAAACCATTACAAGATGAAGCATTAATTGCTGGGGCTGATTTGGCACTTGGGCCAGATTCTGTTAAAAAGGTTTTTTTACAAAGTAAAAATTTTTTTTTAAATTTTTTAGATTTTAAAAGGCCAATTTTTAATTGAAGATTACGATTTTTGTGTAGCCCATGAAAGTGTTGCAAAAGAAATTTTGCCTTTGAGAGGAATTTTAAAATCAAGATTTCCAAATAAAATTAACGGTTTTTTTTGAATATTTTTTTTATAACTTTAAAAATATTTTTTTTAGGAGCAATTGGAACAGATTTACCAGCAATTTTAGCCAAATTTCTTTCTGGTGCCAATTTAGTAGTTAAACCAGATTCTGCATATGCTGAATGGGGACTTGCTGAACCTGTTGTTGGAAGGGTATATTTATTTTTAAATAATTTTTATAAATTAACAAAGAATTTTTAAATGTTAAAAACAATTAATTTTGGACATTTTTTCTTCTTTTAAAATAATTAAAAATATTTAATTTATACAGCTCGATATGCCAGACGAAGAAATTGAAGCAAATATTATTACAATAATTTCAACACTTTGTCAACAAAGAAATCCTGCATTAGGACCATATATTAATAGAGCATCTTTAATGACTTTACCTGCTAGTAAAACTTTTTATTCAATTGATGTTAGTGAATGGTTACCTATTCCAACTGAACAAGAACTTAGAAAGGTTTTTTTTTAAATTTTTTTCGAAAGGGAATTTTGAAATTTTTAAAAAATTTTAGGTTGAGAAAAAACCTAAGAAAAAAGTTAAAAAGGAAGATGAAGATGAAAAGAAACTTGAAGAAATGGCTCCTTGGAGAAGTGATCCTTTATTAAATTTAATGTAAAAATAGAAATATGTTTTGGGAGGAAAATTAAAAGGGTAAGGTTTGGTGTATTGGTAGTGTTATGAGTTTTCTTTATGTTTGGTTAAGGTTCGAATCTTGTTGCCTCCATTGCATATATTATTTATTATAAAAGTTATTTTTAGGGTCAAAAATTAATTTTTACAATTTTAAAAATTTTTAAAAATTTTTCTTGTTTGTTTATTTTTTTATTTTACTCCTAAAATTTTTTTCTTGTTATTTTCTGTCTATTTTTTTTAGTAATTTACTTGATAAAAATAAATTTTGCTCTATAATTTCTTATTCATTTTAACTGTAATATTTCTCCTCTTATTTTATATTATTTTTTACTATTTTATCTAAAATAGAATCAACGTGAGAAAAATTGTTTTTTTTTTTTACATTACTCACTCGATAATTTTTTTCTTTCAATAAAAAAATATGCTGAAAAAGAAGACTAATTATTTTATTTTTTTGAGTAATTTTTGACCAAAAAATTTTTTTTATTTTTCATTTAAATAGTTCGTTGGTTCTATTTTAGAGAGAATTTTTATTAAATAATATTATTTTTTATTTTCAGCATTTAAAATTTTTAAAAAATTTTTAGAAATAAAATATGGGACAAACAGAATCTTCTTCTTCATCTTTTGAATGGTCTTATACACAGGAACCGCACGCAACGCGGTCAGCTAATTATTTGAGTATGTGTGAGTGGCTTTAAAATTTGCAATTTCCTTAATTTTTAATTTTTTATAAAAAATTCTTGAGTGGTCAAGTGGTTAGTATTCTTGATTTTCTTTTAATTGATGGAAGGTTCGAATCCTTTTGGTTCCAAAGTGACTTGCCTATTATTTTTTTGAATTATTTTAAGATTAAAAATATTTTTTTACATTTTATATTTTTAAATAATTTTCTTTAATCAAGAAATTCACCAATTTTTCCATTTCCTTTCACATTGCAAATTTTAATGTTTGCTTATAAATGCTCTTAATATTTAATTCTCTTTAACCTTTAAAATTAATTTTTTTTTCAGACGAAAACAAATTCTAGAAAAATATCCACAAGTGAAACAATACTTTGGAGTTGGTATTAAATTTATTTTTATTTTTTTTTTTAAATTAAATAGATGAAAGTTTCAAATTTGTTGTTGTTTCAATGGTTTTTTACCAAATTTTAATGGCCTATTTGTTAAGAGGTTTTTTTTTTAAATTTAATATTTTAAATTATATTTTTTAAAGAGTCTTCATGGCTTCTAATTTGTTTACAAGCTTATTTTGTTGGGGGAACAATTTCCCATTCTTTAACTTTGGCAGTACATGAATGCTCACATAACTTGGTTTTTTATTTTATTTTTTTGTAAGAATATATTAAATTACAAAAAAGGGCTTTGGACATCATAAAATTCTACAGGTTTTTTTATATTTTAATTTTGATTTTATATTCTGATATTTTAGAATCGTATACTTGGTTTCATTGCAAACCTACCAATGTGCATTCCAATGTCTATTTCCTTTAAAAAATATCATTTGGTTTATTTAATAAAATTTAAATTAAAAATTAATTAAAGGAACATCATAAAAATTTAGGAAGTGAAGTAGTTGACACGGTTATTTATTTATTTATATATTTTTTATTTATTTAATTTTTTTCTTTCTCAAATTTTAGGATGTTCCATCAGAGTTTGAAGCAAACTTTTTTGTTGGTCCTCTAGGAAAATTTGTTTGGTTAACATTACAACCTTTATTTTATGCTTTAAGACCTCTTACCACTTATAAAAAGGTTTGCAAAAAAAAATTTTTTTTTTTTAATATTTTTGGACGTTTTGTCTCAAAAATATTTTTTGGACATTTTGTCTCACACTTTTTCAACTTATTTATTTTTTTAATTTTATTTTATAAAAAAAAATTTGTTCAGACAAAATGTCCAAAAATTTAAAAATTATTAATTTTTAGTCAGTACTTGATTTTGAATTATTAAATGCTTTTATTCAAATACTCTTTAATTTGGCAATAATTAAATTTATGGGTTATAAAGCATTTATTTATCTTTTTGGAGGTTTTATTGTTGGACTAGGTTTGAAATTTTTTTTCTTTTAAATTTTTTAATAATTTAAAATATAAAGGTCTACACCCCTTAGCTGCTCATTTTATTAGTGACCATTATGTTTTTGAAGCAGGACAGGAAACTTACAGGTTTTTAAATTTATTTTTTGGTACTTTCCCATTATGCCAGTCCGCAACTTTTTATCCGCAAGGTTACAATATTTATTTTTTCAAACGCCTTGCGGATAAAAAGTTTAAGGAAATTTTTTTTGGGGTTCATTTGAGTCTGAGTATTATTTCTATTTAATTAAAATATTTAATTAAGTTATTATGGGGCAATAAATTTGGTAACATTTAATGTTGGCTATCATGTTGAACATCACGATTTTCCTTATGTAACAGGGAAAAACTTACCAAAAGTATTTTTTAATTTTTAAACAAATTTTCTTTTCCTTCAGATATCCAAAATTGCTCCAGAATTTTATCAAAACCTTTCAATACATAAATCCTGGATTCGACTATTTTTTGATTTTGTAAAGGATTTTTTTTTTAATAAATTTAAAATAAATTAATTTTTAGGTAATTGACCCAAATGTCAGTCTTCATAGTCGTGTAAAGCGACAGATTTCTCCTTCAATAATACAATTTTATGGTACCGGTTCTTATGCTACTTCTTATGTACACAAATTTGTAGCTTCGGTAAGTTGAGAGAAGGAAATTGAAAAAAATTTTTGGGGTCATTTGAGTCTTGAAAATTTTTCTAAAATTTTTATTTGAAAATTCCCTTTTAAAATTCTATTAAATTAAGATAGTCAGTAGATGTTCAATTAAAGGAAAAGAATGCTCTAAAGGCAAGGAAGAGTAAAATAATAATAATTTTTTTTTATTATTAAATTGTTATTTTTGAGACTCTTATACTATTAGCTATTAATAATTAATTTCTAAACTTAAAAATTATTTTTTTTCTTGCCAAAGATAAAACTTTTTGACAATATTTTTAATTGGTCATTAATTAAAAATGGATATTTGGGCAAATTGAGGAAATTTGGACATTTGGTCAAATTGAGGAAATTTGGACATTTAACACTTCATAAACAGGTAATTTATAAAATTTATAATTAAATAATGCATTTTTAACAAAAAGAAGCATTAAAAATACGAAAATACATAAAATATTAATTTACCTAATAAAATTATATTTTGCCTATTTTTGGGTTTACTAATAAATAGATGGGGGAGGGGGGACTATAAAAGGCAAGTAATATTTTTGAGAAAAAAATTTCTCCTTTTAAAAATTCCTTTCATTTTGTTAACTTTTCCCAAATTTAAGAGTCAACCCAATTGATCAACTTTATATTTTAGTATTTGTCAATGTTGATCAATTGGGTTAACCTTTAATTTAAAAATATAAAAAGGGGAGAGAGGTATAAATATTTGAAAGAATAATTTTGGATTATGTAAAAAGAAAATTTTTTTTGTTAAGATTATGTGACTTTTAATAGAAATATATGCACATTTTTTTGGGGGGAAAAAAGAAAATATTTAAAATAATTTAGCTTTGAACAGAAATAACTTTGACGTTATTTCTCCCTTTTGCTTCCTTTTCCAATGTTTTGCGTTCTCTTTCTATTCGTTGTTTTATGGCTTTTATTCGTTTTTTGATGACTGCGCGTTCTGAATGATTGAAAAGTCCCATGGCCTGAATTTTAAGAAGTAGACTCAAATGTCCCGAACCCAAAGAATTAAATTTTTGGGACTCTAATGGACCTTTATTTCCAATTATTAATTGTTTAATGTTTGAGACTCTAATTGCCTTTATTTCTAAGACTCTAATGTAAAAATTAATTTTTTATTTTTTAAGACTATAATGTCACCTTATTACTAAAAATTATAGGTTCTAATTTTAAGACTCTAATTGCCCCAATTAATTTACCTTTAACTTTGAACCATCCAAATCAAGAAATTTAGGTCCCGTTACTTGATTTACTGTAAACTCTGTAAATAATTAAATATATTAATTTCCCTTCCCTTTTCTTTCCTTTCATTACCAGGTATATACTTTTCCAATCCCAAATGAATAAGTAATTGGCATATATCATCAACCCCCCAATTTAAAACATTTAATCCTTGTGCTTCCTGATTTTCACGCCAAAATTCATTTTCTGCTGGAATAAAACAACGACGACGTAAAGGGAAAAGTCCTAAACGTGGACCTGTTCCATGAATTGAAGTTGTTGAATTATTGTTGTTATGTTTTCCCCATTTTTGGGGAAGGGCGGGGGATGCTGGTTCTGAAATTCTTGGAATAGGACTACCAAGTGTAGGACCTGAAGGGGGAATAATTCTATTTTCATATGGGGCAGAAGCCATTTCTTCTATTGCTGGAAGTGCTCCTCCTAATGATGATGGGGATAAATGATGTGAAGGGGAAGGATGTTGTGGACGACCTCCAAAATGAATGAAGTAGGGGGGATGTGATGTGCCAGGAATGATTGGAGCAGTTGATAATGGAACTGAATTGGTTGCCTGAAAAGTAAAACTTTTATTTGCTTCAAAAATTTTTTGCTTCAAAAATTTTGTTTCAAAAATTTTGCTTCAAAAATTTTGCTTCAAAAATTTTTGCTTCAAAAAATTTTGCTTCAAAAATTTTTGCTTCAGAAATTTTGCTTCAAAAATTTTTGCTTCAGAAATTTTGCTTCAAAAAATTTTTGAAACAGTTTTCCTAAAAATCCAAAAATTTACAAGTCCAGCGTGTCTAAGTCCCACAGGTCGGAAATGTTGTTGTCTTTGTTGTTGTGTTTCCCCTTGTTGTTGAGTAATCATTAATTCATTTCTTCTTTGTTGGTTCTGTTGGTGGTTATTGTTTCTATGAGCTGGTGCAGGTGGGGGTTCCCTTTCCTGTATTTCATTTTGTTGAATTACCTAAATGAAATTTTTTACATTTTGACATGTTCTTCTTACCCTATTTTGTTGTTTATTATTAGAATTTATTTGTTGTTTTTCAATTTCTTTATTTAATTTTTGTTGTTGTTCATTTTCATTATTAGCCTTTCCTTCTGCTATTGCTAATTCTATTCTTTTTTCCAATTCTTCAATTCTAGAACGAAGATTTGAAATTATTTCAGAATATTCTTTTTCCTTTGCACGCATTTGTTCAATATGGTTTTCCTCTCTTCTTAACATTTCTCTTTCCCTTAAATAAAAAATTTGAGACTCTAATGTTCCTTTCCTTCCCCATTTCCCCAAATTCCCCGAAACAAATTTTTCTCTAATAATTAGACTCTAAAGAGCCCCCCACTCTCTTCTCTTTACCTTTCTTGAAAAGATTTAACAATATCTCTTGCTTGATTATAACGTCCTTCTAATTGTGAATAGTGTGCTCTTGTATTCTCTAATAAATTGTTCATTTCTTCTGCCTTTCTTTTTGATTGTTCTAATTCAACTTCTAATAGTTGAATTCTTGAACGTGATGACATTTCTACTTGCTGTTGATTATTTATTTGAAATTCCTTACGTTGTTTATTTGAAGGGTACATTTGAGTATTGGAAATTGTTGTCTTTTCTTTTTGCTTTAAAAATAAAGTTCATTAAATAATACTCTGAATTATACTTTTCTTATTCCCTCACCCCTACCATTTGAGTCTCAAAAATAATTTTACATACTGGCAGACTCTAATGAATAAAAATATGAAAAAGGTCACATTTTGAGTATCTTTTAATAAAATTAATTTTCTCTAAATTTCTGAGACTCAAATGGTCATTCTTTGACATAAGAGTATACCTATAGATTTCCAATATTTTTTACCTTATTTTTCTCTTCCCTTTCTTCCTCTTCCTCATCATCTTCTTCATTACAATTATTTTCTATTTTAGCCCACAATTTCTTTATTTGACGATGATGTTTTTCCCCAATCCTGTCTTGTTCTAAACTTTGATTTATTAATTGAGCTACTTCACTTCCTTCTAAATTGTGTTCACGGCCTATTGTAAATTGAACTTTGGGGCCTGTTGAACGAAGATTTTGTGCGGCAAAACTTAGAAAAATAAAAGTTTTTTCTTTCCTCTTTAAAAGGTTCCAATTTACAAGGGAAGAATTCCCCCGGGGAACGTAAAAAATATCAACATTTATTAAATTCCCGGAATATCCCTAAAATTTTCCCTTTTTACCCTCGGGGAAAAATTTTTCTGTTTTTGAAAGTTTGTTCTTAGACTCTAATGTCCATTTTTATAGATTTTTTTTATTTGTGTCCCAAAAATTTTTTTCCTATTTTCCCCGTTAAAATCCTCACAGTTGTGAAACGCCAACAAGCGAAATTCCATCAACAGAAACTATTTGGTCACAGACTCTAATACGCCCATCACGATGTACAGCTCCTCCAGGGGTTATACTTTTCACAAAAATTCCAAGCTTTTCCAATCCGGCATCTGCTCCAACTCCCATACCAATTATACTTAAAAGAGAAAATAGAATAAAAGTACAAAGCTTTACTTTATGCCCAAACCCTCAGGGCCTTTTTCAAGTTGAATATCAAAAAGTTCCATCCTTTCTAAACGCCTTTCAAGTTCATATTCTGCACAACTAGCTACTGGGTCTATTTCTTCATTACGACGGTCATATTCTTCAATTCCCTTAAAAATAAATTTTTTGGCAACAAAACGACCTATTGTTGTCATTATATCCATTAAAAGACATTTCGCCATATTTTAATAATTAACTTACATGTGTTTTGTAAACACGTATTGGTGCTGTACTAAACGATATTTTCCTTCCACTTTGATCTTCTCTGTCGGGGGATAATCCTCTAACTGTTTCGATTATTGGCAATTCTTCTTGTGATATTTTTTCTTTTTTAGAGGGTGAAACAGAGTTTGGGCGAGGTTCACTTGGCACAGATTCATCACCTCCAGATTCACTACCTCCACCACTGTTAGTTGGGGAATGGTCTTTACGTTGTTCTGAAAATTTAAAAAATTGGTTTTTTAAGGGACGGGGGAAATTTTTTATTTAATGGGAGAAAGCCCTTTCATTAATTACATTAGTTAATATAGAGTTCCCCCGGGAAAATACTTTAGAAAGTTAGTAGAAATGTTCGGGGGTTGTAATGGAAGTTTTTTTCCCCGTGAAATTCCCTTCATGGGGAATTCCCGTCCTTTATTCCCCGCACTGTAAACTTCCCCTCCCAGGAAAATTAATTTACTTTGTTGTGTATTATCCCTCTCTGAATTATTTGTATTTCTTTCAATACTTCCAAAAAGCCGTTCTCTATAATACCCCGGCCTTCTCCAATAAGCATCATAACCAATTTGTTCTTTTTCATTTTTTATTTTATTCTCTTCTATTTTTTGTTCTTTTTCTTTTCTCTGCCCTGTTGTATTTTCACTACTATTGATTTTAGAGAAGCTAAAAATTTAATTATTCTTTACAAACTTTAAAAATTCATAACTTGAGTTATTTTTATTAAATAATTTTGATCTTATACTTTAAAAATAGCTTAGAATATGACTATTTAATAAAACAAAAATTATATTTTTAATCTGAAAATAAAAAAAGTTACGAATTTTTGAAGCAATTTAGTCAATAATTTTTTCTCAGACTCTAATGTTCTCTTATTTTGTATTTTCTTTTTATAAACTTACTTTTTCTTATTTTCACATTCATTTCCAATAATTCTTGATTCACTAGCAATTTTTTCAACATCAGAACCAAATTGACTAAAATTGCGGGCTACTTGAGTAAGAGGACTGCCTGGGGCTGGAAATTTTTGACAATTTTTATTTTGATTTGTTGTGTTATTGGAAGGTGGGGAATCTTAAAAATTTTAATTTTTAAAGATTTTTTTTATTGGCAAAATGTCCTGGACCAAATTAAATAATACTCAAACGGTCAATAGTCCCCAAAATAAAAATGTTCTTTTAAATTTTAAACTCGGGCAAAATGTCAATTTTTACTTAATTGACCATTTTGTCCAAAAAATATTTTTCCTTTACCTTCTCCAATTTTAGCATTAGCAGATTTTGAAGAAATAAACGAATATGTAGAAGGGCTATTATTATTAAAATTATTATTAATTTCATTTTCACAAGAAGAAGAGCTATTATTTTCAATAAAAGGTTTTGGGGGAACAATTGGAGGTTTTTGATTAAATTTTCCTTCTACTTCTTTTCCTATTCCATTTGTTGTTGTATTATTAAAACCTAAATTAGCTGAAGAAGAACGTTGTAAACGTGGAGAATAAAAACAAGGTAAAAGGCGGTTGTTATTATTAAATAAACTTGATGCTTGTTGTTTTTCCATTTGTTGAAAAAGTGCTTTATTTGCTGAAAAACGACTACGCGCATCGGGAGGACAATTTTTATCAAAATTTTCAGTTTTTTTAAAGTTTTCTTCTTCTTCTTCTTCCTCTTCTTCATCTGAACAAGATTGAGAAATTGAAGAACCTGAAGAATGAGGCATTGAACGGCCTCCGCCTCCTGTTAGGGAACGTTCAAGCCTTTAAAAATTAAAAAATAAATAGAAAAAGGGAAGATAAAAGTTTTAAATTTTGTACAAATATTTTTAAGACTACTAACTAATTAATTACAAAATTTCAGAATTTTTGGTCAAGTTTCAGAATTTTACGAAAATTTTAAATTATATGGAAGCAATTATTCTCTAACTCAATGACCAAGTGGGTAAAAAAATTTAATAAAATTTTATTTTTTGATTAAAAAAAATTTTTTTTCGATTTTTAAATAGCCCTAACTCTACTCTATTTTTTAACTTTTAAGGTCAATTTATAATACAGCGTTAACAAAAAGTTATTTGACAAAAACCATTTGGTCCCATAAATTAAATTTCCTAAAATTACCTAATTAAATCAGGTTTTCTTCTCTGTTGAGAGGTTTCAGAATTTACTTGTTCATAAAAATAATTTTTTTTTGTTGTAATAGTTGTTGTATTATTAATATTTTTGTTGTTAACGCCCCCAGTAGAATTTAATGCCGAAATCATTTTTTATTTATTTTATTTTTAACGGAAAGGGGAGAAAGACTTGAGATAATAAAATAATAAAAATTTTATGATGGCATTAAATGAACTGGAAAATTATTTATTTTATTCTCTTCTGTTGATGAGTTGGATATTTACGGAAAAGGGGCGGGAAAGCGAAACACAACTATTGTGGGGACAGTTGGGCGCAGATGCATAAAAAATTGTAAATTGGATATTTTGTCCTAAAAATTATCAGAAAAGACTGTCTAATCGTTAGACAATTCTTTTAAAAAATTTCAAAATTTTTTGGTCCATAAATACCAAAGTTATGGACAAAATGATCAAACTGAAAGGTGATGTGTTGGGCTAGTTCTTAATTTACATTTTTGGTCATAACTTTGTTAAAATTGAACAAAAAATTTTCAAATTTGGGGAACTTTTGGGCAATACAGTAATTGATTTTTGTACAAAAATTAAAAATTTTAGGTAATACTATGATAAAGTTATAAGCCCGCGCCAAAATTGGCGCCCATTCTGCTACTTCCCGTGGGCAGAGATTTACGCGGAAAAATTTCAAGAATTAGAATGACTGGATTTATTTAAAATAAAGAGAAAAATATAAAGACAGGGAAATATTCGCAAATTGCGCCAATTTTTAATGTTTTTGTTGTTGTTGTGTAGAAATTAATGGAAGAGGGGGGAGAGAAAAGGGTAAAAAAGGGGGAAAGGGATTAATTTAATTGAGATCAACCTAAAAAGGAAAGAAAAAAGATTTATTTAAATTTTATTAAACTATTTTACCTAAGGGAATTTAATAGGGGAAAATTTATTTTTGAATTTTCCCCGGGGAATTTTTGTTGGGGAAAATTCACGTGGAGACCCCCCGTTGATAAGAACATTCCCTTTATAATCATTTCTTTCCTAAATTTCAATTGTCCTTATAATTAGAGTAAAAAGAAGTCAATTATTACGAGAGTGTTCAGGACTTAATTAAAAAAGGAAATAAACAAAAGAATAAAGTTTATTTTTAGAAACTTTTTTCTTTCTTTCCTATTGCGTGGTGATGGGATGTTTGGGCGCAGACGGGAATAAATTAAAAGAAGAATTATAACAACAAAATTTAGGTTAAATCTCGTTATTTAAATAATCAAAATAACTTAATAAAAATATTATATATTTGCATAAAAACAAAACAAAATTAATTAATTAATTTTAAAATTAGCAGCAAAGAGGGCAAAAATATTGTGACGAGATTATTATGAAGAAGAAGAAATAAAAAAAAGGGGGTGATGGATTGTTGATGATAAATAAAAACGAAGAGAGAATTTTATACAAAGACTGGATGACTAAAGGGAAGGAAGAAATTTATAAAAATAAATGCCATCGTGTACATAAAAGCAAATTCAAAAGGGCAGAAAAATCAAAAGAAAAAAAAAAGGTAGGGTGTGCGTAAAAGAATTTTTTTATAACGCAAAAATAGAAAATTAACATTTTGAAAAGTTGACAATTTGAAATTTTTAATTTTTTTTTAACTAATCTAAAACTTAAACTAATTTATTTTATCAAACGGGACACTTTGTTGCCAAATTTTTTTACTTGGCGTTTTTGGCGCACATATCTGACAAATATTCTAAACAATTAAAAAAATTTATTTTTTTCTTTGAAAATATTCAACTTTCAATTTTTAAAAAAATTAATTTTTTATTAAAAAAAAATAGGTCAAATTAGTTGCATAACTAAAACTCTTTATTGCTTAAAAAAGGGAACAAGAATTCTTTAAAAAAAAAAACAAAAGAATTTAAGATTTTATTTTTTGATTGCAAGTGCAATAAAAAAAGAGAACAAAAAATGTTTTTAAAAATACAAAAAAGGAGTTAAATAAATATTTGGATGAATAAATAATTGGGATAATTGCAGTTAAAAATATTTAGGGGAAGGGTGGACAGTTCGGTGCCAAAGTTAAAAAAATTTTTTTTTTAAATTTTGCAAAGGCCTTTTTGCTCCTTAATTTAATAAAAATCTGGAAAAAAAAAAATATAATTTATTTTAAATAAACAAAATTGTCTTTTTGTAAAAGAGTTTCTATTGATATTTTTAGCAAAAAGTATAAAAAGAAGAAAAATAAATAAATAATAAATTAAAGTGACGGGAAAAGCATTGATCTTTCTCTCCCCCACGTAGTGTTAACACTTTTATTTTTTTCTTCTTTTACGTTTTAAATAAAATATATAGAAAGGGGGAGAAATTGTAGAAAAATATTTTATCAGATAAGGACGTTTCGGTGCGGAAACTGCCCTAAAATTATGAAATTTTGTGGAGCACTAACAATAAATTTTTAAATTTTGGAAAGCAAAAAGGACAGTTTAACGCAGACAATTTTGCTCTAATTTTTATTTTTGAATTAGTAATTTCTCCCAAATTTAAAAACAAAATTTAAGTATATAAAACATGTATATATTTTATTGAATTCTAAGTAAATAAATATGTTTTTAATTAAACGATAATTTAAAAAAAAAAAAATTTTTTAAATAAATTAAAAAATATTAAAATTTTTAAGGATAAAAGAAGAATTAATTTTAAAAATTTAATAAATATATTTTAAATTAAAAAGGGAAAAAAAAATTTAAAAAAAAAAAATAAATAAATCTCTAAAATAAAATGATGGTATCTCTCTACACCCTTTGGCCTTTTTCTTCCCTCTTTTTACTGGTCAAAACTAAACAAAAATGAAAAAAATAAAAAGACCAAAAGCTTTTTTCTCTTTCAAATATAAACATTTACTACTTATTCTCTACTACTATAGAAAAAGGGAAGACAATTTAAAACTGATGTTTGGTCAAAAAATTAGTTTGGCAAGAAAAAAAAAGAATTTTTTTTTTATGGACAGTCGAGGGAGGGGAGAGTGACTAATAGGGGAAAAAATTATTGGAAAAAGTTTTTTTTTATTAATTCTGAAATTTATTCTGATTTTTATAAACTATTTTTGTTTTGCTTCTGATTTTAAATTCTGATATTTCTGATTTTAATTCTGATATTTTTAATTTCAAATTCTGATTTCTGGTTTTAATTCTGACTTATTCTGGTAGTTCTGATTTTAATTCTGATATTTTTTCTTGTCCAACTTAATTCTGATTTCTGGTTTATTCTGATTTTTTAATTAAATAAATAATACAATTAATTATTTAAAACAGAATAATATAAAAGGAATATAAATAATTTCCATTTATTTTTCTTCTTTAGGGTCACATACTGAATAATGAATGGAATTAATTAAGTTTAGGAATAAAAGGAGGGAAATAAGAGGAAAAAGGGAAATTAGAACCATCTGCGCCTTACTATTTACTTAATAAATTTATTTATTAAAAATTAAAAGAAAAAAAGAATATTTTTTAATTAAATTTTAAACAAGGGTTATTAGAGTCTGGACTTTTTTAAGGAATTTTTAAGTATAACTTTAGAGTCTGGAAGTCTTCGAGAAGGGAAATAATGAAAAAAGAAGTAATAAAAGAGTATTTAATAAAATTATTTAAAAAAGGGGACTTTAGAGTCTAGAAATTATTTGAAGAGGATTACCTTGAATTAAAGAAAAATCTGATTTAAATAAAATTATTTATTTAAAAAAAGAAAATATTTGAGGGAAAAGAATATTTTTTAAGTCAAAGAGTAAACAGGAATAAAAATAAAATAATTTTTTCCTTCTTCTTCCAATTATTTTTTCGTCTGTTCACCACCACAAACAATCAAATAAATATATTATTATTATTAAGTAAGTAAGTAAGTATATTCTAGTTATTTGCCGCTGCTTTTTCCTTTATAAATATTTTACAACATTTTTTTTTTCACGCATTCATCCGTAAATAAAATAAAAATAATAATTTTGTTGGCATGGAAAGAAAAAAAGTAGAAAAGGACACTTGAGTCTGGGAAGTAAAAGAATTATAAAAAGGGGGGAAAGCATGGGAAATAATTTAATTATTTTCTTAGACTCTCTACAACATTAAAAATTAAGGGTTAAGATTTTCTCTCTAATAGTAAGGCAAGGATGGACTAATTAAATTAAATATTCTTTTAAATAATTGTATTGATTAAATAAGACAAAAGAGTCATTATTTAGAATTTATACCTTAAAAGGGTTTTTTGAGTCTTGCTAAGTATTTTAATAATTTTTAAACATTTTTGAAGGTATTAAATTAAATTTTAACTAAAAAAAAAACAATAAAGCAAGTCAATTGTGTGTTTATATGCTTGTTTTCACCATTTTTAGTTAAGCTAAAACTATATATTGGCTGCAAATTCAATAGCCTTGTATATTCTCTTCCCCTTAACTTTTTTTTTAAATATAAATTCTCTTCTTCTAATAAAACCAGCGGCTTTTTTTCCAATTGTTTGAATATGGCATTGCTTAAAGAAAAAAAATTTGGAGATTAAATGGACTTTTCATCGACGCCATTTTGATACAATAATATTTAAAGATGAAGAAGACAAAACGCCAACCACAAAAATGACAAAACTAGTAATTTTTTGTTTACAAAAGTACCAAATTTTCCTTTATTTTTACATTCATTGTTTAAATACCTTAATTAGCTCTACTATAAATAACTGCTATTTGTAATAAATAATTGTTTTATTTTCTAATAAATAATTTCCTCCCCAAAAACTTATATAATTCCTCATTAAAATAAAAAGCACTACTGCCTGTTGTGTTCTTTCCAATCAATCACCCCCTTTTTTTTTTCTTCTTTTTTTTTGTTTTTGCTTAATTTAATGGGGGTAATGATTTTAAAAAAAATAAACCAACTGACACTTTTTTTCCGTGTTTTTATTTTTTAAAAAACGTTGAACAAATAGTAAAGAATATTATTAAATAGTTTAATGTTTTTTTTATTCGATATATTTATTTATATGTACATACACTTTATTATTATTTTTTTTAATTTAAAGCTTAGTTTTTTGATTATATTTTGGGGTATTTTTTTTTAATTATTTGGACCTTTATTTAATTAAAAAAGTCCTTTTCGGTATTAATTGAAGATTTGGGCAAAATGTCCAAAACTTTTTGAAACGTTATCGTTTAAATAAAAAAAATTTTCAGGTAAATTGTTCTACATTTTATTAAAATAATCAATCAATTATGAGCAAAACTGAGTAAGTGTTTTAAGTTTTAAATTTTGACCATTCTATTGCTTGGCGTTTTATCTTTTTTTCTTTTCTTTTCTTATTTTAATTCTCTAATATTTTTGTATTTTTCTCTAACCTTTTATTCTTTTATTTTCTTATGACATTTTATTCACTTCTGACCTTTTTGTCTTTTCTTCCGTTTCTGACCATTTCTATTCCATGCTTCTTCTTAATTAGTTGCTTTTTTTACACAAAAAAAACCCAAATTTCTGAGTACTTTTTTTTTTGTTTTTCTTCTCTTTTTTTAGCATTAATTTTCTTTTCATTATTTTATAATCTTCAATATTCGTACAATTGGTTTATTAACTAAATGGAAAAGTAAGTAAAAAAATAATTTAAACAGATGCTTTTTAAATATTCTTTTTTTTTCTTCTTCTATTTTTATATTTTTTGGCAGTTTATTTAAGTTATTTTTATTCCAATATTTGTTTTAAAAGTACTTTCTTTTTAAATCAATAATTAGTTATTGTGAAGAGTTTTAAAGACTGAAATTGGATTATTTACTTAAAAATATTTTTTTGAACATAATGGTAAATAGTGACAAATAGTCCAAAAAACTGAAAATTATCTCGTATTTTTTTAAAAATATTGGCTGTACTTTAGTACATGGGATCACGAGTCGAGCTTGAAGTCATATACCATTCGATTCCTCTCGTCAAGCTGAGTATGAATATGAAAGAATTTCTTGCGGGAGGTAAAAACTCGCCGAGATACAGGTCCCTGAAACTTGAAAAACCATAGGGGGGAGTAAGCTCATTTTTGGGATGAAAAATCTAAATAAAGATGTGATAGCTCATTCGAAAGTGCTCGTCGAGCTGAGTTGAATGACATCAAAATCATCTTGATATGATGATTGATGACCAAGTTATGGCATGCTAAATTTATGTGATTAGCGTGATTACAACTAACCCAATTCATTGTTTACGATAATGTAGCTATTGATAACTGCATTTCCCAAGGCAACATGGAAGGATAATTAAGTTCAAACTTAATTAATAAGAATTTATCGCCATAGAACAAGATTCTTAGGGCAAAACCCAAACCCATAGACGTCAAGAAGGCGTAACGTAACAGATATCCCATAGATTATAATAACTCATAACTTGGTCCAAAATCATCTGATCGAGCTGATTTTGGTGTCATTCAACTCAGCTCAACGAGCTCTTTCGAATGAGCCATCATATGTATATTCGAATTTTTCATCCCAAAAATGAGCTTACTCCCCCCTATGGTTTTTCAAGTTTCAGGGACCTTTATCTCGGCGAGTTTTTGCCTCCCGCAAGAAATTCTTTCATATTCATACTCAGCTTGACGAGAGGAATCGAATGGTATATGACTTCAAGCTCGACTCGTGATCCCATGTACTAAAGCGACCCCAAAATATTTTAAGACTTGCATTTTTTAAAAAATTTTCTAAAAGTTCTTTAAATAATTTTTCAGCTATTACGCAGAAGAAAAAACTCTGGCGGCCCCAAAATCTTTAGTAAAACAACCAGCTGCTAAAGGTGGCCTTTCTCATCCATCCTTGGCCAGTGGAGGAGCAGCTAAATTTTATGGAAGAGATTTACGTGAATACGATGATAAGGACATTGAAGGGTTATTATCTAATTTATCAATGGAAGAATTGGAAGATTTAAATAATGATTTTGATCCTGATGTAAGGAGGTTTTTTTAATTTAATTTAATTATTTTTTAAAAGTATTGTATTAAGTTTTTAAAGTTTTCTTTTTAAGACACTAAAGGTTTTGATTTTCCTTTTTTGTTCACTTAACTTTTGTTAAGGTTAGGACAGACAAGGAGAATTATTTGAATCCAAAGTTTATTTTTTACTTTAAAAAAATTTGTGTTTCTTGTCACCTTAAATATTCTTTAAAAATATTATTTTTCTTTTTTAGAATTCTTTATTACCACCTTCACAGCGTTGTCGAAATCAAACAGACAAAGAACCTACAGGTCCATATCAAAGGGATAAATTGTTGAAATATTTGGAAGATAAGGCTAAAAATGAAAAGGATTGGGAAGAAGTTGTACCATTCTCTCCTGGAATTAAAAGAGGTTTTTTAATATAAGAATTGAATTATTGACCGAACTGTCCTTTTTTAGGAAAAGTTTTTGAGCCTAAAGACGATGAAGGAACAGAAAACAATTCTGTTATTAAAGGAGAAATGCAAATGCCAATAGCATTGGATATTGATGACGATGATGATGAATATGATGGAAATGATGATGTTTTGATTGAAAAAGCTCTTAAAAATGCACCTGAAGGAGATTTGGTTGATTTGGCTGGAATTTTAGGTTTTTTAATTGGGTTTAAAATGGATTGGGAATGTTTTAAAAAATATTTTTGAATTATTATTTGTTGTAACAGGCTTTTTTACGCTTTTTTTTTGTTTTTAAATAAAAAATTATTTTGAACTGAAAGGGTTCGAACCCATACCCCTCAAATAACCACTTAACCACAAACTCAGGATTTTTTAATTTACACCTATAAATCTTTTAAAAAAAAATTCAGGAATGCACAATGTACTAAATCAGCCCCAATATTACAATGCTTTAAAAGGACGAGGTCAAAATGAAGAAACAGGATTTTCCTTTAATGGAGTTATAAAAGCTTTTCAACCACGTCCAGTCCCAGATGAACCAGAAAATGAAACAGATATTGAGGATTGTATAAGGTTTTAAATTTATTTTTAATTTTTATTCTCTTTTTCTTTTAAAGAAGGTTAGAACAAGACGATAATTCTTTAAATGAAATAAATATAAATAATATGAAAAGAATTTCAAAAGAAAGAATTAGACAAATGATTAGAGCAGCAAATAAATCTAAACATTTAAAAAAATTATCATTAGCTAATACAGCTATTTCTGATCAGGAAGCAAGGGTTTTTAATTTAATTAATTAAAAAATTTTTTTTTAATTTTACCATTTTGTCCATTCAATTAAATTTTATTTTTTATTCCTCTAAAAATTAGCATTCTTTCATTTAAATTAATTTAAAAAATTTTTTTTCTTTTCTAAAGCCTCTTCTAGAACTAATAGAAAGATCAATTTCATTAAAAGTACTCAATATTGAATCGAATTATATTAGCCCTGAAATGATTGCAAAATTATTAAGGGCAACATTATCTACTCAATCAATTATTGAATTTCATGCAGAAAATCAGGTTTTTTTTTAATTTAAAAAATTAAAAAAATATTTTTTTATAAAGAGACAATCTGTGCTTGGAAATCAAATAGAAATGGATATAATGTTAAGTGTAGAAGATAATGATTCTCTTCTTAGAGTTGGTGTATCTCTTCAATCTATGGAAGCTAGAAATCGTGTTGGTGAAGCTTTGGAAAGAAATTATGAAAGACGTTTATTTTTTAATTATTTTTTAAAATTAAATTAATTTTTTTTAAGTTCGATTACAACGTATGGGAGTAAAAAAATAAATGAAAATTTAAAAAAAAAAAATTTTTTTTGAGAGGGAAGACTTCTTCAATTTGTAAAAAACAAAAGGTTTTCTTTACTTTTTAAAAATTCTTTCTGCTAAAATAAGCTTTATTTACACACGTTTTTTTTTATTATTTTTGTTCAAATTAATGTATTTAATGGCTTTTACTTGATTTTAATTTTATGAATTTTATTAATTTTTTTTTGATTAAATAAAAGCCATTAATATATTACACAGTTAATATTATATTTTTGTATACTCACCAAAAAAAAAATATTTTTTTTTTGTTTTTAAAACACTCATATTAAAATAGTATTAGTTAAAAAAATTAGTAAACTGGAATTTTTTTATTTAATAAATTTTTATTATTTGTTACTTAGAAAAAAATTGGACAAAAAATGTATTTTGTTCGAAAAAGTTCGAACCTTACCACTCATCGTGGACAATTGCAAACCTAACCAGTTAAGCCACACAATCTTCATGTTAATGAATTTTATTATTTTATATATTTATTTCCGGATTTATTTTCCGGATTTATTTAATTATTTAATTCAAGTAATTAATAAAAATTAGGAAAAAAATTCCCTAAATTATCAATTTTTTAAATCGCCAAAATTCTCTTCTTATTATTTTTGTTTTTTCTTTCTTCCATTCTGGTCACCTAAATTGTTTAATTTTTAAAATTTTAAGATTTTGGCACTTTCTTCTTTTTTCAATAAATTTAGTTATTTTTTATAGAAGTAAAATTGAATGTTTTTTTTTTTTTGTCTTTATATCGATATTTTTGCCTCAATAAATGTTTTTTTTAAATAAATTTCTTTTTTTTTATTGGATTAATTCCGATAAATTATTTTTTAATTAGTTTTAAGCAGTTTGGCATTCTATTATTTAAATTATTTTTCAGACTCAAATGACCCTTTTTTGGAATTTCATTTTGAAATTAAATTGAGTCAATTTAATTTAATATTAGAAGAAAAAAATTTTTTTTATCAATTTTGTAAGGGGGATTATTCAATAAAAGAAAGAAAAAAAAATTGAAAAATAAATTAAAGAAAAAAAGAACGGAAATGCTTAGGGGAAATTGTTGTTTTGTTGAAGACCTAAATGTATATATTTTAGTCTGTTCCGTTTCCTTGACTTTAAAAATATCCAATACATTTATTTTTGCTATTTTTTTTTTGTTTTTAGATTATTTTAGAGAACATTCAAATTATGGTTAGACTCTAATGTCCATATTTTTAAATAAGACTCTAGTGTCCACTCATTTTTATTTAAATAATTTACACTTAAGTATAGGGTGTTAAAATAATTCAAGTTTCTGATTTTTTAAAGTAGAATTTTGTGTTTTACTCAAAATAGGACACTAGAGTCTCATAAGAAAAATGCTAATAATTTCCTGTTTTCTCTCCAAGTTTTTCCTTTTTATTAAAAATACTTGTGCATAAATTGTTTTAAAAAATAACAATAGAATATATAAATATTTTTGGATATTTTTAAAGTGTTATAAAAATAGAAAGGCTAAAGGTTTTTTTTAATTTAGAATTTAATTCAAAAAAATTTATTTATTTTTAACATTATTTTGCTTTATTTAATGAAATGACTCAAAAGGTTTGTTTTAAATTTAAAAATTTATAAAAATGGACACTTGAGTACAGAATAGAATAATTTAAAATAAATAGTTAAGTAATGGACTGTAGAGTCTGGTAAATAAATTGCAGACTCTAATGTCCATTTTTGGGAAAATTTGGTTGGAATTGAACTGTCCAACTGTTCCCCAAACTTTTAAATTATTTCTTTACTTTTGTGAAAATTTTTGAGTAGAAGAAAAAAAAGGAAATAAGAAGACTACTCAAATTTCAAAAATGAATTTATGTAGAGGAGGGAACACTTCATTTAAACTTTTCTTTTTTTTTACCTAAAACAATTTGCAAAAATTAAATAAAAATAATTATTTATTTAATTTTTAGTTTATTTACTACAACAACAATCAATTAATAATAACTCAAAAACTTGTTTTGTCTTTCTTTTATTTTATTTTATTTTTAATTCCCTGCTTAAATGGTAAATTAATTAAAATAAACTTTTTTTTATTTAAAAAAAATAAATATTTGATATAAAAAGGTTGAAAATCAGAAAAAGTTGAATTTATTTTTTTTAAAGTTTATTTATTACACTATTGGGAATTTCTTTTAAGGGAAAGAAAGAGAATAAAATAAATAAAACTTTCTTTGCCTTTTATATATTTATTTTTTTAAATTTTTTTCTTAAATATATTTTTATTAAAAAAAAAAAGTTAATTTGTCTTTTTATCACCTTTTTTCTTTTTTACCTAATAAAAATGAAGAAGATTAACACAGGCCAATTTTTTAAAATTTCTTTTCATTTATTTTTAACCAATTGCTTTTTGCTTATAGAAGCTTTTTTTTTTTATTATTCTTTTTTTGTTTTTCAATAAACTTTTTTTTAAGTATTTTGAAAAAATTAATTTTTTAAATGATTTTAACCTCAATTTTTTGTTTTTTAAAATGGAAAAATATTTTAAATTTATTTTTTTCTTTTGATTTTAAATTTTGTTTTAAGTCCTCTAGAATTTTTTGATTTAAAAAATATTGAAAAAAAAATTTCTTATGGACAAAATGGTTATTTGACATAATGGTCAGTCAATCAAATACTGCCTTTTTGTCCTTACTGTGTTTTTATTTAATGATTACTGTATTTATTTAATTAAAAAAATAATTATTAACTTACCTATTTGACTTCTGACCATTTTGTCACTTTTTAAAAATTTTAAATAAAAACTTTAAAAATCTCAGGTAAATTAATAGCCATTGATCAAATGAATCGATTCTCGACAGCCGATAAACTAAATAAAAGTAGACCTGTGTCAGCTATACTAGTGCCTAGAGGAGGAGGTTCTCTTTCCTCTACTCCTTATATTCCCTCCACAACTTCAAAGCCTTCTTTAACTCAACAAAATTCACAACAACAAAGCTATAGGGATCAATTACTTTCTGTTATCTTACAAAATACTGCTAATTCGTAAGCTTTAATTTTTAATGAATTTTGGGTACTTTAGAGTCTCAGAAACGTTAAAATAAAGAAAAAGTTTGAAATTTATTTTTAAATATTTTTTATTTTTGATAAGTAAATCAATATGCCAATTAGACAAAATATATCTTTTACTTTCTCATATTTCTTCTCTCTTTAAAAATTTTATAACCTCATTTGAAGCATTTGTCATTTTTTTATTTAATACAAATTTTGAAAAATAATAAATTTTAGACCACAAAACCACCTTAATTAACCAATCCGTTGTCTCACCAGCCTAAATAAAACATTAGGCCTCCAAAAATTAATCAAACTCGTTCACTATGGCTTTTATGGTCTTCTGACGCCCGCCAGATGACCTTTACTATGTTTCCTTATTTATTAACATTACACTTAAATTTTAGATAAGAAGTAAAATAAACAGTAAAAAATAAACAACTTTTTATCTTTCTTTCTCTAACTGTTTTATTTTCTACTGAGAGAGAGTGTATTATAAAAATAGGTTTTTCTCTGACTCTTAAGATTATTTGTTTAAAATTAAATTAAATAAAAAAATAGCAAAACTTGTTTAAAAATGAAACAAAAATCAAGTTTTATTTTCTTTTCTTCAATTTTCAAGTTTATTTTTGCTTCAAGTTTACGTATTAGGGTCTTTATGGCGCAAGACTATGTATTAAGGCGTTGAGGCTTATTTTTAGTGAAGCTTTGAAGATAAAATTCTGAAATTTTGTTCAAATATTTCTTGAAGTTGTACGTAACTTTGCTTTAAATTTCAGAATTTTTGGTCATCTTTTAAAAAAGTTATAATTTAAAAATTTAACAAAACTGATGTTTTTCTTACCAAAATTGCACTTTTTTGACCATAACTTACGAACTACGTTACCAAAAAATCTGAAATTTTTTATGAGAATAGTTATCACTATAGGAAACTTGTTTTTAAAATTTCATTAAGTTAGCATTTCATTAAGCACTTTTATTAAGCTGCGAATTTACTATATCCTTTCAATTTTACCCCTTTCCCCTTAGTTTTTTTAAATTGGTTTTTTTGATGTTCTTTCAATGAAACCTTCTTTCTTTATTTTTTTTTATTAGAAACGAACCTTTTCTACTTTTTTCTTTTTATTTTTTAAAATAATGTGCCATATTTACATCATTACATTTTAAAGCTATTCAATATCTCAAGGAGTTTATAAAGCTTTTTTTTTTAAATATAAGTATATACCTTTATTCTTTAAGGAAATTGAAGTAATAATTTAAATTTATAAAGTCTCAAAAATTAAAAAAATTTTTTTAACTCAAAAAATTAAAAATTAATTATCTTTTTTAAACTTGAAGCAAAATTTGTTTCAAGTTTATTTATTTTATAGTTCAGAATTTGACTTATTTTTTAAACTTAAGTTTTTAATTTTTTTAATTCTTTTTCCTTTACAATAAATTAAAAGTTTTTAAACCTTTGTACACCTACTTAACATTTTTTAAAAATTAATTAAAAATTTTTTTTAGAATTTATTTTTTTCTTTTTCATTTCTTTTTATAGTTTAAAATCTCCTTTATTTATTGCCCTAAAGATCAAATTTATAGCTTTACTTTAAACAAAGTTATAAGCTTTTAAAGTTAGTCAAACATATGGTGGTTGTTAGCATAAAAACAAAGCTTTTTTTTTAATTATTTAATTTTATTTAATTAAAAATTTTAAAAATTGTTTAAAAAAATTAAAAAATATTAAGAAAATTTATTTTTTAATTTTTTAGTTCATTTACACAAGCTACAGATAATTCTGAAATTTCTCCTCAATTATTTACTGCTAATCAACAACAAGAGGTTAATAACGGTAATATGAAATCTAAAGACTTTGGAAATGGGGATGGAGAATTGGATATGTTATTTGGTTGGTTTTTAATTTGTTTATTTAAAAATTAATTTATTTTTCAGGGTTTTTTGTAATGAATGGTGCTTGTATTGGTTAGTCTTTTAATTAAGTAAAATGGACATTAGAGTCTTAAAATATAAAATTCTTACATATTGGACACTTGAGTCTTTAAGGAATATTTAAGCCAAGTTTTCTATTTTTTGGACATTAGAGTCTTGAAAATTAATTTTTTCTTTTTCAGTCTTCTTTCTCCTCTTTGGTGTTTGTGTAATTTGTAACTGTGCTGCACGTAAACCAAAATTTCATGGAAGCAAAGAAAAGAAGCATAAAAAGCCAACAGTTTCTAAACTTGTTGCAGCAATGGCTCCTACAGGTTTTGGTCAACGCTCAACATCTAAAGTGCCAAATGTTGCAAATAATTCTGTAAATCCTTTACTTACTGCTAATTCAATAAACAGGTAAAAACTAAAAGATTTTTTATATTTAAGGTCATTAGAGTCTGAAATAAAAATAAATTAAATAGTCCACAGAAGTAAATATGGACAATTGAGTCTTACAAAAAACTAATTCTAAGACTCAAATGGCCTTTTAAAAAAATAAAAATAATAATAGGACACTTGAGTCTTAACAAAAGAATTTTTATCAAATTAATTTTTAGCCGTCGAGGATCTTCTGCTTCCATTGTTCTTGAAATTAATGACAATTTAGGGAGTGGATCATTTACTGCACGTACTAATTTAATGTCAAATAATAATCAACCTTCAACGAATAGATCATTTAGAGTAAAATTTAAAAAAAAAATTATTTAAATTAATTAAAATTAAATTTTCTTTTCAGACTCTAGTGGCTAAAGCAATGGCTTCAGCAAAAACTAAACAAAATGAAAAAACCCCTTCTCCTAGTAGAGAAGAAAAACAAAAACAAAATTCATCAAAATCAACTTCTCCAATAATAAATAATAATAGAAGAATGTCTGGAAGTGCATTATTAACAATTGCTACTGATTCAATTGATGAACAAAATAATAATGGTAAGTTTGACTTATTTTAAATTGCACGTTAATTTAATTTTTATTTTTATGCACAACTAACCACTCAGTTTTTTATTTTTATGTGATAACTTTAGTTAGAAAATTAGCAATAGAAATAAATATTGAAACTTTTTCCAGAAAGTTTCAAAAAAACTTTTCCGGAAAGTTTTAGAAAAATAACTTCCGGAAAGTTTTAGAAAAATAACTTCCGGTAAGTTTTAGAAAAATAACCCGGAAAGTTTTAGAAAAATAACTTCCGGAAAGTTTTAGAAAAATAACTTCCGGAAAGTTTCATAAAAGTAATTGCTTTCCTAAATTATTTTGTTACATTAAAAAGTTAATTTTTGCTTCAGAAAGTAGTCAACAACAGCAAAAGTTTATTAAACAATCAGAGGAATATGAAGAGGAGGAAATTATTTTTCTTTAAAAAATTATTTTATTTTTTTTTGTAGCAATTCTAGTTTTTTTGTTATTAATTATTTGTTTTTTTTTTTGTCTGCACAAATTTTTTGAAACAATTTTTTATTAATTAAAAATAGATTTTTGTTCAACTAAAATGCATATTATTGAATTACCTGTTGAAGTAGAAGTTCATCATTCAAATAAAAAAACAACAAAATTACCAAATTCAGCTTCTGTTCCTTTAAATTTAACTAATCAACCTATTACAGAAATACAAAAAATTTGTTTAGCAGAACAAGGACAATTTATTGTTAGAAGGGAAGGTGTTAGTGCTTCTACTGCTTGGATTGGTTATTTTAAAATTAAAATAAATAAGCTTTAAAAAATATATTTTTAGGACCTCCACAATCTTATTTAAATAAACATCGTTGTTCTTTAATTGTTCCAATTCAATTAAATAAAGAACAACAACAAAATATTAAACAACAATCCCCTCCACTACCACCACCACCTCCTTTAAATGAAGATTTTAGTGTTATAAGACAGAATTTATTGGGTCCTTTAACATTTGATGATCTCTACTATATTCAATAAATTAATTGTTTTTTAATTAATTAATTAAATGTGCCTTTAAATTAAAAATTAAAAAAAAAAAATAAAAATTTTTATTCATAATTTTTCCCTTTTTTTAAAAGAATAGAAAATTTAAAATGTTTTTTTTTTTTAACTAAAATTTAATTTTTAAAAATTAATTTTGGAATGAAGGCATTAATAAAAATAAAAATGGGAACAAGCCGACAATTAATAAGAAATTAATGAAAAGTGAAAATAAAAATAAACTTGGAAATAATTGATGGGAAGCAAAATAAAGTAAAACTCTAAAATAAGCTCAAGTTTATTTATTTTTAAAAATTGTTTTTTAATTCTTATTAAAAAGTATTTATTATTCCGGAAATTAATTTTGATTTTCCGGAAAGTTATTTTTATTCCGGAAAGTTATTTTTATTCAGGAAAATTATTTAAATGTTTCGTTTTAATCCGGAAAAGTATTTAAATGATAATTAAATTTCCGGAAGGTAAAAATAAAATTTAAAAAATGAAAAGGGGTAATATAATACACATCACCGGGTTGCTATTCATATTAAAAATAAATTTAAAAAAAAAATACAAAAAATATATTCCTTCTTTTTATTTAATTTTATTAATTTTTATCTAAAAATGTTTTAAAAGAAGAAGAAATATAAAACGGAGGCAGTAAACAACAATTAACAAAAGTTTAATAACTCGAGAAGGGATGGATATTTTAAAATTATATTAATATCATTCGATAGAGAATTAAATTTTCTATAAAATAAATATTAACAATAATATTTTCCGATCAAAATTAAAAAAGATATGATCAAAAAACGAATAAAAAAAAGTTAATTTTTGAAGAAAATTGTTTAAAACTTTTTTTGCTAATAAATCTAAAAACTTGTTTATTTTATATTTAAAACTTAATTCTCTATCAAAAACTTATTTTATAGAATCAATTAAATCCTATTATTAATAAAAGTTTAAGAGCTGCTTGTTGCTAACAAAAATAAAAAAGAAGTGTTAATTGTCGGCTAGCTCCCATTATTATTCTCAATTTTTTCGAAATTAAATTTTAGATATACTTTAAAAATTAATTTTAAATTTTAAAAAATATTTTTAAAAATATTTATAATTGAAAATTTTAAAAAATTTGTTTCATTTTTACTTAAAAATGCTAAAAAAAATAAAAAGAGAAAATACCGGGTTGCCAGAAGAAAAAAAAATAAAAAAAGGGTGACAACAAAAAAAGGAAAAAATTTTATAATATTTATTTTTCAAATTGTTTCAAATTAAATGTTTTGTAAGAAAGAAAGGCGTAACCGGGAAAAATATAATTTTATATTTATGTTTTAAAAGCTACTCTCAAAGGGGTGGATAAAATAAAGAAAATAAAGTTTTTGTTGTTTTGTAAAATTACAACTTGCTTCAGGTTTGATTTAAAAAAAATCACAACAGTTTAATTTTTAAAAAATTAAACTTGATTCAATTTCTCACAGAATAATGTCGATTTAAAAATAAACTTGAAGCTTTTACTAAACTTAAAATTATAAAACTTAACAAAAACTTGTTTCAAAAAGCCGAAGTGTAAAAAATTACTTGTGAGGATAAATTCCAAAATATCACAATCTTGATCGGCTTGTAAAAATAAAATTTAATAAGGTAAGAGAATTTATTTAATTTAAATTTTTAGCTTCAAAATAATTTTATTCTCTTACCCAAAAATGTTTCAGTTTAAAAAAATTTTTCTATACATAATTAAGAAAAAAGAGAGTATATAAAATATTTAATAAAAAAAAAATAAAAATTTCTAAAAATCTATTTAAATATATTTTTAAGTGTATTCAAGGCTCTAAACCAAAAGAAAATTGAAAGAATTGCGTAAGGAGTGTTTTATCTATTTATATTTAAAAGAAAAGCTAATTCGAGGAAAAATTAGTGAATTTTATGCTAACGAGATAAATACAGATGGGAAAATGTATATAAATGTAGTATGTTTCATTTTGAATTAAAAAAATATTCCAACTTGAAGCAAGTTTATAAATCAAAGAATAAAAAACTTGAAACAAGTTTAATTTTTGTCTTGAGAAATATTAAATTTAAAACTTGAAGCATGCTTCAAGTTTTAATAAGCTTTTCAAGTTGGAATTACACATATACATTTTCTAACTAAATTGGTACTAATTTTTGTACAGTCTACAAAAGGGATGGACGGAAAAAATAAAAAAGAATAGCTTATAGAGATTTGTAGTATATAAAGTAAAGCAATTTGCCTGTTTTTTTTTGTCGCTTCAAAATTTTTGGGAAAAGCAATTAAAAAATGAAAGGAAATTTAACTAAAGAAAAATGTGAAGCAAATTCATACAGGAGTAGTAGATCTTTCCTTAAAAAATTAAAATATTTTATTAAAGAAAAAAATGTTAGTTAAAGAATAAGAAAAACGTTAATATTCTAACCTTTTTAATAGCCAAATCAGCAGCTTCAGTTATATCAGGATCTATATCAATATCAGGTTCATTAATTCCAATTGCTGCCTGTACTTCTAATGGAAGGCTTTCTCCACTATTAGGACCTGCTAATGGTGTTGTTGCATTACCTGTTTGGGCATTAACATTTAAAGCCTAAAAAATTTTAGAAAATGAAGCAATTTAAAAAAAAAAAATACCTGAAGCCAATTAAGAACAAGTCGATTTGACTGAGCAATATTGTGAGGCAAAGTAGCTGAATTATTAACAACTTCGCTAGCTAATTGTTTTTGCTTCTCAAGTTCTTCAATTCGATTTTTTGTTACAGTTTCAATCAAAGAGTTGCTTGGACCTTTACTCAATTCTAGCAATGCTGCAATAGAATTCGCATCAGGAATGTGCTTCAATGATTCATCTAAAATATTAGCAAAATTTCAAAAATGTTTCATGTTTAAAAAAAACTAACTAAAATGAAGTTGTTGACTTGACTTCTGTTGAGAAACTGTAGCATTTTCTGTTGTTTGTTCTGAAGCAGAAGTTGTTGTTGCATGTTTTTGTTGATCATTTTTATTTGCAGCATTATTAGCCCCAGAATATCCATTTTGAACTACACATTTACGCATCTAATTTTTAGAAAAATTTTTATTATTGTATTTTTAAAATTGAAAAACAAACGTGTTTCTCAAGTGTAGAATGTACTGAAAAAGGCATTTGACAAATATTACAATTAAATACCTACAAATAATAAAACTTAAGTTTACAACTTTGTGTTTTTTAAAACCACAATAAATACAAAAATCAGAATGAATTGTTTAATATTCTGATTTGTATTTTATTTTCCAAGTTGTATTTTATTAAAACACTTCTCTTTACCTCTTTTCCCTGTTGTCCATGTGTTCTCATATGTCTTGTTAATTTTGAACTCTGAGCACAAGCATAGGGACAAAGTTGACATTTATAAGGCTTTTCTCCAGTATGAGAACGTAGATGTACAATTAAATTGGAACGGTTTGTAAATACTTTTTGACAGAATGAACAACTTTAATTATATTTTAATATTTTAATTAATTAATTAAAAATTACCGGTCCTTTTTCGCTTTAGGATCACGTTTAGCAGCTGGTTCTGCTAATTCACAATCTCCAATTATTGGAGTATTTTTACTTTCACTAGTGTTATTATTAGTCTCTTCAGTAATTTCCCCACTTTCTTTTTTAGTAGTATCTTCAATATCAACAGCAACATCTAAATCAATTTCTCCATCAATATCTTCATTTTCTTCACAATCTGTAGCAGCACTAGGAATACCTGATTCACTACCTTGAAATTGTCCAATTGAAGAATGTGGGGTTAGAGAAGCAGTAATACTTAAAACATTAGCTGCTGAACATGTACGTCGTGAATTTGTTATTAATTTGTTTTGAACTTTATTAGCAACTGGACTAGGGGAAAATGATGTTGATGGAGCTGTTGGTGAAGCCTTAATTAAAAATTAAAAAATAAAAATAAATTGTGTAAAATTAATAATCTTACCAACTGACTAAGCAATGGAGAACGTCTTAATACACCACCTAAAGGACTTGAAATAACACCAGTTTGTGGAGTAATAAAATTATTCGCAACAGAAGAAATAGAAGATAATTGTCTACTAACAGAAGAATGTTGTTGTTGTTGTATTTCATTACCAGAATTTTGTTGAAAAACAAAATCAGAATTATTAGATGTATGAAGCATTTTTGTTGGGGTAACACAACCACTACCACCTGAACGTTTTGCTGCAGCCATTAAATTTGCTAATCCTAAAATTGTTGAAGCAGAAGTAACAGTAACAGAAGAAGAAGAAGGATGTTGATTTAATCCAAATAATGTAGAAGGTGAAGAAGAAGAAGTTCCCCCAAAAGAATTATTTTTTGTTACTGAAGCTGCTTGTAAAATAGCTTGCATAGCTGTTGATGAACTAGGTGAAATAATATTTGAATTAACAGAGCCATTGACATTAATGTTTTGTTGAGATAAATTTTGGGGTGATTGTTGTTGTTGTATTTGTTGTTGGCCTAATTGTATATAATAATTCTGAATTGCTGCTAATACATGTGGATGGAAAAAATCGTTGACATTCTGAAAAATACAAAAAAAAACAAATACAAATTCCAACTTAAGAAAAGTAATAAATGAGTACAATAAATTCTAATTATTGTATTTTTGTAAAAAATCAGAATTTGTAAAAAAAACTATTGAAGAGAAAAAAAGTTCTGATTTTGTTTTTACAATTGTAAAAAACAGAAAATACAAAATTCTGATATTTTTGTATTATTACCTGAATAGTTCCCTGTCCATTTTGTTGTAATGCTTGTATTATTGACTGTCCAAGAGTAACAGGCATTCCTGCAGCATTATTGGAATTGAATCCACTTGCTAGCAAAGCTGCTGCATTTAATTGTTCTGAAGATGTTGTCATTGATGGTTGACGGGAATTAATATTTCTATGTTGTTCCTCTGGTACTACAAGTCTTCTTGTCGAAGAAGGTGAATCCTTTGTTTCTCCCCCAGCCTTTTCTGCCATTTCACGAAGTCTTTCAGAACAGAAAGCATTAAGTGAGAAAGAAGATTTTGTAGGACCAATGGATCTGATTGCTTCTGAAAAAAGAAAGTAAATATTAGAATTTATTAAAAATTACTACTTCGTGCTGTGAGTAAAGAAGAAGTTGGAGTTATTGGTTGGCTTTCATTCGACATATTATTAGATTCTCCATTAGTATTGTATTTCTTAATTGTTTGCTGTTCTTTAATCAAAACATTAGGTCGTTGATGTTCTGTACAACTGTGTGGGTTAGAAAGTAAAGCAGAATTTTGTTGTTGAGGAATTAAACGAATACCAGGAACTAACAAAAATCAGAATTTTTATTTCAAATAAATTAAAACAAACCCATAGATAAAGGATAACAAAAGTTTGGCAAATGTTCATCTGAAATACGAAAACCATGCGCAGTAAAAACATGTTCAAGTAAAGCCCAAATTTGAGGGCATTTTTCTTTACAAGAATGACAAGTAAAAGGTCCAGGTTCTCTTGAATTTATTTCAAAGTTTGGATTTTCTGTTGCTATATCTCTTTGATTTAATTGAATGCAATGAGTTATTCGTTCATTACAACAATTAGAAGAATTAACGCAGTTACTAGTTGTAGAACAGTGCGGAGTTTGTTTATCCTAATTAATATAAACTTAAAAAATTTAAAAACAAAAATAAAAGTTCAATCTTAAAATAAAAATTCCCACCACTCTATTACAACCATTAGAACATCCACAACAATGTTTTGAAGGAATTATTGTAATGTTTTCAGAATTTTCAGAATGTTGTTGTATTATTTGTTGTTCATCATTTTGCAAAACATTATTACTACAACATTTAATTTTATGTTCAATAAATTGACTAAAATGTTCAATTGGCCATTTTCCTTCACAATTACAACAAACAATTAAATCTTTTTTTTCTCCTTCTTTAATTATTAGTTTAGAAGAAGAATCTTTTATTTGTTGATTTTTAACATTTTCTTCATATTCGTCGTCATTTTTATTTTTTTTATTACAAATGGTTTGAATATGTTCTTCTATAAAATTAATTAATTAAAATTAAACTAAATTATAATACCTTTATCAATAAATTCATCCATTTCTGAACGTTGTTCAAAAGTCTTGAAAACTTCTTTGTCTAACAAATCTTCCCCTTCTTCTTCTTCTCCTACCCTAAAATTTTCACTTTCCATTTCCTTAATATTTAGTTCCTTATCTTTAAGTTTATCTTCCTCATTCCTTTCCTTTTTCTGTTCCACTAGACGACCTAATCTTTTTGAGAAACGTCTTCCTTCTTCTTCCCTTTTTATTTCTTCATCTTCACTTTCAATATCTTCTTGATGTTGTTCTTGTTCTTCTTCATCATCTTCATCCCCATCTTCATCAGCTGGCCGTTTCCTTGGTCTTCCCCGGCGTTTCTTCGACGGAATTATAATTGACTGTTTTGGTGCCTGACTCTTTTGTTCTATGCTTGGTCTACGAATTTGTCTTTCTCTTATAGTAGCATTACTTAAATTAAAATTCTGATTTAGGAAATAAATAAAAAATAAAGTATAAATAAAAATAAATTCTGATTTAAAAAACTCAAGTTTTGTTTTAAATCAGAACTTTTGTATTTTTGCGTAAAAATACAAAAGTTTGTAAACTAGGTTTTCTTTATAAATGTTTGTAACTTAAGTTTGTGTTTTATTTAAAGAAAAAACAAATTCTGATACCTAACAGAAGAATTGCTTGTAGTATCACGCCTCCTTGGTGATACATCAATAGGAGAAGTAGTAGTTATTGAAGCAATAAGTGGTATATTTGTTGTTATAATAGTACAAGGCTCTTCAACAACATTTGATTCAGAAATTCCACTATCTGAGGAAGTAACTGGTGTTCCTTCTAATTAATTTTAATTTTTATTAATATTTTTAATTATTTACCTCCACATCCTTGTAGTCTATTAATTGACTTAACACATGATTTTTCCGATTGTTGTTCCAATTTTTGAATTTTTTGAGCATTTACAAATTGTGTTCTTCTCTCTTCTTCATCAACAATATTATCATCACGTTTTTTACGTCCTCTCTTTCTCGGTAAAAGTGAAGGAGGTGGAAGGGATGATAATGATTGATGTTGTTGATTTGTTTGTTGTATTGTATCAATGCTGTTCATCTGATGCTGGCGACTGCGTAAAGACAGACCCAGCGTATTTGTAGTAGAAGAAGGAAAAAATTGGGAAGATTTTTTATTATTATTACTAGAACTACAAGATGTAGAACAAATAAATGTAGAAGGCGTTTTTGTTGAAGATAAGGCACTTGTAGTTTTTAAACTTGTTTTCGGAAAAGAACAAAGTCTTTTACGAGTTGTTAATGTTGTTGTTGTTGGAATTAATAAATTGTTTTTATTAGAAATTGTTGTTGTTGTTTTTAAATGTTTGGGAATAATGTAATATTCAAAAAAGGCAAAATAAACGTTTTTTGTTGTTCAAGTTGAACCGGGAAAAATTAGTTAATCACCGGGAATTTAAAAAGAAGCAATTGTTTTAAATTTTAAGGCGCTAAAAATACAGTTCTATTATTTAATTTTACAATAATTTTTTACCTTTGAAAAGCTTTAGAATGAGTTATTGTATAAAAATAAAGTCAGAACAAATAGATAGAAATCAGAAATTCAGCCTTGTTACATTTAAATAAACTGAACAATCAGAATATAACTGTACAAAAATAAGAATAAATAAATAGTTTAAAAATAAATCAGAATTAAAAACAAACATTTTCTGTTTTTGTACAAAAATAAATCATATTATATTTTTGTATTTTATAAAAATCAGAATGTTTGTATTTTTCTTTTTACAAAAATAATATGTATTTCACAAATAATTAATTCTGAAATAAAAATCTTACAAGTAATGTCCAGCTGTGTTTTTTTTCCTGTAGCTAATTTATTTTATTTTGTCAGAATAAATGAAAAAGATACTGGTCACTGGTCAGTTTCCAATCTGTTGCAAAAAGTTTTACTGCGCAAAAATGCGCAATAAATTTAATAAAAAATTGTAGAAGGGAGAGAATAAATGGAAGGAGAGTATTTTGCTGCTAAAAGGCAGAGGGGTTTTTTGTTCGTTAATTTTTGATTTAGAAAATTTTTGAAATATAGGCTGCCCTAAAATTATTTTTTAAAATTTAATTTACATATTTTCCTGTAAAAAAAAAGAATTTTTTAAAATTTTTGTAAATTAACAATTAAATAATAAAAAAACGCCTTTTTTCTCAAAGGTCTAAAACGTTTAAAGAAAAAATATTTAATTGAATGGCGATTGTGTAAAAGAAATAAAATTGTACATATAGGACGGAAAGGATTGTTTTAAACCTGTTTATAAGCATAACAAAAAGAATAAAAAATAAATAAGCACGAACGGTTGTTTAAGTACTAACCTGTATTTTTTAAAAGGTATAAGAAAAAAAGGGGTTAATAAAATTAATATAAAGTGTATGTACTAAATTTAACGACCAGTTGGGGGGAAAAAAGAAGGTTGGATGTATATAAGAGGACATTGGACACCTTTTTTTTTGCTTTTTTTCAAATAAAAAAAAGGAAATAAAAAATAATGCTGTCGCCAAGGGTACACACATATTACTTAAGTCGGCTTCAGGCAAAATAACTCAATAAAAATTAAAGTGTTCGGAAAAAATTTTGATATCATTAAATAGAGAAAAAAATTTGCTACAAAATGATTATTAAAAGAAAATATAACCAAAAGGATAAAAAAAAGATATAGCGCAAAAACTGAACGAAGATCTCGTCCATTTTCAAAAAAATTTAAATCACAATTATTACTTAAAAAATTTTTTTATTTAAAGTTCATTTTATAGAGAATTTTTTTCTCTATCGAATGATATCAAAAACATAAATAAACTTAAATTTGATCAAGAGTTACAACGTCTGAAGTAATTCAAGTCGTCTTGTCTACTGTTTAGTAGAACGACCATTGAAGATTCCAATAAAAAAAGGATCTTTTTTCTCTTATCCAAATAGAGGGAAAGAAAAAATTTTAAAAGAAGATAAAATGCATATAATACTCTTCTAACAAATATGCCTTTTTTAGTTATTGCTGTGTTGTTGCTATATATATATATACATTGCTGACAGCCGGTCCCCCCATTGCCAACCGCCTTAGGGGAACGCTGTTGGACAATGTGGTCAGACAGGCAGAGAAAAAACATGTTTAAAGGACTAAAAATTTATATAAAAGGTTTATGGGACAATATGTTGAGCGTTATGGGAGAAAAACGTTTGTTGAGGACACGTCTAGGAGGGCTGTTGGCCATTTTTTAAAAGCTTTTTATTTTTTTGGTGTTTTTATTCTTTTCTCTGTTGATAATAGGGATGGACATTGGCGGTGGAAAATAATTTAAATAATTCTTTTTTTTTAGTTATTCCGGAAAAAAAGCAATTTAAAAGACGAATTAAATAAAACAAGCCAGTTCGGTGCAAAAATAAGTGCGCCTGTAAATCCAAGTTTATTTATTTAAGTAACATTCTTATAAGCTATTTATTAAGTTTTAAAAATATTTATTTATTTAAATTTTATTTAATGGACAATTTTAAAAAATCAAAAAAATTTTTTTTAGTGAATAGAGGAAAGAAAATAATTTTTGGTCTTTTTTTTAATAATTATTTAAAATAGGCTGACAGCCAAATAAATACTAGATAGGTCATTTAAATAAAAATTAATTAAAAAAAAAAGATTGAAAAGGCAGGTGTCCAAATTTATTTGAAGACCCCCCGTCTTTTATGGCCAAAAGAAAAAAATTTTTTTTTGGGAAATAATTAAATGATAGACAGCACTTAAATTTGTTGGGGGAAAAAAACATCTTTTTCTTCTTTTTCCTTTACTTATAGACAAGAAAAGTCATAAAAAGTTTTACCCAAGAAAAAGTACAAATTTAAAAATGTAAGTAAGTATATTAAGTTTTAAACATGAAAAAATTTGTTATAAAAATATTTTAATTAAAAGAAATTAAAAAAATTTAAAAGTTGAAGCTAAATACTAAGCTAAGTTTAAAAAAATTAAGTAAGTTTTATTAGAACTTGAAGCAAATACAAAATTAAATAAACTTGAAAATATTAAATAAACTTGAAGCAAATACAAAAGTATTTATTAAAATTAAAAACAAATAAGTTTATTTTTTTAGAATAAAAATGTTTTCTTTTTTAAATTGAAGCAAAAAAAAAATTTTAAACTAATTATTGGTGATTATGATCTTGAGGTGAAAATGTGTTGCGTGAATCGATCGAGAGTTAAGAATTGAAAGGAGGAAAAATGAACAACGAACGACTGTTGACGGACGGACATTCGGGAAAAAAGGGGAGACTGGACCAAAGCAAAAAAAAAAAAATAAATGAAAAAGAAATACGAAATAAAAAGAAAGGAGAAAAAATGAAAAAATAAAAAAAAGTAGTGGGAACGGGGAGGGGAAATTAAAAAATGAGGAAGAAAAAGGAAATAAGGAGGTCCATCTGACTATACACACAACAAACCAGCCGATACAACCGGCCAACAGTTATGGCCATTGAAGGGGAGAGAAAGAGAAAGAAGAAAAGAAAAAGGTAAAAGAGAAGGAAAGAAATTAAAGTAAAGGCTATCCGGCTGGTTGTCTTCACTTTTTCTTTCTTTAAAAAAAAAGAGAAAAAGAAATTTATGTATAGCTATGGTTATTGTGTTTGTATGTGTGTATGTGTGTGTGGGTTGGCCAGCTTAAAAAAAGACCGGTTGTGTTTGCTTAAGTTAGAACATAAAAAGAAAAGAACGTAGTAATAAAAAAAAAGAGAAGACCGTAATAAAGAAAAGGAAAGAGAGAAACGAACATAAAAAAAAGAGAAAGAGAAGAGCGAACCTACACAACTGTGGCCTTCGGGCAATGGTCACAGTGCTTAAATACGTGGAATGATAGAGAGAAAAGGAAAAGAAAAGTTAGAGAAAAAGAGTAAGAGTTAAAAAAAAAACCTCAATTGGTTAAAGCTTTATAACTCTCGATTGGGTGAATATTTTTAAATGAAATTGGTATCATTCGATAGAGAAAAGAATTTTCTACAATTTTTTAAAAAAATTAAAATTTTAGGTGAATAAACAAAGGAAATACGTGCAAAAAACTTGCCAAAAATTGATTTTTTTAGCTAAAAAATATTACACTTTTTTGCTAATTTTGGAAAAAAAACTTATTTCAAGAAAGTTTTGTAGCAAATTTTCTCCTCTATCCATTGATACCAAAATCCCTTTTGGTCAAGTTATAAAAATAAGATATAATAAGGTTATAGACTGTAACCAGTGGAACTGAATGAACATACATATATTAATATAGAAAAAGAATTTAAAACAGAAAATGATAAATGAGAAAAGAAAAAAAGAGGATTAGAGGAAAAGTTAAAAAAAAAAAAGAAAGAGAGGTATATCAGAAACAGCTTTTTTTGGGAGAGAAGTGTCCATGGCAGTCGACTGGAACGAATGGACTAGGAGGACATTTACTATGTATTTTTTCCCATCTTTGAAAGGACAAAAATTGGAAAAAAAAATATTTGGTGAAACGGACATAGGGGGGAAAGAGATATGTGTAGAAGAGGAGGAGACCTTTAAGTATGTAAATGGTCCCGTGAGCTATATAGATGGTCTTTTGACAAAAAAGAGATAAATTGTCTTGGCCTTTACTAAAGAGGGAAAAAATATTTTGTTAATAATAAAAAGAGAAACAAAAGAAAAAAATGAAAAATTGTACTAGCCGTTGTTGCTAACAAGGAATTTACTAGAAAAATAAACTTTGTTCTAAAGGAAAGTTAAAAATAAAACATTTTTTAATGAAAAATAAGTTAAAACTTGAAATATAAAAAATAAACTTGAAACATAAGATAACACAGAAATTAGACTAAAAATGCTGCAAACTTAAGAGTTAAAGCAAGTTTTATTTAAAATTTATTTGTTGCAAGCAAAAATTAAATAAGTTGAAGGAAATTGAATGACGCACGTGAATTAGTGTAACTTTTGTATTAAAAAAGATTATGGAATGAAAATGTGGGAATGGAACACCAAAAAATAGAAAAGTGAAAGAATTGAGGAAAAAAATGCGAAAATTGAAAATAAGAGAAAATAAAAATTTATAAAGGGGGAAAGGAACAAGGCCATTCGGTCAGAGTCACCAAGGTGCAACAAAGTAGAGAGACCATTAGCAAATAACCAGCCGTTCGGTGGCTATTCGGAAATTGAATGAGAAGATTGGATGGGACGAGAATGTTTGTTTGAAAAAAGAAGAAAAACCAATCGAAAAAATAAAGCACAAATATATAAAAATTTTTAGTTACATAATATGATAAACACATTTTAAGGATTAAAAAAATGTAAACTTGAAGCAAATAAAAAATAAAAATGAAAAATAAACCTGAAATATAAGTACTTCAGCAACAAACTTAGAAAAACATTTATGAAAATAAACTTGAAACAAGTTTATTTTTTATTTGCTTCAAGTTTATTTTTAAATTAATTTTTTAAATGTTCGCAAACAAATTAAAACTGAAGCAAAAAGATCAAAATATTTAATTTAAGGACAAAATTGCTTCAAAATCGATTTTGAATCTTTAAATAAACAAAAAATTATATATTAAAAACAGTAAAAAACCCCTATAATAAATACTATAGCTTTTTTAAAAAGTTCCAGTCATTTTAACTGAAAATGAGGGAAAAATCGGCTCATTCAGTTAAGTCAACTTTGCCTCTATTTATTCTTTTCATTCACTCATCCACTCATGCTTGGCCATCTCTTCAACCGATCCTCCCCATCCTTTCCTTCTTCTTCTTTTTTTTTTCTTTTTTATTTCTTCCAATCCCTCTTCTTTTAAATATATTCACGCGACTAGCCGTAGGCCGCCGTCCTTTTTATAAGTGACATTTGTGAATGAGGGAAAGGGACGACAGGAAATGTAAAAAAAAAAAAAGAGAAGGAAAAGAAAATTTAAAAGAAATGCGTGGAGAATTATTTTATAAAAAAATTTTTCTATAACAACTGATTCTTCTTTTCTTCCAAAATAAGAAGATAAAATTGAAGAAACTTAAGAGAAGAAAAATTAAAACTTAAGAATGGACACTTCGACACGGAAAGTTTTAAAAAATTCAAGTTTATTTAAAAACATTTCTTAGGTTGTTTTAAAAGGTTGGAAACATTTATATTAAAACTTTTTTCTGAAGCTTTTATCCTTTAGTTCTTTTTTATCCTCTTCTTTACTTTAAAACAAGTTTTACGCTAATAATAAAAGAATTAAATAAAAAAAAAATGTGCGCAAAGGACAAGGAGAATAAAATGAAAGGGACAAAGGCCAACATTTTAGAAAAATGGAAAAAAAAATTTTTTTTTTGGGAAAAATGGAGATAATGGGCTACTAAACAAGTGGGTGTTGTTGATGTTTTTGATGAAAAGAGCTCAAACAAAAAAACAATTAGGAGTGCGCAATAATGTATTTAACGAACGCAAAAGTGAAGATTTAATAAATTAGATATTTTTATTTAAAAAAAGGACAGTTTTAAGAGTTTTTTTTTAATTTTAAAATTTCGAAAAACAGAACGCCAAACTTTATTGCGCACAGGAAAAACAAATATTATTCAATGTTAATTTTATTTTATTATTTTTTTTCTGGCTGGCCGATTATGTTTGTTTCCTGATAGACTGAATGGTCGGTCGGTTGATCCTTTCCTTTACCTTTATACTTCGCCAATTTTCTTTTAAATTTTTTTTTTCCCTTCATATGTTCCTGGCAGTAAAGAGAAAGGGCCATTTGAGAGAAGAGTAAAAAAAAAAAAAAAGAATTGCGCAATTTGTGAAAGTATAGGGGAGAATTTTATTTATAAAATAGATATATTATTAGGTAGTGAGCCAAAAATAAAATAAATAATATATAAAGAAAATTGGAAACAAAAATGGTCAATTAAAAAAAAAATAAACAAAAATATATTTCTTATTTAAAAAAACTTGAATTAATAAAACTTGAATGAAAAGAAATCAGAAATAAAACTTGAAATAAAAGATAATAAAAACAAAAATCAACTTTAAAAGGAAAAATAAAACTTAAGCTTAAAAATTAAATTCAGGGTTGCTTCAAGTTTAATTGTTCTGATAACACCGTCTGTTGTATTTTTAAGTTTTTTTACTAAACATAGGAAGAACACTTGGATTGAAAAATTAGCCATTTATATCTATTTCTTTTTTACCTTTCCCAATCCTCATCCTTTCATTCACTCAACCAACAGTGTTTTTTTTTTCACGTTTTCCTTTCATTCTGTGTGTTCACTTTCCCTTTTGTACAGAAAAACCTATTGTATGTTTGTAATAAAGAATTGCGCTGTCTCTATTTGTTGAAGAGAACAAACAAAGGAGCACTATATACTAATACTACGAGAAGGAAAAATAGACGTTGGTTGACTATTAAATAAAATATGTTCGACGACAGCCTGCCGAGAATAGCCGACGTCCTTACCGGAATGATGACTCGTGACTAAGTTGTTAATAAAAGAAAATAAACTTAGAAAGTAAAATGGGTAAAAGCAAAGAAATTTTAAACTTGAAGCAAACACAAAAATATACTTAAGGCAATTAAGAAAAATCTAACAAAAAAATAAATAAACTTGAAGCAAAAAAAAAAGATAACCTTTAAAACTTTGACTGGACTGACGCTAATAGTAGATTTTATATTTAATAATAATAAGCTTTGTATAAAAGATAAAATTGAAGCCATTATTTTATTTTACGAAACAAAAATATTCTGCTAGCTTAATGATAGTATGTATGTTTTTGTCTTATTTCGGCTATTTTTAGAGATTTCAATAAATAAAAAAAAACAAAAAAATAAATAAGATGATAAAAATAGAAATGTAAAATCATAAAGGGTTACACAATTAATAGGTGTATATTATATCAGAAGAAAAAAAAATAAACTTGAAGCAAGATCAAATAAATACAAAAAGAAAAATTAAAGTAAAATAAACTTGAAGCAAAAATATATAAAAATAAAATTAGATAAAGTTGGTAGAAAATAAACTTGAAACAAAAGCAATTGTAAAGTAAATTTATTAATTTTTTTTTTAATATTTTTAAACAAATATTTATTTAATATATTAAAGTGTCCGAACATGAAATATTAAGCTTTTTAAAAGAAATAATAAAATAAAAATAAAAGTGAAAAGAAAAAAGAAGAAGAATGTTAATGCTAGCCGACTGGCCATGAGTAAACAAACAAAATAGAGCACATACAAATAAATATTGGTAAAAAAAAATGAGCAAGCAACAAACAGCCACAAAAACGTTTTTTTTTTTAAACAAATCACCTTTAAATAATTTTATTTTCTTCTTTTTATCGGCCACTTGTCTAAATGATTTTGGGTGTTCTTATAAAGATGACAGCCGATGAAGAAAAAAAAAACTTTTTTTCCTCTCTTTATGTTCAATTTTTATTTTTTTGAAGCAGTTTTGGGATTTTTTAAACATTCTTTGTATGATGAGATGAAAAAAGAAAAAATTAAGCTTATTCTATGAAAAATATGATATGAATAAATAATTAAATAAATACAAAAAATAAACTTAAGAAAACACTAAAATACAATAAAAAAAAGTCAATCACTTATATTTTTGTATTTTGACTATTTTTTGTATCTAAATTATCCATTTATTATTTTTATCCGTCTGCAATAGAAAAAAACTTATATTGCGCAATTGAAACAACCTGATTTTAAGCACACATAATTTATTTGTAATATTAATTCCGCCTGGTAATGATAGGAAATAGAAAAAAAATAAAAATAAAAAAAGTTTGTATTTGTATTTGTTTTAATGAAAATGTATTTTAAGAGAATCAAGATAATAATATATGATTCCGGAAAAACTTTACAGAAAACACAATATTTAAAAAAAATACATTATATACAGAAAAACATTTGATAGAAATTGAATTTTTAAAAATTTAACCCAAAAAAAAACAAATCAAATAACCAAATAAAAAAGACCAAAAAGATGGCCAGAGTTTGGAAAAATCTTTTCCTATTTATTTAAGGACATGGACAAGAAAATAAAAATAAAATCACGCAAATTAGAGCAACACACACAACAGGTTTGGACATTTTTCCTATCTTCACAGACGAAAATTGAGGAATATAAAATGTTAAAAAACTGGTTGGTTAAAAAATTGTTGCGCATTGTTGTGTAATTGCACACATACAAAATAGTAAACACAACCTCAATGACCAAATAAGTGGTTGTGTTAAAGGGTAAATAAATAGAAAAATAGTTAAAAATGTTGACAAGTTTATTTTTAAACATTTTTATATTTATTGTGTTTTCCGGAAAAATAAAATTAGTTGTGTTTTTTATTTCTTACAGGAAAATACAAAAGTTAGTAATATTATCTTTTCCGGAAAGTTTAAATAAAGAATTCTATTAATTTTGCTTAAAGGAAAAAATATATAAAATTGTTTCTGTAAAACCAAAATTAAGTTTATTTTATCTATAATTTTAAGTTTACAAAAATCAGAATTCTAAAGATAAAAAAATACAAAAAATTAAATTGTATTTATAAATAATATGTCAGGTCAATAATTTGTAAAAAAAAATAAATACATAATAAACAAATAATTATATTTAATATCCTGTGGACAACAAAACATAAAATAGTACTATTTGTATACTCGTTATTTTGTTTACTAGTTACGTGTTTTTTTTTTGTCTGACTATTGGACGCATTATTATTAATATTAGCCACAGCTGCGGCTATCTATCCAAAGCAGCACTATAAGTAAGTAAGTAGAATGTATATATACACGTATAGAGGTGAAGGAAATTATAGACAGAAAATATGGACCATGCTTTTCTTTTTTTTTTTTTATTTTGCCAACTCTGGACATTTGGAAGGAAGGGGAGGGGGCCAGACAAAATAAAAAAAAATTTCTACTAAAGGCATAAATAATAAAAAAAAGCGACTAAAGAAAAGAAAGTATTAAAAAAAAATAATAAAGTGAATATTAAAAAAAATAACCGGAAGGTTTTGTATTTGTAAAATTAAAAATAAAAATTATTGTAAAACAAACTTAAGAAAAATACATGTTTTAACGTGTCTCGAAAAATCAGAATTTTTGTTACGAACATAAAAAAAATTATGTGTTTTTATTCAAAAAAAAAAGAAAATACTAAAAAATGTAAAAAATATGTGTTTTCTGCAATATTATTCATTTTTTAGTGTTTTTTTTTCTTTTTTTAGTTTTTTATAGTATTATTGAGTGACCAACAGAGCAACTAAAAATGTGAAAAGAAAAAAGAATGTAACGTCCACTTTTCTAATCCTTCGACTGGCCAGAAAAAAAAGACTTTATGGGCATTAGTTTGTATATACAATTGTAAAAAAAAAAGGAAAAAAGGGTAATGGGGCCTCTAGACGTTAGAAGAAAAAAGTAATAGAATAGCCAACTACTAGCTGGACTCCTCCGATATTTTTTTTACGTTAGGAATAAATAAAATGAAAAAACAAGTGGATGCGGGAAAAAAAATAAACGAAAGAAAAAATAATAAGCTAAAAATACGTAAAATGCTAAAATGTGAAATAAAAATATATATATACATATAAAGTGAAAAATACAAAACAGAATATAAAGTAAATTGTAAATCAAAATTAAGGGAAGCAATATCAGAATATAAAATTAAAAATAAGAAATTTAAAAATACAAATCAGAATTATTTAATAAATATAAACAAGTTTAATTTAAAGTTTAGATATACAATCAGAATTAAAAATATAATTCTAATTGTATTTTACTTATTTTACATATTTGTAATTCTTCAGAACTTATTAATACAAGATAAAACACAAATAATAAGCAAAACTTGAAATACAAAATAATAAGAAAAGTAAAAACTTTAAAATAACACGCTATTTTAAGCAAAAAGTTTATTTTTTTATTAAATAAAAATACAAAAACAAAATACATATATATAATTGTCCCAATAATTTAGCGATTAAATAATAAAAATGAATAAAAGTAGTAAAAAATAATAATTTTTTGTATTTTTTGCAGACAAAAGAGGAAAAATAATAAAATAATATATATCAGACAATAAACAAACATACAAAACAGAAACACAAAAAAACAAGAAGGAAAAAAGTTGTATGCGCAGAAAAAAAAAGCTTTAGTTAAGTTTTAAGGAAAAAGGGTTATAATAGTAAAAATAAAAATACATAAATAAATAAATGTATTTACGTGAAAGTAAAAAATAAATACTTGAGAGGAAAGTAAAAATATAAATGGACGGCAAAGGAATTGTATTTTAGGACATACAAAGTTTTAAAAGAAAGGAGATAATCTAAAAAATAAAAAGAATAAAAAATTGTAAAAAAAAAAAAAAAAATTTAAAATTCCAAAAATTCGAAGCCAGCTGATCCTTTTTTAAATAAAAAATAAAAACAAAATAATAAAAAATAAAAGAAAAAAACACTCTAGACGGACGTCCAAAAAATAAATAAATTTATTTATTTTTTTTGCAAGGTAAAAACAGCCGTTTGTTTTTTCTTTTTTTTATTATTTCTTTTATAAATAAAATGTTTAATTTATGTATGTCCAGACTAAATAAATAAATTAAATTTGTCACATGGAAAATATTTTTATTTTATAAAATTAAAAGAAAATAAAATTTAAAAAATAAATTAAAATGGTCAAAAATAACCAATATATATATTGAATATAAAAAAATTAAATAAAATTGCGATTTGAAGGTTATTTAAATTAGTAAAGAAAAATAAAAAAAAAAAGAAAGATCTGACTAGAAAAAGATAATATATTTTATTTAAAAAAATAAGAAAAAGTGACCATAATGACCATGAGGAAATTGCGCTGACAGTCGATATTTATATAAAAAGAATAAAAATCGGGAAAAAAAAATATTTTTTTTTAGATGACCAATGTTTTTAATTAACAAATTGTAAAAGGTAGAAAAAAAGCAAATTGTTACATAGATTAAATGAATTATTTTTAGAATTAAACTTTCCGGAAATAAGAACAAACTAATAAAATTTAATTCAACTTTTTGAAACAAAAATACATAAACTTTACAAAACAAAATACTAAAATGTTCAACTTAAAAATCATACTTAAATAAACAAAAACTTTTCCTGAAAAAAAGTTTATTTAAAAGTTTAATTTTAACTTTAATTATTATTTCTTTATTCATAACAATTAATTTTAAAAAATAAACTTTTTTCTTCGTTAATCTCTTTTTTAAAACTTTTCATTAAAGCTTGAAAATTGAGAACCTTATTTTCAGCCTTTTTTTCATTTTCGCGCTTTTAAATAACTTTCGATTTTTTCCCCAACAAACACCAAGCATTAATTTATCCTGGGAGGCACTTATGACACTAACATAAGGCAAAATGTTAACTAAACACTTTAAGGATTGCATTAAACACATATATTTATATTAAAATTAATTAAAAACAAACAAATGTTTTTATGTTTTCAAAACAAGTTTAATATTTTTCTCAATGTTCATTTAATGTTTGTAAAACATTTTTATTTCTTCTGAAAAATATATTTTTAGATTGTAAAACATTTATTCCGGAAAGCAGATTTTGTTAATTAATTATTTTTTTTTTGTTCGAATTTTAATTTTTATGAGAATAAATGTCATCAAACAGAGAAGTTGAAATAAGACCTAAAATTATCAACAAACATTTTAAGTTAAACTTTTTGACAGTAAAAAAACAGGGGACAGCAATTAAAAAAATTATCATTAAAAATCGAGGTAAATTTATTTAATTTACTTAAAACTCTTAAAATTCTTAGTAAAATTTTTACAAAAACGTTATCAAATAATAAGATGCAATTTACCACTCTTTTTATTCGCTCTCATATTTATTTTTGCATTTATTTTTGCATTGGAAGCAATTAATGAATCTTCAAATACATTAAAACAGAAAAGGAAAAGAAGTCTTGATTTAAGTGAAGAATTACAGTTAAACAAAAGCATTGAATGTTTTTTAGGTGTTTTAAGATTAAAACAAAACAAATTCCTGAAAACATGTTATTTAAAAAAAATGTTTTAACTATTTCAGAAATTTTATTCTTAAAAGTTTTCCGGAAAAGTTTAATTCCGGAAAAATTTGTTCCGGGAAGTTTTAAATAATAATTTTTTTTAGCAAATCAAAGCATAGAACAAAACCCATTCCCAAATGATCTATTCACTCTACAGCAACGTCGAAATGGGGCTGTTATTTTTCACATTTTTGGTCTCATTTATATGTTTATAGCTTTAGCAATTGTTTGTGACGAGTTTTTTGTGCCTTCTCTAGGTGTAATTAGCGAAATGGTATTTCTTTATAAAATTAAAATTATTAAAAAAAAATTTTTAATTAAAAACAGTTGGAAATTAGTGATGATGTTGCCGGTGCAACTTTTATGGCATCTGGAGGGTCTTCACCTGAATTCGTTAAATTTTTTTAAATAAAAAAATAATAATATTTTCTTTTAGTTTACTTCACTTTTTGGTGTATTTATAACTGAAAATAATGTTGGAATTGGAACTATAGTTGGAAGTGCAAATTTTAATATACTCTGTGTTTTATCCTTTTGTACATTATTTTCTAGAAATACTCTTTCTTTAACTTGGTATCCTCTTTATAGGTTAATTTAATCTTTTAAATAAATTAAAAAATTAATTTTTAGAGATATTACATTTTATGGAATAGCGCTTCTTTTTTTAACTTTTTTCTTTTTGGATGAACGCGTGTATTGGACAGAAGCATTAGCAATGTTTTTGTTTTATGTTGTTTATGCTATTTTTATGAAATATAATGCAACAATTGAACGATGGGTAAAAGGAAAGTTGGGATTAATATATGAGGTGAGGAATGTTGTTAAAATTGTTTTAAAGTTTGTTTATTTAAATGTTTAAAAACAAGTTTTAATATTTTTTAAACTTGTTTTTTAATTTTTAAACATTTTATTAAAACATAAAACATGTTTTAACATTTTCCTGAAAAATGTTTTTCTGGCCTTTCCGGAAAATATTTAAAAATATCTCTATTTAGGTGACTAATGTAACACCAAATGTGAATATTATTGGAGATAATAATGAAAAATCTTCTAATTTATTAGATGACAAAAATAATACACAAACACCTCGCCAAATATCTGGTGGAATAGAGATTAGAAAACCTATTCTTCACGCGGGCGCTAACTTTCCAGAAATTTATCCAGGAATTTTACAGGTAATTTTTAATGAAGAAAACTCTTTCCAAAATTTTATTTATTTTTTATAATTTACAGGTTGCTTTGGATCCAAATAAATTTCTTCAAGATATTGGGATTAAATCGACAACATTTTCAGGTATCAAAACATTCTCTTTTAAAAGATATTAAAAATCTGTTTTTACAATAAAAAGTTTATTAAAAATATATTTTTCCGGAAAACAAGTTTAAACTTTCTCTTAAACATTCCGGAAAACATTGAATACAAAAAACAAAGAAATATTTATTGTTTATTCAACTTTTTGTTTCGTAATGTTTGCATTTTGCAAAACTTTTTATTTTTCCGGAACCTTTAACATTATAATAAATCTCCATCAAAAATTCTTTTGCAACAATCTTACTCTCCATAGAATTAATTTTAAAAAACAAATGTGACATTTGTTTATTTGTAGACAATCGTAAATTTTCTAAATCATTCTTGTTTTATTTATTTATTTTAATTTTTTTCTAATTCTAATTTTTTGTACTTTACAAACATTAAAATATTTTTTTTAATTATTTTTTTTTCTTAGATAATATCTCTATTAAAATATAATAATTATTGTAAAAACAAAATTTCTAATCTTTGTCCCCCACCCCCTCCCCATTCTGGCCTTATATATTTTTTTTTTCTCTCTCAATAAATCAAAGGGGAAGGATCTCTTTTATTTTTTTTTACGAACTCTCTCTCCCCTTTTAAAACAACTAGAAAAGAGAAATACAAAATTACAAACTTAAAATTGTTTACATATAAAAGGAAAGGAAAAAAGTTTTATTTAAATCATTATTCAGCTTTAACATTAATTTTTGTAAAAATGATGAAATTATTTATTTTAAATTATTTTTATTTTTTTTAATTTTATTTTTAATTTTTTGTAATAATTTTAATTGAAAAATTTTATTTTTTAATTTAGAAAAATTAATTAATTTTTAATTTTCTCTATTAAATAAATTATTTAATTTATTGTTTTTAAATTTTCTAATATATCGAACTACATTAATAACATTTTTAAATTAATTTTAAAAAATGCCCCCACCTTCTAATAATCCAGAAAAGCAATTAAATCCCCAAATAAATATTCCAAATAAATCCCAAAATATTTCTAATAATAAAATTAATTCTTTCCCTACAACATTAAATAATAACCAAAATAATTCAATTCCCCAACCCCAAAATTTAGCAACAAAAAGAAGCCGAACAAGCAGTCAAAGTCCTTCTTCCCCTCCTAATAAAAAATTAATAAAAGAGACTACCCCAATTTCAACTGCATCAACCTCTTCCTCCTCTAATAATAATAATAATAAATCAATTTCTGATAATAATAATAATACTAAAAATATTATTAAATTACCTATTAGCAATCTTCAAACAACAATTTTAGAATTTTTAAAAATTGTTGGAAATTATAGAATAATTTTAAAAGAATTAGGTGAAGATTTTGATATAATTTCTAATGAAATTTCTATTCCTTATACTAATCTTAGTAACAATTTATTAAATTTGGAAAAAGCATCACAAAAAACAAAAGTAATATTAGCAAGAATATTTAATGGAAAGGAAGAGGAAATTAAAGTTGAAATTAAAGAAGCAAACAAAGAAGAAGAAAACAAAGTTTGCGAAAAAAACAAAGTTTGTGATGAAATAGAAAAATTAAATAAAAACACAAAAAACACATTAAAAACAACTTTGCCGCCTGCTCAACTTTATTTTAATTTATTAAAATTAAAAAATGAAGTTAAAACATATTTTTCTCTTATAATGAAAATAAACAATAACCTTAGCCGATTGTCAACAAAAAAAGCTTTTGCATTTAGTGAATTAATTAAACAATTTGAACTAATAAAAAATGAGTCTAGTGTAGCATTGAATTTAATTAAAACTCTTTTTAAAGAAGAAATTAGAGAAAAAAAGAAGATAGAGGAAGTTTAAAAAATTCAACCGGAACATGTTTTACAATTACAAAATGTTTTGTATTTTTTTTAAATTTATGTTTTTCTTTTTGTTTGTGGTTTTATTTGTTTGAAGAAAATTAAAAAGGTAAGTATCTCCCTGAATAATAATGTTTTCCGGAAAAATTGTTCTTAAAAATAAAAACATGAAGATGTTTAAAAAATATGTAAATGTATTTTTTGGAAAATACATTCCTAAAACTTGTTTTCTAAAAAAAAAAACAAACCTTTTTTCCATTGGAAAAACATAATATTTTTTGTCTGAAAACAAATAAACTTAGACATTTATTTAACTTCAGAAAATGTAGGAAAAACAAAGGTTTTTTTACGTAAAACTTGTTTAAAAAATAAATATACAGATTCATCACGTTTTATTCGAAAACGAGAATCGGCTGACCATATTATTGCATTGTCAAGAAGGAATGCTACATCAACTGCTAGGGGACAGAATAAAGGACGTCGAAATAGCAGACGACTTGATAAAGCTTGTTCTCTTCCTTCACTTCCTTGTACTCTTTTAAATAATACAACATTATTAACAAATAATGAAAATATTAAAACTATTTTGGTTTCACCGGCTATTGCAGGGAATAATGGAATTTTGCACCATAAAAGTATAAATTAATTTATTAATGTAAAATTGTTTAAAATTAAAGATAATACTAATGGACTTCCACCAGTAAACTTTGTTACAACAAACAAAAATTTTCCTTCTTCATTGTCGGTTAGTATATACAAATACGAAATCTTATCCGGAAAATACAAAAACTTGTTTAATGAAAATAAATTTTCTATTTAAAGTTTATTCAAAAAATGTTTATATAAAATTAACTTTAAAAACTTTCCGGAAAACATAAAACTTTTTTTATTTTAAACAAAAACATTAAACATAAAAAAACTTGTTTAGGGGCATTCTTCCCATCTTCCTCCCGTAGAGGAGGACAGTAACAAAGATAACTGCCATAAACAAGAATTTGTTGAAGAAAATTATAATAAAGATAGCAATGGAAATGTTGATAATTCTTATTCTGATTTGAAGGTAGAAAATGGTACAAATGAATTAAATGAAGGAAAAGGCACTGAAGAAGAACAACAATCAATTGACTTAAGTTGGCCAAAAACTTTTTATAAAAGATGTGTTTTTGTGTTTCTTGCTCCAATAATGTTTCCGTTAGTATTTACTCTTCCGGATGTTAAAAGGGAAGTAAGTTTTAGTTAATGAAGAAATTCCAACTTGTTTGTTTAAGTTAACAGAGAATTAATTTTTATTCCTTTTTTTCAGGACCGGAAAAAATATGCTGCTTTTACATTTATCGGCTCCGGTTTTTAAAAACATTTAATTTATTTTTTAATTTCCCTCAAGTAATATGGATAGCTTTGTTTACTTATGTTATGATTTGGTGGGCATCTATTGTAGGAATTACTTTAGGTATTCAAACAGAAGTTATTGGATTAACAATTTTAGCTGCTGGTACATCAATTCCTGATTTAATTACTAGGTAAATATTTTAAAAAAAAATTAAATTAAATTAATTAATTTTTTAGTGTTATTGTTTCAAGGAAAGGTTTGGGTGATATGGCTGTTTCATCTTCCATTGGATCTAATTTATTTGATATTTGTGTTGGTCTTCCAATCCCATGGCTTTTGCACTTTTCACTCTCTGCTGCAAAGAAAGGAGTTGAAGAAAGAATAACTTTTATTTCAGTAGGATCAAATGGTTAAGAATTTAAATTAATTTTTCTTTTTTTTAAATTCTTTCCTTTTAAGGCTTACTTTGTTCCATCACTATTCTATTCCTTATGCTTATTGTGCTTGTTGTTTCTGTGGTAATTTAATAAACTTTTTAAAATAAATAAATTTTAATAAATTAAGGCAATAACACGTTGGAAAATGAATAAACTTTTTGGAATAATAATGTTGTTTGCCTATGTATTTTTTTGTGTTTTTAGTGTTTTAATGGAAAAAGGAATTATTGTTTGTCCATTAAATGGAATAATTAGAAATCAATGTTAGAGTAGTGTTTTGATGTTTTTAAAAACTTTTCTTTAGTCTTTATGTTTTGTATAAATTTATTTAAAAAAATTCATTGTTTTAATATTTTGCAACATTTATGTAAATGTTTTAAATATTCTAAACATTTTTAAATTCCGCATTAATAAAAAGTTTTGTTAATACTGTAATTTTGGCGTTTTATATTAAAATAATAGATAAGTTTTCTTGAAGAGAGACTGTTAGACATATTAACAAAATTTTAGATTTTTATGGTTCATGTTTTATTCTTTTGCAAGCCTTATTTAATTAATTTTATTTTTTAGTTATTTTCTTTAAATTATTAAAATGGCGGTAGATGTTAATTCAGCGTTGAATAGAGCATATGAAGAGCTTAGAAATATTGACTTTGATTTAGCTGCATTGTCTGGTGTTCAGGATCGGTTAATTCTTTCTTTCGACTTCTATTGCTTTTGTTTTTAGGTTTAGCACAAGAAAGCGACCTGCTAATGATTCTGGGAATGTGACTAATACATCAAATGATCGGTATTATTATACTATTTTGTTTACTTTACTTTTGTTTCTTAAGTCGAATTCTCGATGGCGGTCGAAGGATAATTGTCGGACCAGAGGGCAGGTTTGTGTAAATAAGTTTATGGGGGTGGTGAGGGTATCTCTTCTAAGAATTCAGATCTAATCCTTACCTAAAATTTGATACTGGGAACAATTCTTTCCAAAAACAAATCCTAACTTTATTAATAGCAATAATACTATTTTAAGTGCTAAACGTTCTCGATATGATGATGCTCTTTGGAATGAACAGCATCAGAACAGCAACAATCATCGTTACCCACAACGTGAATATTCCCCTCCCTCACGTTCACAACGTACTTTGTCTAGTGTTATAATGTCGTCAACGAGCGGTGCATCTACAATTGAGACCAAATCGCGGAATGCTATCATCACTGAGAAGAAGAAAAATGAAACGAAAGAGGATGCTGTCCGGTTTTTTTAAATGAATATTTAATTTTTTAACATTTTTTAAAGGAACCGACGTCTTTTTTCCAACCTTTTGGTGCGTACTTTACGCCAATTTCAAAATGAAGAAAAGATTGTTGGGGTCAAAGGACAAGCACAGGTTTAGTTCTTTTTTAATTCTTTATTTTATTCATTTAACAGCTTGAAAAGCAACGTGAAGTTGAGCGTCGTCTGGAAGAGACTGAAAAGGAAAATCGTGAGAGATTGTTACGCGAGCGTGATATTTTAATGGAAAAGCGGCGAGATAAGGAAATGCAAATTCAGGCACTTCGCCGTCAAAAAGCTATTGAGCAATCAGTTTATTATTATTTTTTTGAAATTTTTAAAATATTTAAAATTTTAGGCGGAGGAGAAAACTAAGCACTTCCAGAGACTTGCCTGTTTTATTCAGACACAGACTAAACCACCACTTTTCTTTTTGCCATCTAAACATACTTTGAGAACTTTGGAATTGCTTAAAGAGTCTTCTAAAAAGATTGAAAGTTTGTTTTTCTATTTAATTTTTTGATTGGGTTAGAGGATTTTATTTAAACCACCTCGGACTTTTTTCTGTTTAATTTTTTTTTGTTGCTTGTTTTGATATAAACTATTTTTCCGTCTTTTTTGGCTTTTCAAGTCCAATTATTAATTAAACACCAACCCCCAAAATTGGACTTTTCTTTTAACCTTTCAACATTTTTAACTTTAATTAACTTTGTCATTTTCCAGGTTTAATTGAACTTCGTCGTGAAGAAATGGATAGAGAACTTAAACGTTTAGGGACATTTATAATTTCTGGTAATGGAAATGTAATGAAACAAGAAATTGAAGAAGATTCTGAAGATGAAAATTTAAAGCAAAGTGGTATTGGTGGTAGAGGTCCTTCTCCATTAAAGTCAGCAATTGTTGTTAAAAAAGAAACACAAATTGATGAAAATGAAGTTAATATTGGTCCAATAATTGTTTCAAGTACAAATAAAAATAATGTTGTAGATGAAACAATTAATCCAACAAAAAGTGTAGTAATTGATGGTGAGGAGGAGGAGGACGAAGAAGTTGGTGGTGGTGGTGGGGGTGATGAGGATGATGAAAATATTGAAGAGAATAATAATAATGTTGTTGTTGCTAATGATGTTGAAGCTGTTAGGAATGGAGGTTTTTATTTTTAAAATTTTAATAGGGAGGGGACCTTAAAAAAACTTTGGGGACTTGGACATAAAATGGAAATTTATATTTAAATATAATGTTTTTTCTTCCAGACAATGCCGATTCTTTTGAGGGACATGATGAGGGCGGTGAAAATGTTTAAAAAATGAGTAGGTAAAGAGTTTTTTAAAAAAATATATTTTTTGGGGGAAATTTTTAAAAAAGGGTAAGTTTGTGTGTTTAATTATAAAAGAGAGTATTTTAATTATTTTTTTTTTTTGAGAGGGGGGAATAGGAGAATAAGGAAATGTGAAAAATAAAATACAAAAAGTTTTGTTTAAAAATTGTATTTTTGTTCAATTTATTTGAAAATATATTATTCATTTTTTGCAAAATTTGAATAAATTCATGTTTTTTTTAGAAATTAGAAGTTTAACAAACAAAATACATTAAAGGCTTTATTTAAAGTTATTAAGTCAGAACGTTTAGTAGGTAATACACAATTGTTTGTTTAAGAACAAAATTTCTAGTTTATTGTTTTAAACAATTCAAAACATTTCTGATAAAACAAAATGTTTGTGCAATTAATTTAAGCAAAACATTAGTAAATATATTTTATAAAAACATTCAACTTTGTTTTACCCACATAAATTGTTCTTTTAATTAATTTTAAATATTAACTACTCTTTAATTAATAATAATTATAATGAAAACGTCGAGTAAATTTGTCCTTTTCTTTTCCCTTAACTGGATCAAATCTAAAGTCATAACAAAATTTAGTCCAAAAATAGGCACTATTTTCGAAATCACGTAATGATTCTTTTTCTCCATATAATATATGTTCTTTTCTAAATAATTTATGTTCTCCATCAACTATTCCCATTTCCATAATTTTTAATGGTGGAATGAAATCAGGATCATTCCCAGTACTATTTGAAGACCATTCTTTTATTTTAGGTTCTCTTAAATTTTTAAACATGTTTTGCTGTTTATTTTTAATTCTGATTTTTTAAAATTCTGATTTTAGGAAAAATGTTTGTTTTATTTAAACCTATCCATTCTTTTGTTTATTTTATATTCTGGTTTTTTTAAACTAATTCTGATTTTAAGAAAAACATGTTTATAATTAAACTTACCCATGTTTTACAAAATTCGATATTATTTGTATTAATGTTTGTGAATGTTGTTTATCTTGTTCATTAAATGTAAATTCCCCAACAGGAAATAATCCATTAATATAAGGATATTCATTTGCATGTGTTGCCCCTTTAATTGGCAACCATTCTGGGAATTGTTCAGAATTGAAATAATTATTTATGTAAAGATATGTTGGGTGTAATTTTGCTCTTCTTATTTTGGCCATCCAAATAAATGGAACATTAAATAATAAATCAGAAATTAACTGAAAAATTAATATAATTTTAAATTTTTGTTAAGTAAGGTGAAAAAAAATTGGGAGCGCAGTTGTTTCATCGGGCAACAGTGCAACTCTAGTCGACCTCCTCCGTGACAACACATTCAGTAGTTGACAACAGTGAGGCAACAGTTGGACTTTTTTACCTCCATCCTCCGTGGTGCATATTTTTTCAAGCCGCGGCGTTAATATGCCTGCACCCCTCCACAACAACCTAATTAAAGATTGTTTCCTCCTGGCATCAACTCCCCGTGGAGGCCCCGAAAGAATCGACGATCCTTCTGGGGGAAGTTAGACCTACGAAGGTCTCTCACAGAATTGGCCAGTTTCTGTGGCACAGAACGGCGAAGCACCGCTCACTCCGCAACCCCAAATATAAACACGCAGTGTTTATATTGGTGCTGGAACGCCAACTTTCGTCGCTAGCGCCTTTTGCCCTCCACTTATGTTCCAAACATAACTGCGCTCACAATTTTTTCACTAATTAATATATATATATATTTGTTGGAAAATAAAAATTGAATTCTTAGATGAGTTGTAAATTTGAATATTCATAACAATTTTTTAAATTAATTTTTCAGTCCTTTTTTTTCACTTTATTTTCTATTAACACGGTCATTCTTAGAAGAGGATGGTCAAATAAAAGAGAAATAGCGCATAATAAAAAGAGACAGTTTTCCTGAAAGAAAGAAAAAATAAACTTACTCTAACATATTGTTCCAGATAGAATGTTGCATTTTTTGTTTCTTTCTCTATTTTTATTCCATTCTTTTCTTCTTCCTTTTTCTTTAAATAAAAATTACATATCTCTGTAAGCATATATTCAGGCATTTCTTTATAAAACTTTCTTGATGTCTGACAAAACTTTTTAAACGGAACACTCAATAATAAACTATGTTTTACAAATTCACAAAATTCTTTTTCTCCAAAATTTTCCATTTTTTCACGGGGAATGCCAAATGGATTAAGAAATTTATCCTTTCCTTGTATTGCTTTAAATAAAATTTAATAAATTTCTTAAATTGTATGGACATTATGTCAAAAATAAAAATTTGGACATTTTGTCCATTCCAAAAGTTTGACCATTTTATAAAAATTATTTAAAAAAAAAATACCAAAATAAATTCCTTCTTTACCAGTTACCCCCATTAAAGAAGGAATTGGCTTGTCATCAAATTTATTTTTAATTAAATAAAGAAAATCATTAGGAAAAAAAATTCCATCAATACGTGGAGTCCAAACAAGTAAATTTGGTTCATATCTTGTTGTTCCCTTTTTTTAAATTAATAATTAAAAAATTATTTAATTAAACCATTTCTGTAGTAATTTTAATAATTGTTTCAACACTTAATAATTTTAATTTTTGTTTTATTCGTTCAATTGAGGTTAAATCCAAGGGCTCATCAGTTGATTCAAGTAGTGAAATAAGGTCCGTTGAATCTAATAATTTTTTAATTAGAAATTTTTTTGTAATTTTTGTAATTTTTGTATTTTTTTTGTATTTTTTGTAATTTTCGTATTTTTTTTTGTATTTTTTGTAATTTTTGTATTTTTTTGTAATTTTTGTAATTTTTGTATTTTTTTGTAATTTTTGTATTTTTTTGTAATTTTTGTATTTTTTTGTAATTTTTGTATTTTCCGTGTTTTTGTTAATATTATTTAATTTAACCATTGTTTTCTTCTCCTAACATTAATGCTCTCTTAGCAAACTCTCTCCCAGAAGTAACAACTTGTTCACTAGCTGTCCATTCTTAAAAATAATTAAAATTAAATTAAATTAGTTAATTAACCAGCAAGTACAGTTCCACTCATTTCAATAGTTGCATAGACCATATCTAAATAATTAAATTTTTTAAAAATTAATTTTAATTTTTTTTACCTTTAGTAATAGGTGATAAAGCTAATGAAGCAGAAGCTGCCCCTCCTGCACTTAACCCTCCTACTGTAATTTTATGACAATTACCACCAAAATTTTCAATATTTTCATATACAAATTTAAGTGCTAAAGCCATATCCCATAAACCAAAATTACCGGGCATAAATTCACCAAGTGAAAGAAAACCTTAAAGTTGACATTTTGACCATTTTGACTAAAACAAACCTAAAGGCCCTAATCTATATTGTATTGTAACCAAAATAATTTCTTGAGGTATAAAATTTTCTACCCAATGTTTAAATCCATAATCAACAGCAGAACCTGTACAAAATCCTCCCCCATGTATATAGAACAAAACGGGAAGTGGAGAAGAAGAAGAAATTTCAGAAGGACAAAAAATATTTAAAGTTAAACAATCTTCAGAATATTTTGAAGTTTTAAATGATTTAAGGTCAACAGAAATAGAACTTAAACCAAATTCGCTACAATTTAATATTCCTTCCCAAGTGTCTGGAGGTTGAGGATTCTGAAAAATTCTGATTTTTAAAAAAAGTTTTAATTTAATTCTGATTTTTTTAAATTCTGGTTTTATTCTGATTTTTTAAATTCTGGTTTTTTTAGTTTTTTTTTTAATTCTGATTTTTGTTTTTTTAAAATTCTGTTCTGATTTTTTTAAAAGTTTTAATTTAATTCTGATTTTCTATTCCAAATAATTTTACCTCAAATCTTAATTCTCCAATTGGTGGTTTAGCAAAAGGTATACCCAAGAAAATATCTGCCCATTTCTCATTGCTAAGTTTGTATTTAAATCCTTGTATTTTACCAAACTTTGTTTGTATAATTTTTGTAAATTCAGAAGAATTAATTAAAGTTTTGTTCATTTTTTATTCTGATTGTTTAGTTTAATCTAAAAAATCAGAATTTTGTCTTACTTTTTGTTTACAAATAATTCTGAAAAAGTTTATTTTATTTAAAATTCTGATAAAGTTTATTTGTAGAAAAAGCAAATATTAAAAGGGGAAAGAGCGAATATAATATGTATGTACATACATATGTAGGTAATAGAATATTTAAATAAACTGGTATTAATAACTGGCAAATAGAATGCAAAGAATCGATTACAAAATAGGATATTAGATTGAAAAGACATTAAAAATAAGAAAAAAAAATATTTATGAATAAGAATTTATTTTTTAAAAGAAAATCAATTTAATAATAATTTATTTTTTCTTTATAAAATTAGAAAAAAAAAAGGGAAAGGAGATTTATGGCCAAAAAAAGAAGTAGAAAAGCTTCCTTAAAGAAATACAGCGACGCAGTCTAGGATAATTTAAAGAAAAAATTAACGGAAAAACTGAACATTTTTTTTTATTATTTTCTAAATATTTTTATTAAAAACAAGAAAAGAATTTTATTTTATTTAAAATTTTGATTTTATAATAAAAACCTTCTTTTAATATTTTCCTTAATCAATTTATCCATTTTTTAAAATTATTCCTATTTTTATTTAAATTAATTTGTTTATGACAGTATTTAAAGTAAACAAAAAGTTTGCGATTAATCGGCCGCGACTAGTTGGAGACATTAGTTATCTATTTATTCTTTTTTAGTCCTTTCCCAACTGCATTTCTTTTTATTTTTAACATTAATATTTAGTGTTCTCATTAAATATTTATTAACTTTTATAAGATCAATAATAATATTGAAGGTTAAATTTTTGTTTAGTTAGTTATAATGAATACCTTTTTATTAATAAACAGTCAAACATTCTTTGTGTTTTAATTTATTTATTTTTTAATTTTTTAAAAGAAAAAAGAATTGTTAAAAAAAAATGGACAATTCTGATATGGATAAACATAAACAAATTAGTGTAAGAGGTATTGCACAAGTTGAGAATGTTGCAAATATTAAAAAAACATTTAATCGACATTTACATTTTTCAATGATTAAAGACAGAAATGTTTCAACACCAAGGGATTATTATTTTGGTAAAATTTAAATTAAAGAAAAGGGAAGAAAAGGTTTATTTTCTTTTTAAGCTCTTGCACATACTGTTCGTGATCATTTAGTAAGTCGTTGGATTCGAACTCAGCAGCATTATTATGAAAATGATCCAAAGGTTTTATTTAAATAATAATTAGGTGTAGTTAAGAAAAGTATTTAATTCAAACAATTCTTTTATATAATTTGGGTTAAAGATTTAATTGGAGAAATGTTGATATAGTTTATTGTTGTTGTTGTTTTTCTATTCTTTGATTTCTTTTAATTTAAGAATTAATTCTTTTAGTTATTAAGATTTAATTTAACTTGTTTTAAGCGTGTCTACTACCTTTCATTAGAATTCTATATGGGAAGAACATTGTCAAATACAATGCTTAATTTGGGTATGCAAGCAACTGTTGACGAAGCACTTTACCAAGTTTTCTTTAATTTAAAATGTTTTGAAATAAATTTCTAAAGCTTGGTCTAAATATTGAAGAATTACAAGAAATTGAAGAGGATGCAGGTTTAGGAAATGGAGGCCTTGGACGTTTAGCTGCATGTTTTTTGGATTCAATGGCAACTTTGGGAATTCCTGCATATGGTTATGGATTACGTTATGAATATGGAATATTTAAACAAATAATTAAAGATGGATGGCAGGTTTGGAAATTGAATACTTTATTTTTTCTTTTTATTCTCTTTAAACTTCAGGTTGAAGAACCAGATGATTGGCTTCGCTTTGGAAATCCTTGGGAAAAGGCTAGACCAGAATATATGCTTCCTGTTAATTTTTATGGAAAAGTAGAAAAAGACGCTGATGGGAAGGTTTTTTATTTTTTTCAATTATTTATTTATTTGTTTATTAATTTTTTAGAGTATTTGGAAAGACACTCATCTAGTCTTTGCTATGCCTTATGACACTCCTGTGCCCGGATTTCGAAATAATGTGGTCAATACTCTTCGTCTTTGGTCTGCAAAAGCAGAAAATCACTTCCATTTACAATTCTGTTTGTTTCTAATTTTATAACTATTTTTAAAGAATTTAATTTCTATTGTATTTTTTTAGTTAATGATGGAGAATATATTCAAGCAGTTATGGACAGAAATATTTCAGAAAATATTACACGTGTTTTGTACCCTAATGACAATGTTTTTGTTGGAAAAGAATTGAGATTGAAACAGGAATATTTTCTAGTAGCTGCTACATTGCAGGATATAATTAGACGATTTAAATCAAGTCAATATGGAAATAGAACTCCTATAAGGGTTGACTTTGCTTCTTTTCCTGACAAGGTTTTTTTTTGATATTTTGGGGTATTATGTGAGTAAATAAATATTGTTTTGAAGGTTTTTGGGTGGGTTTTGTTTAAAAATAAGTTTATACTATAAATTTATGTTAAATAAAAATGTTGGGCACGGAAGGGGTTCGAACCTTCTTCCTTTGAAATTTAAAAAAGTTTTGAGCCACTTAACTAACAATGAGAAGAGAAAGTTTTTGTTAATTCTTTTTCTAACTTTAATCTTTAACTAGTTTTATTTATTTTAAATATTCTATTTTAAAGGTAGCAATTCAATTAAATGACACTCATCCATCCATTGGAATACCTGAACTTGTTCGTCTTCTCGTAGATGTTGAAGGACTTGATTATGACATTGCATGGGATATCTGTGTGAAAACCTTTGCTTATACTAATCATACTTTGTTGCCTGAAGCTTTGGAACGTTGGCCGGTTTTTTTTTTATTGCTAATTTTAAATAATTTTAACCTTAAGGTTTCAATGTTGGAAAATTTATTGCCACGACATTTGGAGGTTTTTTAATTTTATTTCTTGTTTAAATTTAAGTTTTTTACTTTTTAAAATTAAGATTTAGTCAAAAATATATTTGGACCCCAAACGGATGTGAACCTCGACCCCCTATTTTTTTAATCCTCCACTTAACCAAAAATAACTTATTTTCTGGGATTTTGTTTTTTTTTATATTTTTTTGTATTTTTAAGTAAATATAAGACAGAATTATTTGAAATAATTAAGATTATAATTTTTGTTTAGATTATCTACACGATCAACCAAGAATTTTTAGATGTAAGGAAATTAAAAAAAAAAATTTTAATTTTTAAAATTGAAGCAAGTAGCAAAGAAATATCCTGAAGATATGGATAGATTGCGTAGAATGTCAATAGTTGAAGAACCTGACCAATTTAATGGGGACAAAAGAATTAATATGGCACATTTGTGTATTGTTGGGTCACACTGCACTAATGGAGTAGCTGAATTACATTCTAGTTTACTCAAAAGTCAAACGTATTTTTTTTAATTTTATAGTTTTTTAAAGTTAGAAAACTTAGCAAATGTTTAAAAAAATGTTTTACCCCAAGAGGATTCGAACCTCTGCTTGAATTAAAAAGTTTTTCCCACTTAACCACAGAATCAATTTTATGCTTTTTCTCTTTAATTAATTTTTCTAACAGTTTCCGCGATTTTTACGAATTCTTCCCTGAACGTTTTCAAAATAAAACAAATGGAATAACTCCACGTCGTTGGCTTCTATTATGTAATCCTTCACTTGCTGACCTTATTTGTGACGTAAAAAATAAATTTTTTTGTTTTTTTATTTTATTTTTTAGAAGATTGGGGATGAATTTATTCATGATTTGTCAAAGCTTAGACAATTAGAAAAATATTCGAATAATATTGGATTTTTGGATGCTATTGCACGAATTAAACGAGTTTATTTGTTTTTAATTTTGTTTATTTAATTTTATTTTAAGGACAATAAATTACGTGTTGCACAATTTATTAAAGAACAATTTGATATTGACATTAATCCTGCAAGTTTGTTTTTTTTTTATTTTGACCATTTTGAGGTTTTTTGAAGTTTTTACCCTTTTGTCATAAGCTTTGGGTATTGACCATTTTGTCCTAAATCCCGTGCTTGGTTATTTTGTCAGTAATTTGGGGAGTTTGACCCTTTTGTCTAAAAATGGAATTTGACCATTTTGAGATTTTTAAGTTATTACCAACTAGTTATTCAATATTTAATTAAATTTAACAAAGGTTTGTACGACATTCATGTAAAGCGTATTCACGAATATAAACGTCAATTATTAAATATTCTCCATGTGATTACTCTCTACAATCGAATTAAAGCTGACCCAAATTCTGAAGTTGTTCCGAGGACTGTTATGTTTGGTGGAAAGGTTTTTTTGTTTAAAAAATTTATTATTATTTATTTTTTAAAATAAAGGCAGCACCAGGTTATCATATGGCTAAACAAATTATTAAATTAATTAATTCTGTTGCTTCTGTGGTTAATAATGACCCGATTGTTGGGGATAAATTGAAGGTTTTCTTTTTTTTTTTATTAAATTTTTTTTGGTATTGTTTTCTCAAAATTTAGGGCCTTTTGTTAATTTTAAGGGTTTTGACCCTTTTGTCCAAACTTTTCAAAATGTCCAAAAATTGATATTTCTTTTTTTTTATTAAGGTAGTCTTTTTGGAGAATTATCGTGTTTCAATGGCCGAAAAAATAATTCCTGCAGCTGATTTGTCTGAACAAATTTCAACAGCTGGAACAGAAGCATCTGGAACTGGAAATATGAAATTTATGTTAAATGGTGCATTAACTATAGGTACTTTAGATGGGGCAAATGTTGAAATGGCTGAAGAAATGGGAAAAGAAAATATTTTTATTTTTGGTATGAAAGTGGAGGAAGTAGCTGCTTTGGAGAAAAAAGGGTTTTTTATTTTTAATTATTTTTTAAATAGAAGGGGGCGGGAAAAGTTTATATATTTTGAGGGTAAATTAAATTTAAAAAAATTATTTTTTCTTAAATTATTTATTTTCAATTTTTGGTTATTTTTTGAATTGTTTTCTCTTCTCCCCCTTTGACTTTTTTTTTTAAATAATTATTTATAAGGAGGGAATTGTTTTATTTTTCTTCTCTTTTTAGTTATAAATCAATTGATTTTATTGAACAAAATGTTGAATTACTTCAATGTGTAGAACAAATTGAAGCTGGATTTTTCACTCCTGACCAACCTGATGACCTTAAAGATGTTGCAAATTCTTTACGTTTTTATGACCGTTTTCATGTCTGTGCTGACTATGCAGATTATATACGTTGCCAGGAATTGGTTTCGAAGACTTACAAGGTTTTTATTTTAAATTTTTTGACAAAATGCCAAAATGTCAAAATGGTAACTTCTTAAAAAGAATTTTTTGTTAATTTCTCTATTATTGGGCATTTTGTCCTTTTTACCATTTTGACCATTTTTTAATATTTTTACAAAAGGATCAAGACAAATGGTTAAAAATGTGTTTACTCAATATTTCCTCAAGTGGTAAATTCAGTACAGACAGAACAATAAAAGAATATGCAAAAGATATTTGGAATATTGGAAATGGGACAGTTCAATTACCTCCTCCATATGAGACTGAAGATGACAAAAATCCTCCTCCTTCTTCATCTAATGGATTTTAATTAATTTAAAGGAGGGGAGAGAGAGAGGAGGGGAATTTTTTTTAATTAAAAAAAAAAAAAGAATATTTAAATAGGTAATAAATTAAATTAAATATATTTACTTAAAAAAAAAGATTATTTAATTATTTTCACTTTTATATAGAGTAATTTTTATATTAAAAAAAAGAAAAATTTTTTTTTCTTTTATAAATTTAGTTTATTAGACTTTAATTTTATGCTATTATTATTGTAAAATTTTAATTTTGAGACAAAATTAATTAAATAATTATTTTTTTAAATTTTTTTTTAATTTAATTTATTTTTATTGAATAGTATGGGGAGAGAGTAGTTTAATTAATTTATTTTTAATATTTGTTATCTTATTTTTGCTAATAGACTTCGATAATATTTTATTTTAATATTTTCTATCTAATATTTATTTATTTAAATAGCTTTACATTAATAGACAATATTTAAATCGTTTTTGGGAAAAAGAATTAATTATTTTATCAAATGGTTAACAGACTCAAATGTCCTTATTTTTGTTTTTCTGACTAAAAAGTTTTCTTTTTTATTTCAATTTTATTTCATTAGACTCGAAAGGTCTCTTTTATTTAATCAGACTCAATTGATCCTTTTTCACTTATTTACATTCTCCATGTAATATTTAGGTTCATTTAAAATGTTTAAAACTTTTCTTTTATTTTTATTAAACTTTGTTTTTGGAAATGAAATTAACAACAACAACAACAACATAAACAATAATAATAATAATTACCCTTCAATAATTACTCAAACAAGTTATGGAAATATAGAAGGATTTATTTATAAAATTGAAAATGGAAAATTAATTAATGTTTTCTTAGGCGTTCCCTTTGCTGAAAAACCTGTTGGAAAGTTAAGATTTGAGGTTTTTTTTATTTTTAATTTTTATTTTTGAGAAAAGTTTTTCTTAAAGACTAAAAATATTTTTTATTAAAATTTAACCAAGTTCATTGTTAGCTTAGCGGTTAAGGTTTTGGTCTAGAAATCAACAAACATATAAAGAATGGCTAGGTTCGATACCCACTGCCTACTATCAATTCTTTAAAACTTGAAACAAGTTTTTTTTAGTTTTTAAAAATTTTCTATGGTCGTTAAATTCTTTTAAAAATTTCCTTTAAATTAAGAAGTCAATCCCTCCATCAAAATGGGAAGGTGTACTAATTACAAAAGAATATGCTTCTGCTTGTGTTCCACATTCCCTTCCTATTGGCGATGAAATTTTGAATTTGAAGGTGCCTTTCGATGAAGATTGTCTGTACCTGAATATAATAGCTCCAAACAAAAAAGAACAAGTTAAAATTTAAAAAAAATTAATTTAATATTTTTTCCCTTTAGTCAAAAACTTCTCTTTTCCCCATTTTATTTATTATTCACGGGGGAGCTTTTGAAGTAGGTACTGCACGTAATTACAATTATAAATTGTTAGCAGAACATTATGTAAGTAAAGATATTATTGTTGTAACTGTTCAATATCGATTGGGAGTTTTAGGTAATTTTTAAAAAAATTTTTTTAATTTTTAATTTCTTCTTCTAAAAAAGGTTTTGCTTCAACTGAAGACAAAACACTCCCAGGCATTTCAAAAAATAAAAATTAATTTAAAAAAAAAAATTTTTTTTAGGCAATTTAGGTCTTTGGGACCTATTATCAGCATTAAAATGGTTAAACGAAGAATCCCTAACATTTAACGGGGATAAAAATAAAATAACTTTATTAGGCTATTCTGCTGGTTCTTCAGCTATTTCTTCTTTATCAACATCTCCTCATTCTCGTTCTTTATTTAAACAATGTATTCAATTAAGTGGTTCACATTTTAGTCAAACAAAGTCTGGAACATTTGTTTTTAATGAAACAAAAGCTTTGGGAAAAGAATTAAATTGTTTTGATAATAATTCTGATAATGTTTGGAAAAATGTTTTTGTTGTTGATTCTGAAAAGTTGAAGGAATGTTTACGTTCTTGTAGTGTTGAGAAAATACATGAAGCAGTTGGGAAAATTGTTTGTTTGTTTTTATGTTTAAAAATGTCAATTAATTGAAAATATGAAAAAATGTCAATTTAAAGAATTTATTTAAAATTTAAGGGACCGTCTAGGGAAGATGTCAATTTCGCCAAATTTGCAACAAGAACATCAGATAATGAATTTTTTCCAAAGGATTTAATTACTTTAATTAAAGAATCACCTCCAAAACCAACAATTATGGGATATAATAGAATGGACTCTTTAGCATATAGTTGAGAATTTTTTGAAAAATTTGGACGTTTCAGTGCCAAATAATTTTGCCTTAAAAAATTTTCCACCGAAATGGCCGAAAAATAAATTTTATTTTTAGCATTAATTCAATCAAAAAATAGTAGTGTAACACAATTTGTGGTTCCTCGTGAGAGAATTGAGCATTTTGGGCAAGGGGATTTTGACAATATTGTGAGGAGTATGGTTGCTAAAGATGAATATTTTGGTCCAAAAGTTGCTAAAATTGTTCAAAATAAAATTATTAATTTTTATACAAAAGAATATAAAATAAGAGAAAAGGATAATAATTTCTTTTTAGAGAGATATAGTATGGTAAGTTAAAGTATTTTAAAGTAAAAAATATAATTTTTAGTTGTTGAGTGATTTGCATTATATAGTACCTACCTTTTGGGAATTTAGACTTAAAATTGAGAAAAATTGGCCAATTTATTTTTATGAATTTACTTGGACTGAACCTTCACTGTTTAAAGAATGGGTAAAAGTAAGAGAAGCTTTTCATATGTTGGACCATGATTTGCTTTTTGGAATTGGAAAATTTGCTCCAAAAAGTGAAGAAGCAAAAGAAGTAGCAAAAATGTTGGTTGAAATTGTTGCTAGTTTTGTTATTAAAGGGTATTGTTTTGATTAAATTCTGAAAATGTTTTTATGGATGTTCGGATTAAATTCTGAAAATGTTTTTATGGATGTTCGGATTAAATTCTGAAAATGTTTTTATGGATGTTCGGATTAAATTCTGAAAATGTTTTTATCGATGTTCGGATTAAATTCTGAAAATGTTTTTATGGATGTTCGGATTAAATTCTGAAAATGTTTTTATGGATGTTCGGATTAAATTCTGAAAATGTTTTTATGGATGTTCGGATTAAATTCTGAAAATGTTTTTTAACTATTAAATAATTAAGAAAGCCAACTGTAAAAGGTATTAACTGGAAACAAGCAACTAAAAATGACTCTCGTCATTTATTAATTAATGGAAGCAATTCTATTATGAAGGAAAATGTTTTTGAAGAATGGGAAAGACTTCGTTTTTGGCATAAATTAACAGAAACACATCATGAATTTAATTTAATTAATGGAGTTTATGGAAAGTCTAAAAAGAAATTAAATGATGAATTTTGAAGGAAATATAAAATAATTTATTTAAATTTTATTTTAAATATTTAATAAAAATAAAAATTTATTTTACTATAAAAGCCAAAATTTTTTAACGTATTTTATACCCTAAAAGTTTACTTTTTCGACGGGATTTGTTGGCCTAAAATGCTTCTTCCACAGCTGTTTGAATGTATGTTTTTTATTTAATATTTATAAAATATAAATTTTGTTTAAACAGATTCAATGTTTAATGTCTACATTCCGTTGATCTTTTTGTCAATTTTATCGTCAATAGTAATTCTCCCAAATTGTTGCAAAAAATCAAAAAAGTCTTCAAAATTGAACAACAAAATTTCAAGTGTAAAGGTAAAAACAAAAATGTTGCTTCTAATTTTTAATTTTTTAGGCATCTTCTTTAGAAGTAAATAATAAAAAGAAAAAATTTGAGAAGAAGGAGGAAAAAGTAAAAAATGAAACAAATGGTAAACAGAAGCAAACTTCTGTAAATTCACAACAAATATTAATGGAGAATAATAAACCTGTTAAGAAGAAAATAAATAAAAAAGTTGATAAAGATGAGGTTAAGATCAAGAAAAAAGAAAAAAAACATTTTGAATTTAAAACTGCAAGAAGTTTTAGAGTGACGTAAGTTTTTTTAGATGTTTTGATAAATATATTTCACTAAATTCTGAAAATGTTTTATTATTTTTATTGATGTTTTTCTTAAATTCTGAAAATATTTCCGGAAAATGTTGGAATGTTTTCCGGATTTCTTTATTTATTTTTAAATCAATTATTTTTACAGAAAATCATTGCTTGGTGTACCAAGCGAAAGTATGATGAGCAAACACGAAATAGTTGGGGTAAACTTCATTGCTTCAACTAAAAATTCCAAACCCCCAAAAGGGCAGAGTGCATTTAGTATTTTTGATCAAATTAGAAGGAATGCAGCTCAACATTTACTTGAAGATATGTCATCTATGCATGCTTATGACCAAATTCCTTTAATTGACCAAATGAGAATGCCAAAGGAAGGAAAAGGTAAAAATTAAATTAATTTTTAAAAAATATTTATTTTTTTAGAACCAATATTAAGTGAAGCAAATAATGAAATTTATGTTTGTGATGATGCTGAAACTTTAACTGTAGCAGCTTCAACATCGACTGAACCAGATCATCAAATAAGCTTGCGAGAACCGATAAGACGGGAAATTGCTGAGAGACATAAAATGAAGAAATATTAAAAGATAAATAAAAGAATATATTAATTTATATAATAATAATAATTTATATTTGTTGATAGGGAAAAATAATAAAAATAAAATTGTAAGATTAACAGAGGTATATTTATTTATTAAAATCAATTAGTTGTATCCATTTGTTCTTCTTCATCATTATTATTTTCTAAAAATTCTTCTTCCTCCTCCTCTTCCATTTCTTTACTTAGAATTGAAGCAAAATAATTATGTTCTTCAGAATCTGCAACATAAAAAGGTGTTTAAATGTTCAGAAAAATGTTTATTTTTCTTTTATTAAAAAAAAACAAACGATTTTATTTTTTAACAAACCAAACTTAGTATATTAAATTATTTAAGATAACCTGTAACATCATCAGTTACTAATGCAGTAATATATGGATGTTTGTCTTCAAATGGCAATAAAACTAGAAAAACAAATTGTTTTTAAAAACAAGTTTATTTAATTATAAATATATTTTACAAAAATGGAAAAATAAACATGTTTATTTTACAGAAAAAACAAGTTTATTAATTTTACCAAACAAGTTTATTTTAAAATTCAAACAAAACATCTAATAAAAAGATTTTATTACTAAATGTTTTTAAACATACTATGACAATGAGGAGGAATTCGCTTAAAAACATAAGACAATTCAGTGTCATGTAGCCTGAGTTGTTCTTCATTAATAATCAATTCATTTAAAGTTGAAGCACTAGTTGTTGTCTGTTTAATAAAATAAATATTTATTTATTAATTTTCTTACAATTGTTTCAACTTTTTTATTAACACAAAGAAATGTTTGTTCTTCATCATTATTTTCTTGTTTAATTTCTTCACTTTTTTCTTCTCCTTTCTTTTTCCTTTTAATATATTCATTATCTCCACCATTTCCATTTTCTAAAATTAAAATATCATCTTGTCCATTCAAATCATTATTTATTATTTTATTAATTTTCTGTTCATTTTGTTCTTTCTAATTTAAACAAATTATTTTATTTAATTATTTTTTATATTCTAACCATATTTTTAGATTCAAATTTTAATCTCATTGATAACTCTTGAAATACACAAATGCTTGGGTAAACACAAAGGGCATAATTTATTAAACTTTTTTCATTATCCCTTTTATTTGCTGCTGTTAAACAACGAACTTTTTCATAAGTATTGTCAATATCATCTTTTATCTAAATTAATTAATTAAATTTAATTAATTTAAACAAAAAAACCTCTGTCCAAATATATGTATGAGGATCAGGAAAAGGAGGCAGAAAATTTGGAAAATATGGAGGGTGTGGGCGTGGATCTGAAATTCGTAGCAAGGGCGGGGACTTTACTGGAGATTGTGGTAAAACTAAAAAAAACAAGTTTATTTAAAAACATTTATTTTCTTTTTAATAAAAACATGTTTGGTTTAATTTTAAAACAAGTTTAATTATTTTTATTTTTGTTTGTTTAAAAACATTATTAATTTATTTAAAAACCTGTAAATTGAGGAGGTTTTGTTTGTTGTACAGACTGTAAAAATTCAGGAAATTTTTGCACATCAATACCTGAATTAATAATTGCTAAAAAAACATCTCCTGGGGTTATAATTGAACGTCCAGTATGTTCACATAATTCTCTACTAGAACAGCAAATTTGTGTTAAATCTTAATTTATTTTTATTAATTAATTATTTATTTTTACATTTATGTGCTAAAGAAGAAATTATATCCAATGTATTTGTTTGTATATTAGTAAAACCTGCCATTTGACATATTGCTGCAGTTGCTTGACTTAAAATTCGTTTATGTACACGAGTAACTGAATTATTATAATTATGAGTAGGTGATGTTTGTGTTGAAGTACTAGGCTGTTGATCATTTTTAGTTGTCATATCCAAACTTTAAATTATTTAAAAAATTAAAAAATAATTAAAATATATAAAACATAGTAAAGTTTATTTTTAATAAAAAGATAAAAACAAGTTTATTTAAAAAAAAGTTTAAAGCTTATTTTCTGAAAAACAAGTTTATTTAAAAACAATGTTTTAAATATATTCTGAAAATAAACAGAATTTTCTAAATAAACTAAACAAAAACAAGTTTATTTTACAATAAAAATCTAAACATTTAATAAAAACAAAGTTTATTTAACAAAAAACATTAATTCTTAAAAACAAATGTTGATTTATTATTAATTTTGTTGTTGTTCAAGTCTTTATTTATTACATTTCCATCAAATGTTGTGTTTGGTAATGAAAGTCCATTTCTTTTAACAAACGAATAACAACATTCCAAAGAAGAAATACCAGAATTTACATTTAAATCCAAAACTAAAACATTCTTTTTTTTTTAAACATTAATTTAATTTAAAATAAAAACCTGCTTTTTCATACCATAATTCAACAAAGATTAAACAAAATTTTTCCAAACTTTTAAAGTTAACTTGGTGAATTTTTTGCTTCTTAGGTTTATTTAAACGTGGTAAGTCATCTTTCAATGGATTTTTAAATTTTTTTGGAGGAGACCAAACCCAAATTAAATTTTGGAAACGAAATTTAGGCTAAAAAAGAAATAATTAATTTAATTTTTTAATTAAAAAAAAACCTTTTTTACTTCCTCAATTATTTCTTCCTCTACTTCCTCCTCTTTCTCCTCCTTTTCTTCCTTTAAATTTCCTTCTTCCAATTTTTCAAAATTTCTCTTATATTTTTCATCCCTTTTAGCCTTCATCCTGACCTTCAATTCTTTTGTAAGTGCTGGTACGGAAAAAAAATTATTTTCCAAAAATTGAGAAAATTGTTTAAAAAATTCAAGACAATCCTTTTAATTAAATTAATTAATTTTTTTTTTTTAAATTAAAAAAACCTCTTGTCCTTCTATTGCCTCTTTAAATGGAGTAATAAATGATGTACCAAAAATTGTAAACTAAAAATAAATTAAAATTTAAATATTAGGAATAATTATATTGTCTAAACAAACTCAATGAAACTTAAATTAATTTTTCTAATTAAAATTAACAAGTTTAATAGAATTTTGATTCGGAAGAAAAAACATTTAAGAGTTCCAAGTCCGAATTTAACTATCTTAGATTTTCTATAAAATCCAGGACCAGTCAAAAATGGTAAAATTTAAATAAATTAAAATTTAGGAAATTTAATTCCCATAATTTAATATCTAAATTTTAGATTAAATTTCTTTCAAAAAATAAACCTTTTTAGCAAAAATATTAGCTTCTTCAATATATCCAGTCTTCATCATTCCAATAATTAAATATGCAATAAATTCATTAGGAGTTAATAAAGTTTTTGATTCATTCCATAATAAAACTTTAATTAAAAATTAAAAATTAAATTAAAAAATAAATACCAATATTTCTTTTTAATTCATTTCCTTCACAATTTTTAAATAAAAATTCAATTAAAAATAAAATTCCAAAAGTTGATTGTGTATTTTCTACAAATAATTTCCAAACATTGAAAGCATTAGAATATTGACTAAATAAATATTTAAATATTTTTAAAGAATATATAGGAGAAAAAAATAAAATAACCAAGTTTTTCCTATAATTTCAATCCTTTATTAAATTAAAATTTGTCCTTATAATATCCTCAGAATTTTTGTTTCCAAAATTCTAATAAATACATTTAAGTATAAACACTAACTAATTATTCAATTTTTCATTTATTGCATTGTTAACTGCACATTTCATCTGCCAAACAGGATATCCTTGTTGTTGATGTTGTAAATCTTCATTTTGTGTTTTATTCAAAATAGCATAATTTATTGAACAATTTCTTTGATTAATTAATTGAATATTTGAAAAAATATTTTTTGAAGAAATAAAAGACAAATAATTTCTTGAAAATTGATGTAAGGAAGAATAAAATGATGATCTTTTAATTAATAAAGACATTCTTACAACAAAAACCCTAAAAAAATTTTCTATAAAACAATTAAGAAAAAAAACTTGAAATATTGTATTAAATAGAGAGGATTAGAGATAAAAAGAACGAAAGAGTAGTCACGGTGGGTTAAACGGGAAATCTAGTTGTCTCACGGCGATTAAATCAAACTTAGCGAAGTGCCTCGCTTTTCTCTCTTTCTATAAATTACCCTCTCATTTTAAGCACTACTCTCGTTTCAATTTTTTCAAAAAATGAGGTTACCAACTTTAAAATTTAATATCTCGAAAACCATCTATACGATTTTAAATCTGTCTTACCATTTCATAGATAATTAGTTTAGGATTATATGGGAAAAATTTCCTACGCTGAAATGCAGATTCGAGAGAGTAAATGCAGTTTTAATTTTAGATGAATACAAGAGCAAAAAAATTAAAGAAAAGCCTTGCTGCTGAGAAAGGATGGGCTAAACAACAAGAAAAAAATAAGAATATTTCTGATAAATTATTAAATGCTCGTGAGGAAAAAAGAAAAGGGTCAAAGACAGCAGCAAAAGCAAGAGCAGGCAAAAATCAACAACAAGAAGAACATTCTCCTACTCCTGAACAAGGTTTTCTATTTTGTAAATACTTTCTATTTTTATTATTAGTAGCTCAAGCGGGATCACTTGAGACGGCAGGAAATGATGTGTCTACTCAAACCTCATTGAAAACTAGGTCTGTACATACCCAAACAATTTTGAAAGTGAATAAAAAGGCCACCCAAACTCCTAGCGTAACTAAAGTTGATCAGTCAACACAAACAGTCACAGAATTTCGGCTAGACCAATGTATGATTTTTACTAAATTTAATATCTGTAATTCAGTCTCTGATTTATTTAAATTGCAAAGAAAAATTAAGGAGCTTGAAGCAGAGAATAAAGAATTAAGGCAACAAAGCAGGCAAAAACCATTAAAAGCCCTTGAAAATATAACAACAAGGAGATCGAATCAAATAGCAAAAAAAATTGCTAATGAAATCCGGATAAGTCGTCCAAGTATGAATTCTATAAGTGAATAAATAAAATTTTTATTTTTAAGCCACTCCAGAAGGTTTATCTCATAGTCAATTGTTAATGCGAGTAGAGAAGAATTTATCACCAAAAAATTGGAGAATATCCGCAGAATTAGACTTAGCTGCAACTTTGGCTTCTGGGCTGACAACGAAACAACGTGAAAAATTAAAACATTGTTTCTATTCAATAGGCTGTGACAGAATGGCTTCCACACCGTCTGTGAAGGAATTAAAAAAATCATGGAAAAAAATTGCTTCATGGTCATGGCAAAATGATTCATTTATTTGCTTGAATGTGGCTGAAGTATTGTCAACAAGATTGAGCACTCTAGCAAAACACAGTTTTTTTTATTTTCTTTAAATATTCCAAGATTTATTAGAACAATTAAAAATGCATGAACAATTCAACGGACATATAATTCTTACAATTCTTGGGGATAAGGGAGGAAAAGAGTGGCCATCAAAATCAACAAAATTTGGAGTTGTTATTGGCAATGTTGAAAAACCGAACAGTCCATTTAATATTACATTATTGGCTATTTATGATGGTGATGACAATAGACAAAATTTAGAAACGAAGATCAAACCAATTATTTTTCAATTAGAACAATTAAAAAGTATTACTTTTGATAAAGGTGTAGAAGTGACGTTAGGCGTAAAATGGTTTTTTATCTTATTTTCTTCCTATTTACATTAAGGTATTTATGTTCTGATTTAAAATTTACAAGCGCCTTTTTTGGGCATAGGGGTTCTAGTGCTAGAAATCCATGCCCTAAATGTTTAATTTTAAAAGAAAATCTTGGTACAGCTTGTGGAGAACCAAGAACACTGCAAGGCTTATCATTTGATGCTTTTCATGACAGAAACTCGATCTTTGCCAACCCCCTTATGAAAATTTCTCCATCTCAAATAATTCCACCAAGCTTTCATTTAATCCATGGTATATCGCAAAGAATCATCGATGCCATTATAGATTACACCCAACATTCTGGCAAATCGATACAAGAGATTTTTAATGAAGCACATGCTAAAATGGATCCAAGGAAACGGACATTTACTGGTTTTAGATATTTTTTAATATTTATCAATTTTACAGGTGCTGCTTTATACAATCTAATTACTGGTCCTTCAAATGAAAAAATTAAGAAATTACTCCCAACAACACAATCTTCTGTTATTTTTTGCCGAATGCTTGATACAATGAAGGAAATATATAGTCTTGCAGATGCGTCATTCCTTGACAGAGACAAAATTGAACATTTAAAGAAAATAACAACAGATCTTTATAATGATATTCAGGTTTGTTTTTTAGTCTAAAAATTTTACCCTTTATTTTAAGAACTCCGAACCCGTTTTGAAGATCTTAACTTAAGAGGACGTCTAGCTGGTGGTCATTTAAAAATTTTTAAACCTACACCTAAACTCCACATGCTCTGTGCTCATGCTCCTCAATTTGCTGAAACTAATGGATGGTGGTCTTTTATTTCTGAACAAGGGATAGAACATCTACATTCATTATACAATCGTCTTGTAAGTTAAATAATTTCCATATTTGAAATCAATATTGTAGGCTGTCCAATACTGCAACACTGGTGATAAAAATAAAACGGCTGAAAAGATGGCGGAACATCAAGCCCTTCTTAATACTCTCAACGATAGAGGAACATTTCAGAAAATTATTATTTAATGTATCCTTTTATTATTTTAATATGTTTTGTTTTCAATTAATATTTTTAATAAAGATTTAATTATTATTTCTTATCTAGACTCAATTGGGATAGAAAACCATAAAAGAAAGATGAAATAATGTGTAAATTTGAATTTAAGCTTTTTGGCGTACTCTATATAAATAAATTCATTTTGCCACATGAATTTCCCGTTTAACCCGCCGTGAGTAGTCGGATTTTTATAGTGAACGACAAATCAACTTTTTCTTTTATAAAAATTGTTGATTTAGAATGCATCAACAATTATTCGCGAGCAACGTTTTTTTATTAACATAATGCCAGAACAACGTACTAATCAACTTTTTACGCCACACAATTGCGAATCAACATTTTTGAACCTCTTTTTCTCTAAAATCTCTTCGTTTCATCACACTCTCTAATTTTCTCTTTTTCTATTATTTTTTCTTCTACACTTTTTCCTGTAATTATAAAATTAATTTTATTTTCATAAACTATTTTACAAATATTTAATTGAAAAATTGACTACGTGGAGGAAGAATTAACTGTTGTCTACGAAACTGGTGATATTCAAGAACCAGTGACGCCAACATCAAAACGAAGAAAATCGGACATCATTGCTAATTTGGATTTAGGAAGTAGAAAAAATCGACGTCCTTGGATGGAAAGTAGGACATTTGGCAGGTATTCTAATTGCTAAAAATTTGGGTAATTATCTGTAATTTTAAGATATTTTGATTGTGTAATAGATGAAAAAGAAAATTTGACGACTCTTGTCGTCTGCAAGGAATGCTGTTCAATTTTCAACTATGCTGGGACTCATAATTTAAGGTTTTTTAATTTCAAACTTTTAATGACATCTTAGGAATCATATTGAGAAAAAACATAACATTCAATTGCCATCAAAGCAAAAACAAAAAATGATGGAAGAGGCTCTTGTCGAATTCTGCGTTACTGACGCCAGACCGTTTTCTTTGATCAGTGGAAAGGGCTTTGTCAGTTTTTTAGATGCTTACAGCGAGTTAATGTAAGTTGGCAATTATATAAACACTAAGTATTTTTAGTATTGACAGACATTTAAGAAGTCATCCAACTTCCTCCATTGATGTTCTACCAAATGAAAAAACAATTACTCGTAAGGTAGTTGAGGTTCTAAAGTCAAAGCAGCCAGAACTCGATTTAATGGTCAAGGATATGATTAACTCTGGATGTGCTATCTCACTCGATTTTTCTCAAAAGTTGGGAACTGATTATTGTGTTATGGTTTCTCATTACATTACAACTGAATGGTAAAAATCACTATTTATATCTTTATTTTTTATTTAGGGTTTTGAAGCATTTTGTTCTTTCATGCCTTCCAATTCCTGGTGATAAAGCTAAAACTCGAGAAAATGTCACTGATTTAGTCAAGGAGATCCTCAACTTTCATGGCCTCGACATTTCAAATATATATTTTGTAACAGATGAAGGTACAAATGTAGTTCATCTTGGTGGTGATAAACATCTTCGATGTATAGCACACATTCTTGCGACGATTTCAAGACATATTACACAACCTTATGCAGATGACCAACCAAGTGTTAACGTTTTGGCCGTTGAATCAGCTATTAATGAACTGCATTCTTTTATTGCAGATTTGAGGTTTTTAATATTTTTCAATAGCATTAATTCTTAGGCGAATAACACCAATTCGTCAGGCCCTTAGAGGCGTTTTGCTTCTACCTGTTGCTACTAGATGGCTGTCTGTGTTGGCTATGGTTAAGGCATTTAATAATGCAGATAAACAATTATTTACAACAACTGTTAACAAATACTCCAACACCCTTCAACAAAAGATAAAAAAGTTTTTTCTTGTCAGCATTTTTTTGAAGCATATATTGAAGTTGTTTCGCTAATAGAAAAGCCGTTGAAGATTCTTGAGGTTTTTTATAATGAATAAAATAGTATAAGTTAATTCTAGGCTGAAAACAAGTGTACATTAAATAGATTTTTGATTGAAATGATAAAATTAGAAAATGCATGGAGAGAAATTTCAAATAGTGATGATTTGGTGAAATCAGATTTGGCTAAAAGTGGATTAAAGGCATTTAACCGCAAAATGAAAGAACTTTTTGTAAACAATCAAAGTTGTTTAACAATTATTAGGTGTGCAGCATATCTCGATCCTGCTATTTGTGGTATTTTAGAGAAAGTATGTCAAGTAAATAGTCACTAGGGGAAATATGACACGGTTTTTATTTTTTTTATCCAGCTTTTAATTTTTCAAATTTAGATATTAGATGTCGTGAGAAATGTTGCTAAACATTATCTACCTGATTGCTTACGACCTCATGTGGAAAATGGTTAGTATTTCTATTGAGAATTAAAATGATTAATTTAGTCTCACCGAGTCTGTTGGAATTTGGCCATAGTACAAGGACAGAAATTGATTTCGAGATGGAGCAGTACCAGAATTTATGCAAGACGTTGGGAGGAAATAAAATAGATTTGCTTAAATTCTGGAAAAATAATTCAAAACATTTTCCAAATCTTTCAACGCTTTCAAAACATTTTTTAGCTATTCCTTCCACATCTACTTCATGTGAACGAATTTTTTCACGTTTTTCTCCTCTTGTTTATGATTATAAAAGAAATAGGCTTGATCCTCATACAATTTCCACATTAATCTCTTTGCAATCATTATTTAAAGATTGATAAAAGTTTAACGTTTTAATTTTGTTGATATAATGCAGACAAAAAAATAATAGAAAAAGAGAAAATTAGAGAATGTGATGAAACGAAGAGATTTTAGAGAAAAAGAGGTTCAAAAATGTTGATTCGCAATTGTTTGGCGTAAAAAGTTGATTGGTACGTTGTTCTGGCATTATGTTAATAAAAAAACGTTGCTCGCGAATAATTGTTGATAATCGCCGCGAATCAACGAAAACGTTGATATGTCGTTCACTAGATTTTTATGCCAATTAAACGCAGCGAAATAGTACGTTTTAATATAGAGATTAGAGAGTTATAAAAATTTTCGCTTTAAAACAATTTTTGACGAAATGTCTTTTCTCTTTTTCTTTCCCTATTCACTCTTTTTTTCTATCTAAAAATTTAAAATATTTATTAAAAATAAATTTTATTTTTTAGAATTTCCAAAATGTTTGTCAATTCAAGGTTTTCGTCTATTTTTATTCGACAAAATCTAACAGCTCCTCAATTTTATTTTTTTCGGAATTACGTACCTGAATATAACAAAAGGAAAGTTCATTGGATTCTTCGGAAATTAAAGTTAATTTTAAATAAATATTTTTTTTTTTTAATTATTTTAAAAATTTTAGTGGACTATTTGCTCGTTATCCAAACTTTTTACAGGTTCTTTTAATAAATAAATAATTAATTAATTAATATTTTTTTTTTAATAGTATTCAATATTTGGAACTTCTATTTCTTTTATTGTTTACTTTGTTGCTTCTGCTAGGTATCGAGATAGTCAATTAAGGAAAACTTTGACTAAAGATGAATATTTAATGTATCATTTAAAGAAAAAAGCTGTATTAACTCAAAGATGTTCTTTTGGTTATTATTTTTAATTTTTAATTAACTTTAAAAAATATTTTTTTTAAGGCACAGATCTTTACATTCCTTTTCTTAACAAGGATATTGCTACAGAACAAGACGAAAGAACGGAAGAAATTTATTTTAAAACTTGAAAATATTTGTTGATTTATTTAGGAATTAAAAATTGAGTAAAAATAATTTTTCTTAGTAAAGGTCGTTTTGACGCGAGAATTGAGTGTCTGAACAATTTTTTGATTAACACAATTTTTTAAATTTCCAACCAATATTGAATTATTTTTGTTCTAAAAATCTTTCAAACACTAAAATTTTCGCACCAAAACGACCTTAAAAATAAAAAGTTATTTTTGGTGCATAACTGTTTCGACAGCCATAAAACCAGGTGCTTTTTGTACCGTAACATTACCGGTTTCTAAAATTTAATTTAATTAAAAAAAATTTAAAATTTACCACTAGTAAAAATAATATTTGGGGAATTTGGAGGAATTGGAATAATTTTAGGTTGTGAAGCAACAGAAGCAAAATTTAATTGTTGTTGTTGTTGTAACAATTGTTGTTGTGCAGCAGCCATTGGATTGTTTAATTTATTTATTGCATCAGAAAAATAATCTTAAAAAAAAAGTTTAATTTTTATTAAGGAAAAACTAAATAAAAATTTCCTTTACCTTGCCTTTTTCTTCTTGTCAATTTTGGTTCTTCTCCTTCTTTTGTTTTATCTTCTTTAGATATATTAGCTTTGTCAGTTGAAGGTATTGAATTTGCTTAATTATTTTTTTTCTTTAATTAATTTAAATTTTTCAAAATAAAATTAACCTCCAAAATCTTCTTCAACATAATTTGAATTTCTTTGTACAGCATAAATTAATAATCTTGAAGGAATTTTATTATTATTATTTGATAAATTATTTGGAATATTATTTTCCATTAAATTATTTCCAAATTGTTGTTTTCTTTCACCATCATTTTTTTCTTCTATTGAAGAGGAAGAAGAAACTGAACCACTAGCTAATATTGATCGTTCCTTTTTTTCAACATGTTCGGTTGAATCGTGAGAGATTATTTTACTAATATTGTTTAATGTTTTAGTAAAAACATTATCGGTTGTATTGTTTGGTGTGTTTGTTGAAACCATTAATGTTGTTAATAATATAATTGTTGTGTTGGTTATATTGTTTGGAAGAGGGGTAGTAGAAAAGGTGTTGTTGTTGTCAGCAAAAAGAGGCTGAAAAAAACATTAGAATTAAAGTTTTATTTAAAATGTTTTTATGTTTTATTTAAAATGTTTTTATGTTTTATTTAAAATGTTTTTATGTTTTATTTAAAATGTTTTAATACCCCTCTTGTTGTGTTTAAAATATTATTAGATGTTGTATTTTGTCCAACATCTAAAAATGTTGTGTTTTGCAACATAGCCGTTGATGTTCCATTTTCTGTTTCTGACAACTTTGTTTGGAAAAACATTTTAAAATGTTTATTTTAAAACATACTATTGTACTTAATGTTGAAGTGTTTGGTGGATCGACAGTAGTGGAAGTTGAGGAGGAATCTAAGAATTTTAATTATTAATTTAAAAAAATATTCTAACCATCTTGTGAGTATATTTGTGTCCAGTAAATAGAAAAAAATAAAATTAATAATAAATGAAAATTGGTCATTTTTGCCTAATTTTTTTAAATTTAAATTCGCTAAAAATTCAATTAAAAAAAAAAAAAAGAATTTTAAATTATTAATAATTTTTTCTCACTCTTTTTATTCACAATTTAACAACCTTGAATTCATGTGCCTTCAATTGTGTTCATTTTTCAAATAAAAATTGTCTAAATCCGCTTATATATTTTTATTTATTCTCCCTTTATTTATTCTGTAACCATTATTATTTTTTTCCAACTTGTTTCAATCAGCCAGCCAAGTTTTAACAAAATAAAAATATGTTCGGGCGCAGAACTGTCCAATTCCTGAAACGTTCTTTTCTTCTGCGCCAAAATGAACATTTTATATTTAAGCGCCAAAATATTATTTGGCCTAATAAAAAGAGGAGATAATCAGTTTGCGCATTGAATTTTTATGTTTACAATTTGTTGAATTAAAAAATAAGTTTATTTTCTGTTGTTCTAGTAACTGACGTGATTTAAAAAACTTTCCGGAAGACTTTAAACTTTTTCTGATTTTTGTCTCAAAGTCCTTTTAAAAATAAAGGCCCAAAAGAGTTGCGCCGAAAAGGAAAATGAAATAAATTGTCTTTTTTAATAAAAATATAAATTTTTAATATTTTTATTTGAAAATAAATTAAATAAAAATAAAGTTTTAATTAAAAATTTCTTAAGGGCTAAAAATTTATTTAAATAAGTGAATAAAAAGGTAACAAAAAAATACTTTTAAATTTCTTCTTTTTAAAATTCGTTAGTTTTTAATTTATTAACAAAATTAAAAATTGCAGCAGCTTCAAGTTTTGAAGAAACACTTTTTTGTATTGTTTCTACTTGTTTATTAAATAAAGGAATATTTAAATTATTTGGTAATATTCCATTATTTAATCCAAAATTACAGCCATCAATGTTAGAACAACAACAAACCTTATATTAAATTTTAAAATTGTTAAGTGGCCGTTTCGGCGCAAAATCATATTTCTATTTTAAAAAAAAAGAATACATCCGAGGGTTTTGCGCCGAAATATTTTAGTAAAATGAATTTTTAAAAATATTTTCAAATCTTTAAAAAATATTTTTTGTATTTTTAAACTATTTTTCCGCTCAAGAAAAAAATATAGAATTAATAGTTAATTGTGGTTAAGTGTGTTTCTCTAAGATTTTCCTTTTCAATGGGTCCAGGTTCGAACCCGCTCAGTGACAAATATTTTTATTATTTAAAAATTACCATTCTATTCCCATCTCGAATACAACTGTCCCTCAAATTCAAAATATTATCACAAAATCCAGCAAAATCGCAAGAATAAACAGTTTGTCCCAAAGAAGATGTTGTATTCATGCATTGATTAATTCTTCCACAATTAGCTATTGGACCTCCCAATAAATCTACACCTGTTCTACATAAAATGGCAAAAGAACAGAACGGAGAAATTATTAATAAAAATAATTTTAAAAAATAAAAGTGGAAAATTGAAGAAAAATTCATTTTATTTAATTAATTAATTTTGTTGTCAGAATTTTTTAAATTTAATCTTAAAATTAATTAAAAAATTATTTAAAAGTTGAAGAAAATATTTAAATTAATTTTTAATTGAAATTTTTAATATTAAGAATTAAATTAAACGGAAAGGACATTTGGGCGGCCAGTCGCTTATCTAAACATCTCTGCGCCCAAACAACAAAATACTTTTAATGGAAAAAATTAAGAAAAAAGAAAACCTTAAAAAATCTAGAAAATTATAATCAAGCAATATATAAATAAATAAAAGAATAATTAATCTTCTCTTTTCTCTAAGGACAAAAATATCACACAAGTTTAGTACGTACATTTTTCTTAAAAAAGAACAAAAATAGAAAAGAACACCAATCTTTTCTCTTCCAGTTTTTCTAAAATTTAGCCAATTGGCTTTTAAAAATAAAAATTGGAAAACAACTGTTGTTTATTGGGAATAAAACCAAAAAACAATAAAAATTAATGGAGCCCTTTCGGCGCAGAATTTTAATAAAAGTTTTTTTTTGTCGCAGGGAAAGGTAGTTTAAAAAAAATCAAAGAGGCGGCGTAATGTCCTTTTTCAGAATCAAAAATATCTACATAATAATAAAATGATAAAAACACAAAAAAGAACTGCTATTCTTCACGTGTTCACTCAATTTAAAAAAAATCTAATTTAAGAAATGATTAAAATAAGTAATACAAAATTAATCACCTCTTCAACTTCCTTTTATTATCTCTAAATTTGGATTATTTTAAAATAAAGGTAAGGTGTGCGCTATTCGTTGCGTTTTTGGCGTTTCGGTGTTTTTCAATAAAAAATTGCTTTAAAGTATTCTTATTGATATTTTTAAATTTTTAATTGATAAAATGTCCAAAAAAAAATTCTAAAATTTTTCTAAATTTCAAAATGCCATAAAATAAAAATTAGGCAAAAATTTTCAGTCAAAAATGAAAAATTGACGAAAATAAAATGTTTTATTTTAATAAGAGGAAGAAAATATTCTTCTTCCCATTTTCGCATCGATTTGACCTATTTTTGCTTCATTCAACTTGTGCGCAAAGGAATTTGCGTTGTATGGCGTTGGGTCTGTTTAGTTGTATTTTAGTCAGTTTTTGGGCCATAACTTTTTATAAAAATGAAATAAAATTTTGATTATTTAAACAAAAATAGTAGAGATTCTAAGCTATAAAATGAAATAGAAATCAGTTAAAAAAGTTTAACTTAAGAATAGTTACGAATTTTTAAAGTCAGTTGGGTCAAGTTTTTAAAGCGGGGTGGAATCAGTTTTTCTGCCCTAACTCGTTAACTAAATGGGGTAACAATTTTGATTAATATATCAAAAAATAGAGGAGATTCAGGGCTATAAAATGATAAGAAAAAAAAATAAAGAAAAAAAAATGAGTCATTCCAAAGACTCAACATTAAATTAATTAATTTTCTTTTATTTTTACATTAAATATTATCAAAAAAAAATTTCTCAATTTTTATATGAAAATATTTTTAAATATTAATTGTCAATCACATTTTTTTTTATTTTTTAATAAATTTTCCCATGTTTATTTACACTTTTTAAGCACATGACATTCTATCAAGAAAAAAAGATTAGAAAAACCCTTAAATATTTATAACCTTTTTTTTTATCAGTTTAGTAAAAAGAGAAAAGAAAGCAAAAATAATAAAAATAATTTATTTGAAAAATATTTAGCAACGAAAATGAAGAAATTAGTTTTTAATGTCAAAATGTCAACTAATTGAAATGAAGACAAAATGTCCATTCGGGTTAATTAAATAAAGGATTACCTACCCCATGCCCATATTCATCGTTACTTTCAGCTTCATCTGCTCCTTTTTAATTAAAAAGAATTAGGAAAATTTAGACAAAATGGTGAGAAGACAAAATGGCCAGTTGAAGAATATTCCAATTTCTGACCAGTTAAATCTTGACATTTTAAATTGAGGAATTTAACCTTTTGACCATTTTTGTCTCCTACCATTTTGTCCAAAATTAATTAACCAACCTGTTCCACAATTACAACAACAATTACTACATCCAGTATTACATCTAACATCCCTTGGCATAATAAAAGATCGAAATTGTGCAGAAGAAAAAATTTGTTGAGGGGGAAATTCTTTACACCCAAAAGCACACAAAAGAGAATTAATAATTAAAGGGAAATAAAAAAATAAAAAATAAATTAAAATAATTATTATTTTATTCATTTAAATATTTACTAAAAAGGTCAAAAAATGAACGAAAAAAAATTTTTTTTTTGACAGCCCTTATTGTACAAATAAATAAATAAAAAATTAATCCTCAACTTTTGTGTAAATATTTAATATTAACTTAAGTAGATGATGAATAAATGTAGGCGCCGAAATGTCCTACTTTTATTTTTTATACTGAAGGATTTATTTAAAAAAACTTGAGAATGTTCAAAAAATATAATTTAATTTCTTTAAAGGATTAAAAATTTTCTTTTTAATTAAATTAAACATTTATATTTATTTAACCTTTTTTATTTTTATTTTTAACTATAAGTGTTAAATTGTCCAGCCTGGATAAAGTTGCAGATAATTCTTTAGGTAATCTTTTATTGGCACAACGATAAAAATGTGCAATTCGGTTAAGGGCAAATCTGAATTTTGGTAATTTTAAAAGATTTTTTGAAAAGTGGACAATAGAGTCTCAGATTTAAAAATGAATTAATTTGTCGGGTTTTTTGGTCATGGAATGTTTAGAAGTCTTAAAAGGTTTCAAAAAAATTAAAATTAAAAAAAATTGGCGGAGATTCAAATGTAAATTTAGTTAAATTATTAAGGTTTTCTTAATTAAAAAAAATCTAGAAAACCTGAAATGAGCAATGTCTCTGCCTCTATGCCTTTTCCTGTCTAAAATAAAGTGCCAAAGCCATTCAAGTCTTTCTAATTGTTCAGTCTTCCCTTTAATTCAGTTTACTTTAAATAAATTTAAATTCTAAAAAAACCATAAATTAAAGCCAAATTTTCATAAAGCATTGCAAGGAGTGGAAGACTTCTTTTTATAAAATCGGGCATATCCACTATTGGTTCAATTACTTTTGGCTTAAAAAATTTTAGAAAAATTCCTTTCCCATCCAGATTGTGACAAAACGGTCAAAATATATTTTTAAAGACTAAATTTAACCAAACTTAAATTTTGTTTTTATTAATAAGTTTGACCATTATGTCACTTTTACCATTTTATAATGGTCTAGTAAAGCAAAACAAAAAACAAACGTTTTTTGTCGCCAGAGCTATTCGACAAATATATTCAAGGTGATTGCTATTAAATTCAATTTTATTAATCTTAAAAATAAAAAAAATAAAATACTCTAAAAATAAAGAAACCTTCAAATAATCAAAGAATTTTACTGTCTGATCATCAGCTAAAAGAACAGCGCCAATAAAGCTATAACGTTTAGTTGGAGACAAATTTTCTATGCAATTGAGAACTAAAATTAAAAAATGTTTTAAAAATTTTTTTAAAACAAAGTTATTGTGAGCAGAACATAGTTCTGGAGGCTTCTAAAAAAAAGTCCAAACAAGAAGTTCGAACCTTGACTTAATAGATCAGAATCCATCATCTAACCAACTACACCAAGAACGACTTATAACTTTAAAGATTTAAAAACCTCTTAACTAGCTTAAACCCCTTAAATTTAATTAAATAAACCTGAATCTATTCTCCCAATCAATAAATGATCATTTTCTTTATTCTCCACTCCTTCCAAATAAAAAGTTTGTAGAATTGAAAAAAGAGATTTTATATAAACATTTTTAGATCCTTTCACATTTTTTTCATCCGAAATTGATTTATTGTAGAGAGAAACAAATTGAGAATATTTATCTTCTGTTTTTTGAGAATTCTGTCTAAGAAATTTAAATTAAACATAAAAATTTTTCAAATTAAAAAAACCTCATTTTAACAAAATTACTGCAATTTTCAAGTTGTTTAAGCTTTTCTTTTTGATTAAATTTAATTTCCACATTTGGTACGGCTTTAGCTTCAGCAATTGAACATAAATTAGAGGATGTAGTTATTCTAAATAATGATGGAAAAATCAAATTGTTGGAAAATTTAGATAAATTGCAAGAGAAAGAAAAGATTGAAAATTTAGTATTTCTGAACAAAGAATACATTTACTTAATCTTTAAATAAATTAATTGAAAAAGAATAAAAAGAAATAAAATAAAAATAAAAAAAAAGTCTTAAAATCTATTTTTTTTTCTTATTATCTTTTTCCTATGTTCTCTACTTTTTTTTATTCTCTAGCTTTTTTAGCAATCGTTGGCCATTTAATCGCCTTTAATCTTTCCATAATATTTAAATAGGTTTACAATTAGAATATTTTTGAAAATGGTATTGGTTGATAAAAAATTTTTTTTAAATGTTTTTAAAATTTGAGGGAAATGCTTTTTTTTTATATATAAATTATTTAAATGTAAATAAATGCCTTCTTTATTAAATATGATTTCGTGAAAATTATACATTTGTAAAACTAAGGAAGAGAAAGTGTTATATTTATAATAACATTTTTAATTTTAAAATAAAACCAAAAAAACTCATTTTGTTTGGATATTATTTTTACAAACATTTCTGACTACGTGCAAACTTAGAATAACTAAAAAATGTTTGAAATATTTTCACTCATGTTTTACAAAACAAATAAATTGTAAAACAAAATTTTAGTTGCATAAAAACTTAAGCAAAACTAACTAAATTGTAATTTTAAGTTAATTTAATTGTAAAACAAACCTATAACTTGATAAATTTAATTGTAAAACATTATATGTTTGTAAATTTTAAAAAACATAACTTTTGTGTGTTGTAAGTTTTGTTGTTCTAATAATAATTAAACCTAAAACATTTTAGTCATTAAAGGATGATATGGCCTTTAAAAATAAGTCAACAGGGTGATCTAAAATTAAATCGATCAATTTTCATTTCTTGACATTCCAAATGACCGAAAGAATTTTTAATCTTTTCTTTTAACTTTTTTTATATTTAAAAATTGCAATATTCTAAAAAAATTTTTTTTTAATTTATTAAATAATGAACTCATCAAATGTTATGAAACCCCAAGTTTTATACAGAACTTATTCACAACGTTGGGTCGTTTTGGCTTCAGTTTGTCTTCTCGCATTGTCCAACGCAACAGTAATTTTTTAATAAAAAAATCAGAACATATTTAAAACTAACCAGAATTTCATCAAAACATTTTTACAAATATAAAAACACAAATTTACAATTGTTTTTAAAACATTTAGCAATGGATTGCATTTGCCCCTGTTCACGATGCAGCAAACTTGTTTTATTGTAATAATCTGAACAACTTAAGTAATAATGAAATTATGAAGGGCGTTGAAGGTAGTAGTTGTGATATTGAAACTTGGAGTTCTCAAATTTTTCAACTTGTTGGTGTAATTACTGGACTTTTTGGAATGTTTATAACAGATCGTTATGGGATTCGTGTTTCGGTATTTTTTATATATTTTTTTAAAAAATTTTAAAGTGCCATTTTGGTGCCGCTTTGAATTTATGTGGTTCAATTATTCGTTTTATTTCCTCTTTGCCATTATTGGAAAAATCTTGCCGTTTGATTTTTCTTTTCTTTGGTCAAACTATTTCAGCTATGAGTCAACCTTTTTTCCTTTGTCTTTCCCCTAAAGTAGCAGAATATTGGTTTGGAGAAAATCAAAGAGCTTTAGCTAATTCACTTTCATTTATTGGTAAAAATAAAAAAAATTAATAATAAAATTTTTTAAATTAAAAAGCTAATCCTTTTGGTGTTTTTCTTGGGTCAATTACACCTATAACTTTTAGTTTTTTGTTCGAGAAAAAACAAAATGATAATTTACAACAACAAACAGAATTGCTTATTCTTTATGTGGTAAAGTTTATTTAAAATTCTGATTTTTCAAAATAATTCTGATTTTTCAGAATTTACTTTTAATGATTCTCTCAGCATTTACTATGCTATTTTGTTTATTAGTCACCAGACAGAAACCGCCAACTCCCCCATCAGCTTCATCTGATTTTGACAAACCAGAATTTTTTAAAGGACTTTGTCTTCTCTTTAAGTTTATCTATTTAACCTTTTCTTAAAAATAATTTAGTTCAAAATTTTTTCTCATTCAAACACTTACTTTTGGTATGGCTTTTGCGCTTCAATGGTCAATATTTTTTACTGCTAGTAAACAACTTTTAATTTTAGGTTTTGACAAAACAAAAGTAATTTTTCCTTTAATTAGTAAAAAAATTAATTTATATAAAAAGGTTAACTCTGGTTATTTATTAGCTTCTTCTGCTTTTGCTGGAACTTTATCAACTATTTTTGGTGGTTGGATTGTTGATAGAACTAAAAAATTTAATGAATTTATTAAATTTTCATACATTGGAATTGCTGTTTCTGCTATTGCTTTAGATACGGTAATGCAATTATAAAAATTGACAAAATGTCCAAATACTCAAAAATTGACAAAATGCCCAAATAGTCAAAAATGGACAAAATGTTCAATTATCCAAAAATTGACAAAATGACAAATAGTCAAAAATGGACAAAATGTCCAAACACTAAAATTCTCTTTTATATTTTCAGTTATTGCACAACCCTTCAGTATTTTCCTCAATACCCGTCATACTAATTGCTACTCTTTTTATATTTTTTATTTTAATGGGAATATTTGCTATTCCAGTCTTCCCTATTAGTTTAGAATTAGGCGTTGAGAGCACATTTCCTATTGCAGAAGCAAGCAGTTCTGGAATTTTGGTTATTGCTGGGTTTATTTGATTTAAATTAATTAAAATTAATTTATTTTAAAGTCAATTACAACTATTCTTATTAACTTTTATTATGCAATCATTAGAGTCTGTGGAGTGGATATACGGAGGAAAACGAAATTATAAATGTACGTAAGGTTTTAGAGAAAATAAACCGAAATTCCAAATTTGTAAAATTTCCCTAAAATGACAAAATCCAAAAATGTCCAATTAAAATTTCAATCAAATAAAAAAATATTTCAAAATGTCAACTTTACAAAATACCCAATAAATTTGACATTTTAGTGGCTATAGACTTTTGGGCATTGACTGCAGTATTGGGAGCTGTTTTTGCATTTTTACTTCTACGACCAAGGTTTAAAGTTTAAATTTAAAATAAAAAATTAAAATTTAAGATATAACCGACTAGAATATGAACAAAATGCAAGGATATTAATTAATAAATGTAATGAAATTAATTAAAAAAAAAATAAAGAGAGAATGACATTATTTTATTCAAAAGTTTATAAAGTAAAATACCTAATATACTTTTTGAGGTTGGAGAAAGAATTAAGAAAAAATTAAGTCCGACTTAAACAAATATCAATATTTGTTATAATTGTTCCGTCCCAATTGATCAACCCCCTCAACACCACTGGGTTAGACAAAACGACCAATTTAAAATTCCAGTCAAAAATACACAGTTTTAAGCTCAATCTCAAATTTAATTTCATTTCAAAATGATAACTTTAAAAATACCCAAAACTTTTGAGTATCTACCCATTCGAGTCTGACTCTAATGTCATATTCAATTAATTACCAAAAAAGTATATCAACAAAAAACAAATTTTAAAACAAAAGTACATTCTAAATAAACTACCTAAAGATCCAAAGGACTGTCTGGAGCACTTACACGCCTTCGTTCAAAGAAATTCAATATTTTTGGACTGGTTAACCAAGCAGTAATTGAATAAATTTTTTTACCAATAACTCCCCTTTTTTGGTTTTGATAATATTCAGAATTTGTTACTAATTCATTTATTAAGTCTGGATCGATGTCCATTTTGCTGTGAATTCTAAAAAAAAAAGTAACAAAGTCAAGCAATTTACAAATATTTTATTTAAATTCTTAAGACTTTATTAAAAATTAAATAAACCTGTCTCTAGCCCATGCCATTGCACATACAACAACACCAGCAGCTGCAATATTTACCCCAGCAATTAAAGGTAATTTTCGCCAAACAGAACGTGTGCATTCAAATGTTTGTGCAAACAAATCGAGAACAGTCCCTTCTGGTAATTTTCGCATTCCGAGTTTTTGTCGATGGTTAAGTAACTGAAAAATAATAAAATTTTATTAATTAAATTAATTTTTAATTTCAAAAAATGAAACAAATAAAAAACTTAAGCAAATCCCGAAACTGAAGGAAAATTTCTAAAAAATTAATTAAATTTAAACTAACCGCACTATTAGCAACTGGAGGAACAGAAAATAAAGGCACCAACATTCCCATTCCAAGAGAAATAGAAATTGCTTTAACAGATAAATTAAAGGTAGATAATTGACCTTCAAACATTAAATAAGGATAAAATATAAGAAACATTGTAAGCGTTTGAGAAATAAATCCAACTAATGCAAAAATTATAAAAGGCGATTTTGTTGGAATTTTACGAAGAATTTGAAAGAATTTTAATTTTGGGTCCATTAGAAAAACATCAGCGGTGATTTTAGTTGCTGAAAAAAAATTTTTATTTATAATTTTTAAAACATTTTCTGATTTTTTTTAATGCTAAAAATTTAACTCTGACCAAAAAATAAAAAAATTTCAAAAATTAAGGTTGGTTTAGTGGTTAAATGAATGGTTGAGATTCATGGGTTCGAATCCCATTGGGTGTCTTTAATTTTTAAATTATTTTTTAACACTTAAAAGATTCTAAAAATACCAAACCACTTTAAAAATTTCCCAAAAATTTAAAAACCTTTATTTACCAATATAAAAAGCAGTTAAAGTATTTGTAATTGAAATTCCTGATTTTGACCATAGAACAGCTCTTTTCTCCCATTCATCTGGCCAAGCTCTAATCAACTTCCAAAAATATTCAGTCTTCTTTTTTGAATCAATCTGGTTAATGGACATCCAAAATCTGATTCTTACAGGAGGTGGAGGTGCTGGTTGACTTAAAAAACTTTTTTAAATTTATACATTCATGGGATTTTGAAAGAAATTCAAAGACCTTTAGCAAAAAAATAAATAAATATTAAAACCTTTTATCCTGTTCATTAAGTTCCTTTATTTTATTGTGACTAATGGGTAGTGTAGTTGACGTTTTCCATAATTCTAAAGGATCTGTATTCTTCCAAGACATTCTTTTTCTTTTAAAAAATAAAAATTTAATTAAAAAATAATTTAAAGGTATCTTTAAAAAATAAATTATTTTAAAATATTTAAAATTTTCAATATTTATTATGCTAAACAAAACAAAAACAAATAAAACATTAAAAGCTAATAAACAATTAAATTCAAAGGAAATAGTAAAACAAAACCATAAAATTTCAGAAAATCTAATATAGACACAGTTTAAGCTATTTTAAAACTTTTTAAATGTTAAAATGGTAAAAATTTGAAATGTTAAATGTTTTGAAAATTTTGGAAATTTTCGGCGGACTTCGCAAAATTTTCAGTTAAGATCTAAAAATTATTTTATTCCATTCTATTGCATACAATTAAAGCATCTCTACGCTTTCCTACACCAATAAATTCAATTGGGATTTTAATATGTTGTTCAATAAATAAAAGGTAATCTTTGCAGGCTTGGGGTAATTGATCAAAAGTTCTGGCCTTTGAAGTATTTGACATCCAACCAGGAAATGTTTTGTATTCTACTTTTATTTTATACCAATCATTTATTGTTGCTAAAAAAGAAAAATTGAAATTTTTCATAAAAATCAACGTGGCGAGGGGGTGTGAATTTAGAAAATAAAAAACAAAACCTGGAGGGTGTAAAAGTTCCTCTCCATCCAAATTATAAGCTATACCAATTTTTATTTCTTCAAAAGTGTCCAAAACGTCTACTTTAGTTACTGCTAATCTTAAAAAATAAAATTAAAAAAAATTCAAAATTAAACAAAAAATACGATGTAAATCCATTGATAATACAGGAATAACGTAATAAGACCAAATCTAACCATCCACAACGTCTTTTCCTTCCTGTAGTAACTCCAAATTCAGCACCAATTTGTTGAAGCCTTTCCCCTTCTTTTGAAGGTTTTCCTTCATTATTTAATAATTCTGTTGGAAAAGGACCGGCACCAACACGTGTTTGATATGCTTTGAATATACCCACAACACGTGTAATACTTGTTGGTGGAATACCTAAGCCTGTACAGGCACCTCCAGCTGTTGAATTAGAAGAAGTGACAAAAGGGTAAGTTCCTTAATATTTATAATTAAAAGTTAATAGTTTAAGTAATCATTTGATTTCCTAATCCATTCGACGATTCATAAGGTCTTATACCTCTGTTCCACAAAGTAAAATTAGTGTCAAAAAAAAAAATAGTAGAAAGAAATTGAGAGATTTTCTCTAGAAATGTTTTTGTATCTCTCCTTTTTCCATACTATTTCTCGTCCTCTAACAGAAGAGGCTTTTATTTAATCATAAACTTTAAATTAAAAAAAGGAAACCAAAATCAATATCCAAAAGGGTTCCATTAGCACCCTCAACAAGAATAGGACGTCCTTCCTGTCTATATTTGTGTAATAGCATTGTTGTGTTACAAACCAAACCAAGCTTCTTTATTTTGGAAGCAAGTTCCTAAATTGGTAAAAAATTTAGAATATGTAAATTCCTAAAAAATTAAAGAAAACCTTAAATTGTTTAAGATCATTTTCAACATTAGCGTTTATACTGGCAAAAATTTTAGAATAAAATTGAACTTGTTCTCTATACCTTTAAGAGAGTTAAATAATTAATTTATAATAATTAGAAATAAAAACCTTTTTTCAAAATTTTGAGGATCATTTAACAAATCACCAAGTCGAACACCTATTCGAAAACATTTACTAGAATACGTTGGTCCTATTCCTCTCTTTGTAGTTCCCAATTTCCTTAAAAAATAATTTTAATTAATGAAGAGTAGTTTTAGCCAGAAGTCACCATTAAAACCTTCCCTAAAAATCAACGTAGTCAGTAATGGCTTTTAAGCGTAAATCTTTCGTTAACCTCCAAATATGATTCCTAGAAAATTCATAAAAACAAAAAACTTACGATTTTTCCTCCAACAAAGATTCTTGATATCCATCAGCTTCAATATGTACAGGAAGGACCAAATGGGCACAATCACTAATGTAAAGCCTTCTATTCTTTTCATTCTCCTCATTGCCAAAGACAAATCCATTCTTTTCAATTTCGGCAAAGAGAGCATCCAAATTAACAACCACTCCATTCCCTATTATATTTATACATTCTTTAGTAGCCATTCCAGTGGGTAAAAGATGAAAATCATATTCATGGCTGTTAATGACCACTGTGTGACCAGCATTGTTTCCTTAAAAGTGTATTGAAATTAGCGCCTTTTAAAGCTTTTATTTATTATAAGAAATTCCTCTTTATCCAAATTTACGTCTCCTACCTTTGGAAAGATTTTTAAAAAGTTAAAAATTCCAGAAATGTTTAAAGAAAAATTTCGACAATTACTTTCCCAAGACTCTATTTATTACCAATGAAGAGCAAAATTTTATTTATTTTATTAAAATTATACCTCCTTGAGAACGAGCAACAATACCTATCTAAAAAATATAAGATTAATTTAAAATAAATTAAAATAAACCTTGTAATGACCAACTAAATAGTCCAAAACCTTAAGTTAGAGTTGATAAAAAACCATGATAAATCAAATAAACCTTTCCTTTCCCTTCATCACCCCATTGAGCACCGAGTAAAAGAGTAACAGACATAAGTCGATTTATAAAGTTTTGTTTCCTCAAGTCTCTCTCTCTCTAAAAAAATTTACAACATAAATAATTACCAAAAGTAACAAAAAATGAAAAGGACATTTCAACGTAACAAATGTAAGCAAAAAAAATGATAAAAAAATTAAATTTATTAATAAATAAAAAAAATAAAAAGATCATTTTGAAATTCAGAAGTGAAAGAACCGCCAATCAAATTTGGAAAATCTAAAATCATTATAAAAGGCAATAATGGTGGACTTTGCTGTAGGAGTCGGACTATAACGAATATATTCTCCATCCTTTAAAGTAGAAATAGTCTGGCTAGGTTCATAGAATGCCCATGGGAAATTCTCACGCAACTCATGTTTTGCCGAATGATAAAGTTCAAAATTATTAAACAAAAAAACATTTCCACCAGTGCCGATTTGTGAGGCCAGTGTAGTCATTTTCCCATCAATTAAACACTCGGTTGTCTAAATAATGTATTTAATATGGATTAATTTTAAATAAAAGAAAAATTGTCGGTGTCATGACACTAGACATTGGTCGGTAATACACGGAGGTTTCCCAGAATCCGGACCATATATTGCCGTTTCTTCCTGGGGTTTTTATAGACCTATATTCCATTAACAAGTTAAGATATTAGAATTAAGTTCAGTCCAAACCAAGAGGTCTTAAACATAAGATTTCGATTTCTATACAACTCCCCATTCTGAGTTCCTAAAATATTTATTGCTAAAATATACCAAAAAAGAAGCTATTTGGTTTTTTTGTTCTTCAGTCATCTGCATATAGTCAATCACAAGGATGAGTACTTCTTCTGAATAAGGATATTGTCTCAAAAAAGTCACAAAATCTGGCCCGAGATTGAGTATCGAAGCAATTTCATTTGCAGTGTATGGCTCATTAGAGTAGTGGCTAAATAATGAATTAAAAAATGAAATTAAATTCATACTAATGGTTTGTACAAGAAGCTAAAGAAGAGTCTCCAATATCACATTGTATTTCGATTTCTCTTGCTTCAGTTCCGCATTGAACAGCCACATCGACCATAAATTTACTATTGTCTAAAGTTAAAATATTAAAAATAGAAAAAGTCAAAATCTTAATCAATTCAATTAAAAATGCTCAAAGTTATAAAAAAAAATTCTAAATTTATGAAGTTTAATGCAATTTTGTTTTTTTCTCTATACCAATAATCTCTCAAGAAGCAGCGTCTTTTAGAGTCTGAGCATTTTACGTTTTCTCTAGTGTTCGGCGCCGGACCGGATCCGGCCGGATTTTTCCGGAGTCCGGGTCCGGAATCCGGGTTTTTGCGTAATCTCCGGATTAATTCCGGACCGGATTTATCCGGAAAAATCCGGCCGGATCCGGTCCGGCTCTGCTCGTAAAATCCTGGTCCGGATCCGAATCCGGCGAATTTTTTGCACCGGATTTGGGATTTTTCAAATTGTTAATTTTGGCGTAATGTTAATGAAGAGGACGGATGAAACATAAAAAAAGTCATTTTGTTGCCTAATTATTCGGCCACCTAATTTCTTCAAATTATCTCTAAATCACTTAAATTATTTAATATTATTCTAATAACGATTGACAATGCTTGATATTAATTTAGAGATTATGCAACATAAAATATTTCAAATCGGATTATTTGAGAAAACTTCGAATGAACTTGCAGAATGTATCTCCTGTAAACAGCAAGGAATTGGAAAATACAAATTTATTCTTTCGAAAGGGAGCGTTAAGTCTCTAATTGTACATTTAAATTCTTCATTGCATTGTGATAGTGAATTTACAAGAAAGTATAATGCTTTAAAAGAAAAAAAAGATGAACAAAAAATTGATAATTTCATCTGCAGTGGAAGTAATAAAATAAGTAAATTGGATAAAAAAGTCATCAACTTTATTACTGAAAATAATCTTCCTTTTAATATAATAAATACAAAAAGCTTTCGAATTTTGTTTAATCAGCAATCGGAGAGGCTTCTGGATGAGTCACACTTTAGAAGGGTGTTGCCTGAAGTATTTGCAGTAGTGAAAATGAAACTAAAAGAGGACTTGAACAAATGCCAATATGTCTCTTGTACAACTGATTGTTGGTCGGGTGTTACGGAAAATTTCATCAGGTTTTTTTCTATCTTAAATCCTTTTAAAAATATTCTTCAACAAAATATAAATGGTTATTTTTACTTCTATATTAAGTATGTCTTTATTTTTTAGTGATAGATAAACCAAATGATTTGGATGAAGAAATACAAAGTTGTTGTGAATGAGAAAGCTAGTCAACGATCAGACCCTCTCGATTGGTGGAGAAAAAATCATAAAAAGCATCCAAGGTTGGCGAAATTAGCAGCCAAATATTTAACAACGCCTTCTACAAGTGTCGAAAGTGAAGAAATTTTTAGTGTTGCTAGGGATGTTTTCGATTATAGAAGGTTTCGTCTAACACCAGAAAATGCTGAATATTTAATCTTTCTTAATAAAGCAATACCACAATTGAATTATTCATATTAATAAAGATTTTTCATTTTATGTCTCTTTAAATTGAAGGTTTAATCCTTTAAAAGCTATTTTTTCTTTATTTTAGCAAATTTTTAAAAAATACCGTAAAAACCAGAATCCGGAGAAATTCAACCGGAATCCGGAAATAAAAATCTCCGGATTTATTCCGGACCGGATTATAGCCACCGGATCCGGCCGGATCCGGTCCGGCTCTATCAAAAATTTCAAATCCGGTCCGGCAATCCGGAAAAATCGATTTTGCCGAACACTAGTTTTCTCTATTTTTTAATTTTTAAAATTCTATAAACAAAACAAGAGCATTTAAAACATTTAAAAACAAAGTTGTTTTGCATAAAAATGTTTCAATGTAATACAACTTAATAAAACAAATTTCAGAACATTATTTTTTAATTATAATTAAATCTTTATTATTAACAGTATTTTTACAATTTTTTTTTACAATTCTGATATAAATTTTAAATAATCCTGATTTTATATTCCCCCATTCCATAAATTTTTTTTCAATATTTTTAAGTTTATTTATTAAATAATATTATTGTTCCTAAATCCATTTTAAGAACACTAATTACTTATCCAGGTGTCTATTAATTTTACTTACATGTAAACCCTTTCCCTATTTCTTGCTATTCAATTTATTTATATTTATTTAGTTCCTCATCTCAATTTAGCGCACTTTTCCTTCCTTCTTAATTCAACAATTAGGGAGGCTAGGCACGAACCGGTATTATATTGAGTAAATTGGGGTAAAAATAATTTTGGAATAAATAAATGAGAACAATAAAACGGAAGTGAATGAAACATGGAAAGGTATAAATGGAAGAAAGGTAAGGGGACAATTGTTGACTAAATAATGAAGATTGAAAATAAAATATATGTAATACTTGATAAATTAAGGGTAAAATATAGGTTTTAATTATTTAATTTGTTCGATTATTTTGGGGTAGTTGAAATTTTGATATCTTTTTCAAATAATGTTTTAATATTTATTAAAGTTCGAATTTTTGTGAGCATTTGTAAAACTTATTTTAAAAATTATTGTAAAACATTTATTGTATAACTTTATTGTAAAAATTTTGTTGCAAACTTCAGTTGTAAAACTTATTATAGTTATTTAAAATTTTTATTACAAATTGCAAAAACATGTTTTACAAAATAATTTTTTCATGTTTTTACAATTGTAACATTACAAATTGTAAAAACATGTTTTACAAAATAATTTTTTAATGTTTTTTACAATTGTAAATTTTTTACTTTATTTTCACAATTATGTTTTACAATTGAAGGTCATTATTTAATTATATATTGTTTTTATCTTCTAATACTATGCAGTAGATTATTTATATTTTCTTTTTATTAAATTAAGCATTTTATAATGTTTTTGTCGGTATATTTATCTTGTATTACATATGTTATAACGAGTTTTGATAAATAACACCTTAAAAATGTTTAATTGCGGGTATTTTTTTTTTTCATTTAATAAATAACACACAGTAACTTTTCTTAGATTAAAAAAAAGGATAAAAATTATTCGATGGCGTTGATATTTGTCCTTGAATAAATCTCCAATTCTTATTATTTTAAAATTGGGATTTCTTTTTACTCCTTTTATTTAGGAAAAAATATTTTTTTTTATTCTCAGTTAATTATCAGAATAATTTTTAATAATATTAGAATATTTTATTAAAATTTAATTAAGTTTTACAATTATTTTTTAGTCTTAAAATTAGCAAAAGATTCGAAACTATTTTTTTATTTGTTTATCCACCAAGTGCCAATTCCTTCTTCACAATATTCTTCTTTTATCATTTACTTACCACTTAACTAAATTGTTTCAATTCTTACTTATTTTGTCGGTTAAATCTTTTCTTTTATTATTTTTTTTATTGCCATATTTGTGCTTTTTTCAATTAGAATAATTGGCAAACAATTAGGAAAAAAGGAAATGCGGGAAAATCTTTCGCAAGGAGGGTGAGGGTCAAGTATAGTTTTTTTTTATTTTTCTAAAATTTTTGAAAACTTGTTGTGAGAGAATTGCCTTACAAACATTCATATTTTCTTTTTTAAAAATGCCGCATAAAAGGATTATATTAAACAAAGGATTTTTTTAAGTTTTTATTTTTACAAATTGTATTTTCTTTAGATTTGTATGTTGATTTACTTAATAGTTTTGATAATACATATATTTTTGCAATTACAATTACAATTATGTATTAATTCTGATTTTTGACTTTCAAGTTTTACAACTTTAATTTTTTATATTTTTCTCTTTCAATAAACTCATTCCCAACTTTTAACAATTTAATTCAACTTCCCCTTCAATTTAATAGTTTTTAATTTTAAGCCATTTACATCTGTCTCTCACCCTTACTTTCCTATAAAATTTGTCATGGTGTTTCCAAATAAGCAAACAAATAAAAATAACAAAGTTCAAATCCCCATCAAAAATGCTAAACAAACAAAAATAATTAAATCAACAAATTAATATATTTTTTAAAATATTTTTAAAATAATATTATTTTAGATTTTTTTTTTTCAAACCTTTTTACAATTTCTAATTAAATAATGTTTTACAAACATTGTAATCATTTACATTAAATAAAAACAAAATCAAAACATTAAAAAAATAATTGGGATCAAGTTTTACAATTCACTTAAGAAGTTTTATATTTTTAATAAACTTTTTACAATTTGCTATTTTACAATTCCTGAGATAAGTTTATTTTTGAATGATTCAGTAAATAATTTTACAATTTGTTCAAGAATAAAGTTAATCCTCTTTACTTATCCTGAATGAAGAAAATATTATTTTTGACATTTTTATTTGCAAATATTTTTATAAATGTGTTGGGTAAATGAATATTCATTTTTTTTTTCTCTTATTTTTTAAGTATTTTAAGCTTATCTCTCCCATATTTTTTTAGTAAATATTTTTTTATATAACCTTCTCTAAATGGCCATAAAATTTATTAAATAGCCAATAAATTTCGAAAATGGGTCAGAAATTGTTTAAACTGTTTAAAAAAGGATTATTTATTTTTATGATGACAAATAGTTTTAAACAAATTTTTTAGTACTTTTTTATTGCGCAAAAATATTTGTGCTTTTCCCTCATTTTTTAATGAAAAAAATTAATTTAAAAAATTTTTTAAAATTAAAATTGCAAAATAAATAAATTATTTAAAAATTTTTTTTTCTTTAATCTTTTATTCTTTACTAATTTTAATTCATCTCTTTACAATTAAAATAGTACAAAGTTGGTATTTCTTATACTTAAAAAGTAGCGCAGCTGTGAATTAAGTTGGAAAAAATTGCAGCTGTGAAGTTAGAATACTGTAAACAACTTAAATATTGTTGCATTGCTCTTTTAATGTTTTTCCGGAAAATATTTGTTGGAATGTTTTATGCAAATATATGTTCACTAAATTGCCGGAAAAGTTTACTTCATTATTTCTTCCGGAAAATAATTTTTTTTATTTTCTTTTATTATCTTTTATATTTTCCTTTACATAATTAAAAAATAAAAACATTTCTTTTCACATTTTATTTTACAATTTTTGATATGAAAATTATTTAGCGGCAAGAATCAAAAATGTAAAATGTTTTGAATAGTCGGCTTTTTCTTCACACATTATCCATCACGCAATTATATATTTTATGTTTTTCTTTAAATATTATTTTTATTATTTTTTACCGCAATTTTATGACTAGAAAATTGGGTGCTTTTGCTATATTTTTATAATAAACTTACCGGAAAAGTTTTATTTATTTTTTATTCCGGAAAGTTTTAAAATATTTTCCGGAAGATGTTTTTTTCTCTTTTATATTAAACTGTTCTTGAAAAAATGTTTTATTAAAATTTTTAAATATTTTCCGGAAATAAATTTTGTATTTTTTTTTATTTCTTTTGTTTGTATAGTCCCCATTTTATTAAAAATTAATTTAAAAAAAAAATATGTTTACACTAATAAATAATTAAAAATATAATTAATTTATTAATCCTATAACTAATGCAATAAAACCCAATTTCCAAATATTTTTACGCCTCTTGTCCTTAATAAAATATTCACATCAATTACAAATTCCCAAAAGATTTATTAAGGGTAAAGCACGCGATTATATGCGCGGATGTTGCCAGATTTTTCTTATAAAAAAAATTTTTTTTTTAAATAAAATTGTCCCCAAAATTATATTTATTTTTCTTTCTCTTCTTCTTCTATATTTTCCCCCCTTTTCTTTTTGCTAATTAAATTTTCATGAAGAAAAGCTTTTCCCCATTAAACCTTATGTTGAACTAGATTGCTTCCTAGCTTAATAACTCACGAATAAAAAATATTTTTTTTTATGAATTTAGTATCATTTGATAGAGAATTAAATTTACTATAAAATGATAAAATAAAAAAAAAATTAAATTATTATATTAAAATTTTCTAATTTTTAAAAAAAATATTCCTATTCAAAAGAGCTTTTCCTTCAACATTTTAACTCTCTATTTCCCCCTTTTTTTAAAAGCAAATATTTATGTTTATTTTAAATTAGTAAATGGAAATAGCTAATTTAATAGTTAAAATAAGCAAAAAGTGGAGAAAAAAAATTTAAAAATTTAATAAATTAATTTAATAATTTTCGGTTGTTTTACTTAACAAAATTAAGTTAAAATAAATTTAATTTAATTTAAAAAAAATTATTTGTTTATTTAAAAGTAAATTGCGGGTAAAAGGATTATTAAATAAATAAATATACCTATTCATAACAGCTGGAATTTTTATTATTAAATTTAAGGCGGAAAACAGATGGATATAATATTATATTTTTTTATTATTATTCGACATTCCTCTTTTCTCTTATTGGTTAGTTAAAATAAATATTTTTAGATTTGTAATTTGATATAATACTAATTTTTTTTAAAGTTTTTTAAGATTTTTGTATAATTAATTTGTACAAAAATTTAATAAAACTTTTTTTTATTCTTAACTATTTAGTAAAAATACAGGCTGTATCCGGTTGGAGTTTGTTGAGTTTGTGTTTTTTAAGTTTTTTACTCATAAAAAAGTTTACAAACTTACTAACTTTTTTTTCTCTTTTGTACTTTCTCTCACGTTATACCTCTCTTATGTATTGTTATCTAATTGTAAACTTTTAAAAAAAAGGTCAATTATTTAAATGTAATTTAAGATACAAAAATAATGTAATAAATACTTCAAAAATCTAATTTTATTATTTTAACAAATTTTATTTACTGCAGGTGCCAAAAAGAAGAAAAAAATAATAATAATAATTTAGCCACAAATCTTTTCTTCTCCTTTCCACTATTACAATCCATCATTCAAACAAATATATAAACTTTTTATTCCCTCAATCAACACAAAAATCTTTTTCTTTCTTAAATAATATTCGCGCAAACAATGCATATTAATAAATAAATAAATATATTTAGATATTAAAGAGAGATAAGCTTAAAAAAAGGTTATTACAAAAATATTAAACTTTTTTTTTTTTGCAAACATATTATTTGAATATAAAAATATGAAGGAAAACAAAGTTTGTAAAAAATACAAATCTTATAGGAAGGAAAAATGCGCAAACTTAAGTTTATATTTAGACAAATTCTCAAACTTAAAGAAAACACTTAAATTAAATAAACCTAAAACTAAACTCAAAAACTTGATAAAATATATTAAAAATAAACCTAATTTTGTCCTTTTATTAAATTAAAATATCCCCTAATTTTTTTTTTTATTTTTTAAATTCCTTTAGAAAATGACAGGTTAATTTTTCCAGATTGATATGTTTTTTTTATAAAGGAACAAATTTCTGAGTGTGGGGAAAACACACACAAAACTCATCAATTTAAATTTCTTTTCGTAACCTTTTTATATTGACAGGTATTAATTAGTTTATATATATTTTTTAAATAGTTAATAACTATTGTATACTATTTGGGTGGTCATGAAAAAAAAATATGAAAATATAATTAATAAAATTTCTTCTAAAAAATAAAGTTTGTGAATTTAAGATTGCGAAAAATATTTAATTCTTAAAAATTGTAAAATTTTCCGGAAAATTAAACATTTTCAAGTTTAAAAATTGTAATTTTTTCTGTCGGCATTTAATAAGAGATTATTAAAAACAATTTTCATGAAATAAACTGTCAGTTTTTTTTATTCACTGTCGACTAAAACATTTTTCATTTTCTCTTTGTTTAATTTAAATTTATGGCCGCTAAAAAGAAATTTATGTTGTTAAATATTGGAATTTATTGGTGGTTTGAAATTAAAAAGAAGAGAATATGTAAATATAAAATAAAATATATTAATTGTTATTCAACTTTTTAAGTTTTCCGGAAAATATTAGCAAACTTAAGTTTTTTTAGAGTCTTTTAATTTAAATATCAATATTATTCCGGAACATATTTCAACTTTTCAGGAAGAAAATGAAATAATTTAAATATTTAAGTTTGTAAAAAAAGTACAAATTATACTTTTTAAAAAACAATTGTTTTAATAAAAGTTTTATTTTACAATTACAATAAAGTTTATTATTAGAAATAATTTCCATCTACTTATTACATTTATTTATTGCGTAGTTTGGAATTATTCTATTAATTTATTGTTTAAAACATTTAAAAACTTCTCATATTTCACAAACTTAGATTGTTACTTTTATTAACAAGTTTTACAAATGACCGGTCATCAACTAAATAAATAATTATTATTAAGATTTTTAAATAATTATTTATTTATTTTTTGACAATTTAATAGGGTTCACCAGTTGTTATTTATTTATTTAATTTATTGTTCATATTTTTTGATAGATTTATTAAAATTTTTGTATATTTTTTATTTATTTTTTTCTCTTGTCCTTAGCTTGTTCACTCTTTTTTGCTATTTTAATTTATTTTTTATAATAATCCTCTATTAATAATAACTGAATTAATCCGATTTTTACCGGAAAATTAGAGTAGAAGGAAGGAGGGAAGAGTTTAAGTATGTGCGAACAATTGAGGGATAATTTTTAAATATATTTAGTAGTAGAAATTAAATAAAATATTATTAAAGAAAAGATATTAATCTAAAAAAGAGCATATTTTCTATTCAATTAATTTTTTAATTAATTAAAAAATTAACTTTAGGTAAATTTAAATTCTTAAATAGAGAAATATAATTTATTTACAATAATTAATTAAATAAAAAATTAATTATTTGTTAAACAAAAAAGCTTGTAATAGGGACAAAATTATTAATTTGAATTAAATTAGAATTAAAAAAATAATAATAAGGGTTAAACCAAACAATGCGCGAAGCTGTGAAAAGAAAATAAAATAAGGGAAAAAATAATATTTATTGGGTGAATGGCCAATTTTTTTTTTTTGGAAGGTCTCGAAACAAGTGCCTGAGTCAACCTAAAGGTAATAATCCCCATTCCCTGTCACCATCAAATCCTGTATACTTAATAAAATCTCAAATTAATCTTCTCTTCTAGTAAATTAATATTTTTTATTTTCCACTTGTCTCGAATTTTTCAGAATATTCTCTTTCAGGAAATTAATTCAAGATTGAGAATTAATTGGAAAAAATAACAAAAAATTTAATTAAATATTATTTTCCGGAAAGTTTTAAGATTGTAATTATTAAAGTTTTCCGGAAGTTTCGAAGAACTTTTACCTTAACGTGTTTGTGAACTTTAATTTTCCAGAATTTTTTAAGTTTTTAAGTTTATTATTTTATTTTTACAAATTTAATACTAAAAATAATTATAATAACTTAAACTTTTAATTATTCTATTTGTATTACAAACTTATTGACCCCCTCACTTTTTTCTTCCTTGTCAAAACATTGCGGGACATTGAAGAGTAGTAATATTTACAACAATATATCTGGTTTATATTCAATCTTTTTGTCGAATAAGAATTTTATTATTAAATAACTAATATTTGGTTAAATGAACACGACTATTAAAAAAGCCAAAAATAGAGAAGACTTTTACCAGTCATTCATTCATTCATTCAACTACTACTACTAGCTATTTATTTATTTAGGAAAGAATCTTTTCCAAGACAGGGATATATATTTATATAATTATTTTTAATAAAAAGAATGAAGAAAAATACCAAAAAATGTTTTTATTGTCAAAACGAGGAAAACTCTAAGAACGGTCAAATTAAGAAGGAATAAACAGGGGGTAGTATAAAAGAAACAAAGAAGTACACAACCAATTTGCGATATAAATATATATATTAATTTAAAAAATAAGGCAAAGAATGGCCTTGAGGGATTGTGACTCTTCCTTTACACTTTAATAGATACTCGAAGAAAAATAAGCATCATGTTTGTGGATGATGTGTGGGAAAAGCGCTAAAATGAGAAGAGTAAATAGTTAGTAGTAATAACAAAGAAGAACGGCAACTTTAAAGAAATATTTAAAGCATGTTCATTGTGAAATTTGTTGTATTTTTTTACAAGGACGACAAACTCTTGCCTAAGCAAATATTGAGCTTAAGTTTGTGAAATTGTTTTTTCCGGAAATATTAAATTAATTTTATATTGTATTTAAACTTTCCGGAAATTAAATATTTTAATAGTAAATTAAACTTTGTATATTTTACAAAAATATATAAAACTTTAATTATTTAATTTCCGGAAAACTAATTAACTTTCATTTAAAACAAAAAATTAAGTTTGAACTGATTCATAAAATTTATATTAAAAAAAAAGTATTATTAAGTGAATAAATAAAGCAAGTTGAAGTTGTAAAAATAAATATTGCACATAGTTAAAGAAAAAAAATTATTTTTGTAAAAAGTATAAAAATAATGGCAATAAAATAAGGAAGGCAATAAAAAAAAATACAAAATGTTAAACGGTTAAGAAAATATTTTTTTCCTTTAAAAGCCTAAAATTTTTGCACGTAACCAACCAAAAAATCCAAATTTTTGTTTTGGCGAAGCCGCCCAACGTTCTGCAATATCTAACAAACATTGAGCTATTTGTTCACAAATAAGTTTACAATCTTCATCATCTTCTAATTCTTCATTATCAATTTTAAATGGAATTTTTATTTCTGTTTGAGTGCTAACATTCCTTTGACTCTAAATTATTTTTTAAGTAATAAATAAATATTTTTAAATGAAATTATTTTCCGGAAAACTTTAAAAAATGTTTTTACAAACTTAAATTATTTTACAAACATTACGGAAAGTTTAATTAAAATTTAGAGAGTATATAAAGAAATATCTTAAAGAAAACTTGCAACTTTTCCGGAAAACTTAATTTTTTTACCTTTTCAATTCTTTTAATTTCCTTTTCTTCTTCACCCATAATATCACCACTCATTAACGTTGTTTTTCTTATTCTTTTGTTATATTGAGGAAAGGATTGTGTTGATGAAGAAGATTGATAATTAATTTGATCATCCAAAATTTGTAAAAATATTTGATCAGGTAAATCACCTAAAGAAATAGCACAACGAAGGGTAGAAGAGGAATTATTAGAAGAACATAAAAGACAATGGCGTATAGGTGGCCAATAAGTGAACATCTTTTAAAATAATTTAAATAATTATTATTATTAAAAAATAAATAATTATTACCATTTTTCCAAGTATATATTTTCTTATTTAATTTTTATTTTAAAGAAAGTTGTTAATTTAATAAATTAATTTAAAATATGGTTTAACTAACTGAAAAATTGAGTGAATAAATTAAATGAACACAAAAACGGTAAAAAAAATATTTTGAGTAAAAAGAAAATTTGTGGGCGGAGCTTAAATAGGAGGGAAAAATAAGTAAAATGTGTTGAGAGGATTTTTAAAGGAAATTGGGACAAAATAGGGTGACAAACAATGAAAAATAAAATAATAGCTTTCTCCTCCTCCTTTACCTAAATAAATGAAAAAATATGAAGAACAATTTTGGTAATTTAATAAAATTATATTGCAAATATTCAATTCCCTTAAAAATTAATAGAATAAATAAATGCTTTCTAAATATATTAACCGGAAAAGGTTGTTTAGTTGTTAAAATGAGTAAGAGTAAATAGAAACAAAAAAGAAGAGGAGGAGGGTTGGGCCTTAAATCTACTTTTCACTAAATTTGTTTTAAACTCTAATAACAAGCACCGCCCATAAAGTCGAGGGAAAAAAGAAACCACCCGTTGATCATTTGGAACGAATAAGATTGATGATTTTTTAATTTTCTAAGTTTTCAGGTTTTTAAGTTTGTAAGTTTGTAAGTTTGTAACTTTTAATTTTTTTTATATTTTCCGGAAGGTTTATAAAATTAAACTTCAAGTTTATTTTCCTTTTCTTTAAAGAAAATGCTTGAAAAATTTCCGGAAAGTTAATATAAAAAATTTTTAAATAATTTAGAACTAATACTTAAATATTTTTTGCTTCCTTTGCATTATCTTTTATAAAAATCTTATAACCATTTACTTAATATAATTTATTATGAGAGAAATAAAAACATTGTTTTATAAAAAATACTTTCAATAACATTACCGACACTTTTTAATATTAAATTTATTAATCCTTAAAATAAATTCTTTTTAAAGAAATGTGTTTTATTTAAAAAAAAATTTTGTAGAAAAATTAGATTATAAGTAACTGCCTAAATATAAAAATAAAACATGTGTTTTTTCTAGTTATTTGTACAAAACTTAAAATATAAACATTTTCCGGAAACTTTTTTAAAGATTAAACTTGAAAAGTTTGCGATTAAACATTTACGGAAAGGAAACTTTACTTATTGCAAAACTTAAACTTTTTCCGGAAAAAACAAATAGAAACCTTTGTAAAAACTTCAAAGTTGTAAATCTTATTTGATTTTATTATTTAAAATTTAAGCAATTTATGCGCGTGTATAAAATAATATGTATTTTTTATTAAGTTTATTTAATAATAAATAAAAACCTCATTTAATTTTTTTTTTAAAATATTTACATTTATTTATTTTTAGAGCGGCTGCCAAGTGTGCGGCGTTTTTCTCAATAAAGTGCATCTTTTTTTTTTTTAGTGTAAATCATCTAATTTCTCGCCCAATCGCGCTTTTTTTCTTTTAGTTGATGCAATTTCTTTTAAAATCTGTCCAAAATCTTCTATTTATTTTTTTTTATTTTTTAATAATAAAAATGGACGACTTGTCACCAATTTAGTGCACAAAAATTTTTATTGCCTTTCCATGTTTATAGTAAATTTTTTTACAATTCTTTTGCCCTCATTTCTTTTTTTTATTAAATTTTCCGCTATTTGGAAAATTTTAACGCAAATATGTTTAACACATTATAAATTATTACTTAAAAAATAATTACTTGTAAACTTTCCGGAAAATCTAAAATAAAAGTATAACTATATATATTAAAACTTTTAAGTTTGCAAACTTAAATAAAAATTAAAGCCTTTTAATTTTTTATTCTTTTCCGGAAAACTTTTTAATACAAATGTAATGTATTAAAACTTAAATAAATATGTATGTGTTTCATATAAATACATAAAAAGAAAACTTTCAAAAATAATTAATAAAAATTATTTAAAAATAAATTTTTATTATTTTATTTGTTAGCCTAAAGAAAGATTCGCGCAATTTTTTTTATATTCTTTCCCTTTTAAAATATAAAAATAAATTTTGCCTTTTTATTTTCAACTCTTTTAGCCGATTTTTCTTTTGTTTATAGGCTCATTAATAAAAACCGATAAAGCAATTTAATAGGAGAGAGAGAAAGGCATTTAATTTTGATTTTATATTTTTGGTGGATAAAAAATTATTTTTTTTATTTTTGTATAATTAAAATTTGGAAAAAATGAATAAAATAGGCATAAAAATAATAATTGTTAAAAATTTAAATTGTAAAAATTATTTACTTTCCGGAAATTTGTTTATTTCTAGAACTTCCGGAAAATTTTTAAGTTTGCGATTATTTCAAGTTTAATATTAAAAGCATTAATTTATTATTCCAAGTTTTTCTTTGTATTATTTAAACTTTTTTCAAAATCAATTAAACTTAAAAAAATTAAGCTTTAAAATTTTTTAATTTTTTCAATTCCCAAGGGAAAATATTTGAAAAAATAAAAACACTTGTTTATGCAAAATTAATAGAAAATTAACCAAATTCCCTTTTTTTCAAAAAGAAAAATTTTTATTTTCACGGCATTTTTCTTTTGATTTTCGGTAAATTATTTGTGCATGATTAATTACTCATTTATTTAATTTATTCACTCATAGCGGAAAAATCCTAAGGAATTTTTACCCATTTTTATTAATATTTTTGCATTTGTTTAATTTATATACTTAAGTAAAGAATTTTTCTATATAATAAACTGTTGCGTAATAAAAAAATAATAAACTTTAACTATATTTTTTCCGGAAATATTAAATTAAATTAATTGTAAGTTTTCCGTTAAGTTTGAGAATTGAAGTTTTATAAAGAAAATGTATGTGTTTTCCGGAAGTTTTTTCTTTTGTTTTTATTTATTAATATTTACAAATCTTTCGAAACAATTTTTAAAAAAATGAAACAAAAATAACAAGAATGCCCTTAAATAAAAAATAATAATTTTTGGCGCACCTGTTGAAACAAAATAAAAACATTAAAGGACAATCAAAACAAAAAAAAAAAAAAAGACGGATAATCTTTTCTAATGGTTTGTTGAGTTTGGCTTCTTCTTTTTTCCTTTTCCGCTCTGTTCATTTAAATTTTTAAAATCAGATTTTTCTTTGTTTTGACTATTTTTTAAATGATTAAATATTTAAAATAAAAAAAAAAAAGAAAATTGAAGGGCGCAACAGTCTTTATTCTTTCGAGATAAATGAAGCAAATATTTAAATAAATTTAAGCTTAAAAAATGGAAACAAAAATTAATTAAATAAACTTTAAAAATACAAAATAGAATAATGAGGAAGAAAACTTTACAAACTTAACGGAAACTTAAGGAAAGATAAACATTGTGGAAACTTGAATAATTATTTATTTTTACAATCAAAGAATTGTAATTAAAATCAAAAAAGCTTTAATTTTAGGTTATATACCGCAAGAAATAAATAAATAAAAAATTTATTATTTTTAATAATTTTATTTTATTAAAGTTTTCGGTACTCAAAAGCCATAAAATCTCAAAACTTATAAAGAAAAAAATAAAAGAAAAATGCCGCAGTTTGTTGCCAAAATCGGGAGCACTTAATCCTGAGCTCTTGATAGTTAGAACTCATCAAAAATAGCGAGAAAAAAGAAACCCTTGAGATAGAAAATATTTTTAAAAAAAAAAAAAGAAAATAAAGGTAATACTCAACAGGTTTATTGAGGGTAAATGAAGAAAGGGGAAATTTGTGTTAATAAAAAGAGAAAAGAAATAATAATTTCCGGAATTTCCGGAAGGATTGTAATCTTCACTGTTTAAATTGAAGTTAATTTAAAAAAACGCTTTCCGGAAATTTTAAGTTTGTAATTGTTTTTTCATTTCCCTTTTCATCTAACTGTAAAAATATCAAAATGAACGGGTAAATATTATTTAATAATAAAGTATAAAATGCCAAAAAAATTTTTTTTACTCATTACTCTCATTTAGGCGGGCAAATTATGCAATTGGCCAATATTATAACCAAAAAAAAACTTTACTGTTTTATTCAATTGTTTTCATAAATATAAAAGGGTTAATGCCGCTAAATAAAATAAAAACTTTTATTTAAATAATAAAGCAAGAATGATGGGGCCTAGTGCTAAAGCAATAAAAGAAAAATATTAAGTAATTTTCTTCTTTTAAAGTTTACATAAAAAAAATTCCAAAAAAACTAGGCAAAATAACAAAAAAAAATTGTTTAAAAAAAATAAAAATTATTTTAAATTATTTTTTATTAAATAAAATGTATTCATAAATTTAAAAATTTGGGTTAATTTCTAAAATTCCATAAATTACTTTTTTTCAAAATTTTTAGGAATTTAACCTTCCCATTTAATAAATTTAAATATCAGACATCTTTTTCTAATTGCAACATTACTTACGTTGATTTATGCATTAAAACAACATTTTTATAAAAAGTAGCAAGTGATTTGTAGTTGTATTTTTTTAAATAAAATTATAGAAAAAAATAAGTTTAATACAAAAAACTTGTAAAAAAATAAACTTTACGGAGTAGATTACAAACTTGAATTTAAAAAGAATATAAATAAACTTAAAATAAATAAAATTTCCTGAAAAGTTGGAAACTTGATAAGAAAAAAGATGAAAATAAAAAATTTTAAGATTACAAACTTGAAATTAAATAAAGGTTGAATTATTATCAAATTGTAAAAAATTAATTTTTTTTTAAAAGTCTTTCGGTAAAATAAAAAAAAAATTAAAATTATATTCTCAAATTAAATAACAATTAAAATATATAGTAAATATCTTGATTGGTTCATCTTAAAGTCGGCTTAATAAAAAAAAAAAGAAAAATGACCCTAAAAAAATGATAGAAAAAAGCAAAAAAATGATTGGAAGAAAAAAGGGGAAAATTGCGCGAAAATTGGCCAATTTTTGGGGAAGTCAAATGTTCGGCATTTTTTAAATTTTTTGGAAGATGAGAAGAAAAATTTATTTTATTTCATGTTAAGCAAAGAATCTTCTTCTTCTTTCTCACGGCCTCCTATAATTTTTTTTTATTTCTTTTTTATACCGCCCCAAGATTGCAATTGGCCAAACTAAAAATATTACACAATCAAATATAAATTGTTAATATTAAAAATAAAGAAGAAGTAAAAAAACGGATCAAATTAATTCGGTATAATATTTTTTATGTTAAAAAAATAGTAAAAAATAAACTTGAAATAAAAGAATTAAGACAAGTTTACAAAGTTGAAAACTTTCCGGAAAACATTAAATTAAAAATACAATAAATTTAAGTTTACAAACTTAAAAAACTCCTCAAATATTATTTATTTTAATTTAATATATTTACCTTTAATTATTATAATTTCCGGTACTTGAACAAATATTTTATTATGACTGGTTGTTGCTATTCAATTATATTACATATTAAGGAAATAATAGTGGATAAGTGCTTAAATAAGAAATAAAAATCTATTCAACCGTTAGACAATAATAATTAAAATTAAAATTAATTTTTAAATATATTTTTATAGTTGAAATTTATTTTAAGATTTTTTAATGTAAATAAAGTACAAATTTTAATAAAAATAAATTTTGTCCTAAATTTCATTTTTATCCGAATTTTATTTATAAACAAAAATGTTACATAATTAAATATAAAACATGAATATTTTTAAAATAAAAAACAAGAAAAATTAAAAAAGTAATTATTTCCGCAACTTTCCAATGAAAATAAAATTTGTTTTTTTTTTTTTGAAATATTTTTTATAATAAATTTTTGAAATTTTTTAATTTTTAATATTCACACAGCAAGTTAAAAAATAAATTTAATAATTAAATAAGTAATTATATTTAGACTTTTTTGCGTTTAACTGTCCTTTTGATGAAAGATTACATGTATAGAGAAAGAGACACTTTTTAAATTAAGTTTTTGGCTTTGCTTTGTTAAATTATGTCTAAGTTGATTTTATGATAACCATTCTTATTAAAATTTACATGATTTTATATTGATTTTGCTTGTATTGCGCTCGAAATACTTCTCATTATACTAAAATTATTTTCAGATTATTAATTTATTTATCGTAATGTCGAACTCTTCCGATTCTTTAACTACAGATGACAGGTTTGTTTTGTATTTTATTTTAATATTTTATGTTTTTAGTAATCTTTTAAAAGCTTACTCTGCAAACGAAATTGCTGAGCTGCTCCACCTTGGCCAAGATTTCGCTTCTTATTTAGAGAAGCAACCATACTCTGAAGATGATCCGATTGTTGTTTTTGACTTTCTGCACTTGAAGCAAGAACAGATGCAACTAATTATTGATGTTTTGGTATATTTCTTTTATAATATGAATATTTTATGAAATGGGGCAATTGTTTATTAATAAATACCGAGTTTTTATTCCTTAGACTTCAATGAGAAATATTGATGGAAAGATGACTGTTTTTGCTACGAAAGTTGGTGGTAATTGCTTCAAATTTAACAATTGGCAGCTTTACCAATTGGCTCGAGAAGAACTTTTTTGCAAGCATCCATCGCTCTTCTTCCTTCCTTCTAATCGTAAGGATGGTTTTAATTATGGAGACTTCTCTGATGTTCCGACTGCTAAAACTGTTGTCATCACTTTTTATTCTGACGAGGACTCGAAGTTTATCATGCTTAACTGGCAGTTTTTTGGACTTCCTTGAATTTTTAAATAATTAAATCATTAATGACTGATATTCAATATTTATTTTGCATAAGCATAAATTAAGTTTTACTTTTCTATTTTTTATTTATACGTTATATTTTCGATTTATTTTTTTTTATTAATTTGTATTTTTTTATATTTCCGAAATTTTGTTGTCTATATCAATTAAATCACTTATATTTGGCTGATGAAACCTGCACAAAGTAAGCCATATTTTAATAATTTTTGTCACATAATTAGAAAAATTAAATTCTTATTTACTATTTAAGGCAAAGATTCTCTTCGCTCTACAACTTCGGAACTATCAAATGAAGTATTTAGATTAGGAGATCAAGTCAAGATGAAAACGGGAGGTCGTGTTGGAGTTGTTGCTTTTATTGGACAGACAGATTTTCAGACAGGAATTTGGATTGGAGTTATTTTGGACAGGCCTGAAGGCAAAAACAATGGAAGTGTTGATGGAAGAGTTTATTTTAAGGTTTTAATTTGTAGAATTTCTAATGGGGTTGTTGCTTTTTGGAATGCAATTTTTATATTTTGACCCTTCTAGAGATTTTTTTTTCATCTATTTTAAATATTTTTAAAGTGCCCAGACAAATATGGTGTTTTTTGTCGTCCAAACAATTTGGTCAAATTAACTACTCAATCTGCTGTACAATCCCCAATACCTCAAAGATCGCAACAACATAGAAGAGTGCCTTCACCAACTAATTCAATTGCCAGTTCTTTTGCTCCTTCAATTGCTGCTTCACAAATAGGAGGTCTTCGAGAACATTCTCCCTTTGCACTAGAATATGGGTATTCTCTTGTAGACTTTATAGAAAATTTAAATAAATTCTTTTATAGTTATGATATTGGAGATCGTGTAAATACAAACGATGGACGTGCTGGAAAAATTAAATTTTTAAATTCAATAAATGGACAAGTTTATGCTGGTATTTTGTTGGATAAGCCTGTTGGTAATTCTAGCGGTGAATTTAATGTGAGGTTTTTTTTAAACTAATATTTTAACGCACAAAAACTCCTTGAGAATTTTTACTGAATATTTTTTTAGTCTATTCAATACTTCAAATGTTATCCAAAATACGCAGTCTTTCTTCCCGCTGAACAAGTCAAAAGGGCAACACGTACAGAGTCTGCTCTTCCCCCTAAAATTGCTCCAAAGCAAACAACCTCTTCCAAATTGAGAACTGAAAGACGTGGAGGTTTGGATGGATTTACAAATGCTGGGGCAAGTTCTTGGAGAGGAAGCATGGGTAATTTTTTAAACAAATTAATTTATTAGTTTATTTAAAGAATCATTGGACAGTGCAATTTCTCCAAGATCGCCAAAATCTCCACAACCAAAATATGGAGGCTCTTTGGTTTAATTTTATATTTATTAAATTAATATAAAATTAAATTATAGAAACAATCAAGCTTATCTAAAGATAATGAAATTATTTCTGGCCTAAAGGTTTCTATTTTAGTTTCTTTATAATGTATTATTTTTTTTTTAATCTCTAAAGAAATGTTTGCAAGAGAAGGAAGCTCATTTGACTAAATTAACAAATGAATTGGAAGAGAGACGTTGTGATTCAGGTTAACTTTTTTTGGTGAATTTAAGGAGTTTAAATGGGCTTTGTATTTTTTGGGTTTAATTCAATTTTTTTTCAGAACGCTTAGCTCAAGAAAATAAAAGTTTAAAATTACGAGTTGGTGAATTAGACTTTAACATTCAAGAATTAACACGTGAAAGAGTTGAACTTCAACATTTAAATGCTGAAAATGAAAAAAAGCTTGAAGATTTGTCTTTTTGTTATACTGAAATTCAAGTACAGAGAAGTGAATTGGAAGATAAATTGAATGAATTAAAGAAAATGCCTGCATTATTTGAAGATGAGGAAGAAGAAGGAAATTTTTTGGAAGGAGAAAATAGTAAAGGTTGTTGACTTTTTTTTATTTTTTTAAATAAATAATTGGTGGGAAATTTGGTGGTTTTGATTGTTCTCAGTGAATGAATGCTTTTAGATTTAATTTTATAAATTTTTTAAAATTCTTTTTAGTAGTTAACTATTAAAAAATTTGACTTTTTTTAAAGATTAATTTAAATTAAAAATTTATTTTTTTAGGCCCTTCAATTTCTGCATTAATTGATTCTCAATTATTACTTTCACTTGATGAATTTAATAAAGAAAATGAAAAAACATTTGTTGAAGTAAATATACAAACAGAAGTTGAAGAACAACAAATTAATTTATTTAAAAATTTTTCAAATTTGGGAACTCAAACAGAAAATAATATTTTAAATTTTAAAGAAATTGGAAGTCAAACAGATGATGAAAAAATTAATGAAAATAAAGAGAATATAAAAGTTTTGTATAAAGACAATTATACACAAATGGAAAAGAAAAAAATGGTTAATTCATTAAATCAAACAGAAGAAAAATTGACAAAAGATTTTATGACTCAAACTGTTGTAAAATTGGTAGAAGATTTTTCTGTTCAAACAGAGGTTAAATTAATGAACGATTTTGCTATTCAAACAGAAGAAGAATATTCAAAGGTTTTTTTAATAAAAAAAGGGGAATTAGCTAAAGAATAAATTTTTGTTTTAATTTTAATAATTTTTCTTTACAAAAGATTATTAAAATAAACACAAACAATTCTTCTACTCAAACATTAATTGAAAATAAAGAATTAAGTATTCAAACATTACCTTTATTACGTCCAAAAAAACAAAGTATTAGCTTACAAACTGAAGAAATTATAAAAGAAGAACATCCAGTAATGATTAATTTTGTTGAAACTTGTGTTCAAACAGATGATTTTTTATTAATTAAAAGTCCAATAAATACTAGAAAAGTTTATTTTTTTAAGTTTTTTAAATAAATAATATTTTTAAAGTCATCTTTGGAAAAGGGAACTAATTTTCTAAATAATTCTAAATTAAATGAAAAACTCAGAAATTCATCATTTTCTTCTGTTAGTAATAGTGAAGTACTTGAATTAAATGTTGCGGTTTGTTTTTTTAAATATTTGTTATATTCTTTCTTTTTTTAGCAACTTCCATTTAATGATATTTTTTCTACTCCAACAAGTTCAGACGATAAAAATTTAATTTTTTCTCCAAATTGTATGAATGAAAAATTGAAAGAAAAATGCCAAGATGTTGACCGTTTAGAACAGCAAAATTCTTTTTTAAATAAAATAATTGCTGACCAACAAATGGTTATTGAACAAATGAAGAAAATGTCTATTAGTGGAGGAGGAAAAGGGAAAGAAGTAATTGATGGAAGTTGTAGTGGTGGAAGTAATAATAATAATATTGTTGGAAATTCTGTGAGGTTTGTTGTTATTTATTTAATATATAATTCCTTTGGACATTTCGTCATTTGGACATTTTGTCATATTTTTAATTTTTAAAGAAATTCTTGTGAAACAAAGCAAAGAAGACTTCGCCTTTACTGTGAATATTGTGAACGTTTTGATTCTCACTCAACAGAAGAATGTCCAATTGAAGAAGCTAGAAGAGAAGAAAAACTTGCTCATATTGTTTTCACCTCAAATAGTAGCAATAAAAATAAGGAAATTTAAAGGTTTATTATTATTTATTGAAGATTTATTTTTAATGTTTATTTGTTTGTTTTTATATACCCAAAAAAATAATTTTTTTACCGTGTGAAGAATGTATAAATATAATTTGATTATTAAATTCCTCTTCTTCATAAATCTGTTTTCATTATATTGTGTTAAAAAGCACTATTACTTTATGTAAATCGTTTTGAACATTAAATAATTTATCTTGTTTATGGTTAAGTATTTTTTTATATTTTTATCAAGGTTTTGAGGATAGAACTCTTATAAATTAATTTCTTTGTTTTAGTTGAACATCATATTGTCTTTATTTAAATTGCATTTATGGCTTCTCCTGCACCTTCAGATCCACGCAGATCCGAAAGCCCATATGAACTTCGACCACAAAGAGGTGTTGTGGTTACTTTAACTCAACTGATTCAACATGCGAGGAACTATTCTTCGCATCCTGTTTCAAGTGTTTGTTTTGTTTATTTTGTTGTTAATTTTTATATTTTAATTAAAGATCTCAACTGGGGACCTCCATATATTTGATAGATCAATACTTGCCCTTTCAAATAATGAATATTGTAATAGGCGTTTTGATACTGTAGTTATGGAGCGTGAATTGGCTGAACAAGAGGCTAGTGATGCTGGGTCTGTTATCAACATAATAATGGGTGGACGGCAATTTTCGTATAAAAGGGCTGAACGAGTAGGAGACGGAATATGTTATCGTGTATGTTAACATTTGCATTTTTTTTTATCTTTGATCTTAGGTAATGACGGAAGGGTGTGTAACTTATGCAAGCATAGTACGTGCTTTTTTTATATTAAAAATTACTTAAAATTTAGTGGACACCACCTTAATTTTTGGAAGAAAATTGACGTAAAAATTAAAGTTTTGTTTGAAAAACTTAAATTTTTTTTATTTATTTGACTTTTTTGTTTTTAATTTTATAATTTGAAAATATAATTTTTTAACTTTTGGCATTCTGCTTTTATTAAAATTTATTGATTTATAATATTTAATTGTCTATTATTATCATTTTCTTTAATTTATTACAATGCAAAATTCATCATTAGAACAAGGAACATTAGTGTTTGATTTAGAACCCCCTAAAGGTGGTACTTTAGCCCAACTGATTACATATATACAGAATCATTCTTCTCATCCAGTAGTACATGTTTGTTTTATTTATTTTTTCTTTATAATTTTATTTAAAAAAAGATTTCTACTGGAAGTCTTTCAATTTATCATCGATCACTTCCTCCTTTGTCCAACGAGGAATATTGCAAAAAAGCATTTGCTGATGTTGTTCGTGAACGTGAACTTGCTTCAAAACGATTAGCAGAAGCTTCATATTTTTCTGTTAATAAATATGGAAATAGTTGTAAACACTCTGCCAACAGACCTGAAAGAATTGGAAATGGATTAAAATTTTTGGTTTTTTTTTAATCTCTTAAAAAAATATATTTTAGGCTCTCTGTGAAAATTGTCGGACATATACTGGAAAAGTTAGTTTTTATTCTTATTAAATTATTCAAAATTTAGTGGGAACCTTGAGTGAGCAATTTGTGGAAAAGAAGAATTATTTTCAATTCTTTGCTTTATATTTTTTGTCAATAAAAAATATTTTAACTTATGATTTTTATTTATAATTCTTTTAAAAATAATTAAGACAATTTATTCTCTTTATTTTAATTATATTTAAAGATATCCTTTTATAAGAATGTTTTTATTATTTTATTGTCCATTTTTGTTAATTGATTTGGTCATTTCTCTTCCTTCTAAAATTGATATTGGTGGAAATTTATGGAATTTTTATTCTCCAAAGTTAAATATTTCTGGTTCTGCTGTTGTTCCAGGAGATATTTATTCTGATTTGGAAGCCAATAATTTTATTAAAAATCCTTTATTTGGTCAAGGAGATAAACTATATAAATGGATAGGACAACAAGATTGGACTTATGAAAGGAATTTATTGTTACCTGAAGAAGTTTATAAGGCAAGGTTATTTAATTTTAAAAAGGGAAGAAATTTATGGAGGGATTTGTTGAGAAAAAGAATTCTTTAAATTAAGAAGGATTTTTTTAATTTTTAAGTCAAATAATGTTCTTCTGAAAATTAATGGATTAAATGGACTTGCTTCCATTTGGTTTAATGATTACCACATTGCTAATATTGACAATCAATTTCAAAGTTCTTTACTTAATTTAACTTCTTTATTGGCTAAGGGAATGAATTTTATTCGAATTTCTTTTAAATCTCCTGTTAAGGAAGCTGAAATACATTCAAATGTTTACAAGGTTTTCAATTTAAATTTAATTTAATTATTTTTTAGTTAATCAATAAACATATTTTGCCACCTGTAATGTTTCTATTAATTTTTTTAAATTTTATTTTATTTTAGGAATGTCCACCACCTTCTTATAACGGTGAATGTCATGTCAACTTTTTACGTTCAATGCAAGCTAGTTTTGCTTGGGATTGGGGGCCAAGCGTCCCTTTTGGTTTTTTTATTTTAACATGTGTTTTTTTTTTATTTTAATTTTTAAAGTCGGAATATGGAAACCAATTGAATTAATTTATTTTAATAAAATTTTTATTGAAGAATTTTCTCCTTTGGTGGAACCGTTTGGAACAAGTTTGTTTGTTTTTTTTAAATAAAAAGTTTTATTTTTAGCTCATTTTTTTATTAAAAATTCAATTTCATTTCTTTGTTCTTTTAATTCACAAATTCTAAAAATTGAATTAATTGTAGATGAATTGGGTCTAAAAAAGAATTTAAAGTTTCGACCATCTGATTATGGCAATTGTCCACAAATTAAATTGGAGGAAATTGTGAATATTTTAATTCCAATTAATAAGGTTTATTCTTTAATTTATTGGGTAAATAAAAATTAAAAAAAATTTTTTTTAATTAATTTCCCCTTGTAAAGATGACATTTTGTCCAATAGATTAAAATTTGTTAATTAATTTTTTTTCGTTTAGGTCAAACTTTGGTGGCCTAATGGTTATGGATCTCAACCTTTGTATAATTTAACATTGAGGATTTATTCAAATGGTTTAAAATAATATTTTTAAATAAAATAATTTAATTTTCTAGAAGAATTATTGGACTTTAGTCAAAAAAGAATTGCTTTTAGAACAATTTATTTAAATCAGAGTTTTGTAAATAAATCTGATCATGAAAAAGGACGTCTTTTTCAATTTGAAGTTAATAATGTGGCTATTTTTCTTAAGGGTTTGCATTTTTTATTTTTTTTCTTCACATAACTAGTGTTTTTTGGGGTTGTGGGTTCGATCACGCTTGGGGGATTTTATTTTTTTAAAATTCTCCCTTTTATTTTTTAATCTTATAGGAACAAATTGGATACCAATTTCAGTTTTTCCTTCTCGTAATAATACTTTAAGACGTGATTTTCTCTTTCATTCAATGATTAAAGCGAATATGAACGTTTTGCGAGTTTGGGGAGGTGGATTTTATGAATCTGATGAGTTTTATGATTTAGCAGATGAATTAGGTTTATTTTTTAAATTTATTTTTTTATTTCTTTAGGATTACTTATTTGGCAGGATTTTATGTTTGCTTGTGCTTTATACCCTACAAATAAATATTTTTTAAATTCTGTTGAAAAGGAAGTGGAAGAACAGGTTTTACTTTTAATTTCTATCTGTGGCTTAGTTGGGTAAAGCCTTCCCTTCTTAATGTTGATTGGGGAGGTTCGATTCCCTTGCTTGTTTTTCTCTTTATTTTAAATTATTTTTTTAAATTTTAGGTTTTACGGTTAAGACATCATCCATCTTTACTTTGTTGGGCAGGAAATAATGAAAATGAATTAGTAATAAGGTTATTTTTTTTATTAATTTAATTATTTAATTAATTAGAAATTCTTGGTATCCAACAAAAAATTATTCTGAAGAATTACAGTCAAAAGATTATTTAATTCTCTATAAACAAACAATACAACCAATTGTTGAAAAATTGGATAAAAGTAGACCTTTTCTTCTTTCAAGTCCTTCAAATGGAATAAGAACTGAAATGTAAAGGGTGAAAGGTTTTTTAAATAAAAAATTTTGGAGTAATTAGAAACTTTAAATAAAGTATTGAAATCGTTAAAATAATCTTCAAAAAATTAAATTAAGGGAAGGAGGTATTTCTAAAAATCCAAATAATCCTCTCTATGGTGACATTCACTTTTATATTGAAACAAAAAATCTTTGGAAAGATTCAACTTATCTAATACCTCGCTGTGCTACTGAATTTGGTGTTCAGTCAATGCCTTTTAAAGGAACAATGATTAATTGGATTAAAGAAAAAGATTGGAGATATACAAGTAAAACTTTGTTAGAAAGACAACATCACCCTGGTGGTGCTTTGACTCTTTTAACAATGACATTTCAACATTTTTCGGTATTTTTATGATAAATAAAGATGAAAAAAGTCAGGTTTATTTTTTAAATTAAGAACTTACCTTTTAATTCTTTACCTTCATTTATTGATAAATTTGCTTTTTTGTCACAAGTACATCAAGCTATAGCTTTACAAACACAAATTGAACATTATAGAAGGTTTTTTTTCTTTAAGTTAATTTTATTTTAAATTAATTTAAAGATGGCGTTCTACTGTAAATTCAACAAATGGACAAGGCTATACAATGTGTGCAATGTATTGGCAATTAAATGATGTTTGGGCTGCTCCAACTTGGTCTACAATAGATTTTGATTTGAGGTGGAAAATTGGCCATTATTTTGTTAAACGTTCTTTTGCTCCTTTAATTTTGTCAATGGTATTTTTTATTTTAATTTTAGAAACTTCAAAAGCTTTTTTTGATCAATTTTTGTTTTTTAAATTAGTTGACTCTAAAAGGGGTCGAACCTTTACCCTTTCCTTTTTAAAAAATTTTCATTCTCCACTGGACCAAAAATACCATCAAGTGTGTTTTACTTGTTTCTTTAAACGTATATAACTTTGTTTAAGTTTGATCAAAAATTATGATCTAAACGTTTAAAAATAATTGAATTTTTTCGGTATTTTTGAAGTTATAGTTAGTTTTTCTATCTTAAAATTAAAAAAAGATATGAATTTTCAAAGTTCGAGGTAAATTATTAATTTTTGTTGTTTTTTAAGTATCTCGACGACAATGAAAATTTACATTTATTCGTTTGTTCTGATCTACTTTATGATTTATACAACTCTACTATTCATATCAAACTTTTTTTACTTAAAAACGAAAATATTCCAATTTATCAATATTCAATAAAATTAAATAAAATACCTTTACAAACATCTTTTGAAATATTTTTACCTGAACAAATTAAAATAAAAATAAAAAATAAATTAAATAAAAAAAAAGAAGAAGAAGAATATTTATTATCTTCAACATTTAATTCAACTTATTTAAATTTATTTGTTCCACAATCTTTATTATTTCCTAATAAATTTAATTCTATAGGAAAATATGGAAATGCTAAAATTTCAAAATTTAAAAGAATTACAAATTTTAAATATTTATTAAAAATAAAAAAAGAAGAAGAAGAAAAAAATAATATTTTACCTTTAATTTGGATTGATTTTAAAGATTATTATTTAAAATTAAATTTTAATTTAATTTATTATTTTAATGATAATGGATTTGCATTAATTGAAGAAGAAGAAAAAGAAATTTATTTAATTATTTTTAATAATCCTAAAAATTTAAAAATTGTTAAAGAAGATTTTAAATTAATTGTTTTATAAATTTACAGTCCGAATAAAAAAAATTTTTTTTAAAGAAGGTTTGCCTTTTTTTTTGTTTTCTTGTCTTAATTTTGTTTGTATTTGATTATAATATTTTTAAAAAAATTTTTTATTTTTTAAATTTGTTTGATTTCAATCATATATTTATTATTTTTTGCCTGCTAGCAGTTGTTTATGGTAACCGTTTTTCAGACTCTAATGTCCTTGCTAATTATTTAAAAAGTTTACTATTTCTCTTTTTAATAAAAAAATGTTCTCTTTTTTGCACACTATATTTTTCATTGCCCAACTAATCGCAAAAGCCATATAATCGCTAAGCAAAGATATTTCTTAAAATTTGAATTTTTTGTAATTAAGTTTTTTCTCTAATTTTGTTTTAATTAGATTATAATTTAAACAAAAATGCCGTCAAATAATCCAAAAACTGGTTCTTCAAAAAGGAAATCAAATAATTCAACAAATTCTTCTGATATTTCACAACAAAAAAGTGTTTCTGCAGATGTCACTGAAAAAGCTTTAGCAGATTCTACAACTTCAATTGATGGACATCCTGTACATGCACCAAATAAAAAATGGAATGTTAGTGATAAGGTTTTATGTCGTTATATGCATGCTGAAAATATTTATTATGAGGCAAAGATTATGGCTTTAAAGACAAAGGAAGGAGAAATGGCTTATGCTGTACATTATCCGGTTTACTTTTTTTTTTTAAAAATTGTTTAAGGGAGATAGTTAATTAAGGAGAAATTTAAGAAGTCTATTCACCCGTTTGAATATTCTTTATGGAAAGATTTGATGAATACTTTATATTAAGTGGAGTGGGGAATGTTTAGGTTACTATTTAAGGACACTTTTTCCACCTTATCTTTATTCTCCTAAGCTTACAATTTAATTATTTTGTTTAAAAAAAGATTTAAAAGTTAAAATAATATGAGATTTATATGTGAATCTTTGACCCGTTTTTTGTGTTCTTTGATTATTCAAAAATTTCTTTTAACAAATAAGTGTTATTATTAATCTTAAATAAAAATAATTTAATTTTCAGGGTTGGAGTTCTCGTCACGACGAAGTTATTCCACAAAGTAAAGCTTTGCTTCGCTTTAAAGATTATACACAAGAAGATGCAGAAAAAGCGAAGGTTTTCTTTTTTATTATTTAATCAAATTTATTTAAAATAACAATTTAAGGATGAAATTAAAAAAGCTCAACAAACATCGAATAAGAAACGTAAAACAATGGATAAACGTACTTCTGGTATTTCAACTGCAGATGAGAGTCGTTCAGTTACTCCAGGAAGTGGTGATCTTTCAGGTTTTTTTTAACTTATTTATAGTTTTGATTTTCCCTTACCTTCTTAAGAGAAGTCCATTTCCTATTTTACGAAAAGCTTTTCAGGGTTTTAGGGTCAGAAGATCATGTAAGATGATTGTTCTTATTCCCAGAGAAAAAGGTCCTTTTTAAGAGTCTTGTTAACTTTGGATTGTTCTATAAATTTGGTAATTGTAAAGAAGTTTTTTAGAATTGTTAAAGCGTTCTTTTGGTTTTAATTTACTGTAGATCTTTCTAAATTGCTTAGTAAATCGAGTGGTTTGGTGGGTAAATTCCCCGATTATAAGAGAAAAATCGTTTATGAATTGTTTGTTTGTTCAATGCCTATATGTGGTAAACATTTTTAAACTTTTTTTTTTTAAAGCAAAACGGAAGACAGCCTCATCAATTCGTAGGCCTTTACCTGCAGATGTTCATGAACGTAGAAAAGATATGCCACAAATTTTGTTACCTGACGCTCTTCGTCGTATACTTATTGATGATGAAAACTTGATTAATAAGAGCTGTTTTTTGCCAAAATTGCCTGCACGTATTACTGCTTTTGATATTGTTCAGAAGGTTTGTGGATTTTTTTCTTTACTGGCCCAAAATTTTTATTTTTTGACCGACTAAAAGTGGGCATTATGGTCAAATTATTATTAACATGAATTAAGTCTAAACGGGATTGATTATTGGAAAACGGGTGTTGGGTGATTTTGTAGAAAATTGACTTTCTGGCCATTATGTCCTTTTGACTGTTTGTCGGGAGTTAAAAGAAAATATTTCCCTTTCAGTACCGGGAAACAGTTAATCCACGCGGTGTTTCGCCAAGAGAATTTTACATTGAAAATTCTGACGTTTCAAATGCTCTGCTTAATCCAACAGCTGAAAATTTAGAACACAGTGCGCTCGGTCTTTTAGATTATTTTGAACAAGCAATTGGTACAATTCTTCTTTACAAATTTGAACGTCCAATGTTTAATGATCTTTATGAAAAATTAAATAAAGAAAAGGCTGAGGAAGGGGAAAATGGTGGTGGTGGTGGAGAAGGAAATGATGATAATAATGATAAAGGTTTCTATTTTAATATTTTATAAAATTGTAAATTCGAAGTAATATGTAAAGAAAACAAGAATGAATTAATTTAAGGAAAATATTTCGAAAAATTTGTAGTCGTCGGTTTGGTTCAGTGGTAGTGTTACTGATTCATATTTGAAGGGTTGAGGGTTCGATACTTGTTGCTTCCCCCGATTTTTAAAATTCTGACTATTTTTAAGCTTATTTTTTTAACTTTTTCTCAAAATAAAATTTAAGAAGAGAAACAGAAGAAAAATGAAACATCTTTGCGTGTTTGTTTTGCAAAACAATTTGGACTTCCACATTTGTTGAGAATGTTTGTTCGATTTACTGACATGGTTTTATTATTATTTATTTATTTTTAAATTATTAATTTTCAAAATAGTTGGGATATACTGATTGGAGTGAACGTTCTCTTGAAGCAATTATTCGACATGCACAGGATTTTGTTATGTTTTTGAATAAAAATCATCAAGAATTTTTTAATGTTGATGAGGTTTTTTTTTAAGTTAAATTCTTATTTATTTATTTTAATCAAAAAAAAAGGATTATGTCCTAGCTTCTGCTGATTACCACAAACGTGTATGGGGAAATAACTCTTAAAGAAGATTGAAAAAGAAAGGTTTTCTTTTTGACTTTTATTCTTTCGATTTATGCACAAAATGAGCATTCTTTAATAATATTTTTATAATTTGAAACTAAAAAAAGTGAAAAATTAATTAAAACATTTGGACATTTTTAAATTCTGACATTTTGTGTTTTTGACATTTTTGGAATTATTTTTGCTTTGAAATGGTCGCTTTCAAACTTTTAGTTTCAAAAACTGATGATATCACCAAGTTATCCATTTGTTTGTTTTAATTTATTTTAATTAAAAAAATTACCGTATCTACGCACACAAAAATATCCTCCGTTTATTTCTCATAAAAATATTTTTTTTTTTGAAAAATTTAATGAAAAACAATTTTGCTAATTTTAATATTTAAAAATTGTTTTTTGCATTTATTTTAAAATATTAAAAATAAAAAGGCTATTAAAATTAAAAATTTTTTGTTCGAAAAAATTACAGTAGCCGAAGATTTTTCTGTAAGGAAAACACATCGGGGTGTCCCGCATTCCTTTAATTGAAATTTTAAAAAATTAAAAAAATTTATTTACTTGGTATAACATATCCAATCCAAAGATAGCCCTGTTTTCCACATATTTTTCAAATTCTATTAGCGGACATTTTGTCCCACAATTTCCAACAGCTAAATTTTCAAGTTCTCCATTACGTCTATAAAGTAGCTTAAAAAGAAAAGTAAAATATAAATTAAATAATTATTAATTTTACTTCAATTTGGTAATCATTTCCATCACTATAAAGTTCTGCAATTAGACAGGAAGCGAATGGTGGTATTTTGATTACTGTAGAATTTATTTGTAATGCAGAGAGTAAAGCTAGTAGAGTTCCATCATGCTTGAAAATTTAGAAAAAATTTTGTTTAATTTTTCAAAATTTTATATCTGACTAGAGTGATCTCTGATTTTTCGTTATCTCTAACTTTTTTTATTTAAAATTTTTTGCGATTAATTGGCTGCGAATTGGTTTTATTGTGTAATTTTCAAAACGCCAAAACAATTTAATAACTTACCGCAGAATACAAAACCATTTTCGATGCCAATAATGCTTCTTTCGTTTGATTTGTATTTACTAATTGCTTCATTCTACCTAACCAATCACCAAGTAAATATCCCCCACTTAAACGTGATAGCTTTTCATGTGAATTAAATTCTGCAATTCTTTCTGAATCCCTCAATTCAATAATTAATTCCAAAGTTGTTTTGTTTTCATACTGTGGCCAAATTTTAAATACCCATTCTGGTTGTGACAAATTGTGATTTACCTTTTTGAAAAAAAATTTTTCAAAACGTTAATTTACAAAATTCTTATTTTTAAAAATGTTCAACAAACCTCCATTTGAATTCTTTTTAGTTCTGTAATGTCACGAAGTCGAATTTGTTTATTTTCTGGAAATTTCAAAATTGGACGTAGTTCTTCAACTAATTCTTTGTACTTTTCAAGAAGTTCTTTTTCCATCTTTCCAGAAATGTCATTCCAAAGTTGTTCATATTTTGGACAGGCAAAACTGCTTGGGCGAAGAAGCTAAATTTTTTTACATTATGAACTCTTGTTGAAAATAATTACCGGATCTTTAATTTTGCTTGTTCCGGTGTGAACTGGTATAGGTTGCCAATTAAGTGTATCGTCAAATTTCTCGTCTGTTGAAGGTGGAAATAATCCACTTAATAAAGATTGGGCACTTTCTATAGCTCTATCAACACTTGAAGATCGTATAAACACCTATTTTTGTACAATTTTAGATCAAAAATATAAATTTTTCTATATTTAATGGTTTAATAACATCAAGAAATTAATTTTTGTTATTAAAAATAAAATTTGTGAACAAAAAATACAGTAAGAAATAGGGGATTTTTCTTTTCTTTTTTGGCACTGAACAGAAATTTAAAAAAAAAAGTCGTTTCAGTACTAAATCTAAAAATGAAATTGAACTGTATAATTTGAAAAAAATGACAATTTTAACCCACTAAAAATTAAAAATACAATAAATGAATTAAAATTTGAAACAATAACGAGATAAATTGCTTTCAAATAAATTAATTTTGGTCCTTATAAAGACAACTTTCTCTATATTTTCTTAAAAATTAGACTTTATTTTTATAGCTTTAAAATACCTCGTTTCTATCAAAATTATTAGAGAGAAATGAGCCGACATATCTTTCTCTTAAAAATTTTCCAAGTTGTTGCATTTGTAACATTCCAAGATTTGTTAATTGATTCCAACCCCTTGGCCAATATTTTTCATCTTTTATAATTTGTTTAAATTAAAACAGATAAAATCAGGTTAAATAAGAAATATAATGTTAAATAAAGAGAATTCGAGAGAAAAAGATGAATTTAAAAACAACCTAGGGAAATTGTTAAAAACTTAATCGAAGGTCTTACGGTATGAAATATTTAAATATTAGAAGGTGCCCTTATTAAACTCGTAAAAGTACTACACAGAACTTCTTATAATGTGTTCGGGTACTGTACAAATTCAAAAAGTCTTCTTTACTCCTAAACTTAATCTTTAAAAATAACCATAAATATCGTCTTCATAAGGTTTTCGTTTTGGCGCTCTATCACCATGTCTCCATATTGCATGCACATATTTTAGTTGTCTTGTGTTATCTGATGCTATTAACAAAGCATTAATTAAAGTTAGGAATAAAATTAAAATTAATAAAGAAAATCCATTCATCTACAGTATAAAGACAGTTAAGACTCTAATATACTCTTAATTGGTAATTTAATCAAATTTAAGCACATTAGAGTCTGACAATTAAAATTTTACAGAACTGAGTCTTAGACAATAAAATGTCCATTTTTAATTCAAAACTGACATTTGAGTCTCAATCTCTATAAATTATTTATTTCCGGAGACAAAAATAAGATTTTTGTGAAAACTTAAAAAGCAGTAAAAAAAAGGTGTAAATAAATAATGAAATTTGATATAATTTGAAGGGAAAAAAACTTTTAAAAATTGACTAAAGAATAAAAGGAGAACAAATTTTAAAAATAAATAAAAATATCAATTTTTAAATAAATAATAAAAATTAACTCTTTTTCATTTTTTTTTAATCTGCTTAAGATTAAAAAGCAGAAAAGAAGAGCAACAGCAGAACACACAAAACAAAACCATCTTTTTTTTTATTTATTTTAAAAAGTCACCCCATAAAAAAAGTCTTTTTTTTTAATTATTTAAATGACTCATTACTCTTCAATTTTCTTTTCTTCTTCTTCCCCTTTTCTTCTTAAACATAGCCCTAAAGATGCATGAAATTTTGAAAATTGTTCATTATTCATTAATAAGTCAAAAGTTAAATAATTTCCACATTCACTAGGTATTCCATTATAACCTTCTTTATAAAGTTTTTGGACAATTTTTGAATCATGTGATAGACGTAAACGACGAAGAGAAGATCCAGAAAGTAATTGAACTTTCTAAAATTTAGAAACGGTCGTTTCGGTGCCAAATATCAATTTTTTAACTTCTTTTGCTTTCTTGGTTAAGTCGGAAAATTTTAATTTTCATTAGTAAGACCGAAAACCCGCCAAGTGAAAATAATTTTTAAATCAAAAATTGATAATTTTCTTAAATTAAAAATAAACCTTGTCAATTTCTTTAATTAAATGAGGCAATCCTTCCAATGTACGGCAAGAAATAGAAAATAAATTCTCAAAAATTCCCATTTCTGTCAATTTTTCCCTTCTCTCATCATCACATTTGTCCAATTTATTTCCAACATTAATAACAGTATTAATTAAATTTGGGTCAATTTTTAATTTATTTAACGTTTCGAAGACATTATCACGTTGTGCTAGAAGATCAGGATGTGAAAGGTCCATTATATGAATTAATAAATCCTTTAAAAAATAAAAATAAAAAATTAATTTAATTAAATTAAAAAAAAAAAGAAAAAAAACCTAACAGAATTTTCTACATGTTGTAAAGTAGCAGAAAATGAAGCCAACAATTTAATAGGTAAATTAGAAATAAAACCTATTGTATCAGCAAAATAAACTTTACAAGTTGAAGGCAAAATAGACAAATGTGTTGATGAATCTAATGTAGCAAAAAGTCTATTTTCACCCAAAAGAATTGAAGAATCAGTCAATTTTTTAATAAATGTTGTTTTTCCACTGTTTGTATAACTTTTAAATTAAAATTTAAATAAAATAATTTAAAAAAAAAATACCCAATAACACCAATTACTGGAGTTTTTCCTGGACCTTGTTTTGCTTTATTTTCTAATAATTCCTGTTTGGTTAATTCAATTGAATTTTTTATTTGTTTACGAATTTTGTGTTCTTTAAGGCGAAGAAATTCGAGTTGTTTTGAACCTTCTAGCCTTAAGTTAACGTTGAGGACAGTTCAGTGCAAAACGTTTTTTGGTTAATATCTTCATTTTTTAATAAAACTAAGTAATTCTCATATGATTTGAAGCTTAAAGGGATTAAGAGACTTCTCTTATTGAGGACATTTTAACGAATTCACTTAAAAAAACAGACGCAGAAATGAACTAGACATAGAAAAAAAAACTTATAGGCAATCTAGACTACTAAATAGATTTAAAAAGAATTTGGATATCAAATCCTTCGAATTGTAAAAGAATTCATTCCATTTGGATAAATAATTAAAAAAAAAAGTTAATCCACAAATCTTTGGCACTGAACTGTCCTTCAATCCAAAATTTCAAAAAATGAACCTGTCAATATTTGGAAACATTGGAGCAGATGATTGAACAGGTATTTTATCATTTGAAAGGTGTTCACCAGAATGATTTAAAAATTTAATATGAGATCTAAGCAAATTTTTAAAAATAAAATATTTAAAATAAAACCTAATAAAAGGTATTTCTGCCAAAGCAATTTGAAGTTTAGCTTCTTTTGTTCTTGCAAACATTTTAAATATTGAGAGAACAATAGTTAAACGATCATATATTGGAAGGCCAAAATATTTTGTTAATTCATGCTGCAAAAATTAGAAAAATTCGAAAGGATCTACACTAACTAGATAGTTCAAAAAGGTTATAATTTAACTAAATATTTTCAATACTACCTAGTTAATTTTTGTTAATACTATCTAGTTTAATGTAGAAATCTTTGCAACATTTTTATTTTTTTTTTATATTTAGTCATCTCATTTTATTTTTTATTTCTTTTATGGTCATTAAATATTTTATTGGAATGTTTTAAAGTATTTAATAAATTATTTTTTAACTTTATTATATGTTCATCGGAAATTTATGTTATTTAGAGTTAGCGTTTTGCGCAGTTTCGACCGCGCTGTTTTGGACGTGCCTATTTAAAATTCTCTGTGCACTGAACCAGCTAAAAAAGAGAACTAATTATTTAAAAAATATACCAATTGTAAAGGAGAAAGAGAATCAACATTAATCATTAAAGCAGAAATATTGAAATGCTGTTTGTGTTGAACAATTGCATCTAATCGACCTGACCCCCAAATTAATTTTGAACGAACATTATAATCAGTGTTAACAATAATACTACTATAATAAAAAAATAAATAATTTATCTTTCGCACTGAACTGGCCATTTAAAGTGACTAATAAGAGGACTAACTAATTATTTATAGATTAGTTTATTTGTTTTATATTTTTTAAATTAAAAATACTTTTCAAAGCGTTACGACAACAACAAGGTTAAAAATATTACCCAATTCCCATTCTCTTATTTTAATTAATTAACCTAACAACTTTAAATCCAGGAATTGTTTGGCATAAAGTCTGTGCCTCCTCTACTTCAAGTTCAGGTATTGCATTTTTTGGTGCTGAACCACTACCCCATTTAACATGAGGATGAACTAATAAAATCTGTTCTGAACCAAAAACCTTGTTTCCGTTAAGCATTCCCAAAGAAAGTTTTAATTCAGTAAATTGTTCTTCTTCAATCTCCTCTTGAGACAACAATTTTTTTACTTTTTGTAGAGGGCGAAGTTCACGTATTTTTACTGTTGAAAAACATTTTTGATTTCTTAAAAATCTAAAAAATAAATATTTAAATTTAATTTAAATTTAAAAAAAAACCTTGAATTACTTAAAATATTCTCCAAAGGAAAAACAAAATTACCACAAAATGAGCAACACAATAATCGATTAAACATTTTCTTTGCACAGAAACAATTTTATTAAAAAATTAATTAATTTAAAAAATATATTAATTGTAAAACAAAATATACATATATTTAATTAAAATTAAATTTAAAAAAAGAAAATTTTTAATCACAAAATTAAATAAAATATATTTATAAAATAAAACCCCCCCCTCCCCCAAAATAAAATAAACTAAAATTTGTTTGAGCCTTTTCGGTCATGTAATTGTTTATCCCTTGCTTGTATTTTACGAGTAAGATCTTCACGAATTTCTTTTTCCTGAATACGCTCTTGCCAGTTCATATCAAACTCGTCCTGATCATCAAATAATTTATCAATAATACTGTAATTTGGTGGATTTATAGTCTAAAAATAAAATAATAAATTTTAAAAGAAAAATCAAGTAATAAACCTGTTCTTCTTTTGTTATAAGTTTCTGTTGATAATAACGTCCCTCTACTTCAGCTTTGTGTAAAACAAGTCCAACTTTAATTTAAAATAGTTTTATAAAAAAAATAATAACAATAATTAACGTTTTGATGAAGGTTTTGTAGTAAAAAATGAATAAAAATTTTTTGAATCATTTTGAAGAATTCCTTTACAAGAAATAAGAGGTAATGCTGAAACAGTAGTAGAATTAAGACGAGGAATTTTGGCAGGTTTTATTGTTGGCAATTCTGTTGCTAAAGTATTTCCACGTTTTTTGCTTTCCCTCTTTTCCTTTTTTGCTTTTTGATTTTCTTTTCCTTCCAAGCCCAACTAAATTATTTTAAAGCTTATCCATTCCTTAACCCCCAAAAAAAAATTATACTTTTCGGTCACGTAATTGTTTATCCCTTGCTTGTATTTTTCGAGTAAGATCTTCACGAATTTCTTTTTCCTGAATACGCTCCTGCCATTTAATTGCAAGTTGATCCTGATCACGAACAAATTTGTCAATAATATTATAATTTGGTGGATTTATAGCCTAAAAACAAACATAAATTTAAAAAAAAAAGATCAAAAAATAAACCTGTTCTTCTTTTGAAATAAGTTTCTGTTGATAATCACGTCCCTCTACTTCAGCTTTGTGTAAAACAAGTCCAACTTTAATAAAATAATTTTATAAAAAATAAATAATTAACGTTTTGATGAAGGTTTTGTAGTAAAAAATGAAGAAAAAATGTCTAAATTTTGTTGAGGAATTCCTTTAGAAGAAATAATAGGTAATGATGGAACAGTAGTAGAATTAAGACGAGGAATTTTGGCAGGTTTTATTGTTGTAGATGTTGGTAATTCTGGCAAAGTATTAAAAGCAGTGGTCATCCTCTTCTTTAAATCGATTATCTTTAAAATCTTTTTGTTTAATATTTTAAATTATATTACAAACCTCTTGTTTTAGTTTATCCAACAATGCTTTTTTCTCTTCTAAAGCTTTTCGATTTTCCTTTTCTTCCTTATCCATCTAAAAGCCTTTATATTCAATTAAATTAAAATAATTTACCGCTAAGGCCCTCTCCATCAATCGTTGTTCACGAATGGCAACTCCTTCATTGAAAAGGGCTTCTTGTTTTCGTCGTGTATCTTCAGCTTCTAGTTGTCGAGCAAGAATTTCCTCTTCGATCTGAGTAAAAGAATCTTCGTCAAAACTGTTATTAGATAGATTGCACATTCGATAATTTTCATAATGTAAATATTTAGTTGTCTAAAATGTTTAATGAATAACAAATATTTTGAAAATAAACCTCAATCAAATCAAGCAAATTATCCCGGAAGATCATATCACGAAGAGCAATAAAGTCATTATGTGCCAAATTGTCCACTTCCACCATACCCCAAGGATATTCACGAACACGAAATTTTTGTTTGGATACCACCTCTCCATCTCCAACCAAAAGTTCTTTAACATGGGTCGAGCCAACAATTGCGAATGGAATGCGTTTTTCAAGCTGAAAAGAAATGTTATTTCCACCAGTATATTGATTTTGAGTTTTTCCATTTGTTGTTACACCCAAAACAGACGGCTGTTGTTCATAATTGAATTGCTCGGGAAATTTATAGAAAGAAATGTTATTTTTCCGCATGTCATCCATTATCTTTAAAATATTTTTTAAATTTAATATGAAAATCATACTTGTTGTCTAAATCGACAAAGTTCATTTTGAGTAAGTGTATCGGCTTTGGCAATTAATGGAACTATATTAACCCGATCTTGAAGTTGTTTCATAAAATCAATGTCCAATTGTTTAAGTCTTTAAAAAATATCATTAAATTTAAGAAATTAAATTAACCCTTGTCCATTAGGTGAAATAAAGTAAATACACAAATGAATTCGTTTGTCTTTAATTTTTAGAGATCGGTCAACTTTTGTCTCTTCTGCCAAATAATCAGCAAAGCGATTATCAATATATTTAACTATAGGCTCCCAACTTAAGTTTAAATAGATTAAAGATTAAATTTTAAAACGTTACCATTTAGAGTTATCAGTAAAATCGCCAAATCCAGGTGTATCAACAACAGTGAGCTTAAATTATAAAAACAAATCTTAAAGTATAGAGTAATAAAAGTTTTGCCGAAAAATGAACCAAGAGCATAAACTCTTTTTAATGTGAGCTTCGCTCACATTACTCAAAAGCATTACCAACTAAACCACCGAGTGCAATACTACACCCCCTTTCTTTTTTCCTTTTATGTACAACCTTGCAATAATTTAAAAATAACCTTTAACAGAACATCATTTTCAACAAGTCTGAATGTTTTGCTTTCAATATTCACTGTAGATTTAAGTTCAGACATACTGTCATGCTTCAAGTCATGAAGTTCAGCCATAAAAAGAGTATTTAAAAAGGTCGATTTACCCAAACCAGACTGACCTGAAATTAAAAAGTTAAAGATTAAAATTTTTAAATTAAAAGTCTAACCAACAACCATTAAAGAAAATTCGAATCCATTTTTAATACATCTTTTAAATATTTGATTGGGAAAATTGGCAGCAAATCCAATTATATCATTATTTTGTAAAGAAACCATTTAAAATCTAACAATAAGAGTATAGAAATAAATTAAAAAAGTAAATATAATATGTATAAATTTCCTCTAAAAATTTATTTGTATTTTCTTTCTTTTTATAGTGTCCAACGAATCGCAGGTCATATTCTTCGCAAAATTAATCGCGAGTTATTGGCCATATCGATTCGCGTCTAATTGGGTTTTATAGTAATTTCTTTTTGTAAGCATTTTGTTTTGATTTTTTAAGATATTTTACATCAATTTTAATTGTTTTTTTATACCTTTTAATAGTTTTAGCTTTGTATTATTTATTAATTTTATAAAATGTTTCGAAACCAGTATGATAGTGATGTTACCGTTTTCAGTCCACAGGTTTATCTTATTGAAACTACTTTTAAAATGTTTTACAGGGTCGTTTGCACCAAAATGATTATGCAATTGAAGCAATGCGTCAAGGTAGCGCTACTGTTGCTTTACATGGAAAGGATCATGCTGTTGTTGTTGCACTTATGGTTATTTAATTTTTTAATTAAATTTAATATTAAACTATTTTAGCGTTCTCAAAATGAATTATCTTCTTACCAATCAAAAATTTTTGAATTGGATAGTCATGTTGGTCTTTCTATGTCAGGTCTTTTAGCTGATGGGCGAATTTTAGCGTATCTTTTATTTTTTTTTTAGACAATTTTTTATTTTTAGTCGTTTTATTCAAAATGAATGTATCACCTTCTTCTCTGAATTACAAACTTTAATTCCTATGGAGAATTTGCGCTCAAAGTTAACAATGAGTAAACTATTTCTTATATTTTTTCACCTTTGTATTCTCAGGAATGCAAGGGAATCTTCAAAATTATGGAAGACGTCCATTCGGAGTTGGCTTATTAATCATTGGATATGATGTTTATTTTTTCTTTAATTTTTAATTTAATTTTTTAAGCATTCTGGTCCTCATGTTCTCAACGCTGACCCTTCTGCTAATGTTTTTTCTGTTAAGGCTGCTTCTATTGGTTCTCGCTCTCAATCTGCTCGGACTTATTTGGAAAAGCATTTGGAAGAGTATGAGAATAGTATAGACCAAAATGTGGTTATTCGTCATGCACTTTTAGCTCTAAAAGAAACTCTTCCAGCAAATGTGAATTTGGATGAAAATGTATTTTTTTTAAATTGAAATTTTTTGATATTTTTCTAATTCAGAATACAGCAGTTGCGATTGTTGGAAAGCGGTGCAAATTTCAATGTTTGTCATCTGATCGAGTGGGTGAGGCCATTGCAAATCTTCGTGATCGAGGCCCTTTTGCTGATGAGCAAGAAATGCAACATTAAAGATGTTTTTTAAATACATATATTTGAACATTTTAAATTGTTTTTGAATACTTTGTGACTTCGATTTAGTCTGGTTTCGGTCGTTGATAAATGTTTGGTCAAAGGACTACCATTTAATTTTAAAAGATAACGAGCAATCAATAAACAAAAATAAACGAAAAAGAACGTTTCGAAAATCAAATGTGTCAATAAATAATTTATCTATAAATATAAAAAATATTTAACAATGATTTTTGTCATGAGCATCATATTCTTTAAAATTCAAGCAAGTTCAAAAAATTGCCAGTCGTGAACCTCGAATTTCTTTTCAGAGTAAAACGTGATGACAACGGATGTGACTGTAGGAACTGCAGAAAACTCGTTCTTCGGTCCATGATAAGTAGGTGGATAGAAGAAAAGCCAAGAGTAATTACAAAGCAATTCACGACGAGCCAAGAAGTAAAGATTCCAATCGGCAAATTTAAACACATTCCCATAAGTACCAATAATCGTAGCAAAAACAGTCATCTTTCCACCAATATTTCTCATTGAAGTCTAAAGAATAAAATCGGTATTTATTAATAAACAATTAAGCAGAAAAATACGACACCACAAAAACCCCCAAGCACAAAACATTTTAAATATATCGATATCATTACACGTATGATACTAACCCCCTAAAATGCCCCATCCCATAAAATGTTAATAGATATACCAGGACGTTGAAAATTAGAAGCTTCTGTTCTTCCTTTAAGTTCAGAAAGTCAAAAACAACGATCGGGTCATCTTCAGAGTATGGTTGCTTCTCTAAATAAGAAGCGAAATCTTGTCCAAGGTGGAGCAGCTCAGCAACTTCATTTGCCGTGTGGATTGCTGGTGCAAAACTAAAAAGAATTAAATATAAAATAGAAATACAAATTAAACCTTTCATCTGAGGTCACCGAGTCGGAAGAATTAGCCATTTAATAAATTTAATAATATTTGAAAAATAGTCTAAAAACAAAACAAATGAGTAATAAGGAGGAAGTAGGGATTCGCGAATAAATATATGGTAAATCAATAAAAAAAAACAATTGATTTATAGAATTGAAAATAAAACTTTCATCCAAAAAAATAAAGAAAATCTCTTTTATTCTATGGTTGTAATCTCTCAAAGAGAGACACTAGAGAACCAAAACTTATCGAGACAGTTGAACGCAACAATTTTAAAGATGAAATAAATATCATGATTTAGTTTGTAAATTTACATTAAAGTTTTCTTTTAGGAATGAAACCACTTTCATTAAAAGGTCATGGACGTCCAATAACACGTGTACGTATTAATCAAGAAGGAGATCTTCTTTTTTCTGCTGGAAAGGATAAACATATATGTGTTTGGTACACAGAAAATGGTGAACGAATTGGGACATATGAAGGACATACTGGTGTTGTTTGGGATGTTGATGTTAGTTGGAATACTAAAACACTTGTTTCTGCTTCTGGTGATCAACACATGATGGTTTGTTTTTTTTTTTAACTTTTAAAAATGTTTTTTGACCTTTGTCGTGATTGTCTGTTTTTAATTAATTTTTTCCTTAGGTTTGGGATGTTGAAACAGGCGTTCAATTAAATGATAGCGAAGTTGGCTCAGTTGTTCGTTCAATTGGACTTTCTTATAGTGGAAATTTGGCAGTTTTATCTACCCAAAAGGCAATTTCAAACAGAGCTGGTGTTTTTATACAAGATCTTAGAGAATTGTCTAGTAAAAAATTTGATCCAACTTTGCGTATTGAAATTGATCAACCAAGCAGTACATGTCTTTTTTCACATTTGGATGATACTATTGTTTTAGGTTTTTTAAATAGAACTTTATTTAATTAAAAAATACTTAGGAACACAGAATGGTCAATTACATTTATACGATTTACGTCAGCCAAATGATGCAAAAGATTTTAGCAGTCCTCACAATTTTCCAATTAATGAACTACAAAAATCGGCAGATGAAACCTTTTTGATTTCTTCTTCAAAAGATAAAACTGCACAATTACATGATTCACGTACTTTACAGCAATTAAAAAAATACAAGTAAATAAAATAAAAAAATAAACTTTAAAACAGATTTTAGGTCAACACGTCCAGTAAATTCTGCTGCAATTTCCCCAACCAGAGATCACATAATTTTGGGAGGTGGTGAAGAATCTGCTACTGTTACGGTTAGCAAATATTATTTTAATTTTACTTTTAAATTAGATGACTTCAACTTCATCTGGACAATTTGAAGCTAAACTCTATCATATGATTTTTGAAGAAGAATTTGCTCGGTTTAAAGGACATTTTGGACCTATTAACTCAATCACTTTTGATCCAACAGGAGATATTGGTATAAAAATAAATTTACTTAAATTATAAAGGAAAATGAACTTGAATTAAAAAAATATCAACTGAAGTTTTATTATTTTTTTCTTTAGTTGTTTCTGGTGGAGAAGATGGTTATGTACGTATTCAAGAGCTAGATCAAAGTTATAAAGATTTTGAATTTGATATTGGAGTAAATGCTTGAAATTGTGTAGAGTATTATGAGACGAATGTAAGGAATTTTTATTTTTTTGTGAAAAATGTTTAAAAAATATTGTTAATTTTATTTATAAAAATTTTTAAAAATAGTCCAAATATATAGATTTTGTTTTTAATATGTTGAAAAAAAATTTATTCTTTAAGTTATTCTTCATTTAGTTTAGTTTGTGTTTCTTCTTCCTCTTCATTTTCTTGAGAATTTGCATCATTTAATTGAGGGGTTGTTTGGGGTGAATTTGAAGTATTTTCTTCACCTGAACCTTCACTTTCTTGAGATGAAGAAGAAGAAGAGGAGGAGGAAGATGAAGTATTTAGTTGTCTTCTGCTTCTTGATATTAAGGGTTCTTCTCCAGAACCTTCAGTAGAGTCATCCTTGTTTGATTCTTCACTACTAGCAGAGGTGTTATTGGCAACTTCTTCTGCAGTTCGAACCTATCAAAAAAAAAAAAATAATAATTTTTGATATTACCCGCATTAAAACAACTAAACTTTTATTTCTTTTATAGTTTGAAAATAATTTAAAAGAAGTACCTGTCGTTTATAAATTATTTGGTCATCCTCAAATCCTCTTAAATCATCAGAATTAATTCCTTGTTCAATTGCATTAATTAAACAAAATGTAAAAAATATAAAAATAATTTCAATTTTCATTTTCTTGAGAAAAAAAATTTTTTTGAAATTAATAAAAGATTGAAAAATTAAAAAATCCCTCTAATTCTCACCTAGCGTCCTTTCCCCTCAATCCTCCTTCCCCTAAATTTCATTGTGACTAATTCTAAAAAAATCTAAAAAAGATATAAATTGTCTCCTAAGGTTCTTGAGGGTATAAACGATCAAAGGAGGCTTTTTCCTATTTAAAAATTTTTTTTTTGCTAAGTGACATAATTTTTGACAGGCCACAAAAAGAAGAAGCTTTTTAGTCAGTTGCTTTTTAAATATTTTTTTTAGTTATTTTTAAAATGAAGAAATGAATCACAAGACTAGTCTAATTATATAGGTGGAGAGATTGGTCAATAAAATAATTTTTTTAAATTTATTCTGAACATAAATACTATACTTTTTTAATATTTACCTTTTAATTTACACATTTTCCCCCCAAAAATTAATAAAATTAAAATTCAGAAAAAAAAGAACATTTTCGGAATTAATAAAAATAATTATTTTTGCAAAAGAATTTTTAGATAAGGATGATTAATTTGATTAAAAAAAAATTTTTTTTTAATGAAATTTTTAGTTAAAAAAGTTAAGACAAACAAATAAATTTTTTATTTTCTTTTTCCAAAGAAACGAGTGCTTTGACTGAGCAAGGGTACTTCATAAGGTTGATATTGACCAGAATCAATTCCCAATAAACGAGAAGCCTTAAAATTATTTTTCTTTTTTTTTTTTAACAAAATAAAAGGGAAACTTAAAGATTAATAGGGGGTGTAAAATTTAAAAAAAAAAATTAATTTACTTGTTTAACACCAGAATAAAAAGTCTGTCCTGCTTGGTAAGCAAAATCGGTAAGAGGAGTTCTTGCAAAAATATTATTATTATTATATTGATTAAATCCTCCTCCGTAAGGATTTTGAAAAATTCCAAAAGCATTTTGTTGTTGTTGTTGTCCATTAAATTCTGTAGGAAATGAGGAACCTGATGGAGGAGGTTTAATATTTGGATTAATTACTGAAGAGGCTGCAGAATTTAATTTTTCAGAATTTATTGGTAATTGATGTTGATTTTGTGAATTAAATGTTTGTAAACTTTGTTGTTGAGGTTGAATTATTGAGGATGCAACATTTTCTGATTTTTGTATATCAGAATTTGTTTCTTTGAATATCTGTAAAATTCTGATTTTAATATTCTGATTTAAAGTTCTGATTTTTAAAATTCTGATTTTTAAGTTCTGATTTTAAGTTTTAATTTCTTAATCTTAATTCTGATTTTTAACATTATTTACCAACCTCATCTAACATTGGGTCATCATATTGATCAATTTCTGCTACACCCGGTATTCTTTCTCCCTATTTTAAATTTATAAAAATAATTTTAAAATTAATTTTAAAAAATACCAAAAATCCGTTTATTGATAAAAATAAAAAAATAAATAGTTTTTTAATCATAAAAAAAGAATTATTATATGAAAAGAATTTATTTAACATTATTTTCTATAAAAAGAGAATAATTTAATAAAGGAAAAAGATATATTTATTAATTCACAAAGCTGCGCAACCACTTTTCTATTATTAAACCAGCATATATCCCTTTTTTTTATTATTTTATAAGAGATGCCGATAAGTGTGTGTTCTCGTTAAATATTGTAGAAAAAGAAAATTGGGGGTAGCTAATAGAAATTTTAAATTATTTAAAAAGTATTTAAAAAGCTCAGAACACTCATAAAAAATTCTGCTATAAAAAACAACAAGAGAAGGTTCATTAAAAAAAAAATCAAAAGTCAGTAAATAATCAAGCCTTGTCAATTTTTCGCTTTTAGAAACAATGAGGATAGTGTTAGGAAAAACAATAGGATAAAAATTATCGCAATGACTTTCTTCTGATTAAAACTAAACTGGATATTTATTAAACTTTTATATTCACTTTATTTACAGCATTGATGAAAACCAGAATTTTGTACTTTTAAAAAATCAGAAATTGTAAAATTCTGATTTTTAAGTTTTAGAATTTGTAAAAACTTTTTACAACTTTGCAATATTGAAATCAGAATTTTAGCGTTTTAAAAATCAGAATTTTTAAGTTGTAATTTTCATTAAACAAAAAAAATCAGAATTTGTAAAAACTTTTTACAATTTCTGATTTTAAAATAATTTATTTTTCACGCTTCTTTACTAAAGGAATGTATTGAGGTTTAATTTCTGGTAATGTAGGTTGTAATTTTGAATGGGGAAAATAAGTTTTACACAATTTTAGACAATGTTCATTTAATTTAAAGCCATGAAAGTAATATTGGGAGTTTGGAGAATTAAATTTGTAACAATTAAAAAATAAACGTTTTAAGTCTGCAATAAACATACGATCCTTTAAAAATTAATTTTCTTTTTTTTTTAATTCTTAAAAAGAACTTACACAAGTATAAAATCCATCCTTAAGTTTTTGAGTAATTATACTCAAATCAATTGGAAAATTGATAATATTTTTATAATCTGGGACTTTTTCTGAATCTACTGATTCTCTTTAAAAAATTTTTTCTTAAAAATTAAAAAATTAATAAAATTACTTGAAAGGCCAAGAATTTTTATCTTCTTTTAATTTTTGTAAAATTAATCGAAAATTTTTTTGTAAAGTTTCCCCAGTTTGTTGATACTTTTCGTGTTCTTCTTCTGCTTTTTTTAAATCTTCAATGTTTGAAAGAATTTCAGTTCCTGGAATTTGTTTCAAAGAAAGTGGTTGACCTCCTATTAATTTTTTAAAAAAATAAATAAAATTTAATTGAAAAAAACCATTTTTATCAAAAAGTGGTTTTAATCCCCCAAATTGCATTCCATAATTTGGAAAAGCTTCTTTCAATGCTAATGTATAAATTCTTCTCATATTATGATAAATTTGCTTTGATTTAATGTAAATTAATCGTTAAATAAAAAATTAAATTTTAATTGAAAAATAAATAAACTTTGGATGTAATTGACAATACATTAGTGTTGCTCCTTGATAATCTTTTATATAACCTAAAATTTAAAAAAATAAAATAATTAAAAAAAAATTTAAAGGCAGTCTTGAGCATCATGCAATATTAAACCTAACCAATTTAAATCAAATAAACCTTTATATTTTGAAGCAGGCAATGCAAATTCAGTAATAAAATCCTGTTTAATAAAGTATCCAATAGCAAATTCATCAGCATAGGTTAATAAATGATAAATTCCCAATTTTCCTACCATATAATCTTTGAGGTGATTCATCATATGTGTCCCATAACCTTTTACCTTTTTTGAATTAAAATGTTATCAAAAAGAATTGACAAAAAGTTTAAAAAAAAACTCTTAAAAACCTGTTCATCAGCCATAACAGCACAAAAAACAATTTCAGCAAATCCTTGCTCTTTAAATAAACGATAACAAATTCCAGCAATAATGCCTTTATCCTAAAAGAATTTTAAAATATTTTTTAAAAAATTTCAAACCTTTTTATGAATAATTAAATTTGTATGAGTTCTATCAAAAACAATTCTAGTGACATATTCTCTAGGCATTTTAGGTAATTGAATACTAAATAATCTTTGAACATCAAAAAGCCATTTAATTTTATTTCTGTCCTGTAAAGGACTGTAATCATTATTTATTATATGAAGTGAAATAAAGCCATTCTCTTCTTCTGTTTCGGCAATACTTTTTCGAATTTCTTTAAAAAAATTAATTTATTAAAAAAATCAAACCTGTAAAGTAAGAATCTTCTTGTTTAATTTCTTGTTTAGATTTTTCTTCATCAAATTTTTGAAAAGCTTTTTTAAAAATATCTGACTTCATTTTTTTATTTAAATTTGCTTCAATAAAAAATTGAAGACTCAAAGGCAGAAAAAAGAAAATATAAAAAATAGTACATTAAAAATGAGTTTTTCTCTGTTTCTTTTCAAAATGTCAAAAACAAATGACCATAAAAGAAAAATAAAAAGTACAATTAATGGGCAAGCAATTTTTTTTTTCAATAAACTTGTATTTTCTTGTTTTCCATAATTAAAATTTTTTTAGATGGGAAAGAAAAGAAAATTTGAGGAAGAAGATGAAGATGACTCAAATCATTATTTAACTACTACAAATGGTTATTTACCTCATAATGAATCATTTAGGAAAAATTATACTGATCAATTTAATCAATTTCGTTCCACATTGTGTTTAAATGAAGAAATTGAATTTAATTCTTTTAAAAAGCTTTATGATTTTTTTAAAATGAATGTTGCAAAGGTATTCTTTTTATCTTAATTAATTAATTTTTTTCAAAACTTTTAGCCAAAATTTATGTCTCAAATTGGTCCTCTTTGTGATATAAAATTTATTACAAATATTCTCTGGCGTTATAATTGTACTTTAAGTCAAAAAGATTTATTAATTTTTGATCTTTTAAATCTTTTAGAGAATCAAATGTATCTTGATTTTAGGTTTTATTTAATTTTTTATAAATTCTAAAATTCTTTCTTTTTTTCGTTTAATTTCCCCGATTGTGTTTGGTGAACGTTCTAAAAAATATTACGAAGATTTGGTTAAATATGGACACATTTTACACAGAAAATTAACTTCAGAACAGGTTTGTTTAAAACTTTTACTGGGAACTCACTTTACTTTTGTCCGAATAATTTTATTTTTTTTTAAGGTTTTGGAATATTATGATCAAAAAATAATGTGGGTTACTTTAACTAAAATGACCAGATTTCACCATAAAAAATCTAAAGAAAATCGAAGGGTAATAAAAATTGACGAAAAATGTTACGATCCACGCTTTGTTTTGCGTTCTCTTTTACAAATTGTTAAAATGGATAAAAAGGTTTTTTTTTAAATAAATTAAATTTTTCCTCATCAGTTTAACTGTAAAACAATGGTTGCTTCAAATGCCCTTTCATTTTGCTTTGCTTCAACAAGTTTTTATGATGAAACACTTCGTTCACTTGCTTATTCATTTTTGCAACATTTTCCAAGGAAATTGCAGCAGCGTAATGAACGTTTTCATCAAAAAATGCTTTTTACATTTTTTATTGATTTTTTCAAAAATAGTATTTCTACAATAAATCAGAGGGTTTCCCCATGTATGTATTTTATATTATTTGTTTTAGTATGGGAAATTCTGATTTTTCAAAAATAAACTTGATTTTTTAAAACTTAAGTTTGTTTATTTTTTTATAGAATAAACTTTGTTTATTTTACCAACTTTAATTAATTCTGATTTTCAAGTTTATTTTCTGATTTTTTTCTTATTTAAGGTTTAATAAACCTTCAGAATTATTAAACAAAAATAATTCAGTTTAATTATTATTATTTTTTCAGTTGTCAGCCAATTTTTTGCTAGATATTCAAAAATTGCACTAACACCAATTAATTCTTTATATTCACCTTTAACTTCTTTTTTTATTCAAAAACCTTCAATGGATTTGGAATCTATTCCAGAATTTTATAAATTATTTTTTAGTTCATCTTGTGAACATTTTAAAGATGAAAGACGTTGGATACTTAGACTTATTGATGATTCTATTTTGGATTCTAAAGATTATCAAGCATTGGGAAAAGTGTAAGAATATTGATTTAAAAAAATTATTTTTTTTAAGTCATGCAATCGAATCCTTTATGTCAATTTTCTGTACTCCAATGGCTGATTTATGGAATAAATTACTTTTAATTAAAATTTTTCGTTCATGCGTTGAACTTCAGGCTAAGGATCTTTTTATGAGGTTAAATTTCGATATTTGGTTAGCAAATGCAATTTTGGTAGTTTTTTTTTTAAATTTAATTTTATTTTTTATTTCTTAGCATTCTAGAACAACAATAATGGAAAAATTGGAATTATCTTCAATTTTTCTTGAAATGATTAATCAATTGAAAAAGGGAGGATTTGATGAATATAAAGATACTAAACAAGAAAATGGAAGCAAAATAATTGAAAATTCTGAGAGAAGAAAAATGTTATTATTAACTAAATTGAAAATAAATACTAAAAAGGTTGGGGGAATTTATTTTTAATTTTTTTTTTAAATTAAAATTAACAGGTAATTGAGTATTTAAAAAATGATTTACGTTTTGATATTGAAAGGGATATAAATAGAAGAGATGAAATTATTAATTTATTACAGAATAATGAATTAATTAAATTTTAATTTTTATTCAAAGAAATTTTACTTTGTTGTTAATTTTATTTATTCTGTTGTTGTTTCATAGTTTTTATAAAGTTTAAACTTTTTTTAGGAGAGAAAGAAATTCTGATTTTTTAAAAATAAACTTGAAATTTTTTAAATGTTTGTAAACTTTTGTTTTGCTGCAAAGTTTATTTTCTAAGTTAATTTATTCTGATCTTTCAAGTTTATTTTTTTAATTTAATTTTTTTTAAAGTTTAATAAGATTAAGAACTAAGTTTTTGATAAAGTTTTTAAACAAAAAAATATTTAATACCAAAAAGTACGCTTTTCATTTATTTTTTCCCTTCTTTCTAAGCCCATTTCTTGTTCAATTTCTTCCTCAAATGTTTGCAATTTAGGTTCGTATGTAGACAATAAAACTTTATTTGCTGGAGTGTCTTTTCCTTCAACTTCTTAAATTAAAATATTTTTTCTATTTAAATTAATATTAAAAAAAATAAAATAATCAAAAAAAAAGAAGCAAAAACCTTCCTTCAATTTATTTAAAAAAAAATAAACAAACCAATATATTTTTCAGGTGTTGTGTATTCATATGTACGTTCTGCTGTTTTTGGCAATGGGATTTCATATCCTGTACGTGTACTCACTCTAACATATCCTGCTTTTTCTTCATTTAATATCCATTTTGCATTACAGGGTTCACTTTAATTTTTTTTTAAATTTTATTTTTAAAAGTTTACTTGTCATTTGGGTCAATTAATTTAACTTCTCCTTTATGAACAAAAAGAGGTTGTTCCATCAATATTCTAAATCGAGGTATTCCATGCTCCTTCGCAAATTCATTATTCATTGTATTAATTGTTTTTCGATGAAAACCTTCGACAAAAACTGCATTTTCTTCTTTTATTACGTGAGAAACTACTCCCGTTTTATTCTTATCTGCTCCCACCATAACTTGAACCTAAAATTGAATTTTTCAAGTTTCTAAAAAATTATATAAAAATGTTTAAAAACACCAAAAAGAAAAATAAATTAAAAAAAAAACCTGATCACCAGGAAAAATTGTCCATTCTTCAGCAGGAATTGCTGGTACGATTTTCCTTCCTTTTCTAAAGAATTTATTTCCAAATAATGAACTTTTATGATCCCTTTCGCGCAGACGATATACATTAAATTGTTCCCCTTCCCAACTTCTTTGTGCTTGCTTAATTCTCGTGCCATCTTCAAAGGTTTTTATTAAAGGTTTGTAATCGTCAGAAGGAAGACTAAAAACCATTTTTAATTTAAAATAAATTAAAACTAAATTAAAACCTCCAACGAATAACCGGTGGAGCACCAAATCTATTATCATAAACCCTCATAGGCACAGTTCTTTTCATTCGCTCAACATAAGCCTAAAACAACTAACTTTAAAAAATTTAAAAAATAAACCTTGGGCATGTGCCTAGCATAATCAAGATCAACATAACTTCGTCTAGGAGCTGATAAACTAATTGTTTTAAACATTTTTACTCTAAAATAATTTACACAGATTAATTCAAAGCAAATAAAATATAAAAAAATAATAAAAATAAATAAAGAAAACTCAACAAAATTTAAATTCTTTATATATTTAAACTCTATGAAAGGGAAAAAAGAACAGAAAAATAAGTGAAGATAAAAAATATTATACAAATAATTGACTAAATTTAATTAACTCAATCCAACATCTAAACACATCATAACAAGAAAACCAATAATCGCAAAGGCAGAGGCCATTTTTCCATTCCCATGAGAACATGCTTCTGGGATTATTGAATCGAAAACCTTTTAAATAAAATGTTTAATTTAATAAATAAAATAAAATTTACCACATAGATCATTGCCCCAGCAGCAAAACTTAGAGCATAGGGAAGAATAGCTTCCATTAAGAGAACAGCGGAAGACCCCAAAAGTGCAGCTAAAGGTTCCACCATACCGCTTAATTGACCATAAAGAAAGGCCCGAAATGGTGAATAGCCAAAACTGGCAAGAGGTAAAGAGACAGCTAGACCTTAAAAAATTGAATAAAAAACAAAAATGGAAAAAACAAGTCACAAAAATTGATGGAAACTGACAAAAAAATTAACAAACCTTCAGGAAAATTTTGCAATCCAATACCCAGCGCAAGATTAAAGGCCTTCTCAAACGTTGCCGCAGGGGTTTTGCCAATAGATCCAAAGCCAATACCAACAGCTAGCCCTTCAGGGAAGTTATGCACAGTTACAGCCATTATCAACATCAAAATACGTCTCCAAGAAATCAACAATTCAGAATGTTGAGCAGAAGAAGAAGGGCGGAGGATATTGTTTGATTCTGTTGGAGTATTTTCTGTTCTTTTAGCCATTATTGTTACAGCATCCTCGTCAGTTGATAGTTCTTTTCTGGAAGTTTGTGTTGTTCTCTTTCGCAAACCTTCATCCATTTTTGTTTTTCTGAAACTCGGGTGAGACTGATATAATTTTTTTAAAGTCAAATGTTCAGAAAGAAAAACCGCCAAAACACACTTTTAATTAAAACTTAGTCCAACCCCAGGAAAAAAACAATTTTAAAAACCCGAGTTTCAGTAGACAGAAAAGAAAATATTCAAAAGAAAAACCTTGGATCACAAGAAGAACCATTCTCTTCAGAAATTCCTTGTCCAGAATTTATAATTAAAACTTCTGTTTGATTTGAATTTGCAGGAGAAGGGAGAACCTCTTTAGGAGAAGAAAGAACTTCTAATATTGAAAGCTCTGCACCAACACAACTAAAATTTAATTTAAAGAAAGGTTCTTAGTTATGAATTTATTCTAAAAAAGTAAAAACATTTTCTGACCCCCAATATTAGATTTAAATAAAAACCTTGGTATCATCTTGTCAGAGAAAAAGACGAAAACTGCTCCCAAAGCAAATCCAACAGAAACAGGTATAAAAGCTAAAGAACCCAATTGAGCTTCAGAAATTTCAATTGCAGGTGCTAACAATGACCAAAAGGAAGCAGCCGTCATAACTCCTCCAGCAAACCCTAGACTAGCATCCAAAATAGTTGTTCCACGTTGTCTGTCTGAAGGAAGGACAAAGACTGAATTTTAATAATTTTTAAAAAAAAATAAATAAACTACCCAAAGCAGCTCCAAGCGCGGTAACTCCCCAAGTAAAGAATGAGGCAATCAATGATTGTATTATTGGATCATAGCTTTGAATCATTATAAAACTAAATGTTAGCGAAAATCTTAAAAAATTGAACGAGAATAAAGTGTTCAAAGATCTAACAAAATACTTATTGGTTATCAGCCATCTACTAATAAACATAAAAATAACTAACATTTATTGATAAAAATAAATAAAAAAAATTTAAGCAACAATTTCGAAAAACTCATATTTATTCAAAGGGTTCCATTATTTAAAAATCCCCGTTAAAAGCATCTTAACTTGGTATTTCTAATAATTATAAAAAATTTACCAAAGCCTGTTTAATAATCTGTCGAGACTGAAGGTCTACATTTGGATAATAATTGACAATCAACAAAGGGTCTTCCTCTGTAAACTTTTGACCGGACAACCATTCTCCAAAGTCTTCTTTCATTCCAAGAATTTTTGCAATTTCTTTAGGAGAAAAGGCACCTTCAGGACTAAAAATATTGTTTTTATTAAAATATAATAGAAATTGAGCATTTTAACGACAAAATAAAAAATATGAGATTAAAGTTAGATTTAAATAAAATTGAATAAGAAGGATTACTTTTCAAATAAAAAGAAACAAACTATGGAGAAAAACATCCTGAATCACGAGAAGTGCAGGAAGTATAAGAACCCCCAGATGAATCCATTAAATTTTAAGCAAATAAAGATCTAAATAAAAATATTGCGATTATAAATGAAATAATTATTTTGTAAATCATCTAAAATCAATAAAGAAAAAAGTTGATGACAATTGGACAAAGAGGACAATTGTACAGTGGACAATTATTCATTGATTTTTAGTTAAGTGTAGGTTTCTAGATTACTATACCTCCATCTCTAAAGCCCTTCCTCTTCTGTACAATACCCGAAACAAGAAAATTTCTTGACAGAATTTTGATTTTTGATGCCTACAATAATTTATTATTTTTTCAGCTATCACTAATTATTATTTTGAATAATAAAAATTTTACAGATAAAAATGAGGTTTTCTTTTCAATTTAATTTTAAAATGTAGAAAAAAACATTTTTAGAAAATCATCATTAAATACTTCAAATAGATTGAAAGACGAAAATGCACCAAAAATGCCTATGAATGCTTATAGCCGTTATTTTAAAGCTTCTACTATCAATATCAAAAGGGAAGGACAATCAACTAAAGAAATTAGCAGTAAATTGGCCAAACAATGGGCATTAATGAGTGAAGAAGAGAAAAAGGTTTTCTTTTTTTTAATTTTTTTGATTGATAAAGCTTTTATTAGAATAATATTTTTTAGCCTTATTATGATGAATATAATAAAGAAAGAGATGCTTATTATGAGAAATTGAAAGAATATAAAGAAACGGATCAGTACAAAGATTTTCAGAGTATGCATAATTTATAAAGAATTTTCTAGAAATTTTCAGAAAAGAAATCTGACAAAAAGAAGCAATCAAGATTGAATCGATTGAGTACAAATGTTCGTTTATTTAATTTTAAGTTATTTAAAAAAATTATTTTAAGGCAAATTCTGAAGAAAATTCAGATTTTTTGAATGTTAAATTTCCAAAAAATATTCAAATTTTTTCTCAGGAATTTTTGGAATATAACAAAAGTAATCATTTTAATAAACAATAAAAGAAAAATTTTTAAATAATTAGAACAAGAAAATCTTCTCAAAACTCTGCGTAAACAAAGGAATATTATTTCGAATGAGTGTAAACAAATTTCTGAACAATGTGACTCTACAAGTGAACATTTAGAACATTTAAATGAGGTTGTGGTGCAAAAACAAAATTACTGTGATCAAATGGACTTGCTTGAAAGGTTTTCTTTTTTTTTGAAGAGAAAAGGATAACGTTGGTTAGGTTAGTAGAGCGCTTACCTAGCGTGTGATAATATGAGGTTCGAGTCCCTTTGGCTGATTAATATTAATTTAAATGAATTAATGTGGGGAATTTATTTCTTTAAAGTTTGTTTTTATTATGGATTAAAGAATGCCTTTCCAAAGAGAAAAGTTAGTGTTGTAAAATTTTCTCTTTTTCCTTTATATAAAAAATCGTGTTTTTTTATTCAAATTATTTTAAATTAAATTTTAGAAAAACGAAAGAAGACATTTTGGATGTCTTAGAAAAAACAAATTTGTTGGATTCTTTAAAAATAGAAAAGCAAAATGTAACTTTAGAAGAAATTGTTGCTAAATTTGAAGAAATTTCTAAATCACCAACAAAAAATACAAAAATATTGACTGATGTACGTGAAGCACTTCACAAGGTTAAATTCGATTTTTCTGAGCTATTATTTTAATTAATTTAAAATAAAAAATACAAGAAAATTTATTTAAAGAAATCTTTTAAGTACATTTTTGAGTACAATTAAAGATAAAGATTAACTTTTCTTCAATTCTGGCGAAGAGCCGCCAAACGTTTAGATAATTCGTCATTGTCCGTTACAGAAGCTTTTGTACCTCCAGGTGTTTCCACTTGAGCTGCTGGCATTTCCATACCAAGTTCAAGTCTTAGAAAAAAAATTTTAAATTTATATATTTAAGAGGTCATAATTTCTTATTAATTTACTTACCCTGCTTTATCTGCCGCTTCTTGAATTAATGAGTCTACTTCATGTTGAGGAGCATTTAGAGTTGTAGTTGCACTCATTGAACCTTCCATTGTCGCAGATTGGACATCAAGATCCTCAAAATCTTTCTCAAATCGGTCCATAAGGTTTTGAACTTTTTCTAAATTCATTGATTTCATAGCCGACTCCATTGCTTTTACAACTAAAAAATTTTATTTAAATGTTTTTTTCCTACAGGACAGAAGAATTTTCATTCTACTTCATGTCCCCTTCTTTTGTAAAATGTATGTATAAACCTCCTTGCATACTCGTAGTAACCCGTTTTTGTGTAGCTGCGGTTTGCACACTTAAAAATTTGAAAAATAAATGTATAAATTTAGCGTCAATTTACCGTGCAGCAACAGCGTCAATCCTTGCAGACATTCGTAAATAATTGAGTGCTTCATTCTTCTTACGAATAGCATTCTCAGCATGGACTTGTGCCACTTCCCTGTTCCCTTTCTTTAAAAAATTATTTTATTAATTTTAGAGGATTTGGTGTTGTATGGCTAAAATGCACGGTGAAAAATACGTGAAAAATCCTTTCCCTAACCAGAGACGATTAAAATTTAAAAAAACCTTCAATGCATTGGTCAATTTTAATTTCTCCTCTTTTTCCATTTTTTCACATTTCTTTGCATTCCTCGAAAGTTCTTTAGCAGCAAAACGAAGATTAAAGAGATGATCTAAATATAAATAAATTTAATTAAAAATAAAAAAACGAACTGTCTAACGCAGTCATCCAAACAATTTTTTTTATAATTTAAATATCAAAATATCTGTAAAATAAAACTGATGAGTAATCCTCAGAGTTCGCGCTTATATGGCTGGCGATTTATCGGCCTTCGAGACTCAAGTTGTCTCACGGCGGGTTAAACGGGAAATTCATGTGGCAAAATGAATTTATTTATATAGAGTACGCCAAAAAGCTTAAATTCAAATTTACACATTATTTCATCTTTCTTTTATGGTTTTCTATCCAAATTGAGTCTAGATAAGAAATAATAATTAAATCTTTATTAAAAATATTAATTGAAAACAAAACATATTAAAATAATAAAAGGATACATTAATAATAATTTTTCTGAAATGTTCCTCTATCGTTGAGAGTATTAAGAAGGGCTTGATGTTCCGCCATCTTTTCAGCCGTTTTATTTTTATCACCAGTGTTGCAGTATTGGACAGCCTACAATATTGATTTCAAATATGGAAATTATTTAACTTACAAGACGATTGTATAATGAATGTAGATGTTCTACCCCTTGTTCAGAAATAAAGACCACCATCCATTAGTTTCAGCAAATTGAGGAGCATGAGCACAGAGCATGTGGAGTTTAGGTGTAGGTTTAAAAAATTTTTAAATGACCACCAGCTAGACGTCCTCTTAAGTTAAGATCTTCAAAACGGGTTCGGAGTTTCTTAAAATAAAGGGTAAAATTTTTAGACTAAAAAACAAACCTGAATATCATTATAAAGATTCTGTTGTTATTTTCTTTAAAATGTTCAATTTTGTCTCTGTCAAGGAATGACGCATCTGCAAGACTATATATTTCCTTCATTGTATCAAGCATTCGGCAAAAAATAACAGAAGATTGTGTTGTTGGGAGTAATTTCTTAATTTTTTCATTTGAAGGACCAGTAATTAGATTGTATAAAGCAGCACCTGTAAAATTGATAAATATTAAAAAATATCTAAAACCAGTAAATGTCCGTTTCCTTGGATCCATTTTAGCATGTGCTTCATTAAAAATCTCTTGTATCGATTTGCCAGAATGTTGGGTGTAATCTATAATGGCATCGATGATTCTTTGCGATATACCATGGATTAAAATGAAAGCTTGGTGAATTATTTGAGATGGAGAAATTTTCATAAGGGGGTTGGCAAAGATCGAGTTTCTGTCATGAAAAGCATCAAATGATAAGCCTTGCAGTGTTCTTGGTTCTCCACAAGCTGTACCAAGATTTTCTTTTAAAATTAAACATTTAGGGCATGGATTTCTAGCACTAGAACCCCTATGCCCAAAAAAGGCGCTTGTAAATTTTAAATCAGAACATAAATACCTTAATGTAAATAGGAAGAAAATAAGATAAAAAACCATTTTACGCCTAACGTCACTTCTACACCTTCTTTATCAAAAGTAATACTTTTTTAATTGTTCTAATTGAAAAATAATTGGTTTGATCTTCGTTTCTAAATTTTGTCTATTGTCATCACCATCATAAATAGCCAATAATGTAATATTAAATGGACTGTTCGGTTTTTCAACATTGCCAATAACAACTCCAAATTTTGTTGATTTTGATGGCCACTCTTTTCCTCCCTTATCCCCAAGAATTGTAAGAATTATATGTCCGTTGAATTGTTCATGCATTTTTTAATTGTTCTAATAAATCTTGGAATATTTAAAGAAAATAAAACAAAAAACTGTGTTTTGCTAGAGCGCTCAATCTTGTTGACAATACTTCAGCCACATTCAAGCAAATAAATGAATCATTTGCCATGACCATGAAGCAATTTTTTTTCCATGATTTTTTTAATTCCTTCACAGACGGTGTGGAAGCCATTTCTGTCACAGCCTATTGAATAGAAAACAATGTTTTAATTTTTCACGTTGTTTCGTTGTCAGCCCAGAAGCCAAAGTTGCAGCTAAGTCTAATTTCTGCGGATATTCTCCAATTTTTTGGTGATAAATTCTTCTCTACTCGCATTAACAATTGACTATGAGATAAACCTTCTGGAGTGGCTTAAAAATAAAAATTTTATTTATTCACTTATAGAATTCATACTTGGACGACTTATCCGGATTTCATTAGCAATTTTTTTTGCTATTTGATTCGATCTCCTTGTTGTTATATTTTCAAGGGCTTTTAATGGTTTTTGCCTGCTTTGTTGCCTTAATTCTTTATTCTCTGCTTCAAGCTCCTTAATTTTTCTTTGCAATTTAAATAAATCAGAGACTGAATTACAGATATTAAATTTAGTAAAAATCATACATTGGTCTAGCCGAAATTCTGTGACTGTTTGTGTTGACTGATCAACTTTAGTTACGCTAGGAGTTTGGGTGGCCTTTTTATTCACTTTCAAAATTGTTTGGGTATGTACAGACCTAGTTTTCAATGAGGTTTGAGTACACATCATTTCCTGCCGTCTCAAGTGATCCCGCTTGAGCTACTAATAATAAAAATAGAAAGTATTTACAAAATAGAAAACCTTGTTCAGGAGTAGGAGAATGTTCTTCTTGTTGTTGATTTTTGCCTGCTCTTGCTTTTGCTGCTGTCTTTGACCCTTTTCTTTTTTCCTCACGAGCATTTAATAATTTATCAGAAATATTCTTATTTTTTTCTTGTTGTTTAGCCCATCCTTTCTCAGCAGCAAGGCTTTTCTTTAATTTTTTTGCTCTTGTATTCATCTAAAATTAAAACTGCATTTACTCTCTCGAATCTGCATTTCAGCGTAGGAAATTTTTCCCATATAATCCTAAACTAATTATCTATGAAATGGTAAGACAGATTTAAAATCGTATAGATGGTTTTCGAGATATTAAATTTTAAAGTTGGTAACCTCATTTTTTGAAAAAATTGAAACGAGAGTAGTGCTTAAAATGAGAGGGTAATTTATAGAAAGAGAGAAAAGCGAGGCACTTCGCTAAGTTTGATTTAATCGCCGTGAGACAACTAGATTTCCCGTTTAACCCACCGTGTTGTCTTCGACGAAATAGTATGTTTTTATAAAGAGGTAAAGATAAAGAGACTTTTTTTTAGATTTTGTCGGTTTTTTTTGTAAAAGTTTTTTTTTATGTTCACTCTTTTTTAATAAAATTTAATAATATTTATGTTTTTATTATTTTTTTTAGATTTTGATTCATATCAATACTTTATTTTTTTTATTATTTCCATTTATTTGTTCCAAACCACCACACTTTCATCATCGCTGCCTATCCCAGATCGGACGACTTCGGATACTAAACCTCTGCAAATCTTTTCTCTAACCTACTTCCTGTCTGTCAACAAGGCTGACCCGCTGTGAGGCTATCATCTTTACTTTTAGAAATTATTTAAATGTCAACTTATCATTATTTTGGAAAACAGCAATGGGTTTGTCGTTTGTGTATGAAGACATTGTCCAGTAAGAGGTCTTTTGAAGAACATATGAACATTCACAATAAATCTAGACCTTTTGGATGTGATGAGTGTAAATATGCTGCAGGTTTTTTCAAATTGAAAAATAATTTGATGAACATTTCAGCAAGTAAGATGACTCTTAGACGTCATAAACTCCGTAATAAATTTTTTTAAATAGGTATATTTTTACTTTAGGAAATCATGTTCCTCGTTCACATTGGGGGTATCAATGTCCATATTGTGGTGAATTTTATATGGAGCCTGCTAGTTATCAACAGCATATCACGTTTATTTTTTTTTCTTAATTAACAGCATTCTTTTAGTGTAAGACATTGGGGACTTTCCGCTACTTTTGGATGTCCTTATACCAACTGCGATTTTACTTCAAAATCTTCAAGATACTTTCGTGAACACATGCGAAGGCATCAGGCTGTATTTCGTTGTAATTCTATTAGAGATGAATCTTTTAACTTTAATCTGGACAATCTTTCTTTGTTCCTTGTCAATGATGAATCTGGTATATTTTCTGATTTTGAATATTAGGAACGTAGACGTTTCGAAGACGAATGGAATTTAGTTTTTAGCGTGTATCGCGCTGTTCGGGATTATTATATGATAACTTGAATCTCACTTTTCAGCTTTTTGCTGACCTTTACTTTTAGACATTGCACTTTAACTTTATAATTTACCATTAAAGGTGTTGGGGCCGGCAGCAATTTATTTAAACGTATAAATAGAAGTCATAACGTTCGGAGAGATTTATATGGAATACACCGAAAAAACAACAAAGTTGTGCACAGATTTATTTACAGTAATGCAGTACGAGACTTTAGAGAAGATGAGGAGAAGGATGATGTGATTCAAAGAGTAATTAACGGTTTCTTTTTAAATATTTTGGAGCATTGGATTTACCTTTTCGTTTTTAAATAAAAAAACATCTTTGTAATAACTCGATACAATTTTTAGTAGAAAAATTATTGGACGAGGAGGATTTAGTGGAGAATTCTCGTAGCTGTGCGCTCAAGCCTTTGCCTAATTCAAAACCTGTCAGGTTTCGTCCCTATTCGCCATCTGAATTAGAGCAAGGTTTTTTTTTAACTTTTTTTTAAATGAAACATTTAAATTTAAGCTGCAGAAACTTCCCATTCAGAGGAACTTATTTCTAATAATTTAACAAATTCAGTTGATTGGATAGAGACGGAAGTTATAATAGATGATGAAATGAGCAGATTTTCTAAACTCCCGGATGGACAGATTGATGATTTTGGATTAGATTAAATTTTATAAAAGTCATATTTCTTCAATTTTAAGTCATTTAATTTTTTAAAATTTATTCTATTAAAGCTATTTAAATTGATTGTTCTCAATTTATTCTTTAATTAATCGTTTATTTTTTAACATTTATTTTTCATTTTTTACTTTATAATGAATTTATTTTAATTTTATGGTATAATGTCAAATGAAGAATATCAACATTTAAACGAAAATGGAGATGAGAAATCATTCCGTGCGAATAATCTTGTAAGAGTTTATTAAATTTAATTTTTATTTTTTAATTTAGAGCCTTGTTGTTGGGGATTCAGGGTCAAGCTCTTCTGAGGAAATGCATGATATGAGATCAAGGTGATTACTTTTTTTAGTGAGAATTAAAAGGGCGTTTATTTGCTAACGAAGTTTGTTGTTAGCTTAGTTTTTAATGACTGTGATTTTTTGTAAAGTAAGTTAAGGTTTGATGCATCTTCGTACCTGAGCTTTTACATTTCACTAACTTTTTGAATTTCTTATTCACTTTTAGAATGCAAAGTTTTGCTATAAATATGGATGATGTTGGAATGCCTGAATCTACAATATTTGTGGAAGATAACGAAGTAATTGCACCATCCACCTCTTTATTTGTTGAACAAAATGACTTGCAACGGCAATCTGATTTTGTAAATATTGACAGCTTTGTTCGAGATATTTTTGCAAATGATACAAAATTTTTACAATCTGCAACAGAATCTAATGATGCAAATGTATTTTAAGTTCATTTTTTTATTAAAAATATTTTAAGATTATTGAAGAAGTTTTCACTGAAAAACCACCTAAAATTCTTAAAGATTATCTTTTTGGTAATGTGGTTGGAGAAGGTTCATATAGCAAGGTATTACATTATTTCAAATTTATTTTATTTTGTTAAAGGTTAAAGAAGTGTTGCACGTTTATTCGTTGATTAGAAGAGCTATTAAAATAATAAAGGTTTTTTTAAATTTTTAATTGTTTAAACTTTGATTATTAAGGACAAAAGACTTCGAAAAATTCCTGGCGGTGAACAAAATGTTCAAAGGGAAATTGAAGTTCTTCAACGATTAAATCATTCAAATGTGGTTAAAGTAGTCGATATATTTCGGATTGAAGAAAAACAGAAGCTTTATATTGGTATTATTTTTAATTAAGTCATTTTGTCCCAAAAACAGTTTTGCCATAAACTTTGCTTTAGTAATTTCTATTTTCTACTAGCGAAAAACACAGAAGAAAATACCCCTTTAAATTTAGTTATTCTTCAAACTTTTTCAATTTGTATTTTTTAAGTTATGGAATATTGTGTTTGTAGTTTGCAACAATTATTAGACAATTGTACTGAAAAAATGCTTCCAGAATTTCAGGTTTTTTTTTAATTAAAATTTTATTTTATTTACATTTTTAGGCACATTTATATTTTCGTCAATTACTTGATGGTTTAGATTTCCTACATGGAAAACGAATTATTCACAAAGATATAAAGCCTGGAAATTTATTGCTTAGTTTGGACGGAGTTTTAAAAATTTGTGATTTGGGTGTTGCTGAATTATTGGAATCTAGTACTGGTGGAAGTGAAGATTGGTGTACATTAATTCAAGGAACACCAAAATTTCAACCGCCTGAACTCGTTTCTGGTTTACAAGGAAAATTTAGGTAAAGGTTTTATTTGTTTTTGAAAAGAATTTGTTATAAAATTATTGATTATTTATTAGAGAAAAAAGGGGAAATTGTTCATTTCGGTAGTTAAGTGGTAAGTTTTTGCCTACTTCTGTGGGATTGGATGTTTTTGTGTTTAAATGACTTAATTGTTCTGTTTTGATAGAAAATTTTTTTTATCGAGTTGTAAAAAGAATAATTAATTTTTTTAGAGGTTCTTTAGTGGATATTTGGTCATGTGGAATAACTCTTTATAACATGGTCAGTGGTGAATATCCTTTTGAAGGAGATGTAATAATGAAGTTATTTGAAAATATTATTAATCAACCATTAAATATGCCTTCAAATGTTAAATTATCTGCTGATTTGGAACAATTACTTCAAGGAATGTTGAGAAAAGAGCCAGAAATACGTTGGAATTCTGTTCGAATAAGAGCTAGTAAATGGTTTTCACACGACCATAAAATTGTATTTTAGAGGTTTTTTTTATTTAAAAATGTTATTTTTAGGATGACAAACGAATAGTTCATGTCCCACCAGTAAAAGATGTTCCAGCACATCGCCCACTTGGAGTTTTTCCATATTTGGAACAACTTTATTCTGATTCGATTTTCTATGATGAAGTAGTAGATGAGGAAGTTAGAAATAGAGAAGAAGATGATGGACAAAATAAAACTTTATCGACACAATTAGGTTTTTATTTTTTTAACATAATAAGGATATTTTCAATAAAAATTATGAAGCGGGGTATGTATTTCCGATCATTAATTTTAATTGTTTCAATATATAGACTCGCGATTACTTGGACTACATTCCGAATAAATTTATCATTTTTTCTTTCGTTTGAACGTCCTTAATTTTTTGTTATTTTTTACATTTATCTATTTTATAGATTTGCCTGCAACAGATTCATCTTTAAATCAAAATCAATTCTTTTCTTCTTTTTCAAATAATAAAGAATTAAATAAAAATGATGAACGTGAACCTTTTTTAAATTCTTCATTGTCTAATGATGTGAATAAAAAAGTGAAAAAGGCACAAATTCAATTTTATGATGAACAACAACATAATAATACTTGCAGCACAAGTGCTTGTGATAATAGTAATGGTCAAAATCAAAGTAAAAATGAACAACAATTAAAACTAAAAAATAATAAAAATGAAAGAGAAAATGGCAGAGGAACTATTGGTGAATATAATTTAATTAATAATGAAGAAAATGAAATCAATAATGAAGAGGATTTTAATGAAGAAAATAGAAGAAGGCAACAACAACAAGGACATGTAACGATAAGTATTACAAGATTAAGAAAAGCACTTTTTATTGCACTTTGTTTTTTAATTGTTTTGTCTAGCATTATTTTACTTGTTTTAATGTTCTGATCTTTAAATTCTTTTAAGGATCAGTTAATACAAATTTTATTATGTAAGGTTAGAGAAAGGAAAATAGTATAGGAAATAAGGCGAAAATATTTTATTATTCATTTTTAATGGTTTGGAAAACAGAATAAGATTTTAAGGTATTATGTTTTAAAGAGTCAGGAGGGGAAGTATTACGAAAGTTTGAAGCTATAAATTAGCTTGACTACTTGGGCTTTTATATATATTTTTTCAATTACTAAGTTAGTTCAACTTTTAATAGAGTTATTGACTTTATTTTATGTCTAATCAATATACGTGTATTTATACTCGACATTCTCATTCTAATTAAATTTTATTTTGTAGTAGAAAATTAAAAAAATTAATTTTATATAAGAGTTATTTTTCCCCAAAAATATTTTTATTTTCTTTTTGTTTTTTATATTGCTTTCTTTTCTTGTTAATTCTATTGATTAAAATAACTTATTCTAATGGTTATTAAATTGAGATTTCAGTTTCGGCTCTTATTTTTTAATTTTTGCTACTCTTCAATAATTATGTATTTAATTTACGTAAAATTTTATTTGTTAAAATTCATTTTTTGTATACATTTTTTCATTTTTAAACCTTAATTTTATATTTCGGTATAATTATTTATCTTAATTTAATTTTTATCATAATTTTTAATTTTATTTTAGTTTATTTGTTTGATTTTCTTGTGTATTAGTAAGTATAATGGAAGGATTCGAGCCACAAACAGTAATATTTTTATTCACTTTTTAAAAATTAGTTGTTTTAGGCACGTTCTACAGATTTTTATAATATATATGACAATATTTGTGAAGAAATTACTGGAACATTAAATCAAGGGAGTTCCGTTAATGAAATGTTTTTTAATCTAATTGTTTTAATTTAAGTAATTCCAGGCGAAATGACCATTGAAGATATTGATTTTTTTTCCAAGGATATCAAAAATACAATAAATACTTTAAGAAAATCAATTAATTCGTTTGACAATATTTTGCTTGATGTTAATGGTAATATTTCATAATATTTTTAAATTCAACTATATAATTTTTATTTTAGTTCGGGTAGACTATGGATTGATCAATCATGGTCCTATACTGCCTAAGTTTTATAATATTTTTTCTTTAACTCTATAATTATTTCTATAGTAATATTTTTGGACTTTGGGCATTGTTTCAAAATTATGTATTTGTTATTTGTACTTTGGCAGATGTTAACAATTTAACTGATCAAGAATTGGCCGTTTTGAATCAACTGCATCCAATTATCACAAATGTTCAAACCCAATTAGAGAATAGTCAAGGAGATACCTCATCAGATAGTGATTGAAAAACTTTATTTTCATCTATTTATTATAAATAAATAATTCTATTCTTTTTTAGATTTTAATTTCTTTTATTAATATTTTATTTTATTAGAATATTTTAAAAATTTTTCTATAATTGTTTATTCAGAAATTTTTTTAATTTCGTGTTGTTTGATTCATTATGAGTTCTGTCAAATTCAACCCTTTTTCGGTGAGTAATAAACATTAATAATTTTAATTGAGTTTTATAGTTTGTGATGAAAGCGTCTACAGCGAGCAGGAAGATTTCATATGTTGTGAAGCAAAAGTAAAATTTTTTTTCTAAAATTTTATTTTTTTTAAAGCGTTCATCTATTTACATTTCCAATTCTTCATGATATACAGCATTTAATCTTGAATACAATTGAAGAACTTGAATTAATGTTACGTCATGACAATGGTTTAAATATATTTTTTTAATAAGGATACTTGAAGGAAAGGTTTATTTAATTGGATTTAGTATCTGACTTATTTGCTTTTTCTTTAAATTCTAACTTTATTTTTAAGTTCGTGTTAAAGATCATGTTCGCCTGGGAACACCTGAATTGCCTGAAGTATATTTTTATTTTAAAAGCAAAATATTTATTTTTATTTATCAATTATAATATTTTGATTAATAAATAACTGGATATTTTCTTTGTACAAAAATAGTGCATTAGGCTTTTTGGAAAAACAATATTTTAAGAATAAATTTTATTTTTTAGGAACTGACATTCGACATGCTTTTTAAAAGATTAGAAAATTCAGTTCATGTTTTGTCTGTATTAATTGACGCTGATAAACTTAAACAGGGACCTGAAATTAACGAAGATGAACGTAATGTTATTACAAATGGGAAAAAAATGGTTATAGAACTTTTGAAAAAGATTGTGTTACTTATTCCAGAGGGAGGCATTCCTTACATTTGAAGATAAAAAAATAAGTATTTGATGTTTAGTATTTATTTAAAGAACAGAAAAGCACTTTTGCTTATGATTGTATTGAATAATATTTAAATTGAAATAAAATTATCAAAACTAATTGTTGAAATTCACTAACGAGTTTATTGACTTGAATATATAACTAAATTTTTTAATTTTATAAATTTCTTATCTTTTATTTGATTTATTCAGAATCTTTTCAATTTCAAAGCTGTGGATATATAAACATTTGTTAATCAAATTTTAAAGATTAAGATGAGTGCTTTTGGAGCGAGCAGAAGAATTTCATATACTGTGAGACGAAAGTAAAATTGTTATTCCATTTTCAATTTTATTATTCTTTTAAGTTTGGATTTGCTTACATTTCCAATTCATCATGAAATACAACATTTAATTCTGAATGCAATTGAAGAACTTGAATTAATGTTACGTAATGACAATGGTTTAAATATATTTTTTTAATAAGGGTACTTGAAGGAAAGGTTTGTTTAATTAGACCTGGAATTAGATTTTATCTATTTCTTAAAATTAATTTTTATTTTTTAAAGTTCGTGTTAAAGAACATGTTTTTTTGGGAACGCCTGAATTGCCTGATGTATATTTTAATTTAATTAAAGAATAAATTTTATTTTTTAGGAGATGACATTCGATCTACTTCTCAAAAGATTGGTGAATTCAGTGCATGTTTTGTCTGTATTGATTGAAGCAGATAAACTTAGACAAGGACCTGAAATCAATGAAGATGAACGTAATGTTATTACGAATGGACAAAAAATTATTTTTGAGCTTAAGAAAAAGATTATGACATTTATTTCAGAAAAAGTTGAGAGAGAGCCTTTTATGATGAACAAACGAAAGTATTTTTATCGTTAAAAAATTGTGCTCTTTTCTGAGAAAGGGAAGTTATTTCCTTGATTGTATCGAACTGACTATTTAAAATAAAATTGTCAAAATTAAATATTTAAATTTAATATTGCGACAAGTCTAATGACTTGAATATATCTTTTTCACATTTTTTTTTTGCTTAAGATTATTGAAGAAGTTTTTACTGAAAAACCACCTAAAATTCTTAAAGATTATCTTTTTGGTAATGTGGTTGGAGAAGGTTCATATAGCAAGGTATTAAATTATTTAAAGTTTATTTTATTTTGTTAAAGGTTAAAGAAGTGTTGCACGTTTATTCGTTGATTAGAAGAGCTATTAAAATAATAAAGGTTTTTTTTTATTTTTAGTTGTTTAAACTTTGTTTATTAAGGACAAAAGACTTCGAAAAATTCCTGGAGGTGAACAAAATGTTCAAAGGGAAATTGAAGTTCTTCAACGATTAAATCATTCAAATGTGGTTAAAGTAGTCGATATATTTCGGATTGAAGAAAAACAAAAGCTTTATATTGGTATTATTTTTAATTAAGACATTTTGTCCCAAAAACAGTTTTGGCATAAACTTAGCTTTGGTAATTTCTATTTTTTACTAGCGAAAAACACAGAAGAAAATACCTTTTAATTTTTGTTTTTTACATATTATATAAATAAATTATATTTATAATTTTTACATCCGCTTCTTAACATATTTATTTATTAAAATATTTTTTTTAATGCTATTTTTAAAAAATTAGAATTTAGAAAGTGTTATTTGTTGTCATTCAGATTTGTTTTGTTTATTAGCAAATCGTCCTTTTGGTGAGTATAAATATTAAAAATTACCTAATTAAATTTTAAAGGTTAAGATGAAAGCTTCTGGTGTGCGTGCATCCACTAAAAATATTTCATTTACTTTGAAAAAAAAGTAAAATTAATTTAAATTTTTTTATTTTATATTTTTTACAGCTTGGATGTACTTACCTTTCCAATTCTTCATGATATACAGCATTTAATTTTGAATGCAATTGAAGAACTTGAATTAATGTTACGACATGACAATGGTTTAATTTTAATTGTTGAATATTTTCATATTTCTTTATTCACTTTTTTAATTTTTTAAGTTCGAGTCAAAGATCATGTGCGCTTGGGAACACCTACATTACCTGAAGTATATTTTTTATTATAATTTTTTTGTACCTTTCACCGAAATAATGGGAAGAATTAATCAATTTAACTTTTTTAGGAAGTGACATTCCAAATACTTCTTAAAAGATCGGAGAATTCGGTTTATGTTTTGTGTGTATTAATAGAAGTAGTTGAATTTAAACAAGGACCTGAACATAACAAAGATGAACTTAATGCTATTAAAAATGGACAAAGGATTATTTATCAACTTGAGGGAAAGATTAATTCATTTATTCCGGAAAAGGAAAAATAGAATATCTGATTATGGTTTAAAATCAACAAATTCACATGGTATTTTATGGCGTTTAATAATTGTAGTTATTTCTTAAAAAATTTTCTGCGATTAGGTGGATTTTTGATCAAGATTTTTAATTTATTAATTTTATTCTTGAGTTTTAAATTATTTAAGAATTAAATATTGACTCTTTTGTTTACTGACCCCAAAAATTGAGAAAACGATCTATTTGCGAATAGTTTGGCGATTATTTGGACTTATAAATATTACAAAATATTTGTACCTTTTTCTAATTTTTCTTAAACATTGAACCATTTTTCTTTTTTATATTTTTCTATTTTAAAGATATTCACTACATATTTATCTTCCTATTAAAGTCATTCCTTTCTTTCTTCCATTTAATTAATAAAGAATTAAGTAAAGATGATGTGAACGTTAGAATTATTGACTTTATTTCGTTCTTAATTTGTATATCTACTCTAAAATTCTCATTGTATTTAATTTTTGTTTTGCAATACATATAACTTCTAAATAAATTAATATTTGTTAAAAAAATTGATTTTTCATTTCTTAATTGTATATTTTGTTTTTGTTTTTATTAAATTAATTTTCTTTTCTAGCTAACTTTATTTTGACTTAACATTTTCTTTTTCTGTTCTAATGGCATTAATTACGAATATTCCTATAACATCTGCAACAGTTGATAACATGTCAAGGAATGATTACCTTCGTTGGGTTAATGAATGTTTGCAGGCAGAATTTTCCAAGATTGAGGTTTTGTTTTTTTTTAATTTTAATAGTTTGTGGAAGGTCTACATTTTAAGGATTTTGAAATTATTATCACTTTAATTGAATGTGACATAATAATTTTCCATTAGGCGCATTAAAAAAGATGAGTCTCTGTTGATCTATTGTTTATCCCTTGAAAATTACAAGAGACTCCTATGAGTAGTTTCTTGTAATGGTCCTTGAATTTATAGGAGCATTATCTAACCAATTTAATTCAACTTTATTCTTAGCAACTTCATACTGGTGCTGGTTATTGTTTGTTCACAGAAATTCTCTTCCCAGGCACTATTAATATGAAGAAAGTTAAATTTAATAGTCGAATGGAATTGGATTGGCTAAGCAATTGGAAAATTGTACAAACTGCTTGGAAGCAATTAGGCGTTGAAAAAGTTGTGGCGGTGGAAAAGTTGATTAAAGGAAAATTTCAGGTTTTTATTTCAATTGAATAATTTTACTTTGTTTGTTTTAAAGGACAATTTTGAATTTTTGCAATGGTTCAAAAAGTTTTTTGATGCCAATTATGATGGACATGAATTTGATCCTGTTGAAATGAGATTTAACGAGGTTTGTTTATGATTACTTTGTCTTATCATTAATTTTTCTTTATGATTCCAGAAATATAAGGAAGACATTATTGACTTTTTATTTAGCCAAAAAAATTGGATGAGATTAAACGTCTCATTTTCCATTTATCATATCTTTAATAAACTCTAAAATATTTATAAATTTATTCATTTTTTAAAAGGAATTGCCAAAGGAAAATAAACTCAAACCTACAGCTCTTTTGCGTCAGCCACAACCTGTAAAGAATACAGGGGGACTTATTTCTCGTCCACCTCCACAAAGAGCTGGTTCTAATCTTTCTATGAATAGTAGTAGTCCAGGCACTGCTGCAAAAAAGCCACCACCACCAACAGCTGCTGCTAACACCAAAAAACCAACTTTATCTACCAATACAGGAAGACGAGCTCCGCCAGCTGGCAACACAGCGACTTTACGGCCATCCCCTCCAACTGGTCAACATGTTCAAAATAAGGCTCCTGCAGTTGATCCTCATGTTTTTTTGGGGTTTTAATTGTTATTTTTTAATTTTAGTTAATGGAAGAACTCAAAATTAAGGAAGAGAAAATTGATGAATTAAAGGGTCAATTGGAGGAAACTGATGAAGTTATTTGTGGATTGGAAAAGGTATTTAATTGTTACGTTTTAAATTAATCTATTTTTAAAGGAGCGGGACTTTTATTTTGCAAAATTGCGAAAGATTGAAGTTCTTTGTCAAGGTATTTTGAAGACTTTAATTTTTAAAATTGTTTTAATTTTAAAGAAACAGAGGAGACTGGTGTTTTGCCAACAAACGATGTTTTACAGGTTTAAAGAATTAACTTATTTTAAAAAGTTGCTCTTTTTTAGATACTTTATGAGACAGAAGAAGGCTTTGCCCCGCCCGAAGAATTTGAAGTTGCTGAATCAAATGGAGGTGTAGTTGCTGGTGGAGAAGATAACCATAACAATGGATTAGTTGCTTAAAAAAGGTTTTTTTTTATTTAATTAGAGTAAAGGAAGTTGAAAAACAGACCAATTTTTGTGCTATTTTGTTGAAGGTATTTTTGTGCATGTCCTTGAAGAATAAGGAAAAGTTTTATAAGCAAAAATATAAATAAAATTATATTGACATGCTTTTTTAAATAAAACAATTATATGCATAATATGACCCCCTTTATAACCTTATATATGATTCTGTTGTATTCTATTTAATCTTTTTTAATATATTTTATTTAAAACTTGTCCTCAAAGAATGGTTCTATTTATAGTCTCTTTTACTTTTAAAATTTTTGTATGGAAGATTTGGAGAATTAAAACACGAGATTTGATAATTTCTGGTCAATAATTTAATCCAAGTGGGAGAGACTCTAATGTGATTGTTTTTATGTTTTTCTATGCAATTTTTATTTAAGAATGGAAGTTTGAGTATTTAATTGAAAGAAATGTAAAAGTTCTCAAAACTCCATTTTTAACAATAATTTTATTTTCTCTCTTTGCTTGTTTTATACAATTAAAAAAACTTTTTGCTTCTATGAACAATTGATTTTTTACATCAATTGAATGTTTATTCAAATTTTTAAAAAATTCTTTTTTGCGATTATGTGGATCTTTAAATTTTCTAATTTTTTTATTTTAGCTTTAAATTTTTAATTATTTAAAATGGGTTCAATTACAAATAATCCTTCAACTCTTTTACCACTTGAATTGATTGACAAATGTGTTGGAAGTAGAATATGGGTAATCATGAAAAGTAAGAAGGGTTATTTATTTGGGGGATTAAATGAATTATTTTTTAGGCGAAAAAGAAATTGTTGGGACTTTAATTGGCTTTGACGATTATGTCAATATGGTGCTCGAAGATGTTGTTGAATATGAAACTACACCAGAGGGTAAGCGAGTGACTAAATTGGATACAATTCTTTTGAATGGGAACCACATTACTATGCTTGTACCTGGTGGAACTGGACCAGAAGTGTGAAAACAATTTTGTTAAAATATTTGATAAATTTTCAATATTCTCAATTATTTTTTGATTCGAAGTTCATTAATACTTTTCTGATATACTTTTGCGCGATTAAGTGTCTTTTTTGCGATTAAATGGCAGTTTTAAAAGTGGAAAAATACAAAATATCTATAATTAAAAGAGTATATTCACGAGACAGTTAGATAATTTTTTTTTGTCTGAAAATTGTCTTTTTATGTTACTTTTTATTGGCTAAAAGTTTTAATTTTTTTTCTATTTCAAAGGCATAATTTGATATTTACATCGGGGAATGAATTTATTGCTTAGCTTACAACATTGTATTTCAACATGTTAGCACACGATTTTCTCAAAAAGAATGATCGAGAATTTGTTCCAGCATCTTCTCGGTTTATTTTTGATTATAAAATTAAAGTTAAATATTTCCTAGGTCTGCTTGGTACTTTCTTATCTTAATAATGGCCAAAATATGTAGATGTACAGGGATTTTTTTTACTGACATTCTTGCCAAACAAATCCATGTTATTGGACTACTTTGGTTTGCTAAAGCAGTGTTTGTTTTTAATTTTAGATTTAAATACCCTTTTGTTTTTAGAACGTCTGCAGTTCTTTTGCCTACTCAAAAGCCATTTTCCTCGGGACGTTCAATTAGGAAATCTTTGGTGAGAACTACATAATAATTTTTAGTTAAAAGTTATATTCTCTAGCAAGTCAGAATAGCACAGTTGGCACTTTTTAACACGCTTGTTGAAATTATTTGGTTTTACGGCATTACGTTTTGTGGTCCATTTCGATCCATTCTTGTCTTTGAACAAAGCCCTACAGTTCTGCTTGTTGCTTTAATGTTTTTGGTAAATGGTGGTTCTGGGAACGCGTCAAAAATGCGTGGAATTTTCTATTTGGCCATAGGCTGGATTGTTTTGTTTTTTATGGATTCTGATGCTGCAAATTCCCCAAATCATTGTGAGGAATTATTTCAAAATTTATTTTTGATTTTTATTTTAGCCGAAGAGTACAAACATCAAAGTGGCCTTAATCATATTTTCTATCATATTCTTGGATGGTTTGGAATGTCTGATCATTGTGTAAGTATTACATAGTTTACTATTAACTTATTAGACAAAATAGTAAACAAGTGAACTCTTGGGGTAGTTTTAAGTATAATTAAAAGGTCCTTTATTTAGTTCTTTTGTGGTGTACATTATCGTTTAAAAGGTAATCAAGGTTCGATGCCGTTCATAAGTTATTTAATTGTTGCTATTAGCTGATTTTCTCATATGATGTTTTTCGGGTAAATAATTTTCCATTTTAATTATTTTAGGGTGGAGTTCTTTTGCTAATGCTTGCAGTAATTCTTCGAATGGTTTATGATTCTAATTTCAGGGTTTTTTATATTTAACTATACTAAAACTTATTTTAAGCATTTGGCCGTTGAAATTGGCGGTCCAAAAAGACTTTATTCAATGATTTGTGTTCTCTCTTCAATGTTACTTACTCCGTTTGCAGTTTTGGCTCTTGTTCTTAGCACGGTATTTATATTCTATTTTTCTTAGCTTTTTTTTTATTTAGTCATCAATAAACTCCTTTTTTGAATTTCCGCTTCTTTTAATCATGTCTGCTGCTTTTGTAATGATAATAGATTTTTATGCAGAGCATATTTGCTTTCAGGTTTTTTTGACTTTACATATATTTTTAAACTTATTTTTAAGCATGTGGCCGATCCTGTTATGGCCATTGCCCGTTGGTCTCCAATAACCATGTTTTTAGCTTCTCTTTTAATTACGTGGCTATGGTTTGATGGAACAACTATTGGAAGTCACACAATCAGTGCTGGATCATTAATAGCTGTTGCTTGTTTTTCCTTAGGTTTTTTTTTATTTTATAATTGTACTATTTTATTTTTAAAGCCTCATATGTGTTCACATCTCAGGATTCCCCTCGTTCTATGGGAGGCCATTTTATTGGAATTTCAGAAGAAGGAATGCCTCTTTACACACATGGCGAGGCCTTTTTGCATAAAACATCACGGTTACTTTACTTTTTAATTCTTTTAGAAAAGTAAAATTTTGAAGAATCGGTGGGTTTTTGCTTTGCTGGGATCCATTTCTTTTTTTATCTGATCTAATTGTTAAAAGGAAATAATAGGTTTCTTAAGTGTATCGTTATTGGTCAAATGGTTAGTGAGTTGGACTACTTAAGAAGTGGCTGAGGTTCGATTCCTATACTGGTTGTCGCCTCTTATTCACTTGCTTTTATTTTATTTAAATATATTTTTTCTCTATTTTAGTTCAATACTACATTTTTTCCGCGAAACAATAACTGAAATTTTGGCAAATAATGATTCACGACGTATTTTCTGGTTTCTTTGTGCTAATTTAGCCTTTTGCGGCGTTGAGTTTCTTTATGGTTTTTTAACTAATTCACTTGGACTTATTTCTGATGGTTTTCATATGCTTTTTGATTGTTCAGCTCTCGTTATGGGACTAGTATTTTATCATTTTTTAAATTAATTTAATAAAAAAGGTTGCTTCTGTAATGGCACGTTGGACAGCTAGTCGACATTTTTCTTATGGTTATGGGCGAGTTGAGGTTTTATCAGGTTTTTTAAGTTATTTTTTTTTAACTTTTGTTCACCTTTAGGATTCATAAATGCTCTTTTTCTAATTGTTATTGCTATGTTTATTTTCTTGGAAGCACTTGAGCGTCTCTACGATCCTCCTGATGTACACACTGACAAATTATTGGTATTTCATTCTTAACAATTTTAAAATTATGTATTCTTAGTTTGTTGCTGTTGCCGGCCTTTTAGTTAATCTTTTTGGTATGTATGCATTCCATGGAGGTCACGGACATTCTCATGGAAGTGGTGGACATGGACATTCTCATGGTGGAAAATCACATTGCTCATCAGAAAATGGTCATAACCCATCACATTCGAATGATGGCGGAGCACACCATCATGGACATTCACACGGCGGAAATGCAAACATGCAAGGTTTATTTTGATATGATGACTATTTGGCAATGTTTATTTTAAGGTGTTTTTCTTCATGTTTTGGCAGATACACTCGGTTCAGTTTTTGTTATTGCGAGTACTTTATTAATTCAAAACTTTGGTTGGCAGTGGGTTGATCCTTTGTGTTCATTAATTCTTTCTTTGTTAATTTTGGGCTCTGTAATTCCTCTTTTGAAATCTTCATCTTCAGGTTTTTTGTTATTGCTTATTTGTTATACCTCTTTTCAAATAAATAGTTCTTCTTCAAAGCATTCCTGATGAATTAAACGAACAAAGTTATGAGGCTATTTTGAATGAGGTTTATTTGTAAATTTAAGGTTTTCAAATTATCTTCTTCTCATTCAGATTCAAACAATAGATGGATTACTTGGCTGTTCCGACTTTCATTGTTGGCAGTTAAAAGCGGGGACAAACATTTGCAGCATTCACATCAATGTACATTTGCAATCAAATGAACAGTTATTGCGTCATCAAGTTCATCAACTACTCAAGCGGCATAATTTTCAACAAATTACAATACAAGTAGAGAAGGACAGTTCAAATCAATGGCAGACAAAGAAAAATGAAAACTCTACTGCCGCTTTCCATTTACAGATTGAAAATTAATTGTGATAAGTTGTCAATTGTTTTGCTTCCAGTTTTCCTAAAATTTTAATAATAAAATCGACTTTTCATATGCTTAATAATGGAAGCAAAGCATTTTATATCGATAATCTGTATATTCTGTTGTTATATATTTATGCTTATATGTTGTTATAGTCAGTATTTATAATTTTAAATTTTGGTATTGTTTTTATATTTAGATCAGAGGAATTTCCTCAATTTTTTTGTTTAACTGTTAATTTCACGAAAAATACAAGAAAAAATATTGAAAATTAGAGAAACAAAGATAAAGGAAATAGTGGAAAGAAATAGAAAAAAAGGAAAGAAATATAATGGGCTAGAGAAATAAAGATGAGGAAATATAGGTTATTGTCAGAAGTCAATTACAACCTATGCAATAATTCCTAGTGTATTTAAATGTAATAAAGCAAAATCTTAGGGGAGGTTGGGTGGGTGGTTCCTGATCCCTGAGGCAATATATTTTTGAAGGTGTGGCGTTGACTGCACAACGTAATAAAAAAAAAATTAACGTAACAGAAATACGGTTTTGCAAAAAGCTGATCAGCATGATTTTAAAATTTTATTTTCAAGCTGATACTCGCTTTTGCACCAAACTCGAGATGGCTAATTTTGTTAACCATATAAAAATATATTAACAACTATTGCATAGGTTGTAATCCCAAACTATTCTTATTTAATCTTTCTTTCTCTACTATAACACTATTTTTTTGCCTTCTGACTTAAAAGAAGTAAGTTAAATTAAAAAATCTTTTCAAAGGTAAGTATTTTTTATTGTCACATTTTTACGTTCATTAATTTCGAAAACTAGGCTAACTTATTTGTTTGGCTAATAAAAATATAATTGGAATTATTGCATAGGTTGCAACTTCTTCATTATATTTTCTTTATCTTTGTTTCTCTACTCTATAATTATTTTCTGTTTTATTTAATCATCAAAGTTAACAAAATGCATATATCTTTATTTTTATCTACATAAGGACTTGTAAAATCAATAAGTTTTTTGTATTTCCGGCATATTAAATATTTCTATTACTACAGTATAAAAACAATTTTACCTTTGGAGTTGGACGGATTTCTAAACAAGTTTCTTTTTCCTTACTGTATATTTCTAAAATTTAAATAAACAAAATTAATATATCATTGTGTAAATAAATTTCAATAAATAATAAAAGCAAAACAAACAAAGCAATTTTTAATTATTTATTTCATTAAAATTAAACATTTTTATTTTAATTGAAAGGATAATTGTTAAGTTAATGGTAATAGTGTATCAAATTACTTAATTTATAAATTTTCCTTTCTTCTATTTTATTTAAATAATTCTATTTAATCTAATAGAATGACATGTCGTTTAATTTTTCAATTTTCTTCTAGACTATCAATAAATACTGTATTTTCTTCCAAATATTTAGCTTAGATTCAAAAATGATGTTAAAAATTTCAAATATTTCTAAGTTTAAACAAATTATGTGGCTTTATAGTGAATTAAATCAGGAGAAGACAAGAACAGCTAAAAAAAAATATAATGAAATATGCCGGAAATATAAAAATTAACATGAATTGATTACTAATTTTTAAAGATATATGCATTTTGTTAACTTTGATGATTAAATAAAACAGAAAATAATTATAGAGTAGAGAAACAAAGATAAAGAAAATATAATGAAGAAGTTGCAACCTATGCAATAATTCCAATTATATTTTTATTAGCCAAACAAATAAGTCAGCAAAGTTTTCGAAATTAATGAACGTAAAAATGTGACAATAAAAAATACTTACCTTTGAAAAGATTTTTTAATTTAACTTACTTCTTTTAAGTCAGAAGGCAAAAAAATAGTGTTATAGTAGAGAAAGAAAGATTAAATAAGAATAGTTTGGGATTACAACCTATGCAATAGTTGTTAATATATTTTTATATGGTTAACAAAATTAGCCGGCTCGAGTTTGGTGCAAAAGCGAGTATCGGCTTGAAAATAAAATTGTAAAATCATGCTGATCAGCTTTTTGCAAAACCGTATTTCTGTTACGGTAATTTTTTTTTTATTACGTTGTGCAGTCAACGCCACACCTTCAAAAATATATTGCCTCAGGGATCAGGAACCACCCACCCAACCTCCCTTAGGATTTTGCTTTATTACATTTAAATACACTAGGAATTATTGCATAGGTTGTAATTGACTTCTGACAATAACCTATATTTCCTCATCTTTATTTCTCTAGCCCATTATATTTCTTTCCTTTTTTTCTATTTCTTTCCACTATTTCCTTTATCTTTGTTTGTCTATATTACACAATTTCTAATCGTTTAAAATTAGCTGCAAAACTTTTTACACAAAAATTACAAATTTATTTCTAAAAAACTTCTTTGCTTACCTTAAAAAATAATGTAAATTTATTCTGACGATAAAAATTTTACATAAAAAAAAAAATATTTTAAACAATAAAATGAAACAAAAGGCATGTCTCGAATGTTTAATGAAAGGATAAGTTGAAAGGAAAAAATGGCTACAAAAATGAGGTGGTTTTAGGAAATGAAACAACTGAACAATAAAGAAAAAATATGTTGAAATGGCAAGTGATAATTTTTAAACAGATTTCTGTTTGAAGGAGATACAAAGAAAATATAAAAAAATACAATCAATTCCTATGAACTTTTTATCAGTTAATCCTAACAAAAAAATCTTTCTTAAAGTTCAATAATAAGAATCGATTGTATTTTTATTAAAATTATTAGGGCAATCTTGAACAATCTGGGCGCCACCCCAAATAATCGCTGTGGCATAGTAAAAACGTGTTTTTAGGGGTTTTCGAGGTCGCTGATTACGAATCTGACATTAGTTTCTTCTTATCACTAATCCATATCATTTTATAACTAACTTTAAAAATCACAGATTTTATCAATTTTTGGGGTTGACATCAGAATTAATGTCACCTTCTCCGCCTACTCTACAATTTTCGATCATTTGATGATTACATTATGGGCATAGTGGGTGGTACAGCCCGTAAAATGTTACATTGTTGTAAAAATTAAACAGCAGATTCCTTTGTATTACTAAGTTGTGTCTTTGGAAGATATCCATGATAAAATCAGTGATTTTTAAAGTTAGTGATAAAATGATAAGGATTAGTTATACGAGAAAACTAATGGCAAATTCGTAATCAGCAACCTCGAAAACCCCTAAAAACACGTTTTTACTATGCCACAGCGATTATTTGGGGTGGCGCCCAGATTGTTCAAGATTGCCATTATTAGTAAAATAAATACTACAAAATAATTCAAAAATATCATTATAATGCGCTTAAGTGCTTTCCTAAACAGAAAGGCAATTATATTAACAATTTTTAATGGGTTAGTTGATACAAAATTTAACATAAATGAATATAATTGTCTTTATTAATGCACCTATTATTCTTAAAAAATTGAGAAATAAACCTTTGAAATGGTTAAAAGAAGAACATATCAAGAAATAACGACGACTAGGACCCAGAATAAATTCCAATCTTTCTCTCAACGAACATATGATGTTTCAGTTCCGGCTGATTCATTGGATGGCCAACGAGCCTTATATAAATTTAAATAAAAATTTAAAACAATTAGAAAAATATACTGGAGGTCCATCACTCTCTGTTGATGTATTTGGTTGTACATTTTTATTATTGTTGGTATTGGGTACTCGAGCAGAGTCAAGCGATTCCAATGAAAGTGTCGATTGAGTATCACCTAAAATTTACTAAAATATTTCAAAAAATTTTTAAAATCAAACCTTCAACATTATACATTCGTAATTCATCATAAGGTCCAATATTTGGATCAGTTTCCAAATCATTTACATGTGCATTTAGTCCATCATCTAAAGATTTAAGTTTAAACATTTTAAAACTAACTGAAAAGTCTGCCAAAGTATATTAAACAAACCTATTGGTGAACGTCCTCCATGAGGGTAAATTTTAACACCACCATTAGATCCACCAAGGCCTCCATTACTATCTAATGGCATAACAGGTTTTCGTAGATTTGAAAGATTATGTCGGGTATTGTCAGCTTCTCCGCCACCTTCAACATCGTAAGGCCTTAAACTGTCTGGTTTCATTTCCTCAGGCCTTACAGATTCAAAAATAGGCCTCTGTCTTCTCGTATAAACAACCATTAGAAGGAGAATTACTTAAAAAATTAAATTAAAGAGTAAAATTAAAAAATAATACAAATTAATGTAGCCAAAGAAAAAAGTATCAAAAGCATGGCAGGATTACTAATTCCAAGACTAGCTACTGCTTCACGTTGATTACATCTCGATAAACGTCCGTTCACATCCAAAGTAGCATGATTTCCCTCTGGACAAACACAAAATGCACCCTTCCAAGTATCCATACACATTTGACCAAGAGGACAAAATCTTGGTCCAAGCTTATCACAAGTTGCAAGCTAAAATTAGTTTGGAAAAAAGTTTTAATAAAATAATCAAACCTGAGAACATCCTTGAACAACTCCTTTCATAGCTTCTAATCTGACAATTCCTTGATCTCCATTCTGAAAGCGTTTATGTCTAATGGATGAATGGAGCCGATTACGACGAAAACGTGAATCCATTGCTTCTCCATTACCAGCATTATGTGCAAAATTTCCCATAGAAAGATCATTGTTGTTACTTCCAGGCATAAGCAAATTATGCTCTTGATTGTTATTTTCATTGTCAAAAAGAAGATGAAGATTCATTCCAATTGAATTGAAATAAAATTTTCCAAAACATCCCAAAAAGCCACTTGATCCTGGCTGATTTCCTGCATAAAGATGTTTGGGTACAAAGAGAAGACCATCACGATCTGGATCTAAATCTCGATGTACACTATATTGCCCATCTATGGAGAGTTGAACACTAAATTGATTAAATAAATAATCTATATCTCTAATTCTCTATTAACAATTTTCTTTCTAAAATGGCCATTTAATCGCACATTATATTTTAGGCTGATTCTCTACTAACACTATTTCTATAATGGTATTTAATCAGACATTATATTTTCTCTAATTCCTATTATCTAAATACTATCGATAACACGAAATTTTCCTTTAAAAGTAACCTTGCTGGTGTCCGTCGAAAGTCTACGAAATAGGGCACAGAATGGTTAAGTTTTGGTTCAGGCAACTCCAATTCAACAGGCATTGATTGACCGTTAATTGGTTGTGGAGACAAATCAAAAGTAGCTTTTGTAGTAAATCTTTAAAAAAAAAGATTTAATTACCAAAATAATATTTACACAATTCACTTACCTAACCATATCTAAACGCATAGATGCCGTTGGCCCAGATTGACTAAGCGCTGAAGCTAATTGGCCGCTACCAGAAGAACCAGGTAAGAAGAGTAAACGAAGACGTGAATCTTTGTAAGGAGGTTCAACTTGTAAAAGAAATTTAAGGAGAGCATCACGTGTTGTAAATTCAATCCATTCAATTGAACGTTCACAACGTTCTCCTTCCCAGCCTGGTTCACATTCACATTTAGCGACCTATTTTTTCAAGTTTTTATTTTTGATTAATAAAAAAAACCTGCTGATCCATAGATTCAACAATACATTCACCATGTCCATAACAGAAATTTGTAATTCCGCTAGGAACAATTCCTCCTCCCCCATTTGAATCCAAGGAATTAGACAACGAAATTTTAGAAGAATCAGAACTGCCACCTTCATTACTTGAACAGACAGAACCCCAAAAAAGTGAACACCCAGGAACACTCTGTTCTACATAAACAGGCCGGTAAAGATCATAATGCTAAGAAAAAAATGAAATAAATAAAATCAAAATACAAACATCAGAATTGACAATAAGTTCACGAGTACATCCAACAAAATTAGCAAGGGCATGAGCACGTACTGCTCTTGGATATTCTTCTAATGCACCAGAACCTGCTCCAAGCGATGCAAGGCCACCTAACTGTAAAGGTGTAGCAATATTTAATCTTTCATCATCATCAGGAGCATCTTTAGCCATCATACAGGTATTAGATGATTGTTGAACAGATTTTGATGAAGAAGAGCTATCAATTGATGTACAATCGTCTAAAACTAAACGAAGCTTTTTATGTTGTTGAGAAAGGGTAAGACGATGAAAACGTCCATCTGCTACCATTTGTTCAATAAAAAGATCAACCTAAACAAGAAAAATATTTTTAAAATAATTCTTTCAAACCGGCTCTTTTCCATTAAATTGTAAAACTGCATGAAGCATTCCTTGTTCAATATAAATTAATATATAATCATTATAATTGAGTACATCCTGTTTTGGATCACCCATTGGACCATTATAAAGAAGAACACCATCTTGTCTTTAAAATTTTTTAAATTTAAATTAATATATATATATATTTACTTTGTCATAAATCTTAAAGAAATATTTAAAGATGTACAAGCAGGCATTGGTTTAAACCAAGCAAATCCACGTCCATCAAAGCCTTAAAATAAAAAAAAAAATTTACAACACAAAACATTTCCCATTCCCTGTAAAGTAATTAAAGATAAAAAACAAAACTAACTTCTCGTATTTCCTTGACAACGAAATCCAGTAAGAGCAGAATTTCTACACTCACAAAATGTTCCAGGGCGAGTATCATGGCAAACACCTCCATTAAAACAAACATTTCTGTCACATTCATTTTTAGGTATAAATGCTGGACAATCTTAAAAATTTGTTTTCTGTTTACCAACATCTCAATAAATAAACTAACCACAAACATCTACAGCTGATGCATTTAAACCAACAATAACTGTTCGATTAGCATGTATAACAACACCTCCCTTTAAACAAAATTTTTAAAAAAATTTCTTTAAAATTAAAAACTAACATTATCTACTCTATTTTCTGTCCTACAACCATTATCACAAGTTGTCCATTTACACATATCTACTCCAATTGCAAGAATTCTGGCACGTAATACTGACGCTAAACGTTCTTTATTTCGTTGAATTAGTCCATGCAAATAAATGGGATCCAAATATTCCTTTAAAATTATATAATAAAAAGCAAAAATAAATTTAAAAAAAACCTCATTGGCTCTAGCTGTAAACCTCAAATCAACAACTTTTGTAGAAAGACGTTGTAAAATTTGGTCATCTGGTTTCAATGAAATTATTTCTACAAATGACTGGCTAAGTGTTTCAATTTCACGACGGAATAATTCAACACGTGAAGGTTCTCCATGTTCTTCTCGGATAAGTGATGCGGCCAAATCCATGGCTTCTTGATTACTTGTAGTTGGTGAATGAAATGGATCTACTTCAATTCTAATTGTGGCCTAAAAACAAAAATTAAAATAAATTCTAGCAAAACAAAAACAAACATGTTTTTCAAATGCAAATTCAGGTACTGGCCTGACAACAACTTTGATGAAGGAAGTTGCTTTCTCAGAACGGACTCGATCTTCTACCCTTACTTCCAGTTCATAGGTCCCTTCCAATAAATCAGCATCAATAACCAACTTAAAAATAAATTTAAAATATGTGAAAAAAAAGAATAAGACAAACAGTACATAAAGGAAAGAGAATAAGAATCTAAGCACGCATTCTAGTTAAGTGGTTAGATTCTATCGAAAGATTTGAGTTCGGGGCTTGCTAGAGTCAAACATTTTATTTTGTAAGCAGAGTTAATCCAAAACTTAATAAAAAATAACCTGTTTTTCTTGAAGATGAAAATATTGGTTCTCAGATTTAATCAACTGAAAGCTCTTGTCAACAATATCCCAATCATCTTTATCTTCTACAAATGGAACACCAATTATAGTTTTCTTCAATTGACCCTTATACGAATAAACAAGAACATCCATATGTCCATCACTCATTGGATTATCATTCTAAATAAAATGTTTATCAAATCCCTCAAAGAATATAATTAAACCATATCTCCAATAATAATGTGAACATCTTGTTGGCGTTGTTTTCCTTTAGCATCAGATACGATGATTGGAATGGTGAAACGTTTATCAGGCAAATCAGGATCTTCTCGATCAAATTCACGAAGAGGGCGAACATGCATTACCTTTAGTGAAATAAAAATTTGGTAAAGATTTAATATAAGACAAAATTTAAAAAAAAACACACCCCCTTTCCCCCATCACCACTTCGATCAAATTGTATGTCCAAGTAATCTCTAAACTGAAATTCAGGTGCCAAGCTCATATTGAATGGTGGACCATTCTCTCTTTAATAATAATAAATTAAATATTTTAAATAATATAAACTCTAAATCATCGTCTGTTGCGCGAATTTCACATGCGGGCTGCTGTTCCGGTGATGTATTTTCCATAAAAATACAAGGATTTGGGAATGTTTCCAGCCTTGGCGCATTATCATTGTCATCTTGTAAATAAATATCGACATATTGAGCACCAATGTTTCCAGCTGAAGTTAAAAAATTATTTAAATTTATTGGACAAAATGTTCAAAATAAATATTCAGACTCAAACGACAACCGCCCAATTAGCCGCAAGAAAGGGTGAAGAAAAAACGAATTGAGCAAATAATCCACACTTACTAACCTTGGCAGTGAAACTCCCTCTACTCCCTTACATTTCCTCTTGTTAAAAAATCAAATACCTTGATCAAAAGCCTCAATTCGTAAAGCATAGTAAGGTATATCTTCTCTATCAAGTAACTGTGCCACACGAAGAGCTCCATTCTGATCAATAGAAAATTGCCGTTTTGGATCCGTTTCGCGGCTGATTCGATAACTTAAAATAAATTTGAATTCTATTTGAATTAACATAAAAAGTTTTGGCACTGCATCAAAAAGTAATATACCAGACACTCTTCTTACGTTAAATTATATGTGGGAGAACTTTTGTCCTCTGCGCGAAAGTTGAGAAGAATTTCACCTACAGGTGTTGCCTCACTAATATTTTTTACAACGGAAAGCATAATTTCCCTAGTACTCTTTTGTTGCCATTGATGGTGATTTATTAAACTTCCTCCTGGCGAATATAATTGACTTCCACCGCCACCATTACTCCAAACTGTTTGAGGCATAAAAAATGAAGAATGACTTTGACTCATTGTAAGGGTTGTAAATGTTCCAATAAATAAAAAAATGAATAAAAAAGTTGAACGTTCAAAGCTTTTTGAAGAAATTTTCAGTAAATTCTTTGAAGAAAATAGCAAAGTTTTTAGGCAAATATGACGAACAATAAAATAAAGCAAGGAAAATAAAATAGTAAATAAAGTAAAGAATAAATAAGAATAAAGGTTTTGGGAGGCAAATGAAATAATTTTAACAAAATTTTTGGCAATGCGCGCGCGAAAATTTGCAAAAATTTTGCTGCTAATATTATTGCATTTTATTGAAGAAAATAAATTTTCTTCTCTTTTATTAATTAATAGAATACCATTATTATCCTCTTTTTTAGAATTAGTATTAATACATCTCATCTTTAAAGAATTTTTCTTACTCAAATTTTTTGTTGTGTTGATTGTCTTCTGCATCTGTGGAGCTAAATCTTGTGAGCAAAGAGCCGATTGCGATTGATTCGACAAATCTGAGTTGGTGGTTAATGATGGTAGGAATGTTGTCATTGTTTTCGTGAAACTAAAAATGAAAAGAGTTAGAAAATATTGTCCTAAAAAAGTAAAGTACATTAAAATTTTAAATTATCTAAAGTCAAAGTTTATTAAAAAATAATTTAAATAAAAATTTATTTTAATCCCCAAAAATTCTTAATTAAAAAAAAAATAAAAACCTTTGTGCTTCCATTTCGGTCATCAAAGACTCGCACATGCAATAGAAAGCCATTTTCACGTTGTGCAAAAAATTCAAAATCGAGAGGCTAAAAGTTGTTGTTTTTTTTTATTATTTTGTTGTTATTTTTATTTTTTATTTTTAACGCGCGCGCGATCGCCTTTTCATTATTTTTGGGGATAATAAAATTTTTTAAATTAATTTTTAGGCACTTTATGGAATTTATATTATTGAAAGACTAAAAATAAAGGAAAAAAGAAAGATTTTCTTTTAATATAATAGAATAATAACCAGTTTTTCTTTTCTGAAAAAATAAATATATTAATTAATTAAAAGAAATGTTGTGGAAAACGCGTAATTCTTTTTTTATTAATTATTTTAAAAAAATGTTGCGATAGAAGAAATTTTTTCTTGACCATAATATTAATTTAATTTATTATAATTTTGGTGAGATTATGAGAAAATAAAAAAAATAAAACAGGGCATTAAAATTAGAATTCTCAAAATCGTTAAAAAACTTAAAGCACATATAAGATAATAATTTTTTAAAAATAATTTTCAATTTATTAAAAATAACAAAGTTCAAAATATTCGTAATCTTTACTTTAAAGGGTATGTATTTATGAGAAATTACTCATCAAAACTAAAGGTGTCGGTCGGAGTTAAAAATGGTTTTTGAAAGAGTGGAGGATGAGAGGTTAGTTCTTCCCTGCTCTTTCCCTTGTAAATGCCAATCAAAAATTGTTAAATGCAAAAATGACCTTGTCCTGATCTTTGTTTTTTTTCTACACTCTTATTAGAGAAAAAGAGATATGATGATGAATAAAAGTAAGAAAAAAAAGTAATTTTGAGGTAAAGAAAGGAGACATTCCCGAATAGCCGCGAAAAATTATTTCTTTTTAACTATTTCATTTGCTTGCGACTATTTGGGCAGTAAATATTTAATTATAAAAAATTACTTTTGTATAAAATACAAAAAATAGGAAGAGAAGGGATAGTTTTGTATAAATTGGGGAAAAGCTATAAAAGTATTTTTTTAGTATCAACAGAAAAAAATAAATAAAAAGAAGGTGATGAATCAGCGATTTTTTGTATGGGAAGAATGATTAAATTATAGAATTAAATATTTTTTAATTTCAAAAAATAAATTTAAAAAATCATACTCCAAAAGATCAACTTAAAAATAGCTTAAAAATAAAATTAACCGTAAAAATGAGGAATTAATAAACGTTTCCTAATAGATTAAAATAATCTTTTTGAAAAGAGTTCCCTCATAAAAAGAAAAAACTTTTTTAAATAGGCAAAATATGCGGCAATTTAAATAACCTAATAAAAGAAATAAAAAAATAAACCAAAAGAAAATTGTCATAAAAATATTAAAAATGAGCATAAAAAAGGAAAAAATAAAGAAATATGGGAAAATCTAAATTAATTGTAAGGAAAAAATGTAGCAAATTAATTCAAAAAAATAAATAAATAAATACTTTTTTAAAGGGAGAGACAATGACAGAAAATTGTTAGTAGTAATGTTCATTTTTTAATTTGCTAAAATGGAAATAAATATATTTAATTTCTATTTTTAGTGAACGGATCTAAAAATGAGAAAACATAACATTTATATAATTGTAAGGATGAATCATAAAAAAAAAATAAAGTTGTTAAACAAGAAGACTCCGGATAAAAAAAAACACACAACCCCTCACAAGGTTGGAAATTTAAAAAAAATATTAAAATTAGCAATAAAATAACAAAAAATAATCAAAATAAAAATACTTAAAAATAATAAAAGGATAGGATTTAAAATGGATATTTTTGGAAATAAAACAATAAAAAAGGATAAAAGTTTTGTTTTCCAGTCAAATCGATTTTCCATTTTCTAATGTGCAAAAATGATGAAAATCGCAGATTTGGAGGTAAATGAAGAGAAAAATCTAAACATAAAATGAAGAAGAAAGAAATGAAGGAGGTGAAGAGGAGGCTAAACAACAACAACAAAGATGAAAGATCTTCGAAAATTAAAAAAAAAAAAAAAATTTTTTATATAAATGTTCCTTAGATGGAAAATAAATTAAAATCTTTACAAAACATATAATTTTCAAAACAGGTTGTAAACCTCAAGGAATTTAAATGTCTATTAAGAATGTCCATACAGATTTAGCTTAATTTTATAATAAAAAAAATTAACAATTTTATAGAATTAAAAATAAATAAAAAAATTAAAAGAAATAATTAGGAGAAGTATGACAAAAAGTCAAGAAAAATTTTTAAAGAATGAAAAATTTTAAGTAACAACAAAAAATAATTAACGCACCAAAAATTTAGGGCATTGCGCATTAAATGAATTTGTACAAAAGTTAAATTAAAAAATTAAGGTATAAAATTAAGCTGGAAATTTTTTTTTAATTTTAGCACACTAATTTTAAGAAAAAAAATTTTAAGCGGAAATACTTAATTTTAATAGAAAAAAAAATTTTTTGAGGAGAGAATGCATCAATTTTATAAATATATATGGATTGAAAGGACGCTCGACCTCAACCCTGTGTCAAAAAATGGATGGATATTATTTATATATTTGAATCATTTCGGGTCAATGGCAAATTATAAATATACCTGAGTAATTTTTAGATATATATAATGAGCATAAAAAGAGTAAAAGGAGAAGAAAAAATATTATATTTGAGTCTCGTTTAAAAAAAGAAACCCCCATCATCAAAGGTTTATAAACGGAAAATAAAGAAGAATTAAATGATAAGCTTTATGACGGAAAAAGGCAATAATTTAAAAAAGAAAACAAAACGGTCAATGATTAATAATTTTAATTAGTCTGTATTAATCAATAGAATATGTAAAAAAAATGTACATTTTTTTGTAAAGGGCAAAATAAGGGAATACTTATATGTATATATGGATATGCATTTTCCTTTTTTAAAAGCTGAGAAAATAGTATTTATAAGTGGAAGGGGAAAAAATAAAAAAAAATATATAATAAAATGGCCGACATCGTGTCATAATAAAAAATTTTTTTAATAAGAAAAAATATGTTTTTTCAGTGATAAAAAATTTATATATTAAATCAAAATTTTATTCATGTTTAATTAAAAAAAAAAAAGAACTTTAAAGAGAAAGAAGTGTAGTGACGCAGATGGTTAAATAAAAAATAAAGGGCAAAAATAATTAGATTCAATTTTCAAACTGCTGCTAATTTTATTTTGCTAAAAAATAAACTTTTATGACTAAAAATTTTAAATATAGTCTTACAGGTTAAAAATTTTAAGGAAAAACTTTGGTTAACTCTAATGGAATTCACAAAAAAAAATTTTTTTACGCAAGTTTAGCTTAAAAACCAAAAATGCAAGAAAATGGACAAAGAATAAAATTGTAAAAAAAATCCACTTTTACATATTTACTTTTCTTCCAATTTTTTAAAAGAACAATTCCCTATGGTCCAATGACCAGTACAAAACAGATCTACCCAAAAAATCAACATGTGAACAAAAAGTTGATGTTTTGGGAAATAACAATTTTTGCTTTTCCCATCCACTTAATAAAACGTGAAAAGGACAAGGAAACTCCCCTAGGCAATTCAGCAAAAAATAGGACAATATAGTGTTTCTCTCTTATCTTCTCCTCCTTTGCATTTCCGTGTTAAGCAAAAAATAGTAAAAAAAATAAAATAAAATTCTATATAAAGTATTTTTTGTGTAAAAAAATATATGCTTTTTCTCGTTGTCAATGACATGTATTCAATTAAATCACGTTTTATTTAAGGAAAATATGGACAAAGAAAATCCGAATAATATAAGGTAAACTCGAAGGTTTCTTTTAAAGGATATTCCCATAATTAGAATTGGAGTATTGCAACAGAGTAAAAACATAATGTAAAAGAAAAATAATTACAGGTTGAAAGTGCGCTTTAAGGGTAAATTTTGGACTGGAAAATTAGCTTTGGGGAGAGACAATTATTCAGTTTTGATCATTTTCGGAAGATTCTAACACCTTTAATATATGCAAAAATAAGAAAAGAATAGAAATAAAATGTTGAAAAAAAGAAAAGAAAAAGAAATTTGTTTGTAAAGATGACAAAAATAATATGAATAACCCCACCACCATTTCTCTTCTATTCCTCCTCCTCTGTACAACACTGTGTGTTTTTGTGTGTTGTTTGCTAATGCCGCTATATAACTATTTTCTTAAATAAAATTAGAGAAAAGAAAAAGAAAAAATAGTGTCTTAAGAAAATACAAAAATTATTGTATGCGCAAATAAACATATTTATGAGTGGTCAAAAGAATGATTGATCGAAGAAAATTGATTTTTTAATACGTCAAAGATATATATGTAAATACAAGAAAATATAAAATAAAGAAAAATGATTGGTAATTTAAATAATTTTAAATTATCTTACTCTTGTGCCAATACAAGATATACAAAATTTTATTAATAAAAAGATTCAAATAAATACAAGAAGGAACACTTTGAAAGTAATTAAATTCATTAAAAATATTCCAGGTCATTAATCTGAACGAAAAAAATCTTAACTCATTCCCATAGATATCAAATAAAAGAAATATTAGCTTAAGGCAATTTACTAGCTTAAGGCAAAAATTTAAAATAAGAATGAGAACGGGGAAGGAAAAAATAATTTTATGACCTTTTTTATGATTTAAGGAAAATATATAAGCATTCATTTATACATTTTCTTTTTGTTTACGGAAATTAAGTTTGTTCTTAATGAAAACAACAACAAAAATATTCCCCCCTTTAATTTTCTTAAGAATATAGTCATGTTGTGGAGACTTTGACGTTAAAGGCACTTAAATTTATTAAAATTTGCCTATTGCCTTCATTAATGAAGGTTTTTTGACTAGACCAGAAACACTCAAAATGGAAATTCTGTTGGAAGAAAGGAAAAAGTCGCGTGTAAGGGTTGGGATTACTTAGGCGCAGTTCAAAGGCGCGATGTTAAGTTATCAATAAATACATACATTTAAGAGTATTGTAATTTACTTTTAATTAGTTAAGGTCATATCAGGAATATATTTATGTAATTTATTTGCAATAGTAAATTCTAGCCCTTTTGCAATCCAAAAAAGTCGCGCCCAAAAACTGCGCCAAAACGTCTTAAACCACTCATCATCATTCCTATTTTCTTCCGATTTCTTTTTATATTTCTATTTCCGATTACTTTATTGGATTTAAAAGTAGAGCAAAGTGCAAAAACCCTTGGGAAGGCAAAAGACCAAAAAGGAAGAAATAGGTGAGGAGGCTAATTGCAGCCCCCAACCATCACCGATGGACGACTTTTGAGCTTTATTGCTTTTATTTTATTTTGTACTTAATTTTTACATTTACATTAATGCACACAGAAAATAGCAATAAACTCCAAAATTTTGCCCAAGGATAAGTTAAAAACATCTTAATCAAAATTAGTAAATTAATTTCTTATTTTCCCTTTAAGGAAAATTTACAAAAATAAATTATACTTTCTTGTAAATGATAACCATTTCCAAATAAAAAAGTAATCGTGAAAAATATCAAATAATTTGGAAAAATAAAAAAAATTTTGATAATCGAAAGTAGGGTCGTTACGGCGCAAAGTTTTAGAGCACTATATTAATAAAATAACATTTTTTTTTAAATTATTGAAATTAAATACTTTGCATTGTTAATAAAAAGAAAAACAAACGAGGTAAAAATGTGATAGTTTTTTTTTCTAAAATTTATTTTAAATGAATAGCTTTTAAGTAAGTTAGTTCAAGAATTATTGTTTTCATATAGCTTAAATAATAAAAATAAACAATGATATTATTATATTCTGTAGTAAAAAAGCGCCAACAATGAGAAAGCCGGTCCGGCAGGTAAAATAATTTTACTCAAAATATTAAGTACATTTTATGTCCTCAAAAAAATGTTTACTTTATTAGTAATTTTTCTCAAGAAAAAAAAAAGTTTGTCAAGTAGTTGGTTATTTTTTTTTACTTTCCACGACTTTAAAAAATAAAGATAGTAGAGTTTAATGGTTTTTAAAAAATGCATGTAAAAATGACCAAAGAATTTTCTTTAAAAAATAAAAAAAAATGGTTTATTTACCTAACTGTTAGAAAAAATAAAATGTTTTATAATATTGGGATATACTACAGAAATAAAATAAACAAAAAAGAAATGAGTCTGAATATAAAAAAAATATTCCTTGCAATATTCCACCTTTAAGAGATAGGTAATAGGGTCTGTTATTTCCATTAAAAACAAATATTATGTAGGAGGTCATAGGTCTAATTTTTTCGAAATTATTTAAATAATTAATTGGGAACATTTGTTAGGAAATTAAAAAAAAATTTTTGTTCTAAAAAAATTTTGAAAGGTTAAAACTTATTAAATTCTTTTTTCCCACTAAATAAATGTAGTAACACTTTCCGATGGAGACATTTGGAGCTTAAATGCCCACTAATATAAAACATTTTTGTCACGCAAGTAAATTTTATTCTTAAATGAAAAATATAAGGTAAAGAAAATAGAGAAAAAAAGACCAGAAGACATAAAAAAAAATTTCTTCTTTTTACAAGCCTCTTTGGTATAAAGTTTAAAGGACTGACCACCACCACGAAAAATGTTTTGGGAAAAATTCCCTGGTGACTAGTAGAAGAGAAAGAGAGGTGAGATTGGGGTTGAAGAGTAGAAGAAAAGAAAAATAAAGAATTTTTAAATGCCCAAGAAATAACCATCGTCGAAGTGAAGGATAATAAAACTTTATTGAAGAGAAAAAAAAAGCGACAAGTGACCAGTAAAATATATAAAATGTGACAAAAAATAAATATTTTAAATTTTTAAAAAGAAAAGATTTATATAATGAAAGAATTAAATTTTAATCAAGAAAAGATTAATAAAAATAACTTATAAAGAAACCTTATTAAAACAACAGGATTAGGATAAATATAGCACAAATAAAGACTTTTTTGAGAGACTGAAAAAAAAAGATCAAATTAAAATTTTGATAAATATTCAACTAGTTTAAAAAAATCTCCAAAAAATTTTAATGATTAATACTTAAAAATAATTTTTGAATTCTGAAATTAATGAAGAGAAAAAAACCTCCCCAACCACGCTTAAATAACCTTACTCTAAACTAAACAAAAATTAATGTTTTTATTTTTTACATCCTAAACTAAAAATGAAAGGATTCGAAAGCTAATTTTGAAAAAAAAATATACCAGGCAACCAACTAGTAAATAAATAAAAGATGAATGGTCAGTCAGTCAGGTTTGTGAGAAAAAAAAATGAAAGAAAAAAATAAGCAATTAAGCACTTTTCTTTAAAAAAAAGTTAAAGAAGAAAAGCTGAGATAAGAGGAAAAAACCCCCAATTCAATGAATTAAAAAAGAAAATAAAAAATTAAATGACCGAATAAATTGGGTAAAATTAAGAAATTTGACTTAATTGAATCGACAGAAATGAGAAAATAAAAGTTTTTAAAATAACAAAAAATAAAAGAAAATTTATATAAAAATTAGTTAAATTGGTAAAAAAAAAAAAAACATTTAAAAAAATGTAATAGATATAATCTAGTAAATTAAGTTAATCTTTGTTCTATTAATTAGTAGAAAATGTTTTTTTATTTTTTAAGCTATAAAGAAAGAAAAAATTGTTTAACCTTGAGAGAATTTAAAAAATGTGTAGAGAGAAAAGACAGTTAATAAATAAATTATAAAATAAATTTAACATAAAAAATTAAAGATGTATCAAAAATACGAGCAATCAAATAAAATCTAATCTAATGAACGTTCAGCTTTTTAATAAAAGATTATTCGAAAAAAAAATATTTTTTGTTAAAAAGAAAAAAAATAATGGAAACAAAAAGAATTTAAAAAAAACACCAAATTCCATAAAGTGACAAAATTTTTTTATAAAGAAAACGCGACTTGTGGAATTTTTAAAAAAATTTATATAAAAAATTTAAATACCTTTAACGTCCTTGAAACCACCAGATTCGTTGTTGAAATAATTGAAAAGAAAATCAGAAAAATTAATAACTGCAGCATTTTTTAGTTGATTTTACAATTAAATGAACAAAATAAAATAAAAAAGTGTTCATATTGTTTTTAATATAATTCCATTTTTGAAGATTATTATTTAAAAATATGGAGTTAAAGCTGTAGTTACCCCTGAAGTTGAGTTATAAATTAATCAAATACACAAATTAAATTAAATTTTCATTAAAAAAAGTCTAGGACATAAGAGGCAAAGGTCAAAATGCACAATTCGCCGCCGACAATATTTTGTTGCGGCGAATCGGCGTGGTCATTGTTCTGCGCTAATTGACTTTCTCTTTATTCCCGAGCTTAATTTAATATTTTTTTACACCGCTGTAAAAAAAAAACAAATAAATGAAAGGAAGCACGAGCTGATAAAGAAATTGTTTTAGAAAATTTCAATAATTAGTTGTGCGTATTAAAAAGAAATTATAAACGCGTGAAGTTTTGAGTCAATAATAAAATAAATGTTCAAAATATTTGTAAAAATAAATTTTAAATAGAAAATTGAAGAGAGGTCATTTAAAAAGGTTAGTCAAAAATATGGAGTAAAAAATGTAGTCAATGGCTTATTTTTGGACAAAGCTGTACTAAATTTGGGAAAAAAGGCGACAACCGGAAAGCCTAAAAAGCCTTGTGTTGAGTACAAATTGAGTTAACATTTTCTCATTTGATGAGTAAAGAAATATATATGGAGATTGAGAAAGGTTTCTGGATTATTTAAATAAAGTGAAAAAAAGGAGTAAATTAACAGAGAGGTCATTAGAACGCGAAGAATGAATTTATTAAAAACGACCCAATTGATCGCAGAATTAACAGCAGAATTTCTGGTGATGTTAAATAGTAAAGTTCAGTCATTATTTATCTCTTTCAATACGTGAATTTAATTATTTGCCTGGGCTCGACTAAATTAAAATGTGAGTTAAAAAGGCAACATTTTTCCATGAATAAAAATGTTACTTAAAATTTTTAATATTAAAAAATGTGAAGAGTGACAGAAAAAAAGAACAGGCTCACAATTTTTTTTAATTTACTGGAAAAATAATAAACTTGAAAAAAGAGTAAAAAAATTAAAAAAAAAATTTTTAAATATACAGAAATAAAAACAATATGTGTCACGCATCATTGTTTTCAATCTAGCAAAGGTTTATGGATCATTTATTTTTTTATACTTTATATAGTAGATCCTAATGGAAAGAGTAGAAAATTTTTAAAAATATGAAGGTAAAAAATTAAACGTAAAAAAAAGCTTTATTTTTTGAAATATTAAGAAAGTTTAAAAAAAAAAATTTTTTTCAAGTATTGTGGCTTTTCTCATTTTGTCAGAATTTTTATTTGGTATTATTATCGACCTTTACACTGCAGAAATTGGCTGGTGGAATTGTTTGGTCATTTTTCCCTACCAACCGAGCTAGGATTTTTAATGAGTTTTTATTTGGATGGTGTCAATAAATTTTAATGTAGTATTGTTGAAAGGCTAAAAATAATGCTTAAAAATTAGAAAAAAAATATGTAGAGAAAAAGGATATTTTTTTTAATTAAAAAATAATTTTCTCATTTTTTATTAGCTATAATTAAGAGTAAATTAGTTAAAAAAAGGCCAATGGAATGTATAAAAAATTAGACAAAATTAAAATAAAATTATTAAACCAAAATATTAAGTAAAACAAAAAAATAAAAAAACAGTTCTCCCTTGGATACTCATTGTTTTTTATTTTCCAATTTGAGAGACTACAATAGAAAAAAAATATAAAAAAAAATCTTCAAAACGAAGAATGGCCTTGAATTTTTTGCCATGGAAATTAAAAAAAAAAATTAGATAAAAAAATTATTAAGAAAAATCCCAAAAATATGCGTTAAATAGATTAGTAAACGATATAGGATTTGTGGAGAGTGGAGATGATTGTTTTTAAGTGCTGCTGTTTTAGCAGAAGGAAGAAAATTGGCAGAAAAATTTTGAGAACGAGATGAGGCAGAAAATTTTGTTAAATAATAATTTCCGTTAGTTTTCGATTTTATAATTTTCTTTTTCCTTCTGGCGACTACAATGCTTTTTTTAAAATTAAATAGAAAAATAAATTTTTGATAATTTTGTCAAAAAAAAATTAAAAATCGAAGGATTATAAAAAATGGTATTTTTGTCAGTTTATAGATTTTTAGTCAAATAAAATGCCTATTTTTACTGCTTTTATTTTCTTTACTATTCCCCCCTTTTACTACATCCTATTTATTTGTTCGAACACCTTTTCATTAAATAAATGCCTTCCGCCTAATTGACTATTCATTTTGGGGGGAGGGCAAAGGGTGAACAAGCAGCACATGGACTACTAAAAACACAAAAAAATCATTCCATTGTACTAAAAAAAATTAAAAAATATAAAGGAAAAGGAAGGTAAAAATAAAATAATAAAAAAAATTGAGAGAAATTAAAATTTTCAATGAAAAATAAAATAAAAAATTGGCTTTAGAAATGTAATAGCAAAGTTTAAAATATGGCAAATAATTAGAAATAAAAAGAAGGTTTTGCGCAGCTAATGATAACATAATAGCAAAACAAAAGTACCAATTTTGCCCCTCCTTTATTTTTCATTCTTTTGCTTATGTCGCTGCTCTATATTAATGCCGGTCAGTTAACTGGGTCTCACTCATCTTTGAACCCCCTCTACAATTTATACTTTTTTTTTCATGCAAAGCGGTCATAAGCAATATATAGAAACGAAAAAGGAGGTAAAAAAGGAAGTAAATGAAGCTTTAGGGTTCATGCCAACGGCCGAGTAATAACTAATTACTCAACACACCCTCAAATAAGGAGGAAGATTGGACAAATTGCCAAGAAGGTCAAATGGTAAAAATTGAAAATTAAAAACAAAGAAAATAAAATTTTTCAAAATAATAAAAGGCAAAAAAAGTGTCCAACTTCTTAGCGAAAAATGAAAACGAGAAAATTAAAATAAGAAAAATAAGGAAAGAAAAAAATTGAGTACCATCTAATATTCTCTTTTAACTCAGCAAAACCCGAGGCAGATTAAAAAAAACTTCATTGCTCAACATTATGGAAAAATGGAATTAAATGAGGAAAGAACTGGTCAGTGGTGTAGTATTTATTTAGGCATTATAATGAAAAAAAAACTAATGAAAATTAATTCATCTTAAAAAAACGTATTTCGCGTCAAAAATGAGGTTGTTATATAAACTTTACAAAAATAATATATAATTTGAATAATGAAGAAAAGCTTAAATGAAAATAAAAAAAAGATGAAACAAAGTTTGAGCAAAACAAAGGCTAAAAACTAAATATAAAATGAAGGAATTTTAGAGCTTTACCATCATTGCCTTTAACCCTTTTCTTTCGTTTTAACAAGTTGCCAACCAAAAAACGGATGGTGCCGACAGCAATGTGCGGCGTTGTCGCAAAAAATAAAATTAGTACATGCCCCCAGGGGAGAAGGGAATGGTCAGTTTTGGTTGCTGTGGCTCTAATGATGGTCAGCAAAATACAATTTTAATGTTGTATACAGACAAAAATTAATGAAAAAAGAGAATTGTTTAAGATAAACCCCAAACTAATAATAATAGAAGGAATTTTATTTGTGACTAAAGACCAAGCCCAACTTAAAACAATTTTTGCAAAATAAAAAAAAACTGACTTTTTCTCCAGGCCACAGATGTGCACAACAATCCATAAGTCCTTTGTATTCCATCCGCTCAAATAAATTATGATTGCTTTGTAATCTTCTCTTCAGCATTTGTAAAAATGGAATGTTTTAGTTATACTCTTCTAATTAAATTAAATTAATTCATCCTCATACATAAAAAAAAAATATTTTAGTAAATATAAACAAGTAAAAATAATTAAATTTAATAAATATAATTTTATAAAATGTAAAATATGTATTTAATGGAAATAAAATGGAAAAGAAGTAAAAGAAAAGGAAAAAATGTTAAGTAGAAATCTAAGGCGTTTTGATTATGCCTTCACGAAAGCAAGATTTGACCTATAAATTTTAACTAAACTTAAAAAATGTTATCCTCTTACTTCATTAAGCACTGCCCAACATGGTAAATAAGTAGCATCTAACTGAATTTTCGGTGCATCAGGTGCCAAATTACAAAAAGCCAGGCATTTGTCCCCAGCAGCTGTTGCGTGAACACGTTTTGATCGACAACAAGAACTATGATCAGAATCTTGTGCTGCACAAGTAAACAAATCCAGACCATATTCGGTTGGACATTTGTCGCTTCCGAGAAACATACTTGCTAAAAACGCAAAATTAAAGGAATTAAAAACAAACAAACTCAAAATTTTTTTATTCAAAACATCAAAATTACAACGCGATTCACAAGATTTGGCCACTCGTTTACGTTTACAACAATCAAGAAAAACCTTGTTAGGATCCTTAGGAAGTAAAAAATAAATTAATCAAATAATATTTTAATAAAACCCTCAAATGTGAAGAAGTTTGCAGCGGTGGTAGTGTAGAAACTCTTTTAGGTGCTTTAGTGACCAGTGCCGATTTCTTACTGGAAACAAGAGTAGGAAAGGTTGTTAGTGGAGTAAAATTCTTTTCTTCTTCATTTTGAAGGACCTTAAAGAAAAAATAAAGTAAGTTGATTAAAAAATAAAACATTTTTAAGCAATTGATTCTGTCTGATTAACTCAGAAATTCTAATTTTTTCACTTTCTGGCAAAAAGCGAGAAGGCGGGGGTGGAGGTAAATCAAACTCCAAAGCCGTTGGAATATTATCTTTCTTATTAGTCTCTCCTGCTTTCATTGGTTTGTGTGTAGTTGTTAGCCGTTGTTTTGGTATTCTACGTGTTGTTGTTTGTATTGGATGTGTGTTTTTCGTTCTGGGAGAAACGGCTTTTGGTGGCGTTGGAGATTGTTTTTCTAATTTCACACCTATTGATTGATGCTCCCCAACTTTAATAAAATTTTTGGAAAAAATAATAGCTTTAAAATAACCTAGTTCATGCGGAAGCTGATTAAAAAATTCTTTTTGAGCAATCTGAACTGGTTGGATATGTACAATGCGGGGACGTTGTTGTTGCTGTGATTGTAATGCCCATTGAGGAGGAGCTAGTGGTGGAGGGAGCAATTGATGTTGTCCCTAAAATAATTAATTTTTATATCAAAAGAAAAAAACCATAGCTCCCTGCTGATGATCTCTGAACAAATGTCTTTGTTCATTTGAGTCACCAGCCATCATTATCGGAGGTTTAACTAATTCAGGAAGTTGCTCCTGAATATTAAAATTTATATCATATATTTAGTAAAAAGACTACGAACCTGGAATTCACCTGGAACAGATGTATGAACAAAATGCTGATGATGATTAAATTGAGCACCTTGAGGGAACTGTTGGATATTTGTATGAAAATTCTCATGTTTTTGTTGTTGAAAGTTATTATTATTATTCAAAACTGTACTAGTTTCCTGCCTTTGTGTAGGGAATTGCTGTACAAATGTAGGGCCATTATCAAATGCTAGATGTTGTTGTTGGGGAATAAAAGATTGTTGTGGAGGCTAAAATTAGTTTAAGTTTTTAAATTAAAGAATTGAAATCATCATTTCAAATAAAAGTTCTTACTTGAAATCCCTGTTGCTGCTGAGGCTGAAAAGGTAAAACGGTTGAGTGTTGAAATGAAGGGATATCATTATTAACTTGTTGAAAAGGTTGAAGACGAAACTGCTGAAATTCTGGGGAATAAGCAAAATGAAACTGTTGTGGTTGTTGTTGTTGTTGTGTACCGGGAATTAAATAAAACCATTGTTGCTGACTTGTAAAATCACCTAAATTTTTAGTAATTATTTGGTAGGGGAAAAAATACTTACATGCCAAAAGAATAAAGAAAATTGATGAACAGAATGTACTAATAAAGCGCCAGCCTAAAAAACTTCTGGGCCTTTCTAATTGCAATAGGTTTTTCATTTAATTAATTTTCACTTTTAGTAGTAAAAATTGTCACAGGTGTGTGGAGTGAAGGGAGAATGAGTGGGTGAAAGTTTTTTTGTCGTTAATACAAAGCGAATCAGGTTCCACAAAAGAAGTAGATTAGCATTAATTTGTCCAGAATAAGCTTTTTCATTTGTAGTAAAAATTATTCAGTAAATTGGGTAAGGTTGAGGGGTTATAATTCTCCAAAAAAGATAGATAAAGATTAATATGTTAATTATCTAGTAGTATATAAAACTGCGCGCGTTTTTAAAGTTAATCAAGCAAAAAATGGAAAATATATATTAAGTTCAATATAAATGAGCCTTTTTTTGGTCGTTGATTTTTCAGTTATTATAAAAAAAAACTTAGTACACCCATTAACATCATTTTTATTTCAAAAATTTTTAGAATATTTTGTACTTGTTTGGCTTGAATTTTGTCAATGTGTTTATTTTTACTGTTAATCATATTTTTTTGACTTGTATAGATAAATGAGTCCCTCCCTCACTCTAATCTATCTTTTCTTTTCACATATCTCAGATAAGCTTGTTGCGCATTTGGCGTGACGAGAAATTTTATGTTTTCTCGCCATTTGCACATCCTGGCGAAGCAAATGTTTCTTAAACATTTGATATAAATGTGTTAGGAACCTGTTTGGCATCTTTTATGTATATTTAATACAATTCTATCAAAGAAGGATTGTAAGGCATTAACTTATTTAACATTAATACATCTAAGAAAAAAAATAGACAGATCGGTAAAAGCAAAAAAATTTTAACTCTGGCAGTGTCGAAAATGAATTAAATGAATAATAATAGGATTACCAAAAGAAAAAAAACTGGGTAATAAACATAGTCAAAATTTGATATTATGATGGGTATAGCATTTAAAATTATGCGTCTAAAATTTTTCCAAACATGTCAAAACACGTGCGGATCATAGAGGATTGTGTTTACCAAACTTTTATTTAATCCATTAAGACTCACTAATGTCACCCAAATTTGATTTTTTCAGACTCCCGGTACGTTTTACAGTTGGCCAACCTCCACCTAAGGCGATGTTTGAAATGCTCCTTCGTAGCGAGTTTCTCCGACGAATCGTACCAGTTCGACTAAGTTCAGATGCAACTCTTCTGTAAATATATATTTTAATTCATAATATTCTAAAATAAATGTCATACATTGCTTTAACAATTGATTCAACTTCCTCTGGCCTGTTATCAATTTGACTGTGAATACGTCCAACAGATACTTCCTCTACAGCAATATCGCGAGTAGAACTTGTTACGATCTAGAAGGAAATTCTAGTAAATTGATACTAACAAATAAACTAACTAATTGAACAAGATTCTCGAAAAAGTCTATGCCCATATCAACAGTAAAGCCATTAGTGGGTTGAAAGAAGCAAAGTTCATCAGCCTTTTGGTCTCGAATTTTAACAATAAAAACTTCTTAAAAAACGGTTAATCAACAAATAACTCAAATACCGTGCTCCCTTTCAAATTCAACAGAACGGAAATTTGCAAAACGATATTGTTCTATATGTTTATAACGCCTCCTTTCCTTTTTCCAACTAGCACCTCGACGCAAAAAACTTAAAGACTTTTGACGAGGCAATGTTCCACTGCTTCCACTATTAAATGAAGAATTTAACCCACCAGAAGCGCCAAGTGTCGAATCTAATTCAGATGTACAGAATCGTGACTTTGCAATCTAAAATTCTGGTTGGACCAAAACATGATTTAAAAAATTGACCTCGACATAATCGTTGAATAAGAAAAGGCCAACTTTCTTTCCTTTATACTTCTGCAAAATACCACCAGCGCCAATAACTATCATATCAATAGATTGAATGAATTGACGATGACTTGAAATTAAGCTGTCCTGAAAAGATAATTTATTTCGAACCCACTTAAGATAACCGGGAACTCTTCAATATCCTGGCAAATCTCCATAAATTGTTGCAAATCATCAGTCTTTCTGCGTGATTCGTTAGTTTTCCTGAAAGAAAATAAAATCAAAATCTTTCTGGCTTCTTACTCTAAAACTCCTTTAAGCTGTTCTATTGCCAATTTTAACCATTGATGATCTGGATTATTTTTTTCTGTACGTTTGAATAGTTCTAAAACAATTCTTTTAAAATATTTTATAAAAAGATCAACCTTGTAAAAGAAGAAGCACGCTAGGAATTCTTTGCACAGGTCGAATGAATAAATCACGAATCGAATTTTTTTGGCATTCAGGGCTTGCTTCAGCTTGCTAAGAGTAAAAATATGAATAAATAAAAATATGGAACCTTTAGAAATTCATGAAATTTAGGTTTATTAAACTCGCAATAGTCCAGGGTTTTCAAAATATCATCATAGGAGTTAATATATGGTGGATAAACCTAAATATTAAAATTAAAAACACTATGAATAATGAAAACTTTTTCAAGATCAAGAGCAGAATCTGCCCAAATTTTCCCAATTAAATTAGAATTATTCCAGTTGCTAAGGCTGCGCTGCAAAGCTTCTTGAATATAAGTGTGCGCATCAATAATAGGTGTAATCTTTTTGAAAAGCGTATTCAACTCTTTGAGACTGAGCAAATCCCTCTCAAGATCCTTGCTATTTTTTTCGGAATGTCTTATACGCATTTCGAGCGGCCTTTTAAATACCTAAATTATAAGCTTATGTAAATTAATACCTAAGAGAAAACCTCAATGAGAACTTTTAATATCCGAAGGTAATTCTGTTCAGTATCTAACAGTTCATGGCAGACCAAGAATCGTCGTTCGTTCCTTTTCGGTGTTCCATTCTCATTAACTCCCTCATTCGACAAAATACTAAAGGATCATTATAATTAGTTATTTTGTAATAATAAAACCTCGTATTGACGGCTGTATTTGTATCATCAAGCGCAGACCTTAATAAAAATTATATAATCATATGTTAAACTACTTGGAGTTATTCTTCTTCTTTGAAAGTTTTTCATCACTAAGTGGAGATTGATTTTCCTTCTCTTTTTTCCTGTTCATCATAGTAATTGAATAGTCAAGAGATTATCTAAAATATTGCAAATGACTAGTAATCAATATATAATTAATATGCAAAAATTATATAAACAAGGGGAAAAAACTATGAGGTCATCCCATCCCATTATGTAAAAAAATAAAAAGGCTTTTAATTGGTAAATTCAAATAAAAACTTTTTGCTTAATTGATTATTGACATTTTGTCCAAATTAGGAAATATAATAATGACAGACATTCGGACGAATGATTAGAAGAGTCCTGGACCGGGTTAAAAGAGTCTAAATAATGTCCGAAGTTCCCAAAAAATTTTTTAATTTCTTGGCTTTTCTAAAATGCTATTTCAAAAGATTTTGCAACTTCAAATATTTAGAAAATTTAATGGTTGGTAACTACTTTTATTTATAAAATATTCAATAATATCTGTCGATTCATTCTTTCTTATTAAAGTGCTCTCGTCGTCAATAAGAATTAACGACTTGCTAAATGAGTCAGAACCAATACGGGACATTGTAATACAGGTTTGAATATGATTGTGAGAAATTATTTATGTAATTATTAAAAAAATTTTCATAGGGTTGGGTTAGACATGCTCAGAGATTTGGCAAAATGCTCTTTCTAAAATTAAATGACGGCACTTGTCACCATCAACTCCAAGCAGTTGTACCTCGAACAATTTGTCATACTGTTCACGTTGGCAGTGCTCTTCGGCTACGTGGACATTGGGTACCGAGTATAGGAAAACAACAACAAATGGAATTCTTGGCTGAACAATGTTTATTTGTTAATGAGTCTAGTGAATTTGTATTATTTAAGGAGTTAATATTTTATTCAAGAATATTATTAGGTTGGAGAAGGAAAGGATAAGGATGCTCTTCGGTTAATTCCTCATTTGAGACCAAAAACACTAGAATTTGCGGCAATTTTAAGAATGCGATCTCGTCTTAACTTTTTAATCCATAAATTCTTCAACGTGAGTTATTTGAATTGTCCGTTTCACTTCTAATTTTTCGAAAAGGACAGGCACTTCATTCACATTGACACACCAATGTTTTCTCAAAATGATTGTGAGGGTGCTGGAGAAGCTTTTTCAGCTACTTGTTCCGGGGAAAATTTTTTTGGAGATATTCAAAAACCATTTTTGCCTGTTTCTGCACAATTGCATTTGGAAGCTATGAGCAGGTTTTATCAAATTTCATTTTCCATTAAATCGCATCTTCAATTAAAGCTCACTTGGAAATGTCTACACAATTTCACCTATATTCCGCGCAAATCCAAGTCAAACTCGTCAACATTTGGCAGAATTCAAAATGCTAGAAGTCGAATGCGCTTTTATGGACTCATTTGAACAACTTTGTACAAATGTTGAGGAATTTTTATGCTTTATAATTTCTAGCACAGAACCCTCCCTTCAAATTGGCGATTTTGAGGCATCTTCTCCATTTTGCCAAAGGAATGCTGAATTAGCTTCTTCAAAAGTATTTTTTGATATCTTTTAAAGTCTTAATATTTTTAAGATTCTAGCTGAGTGCCTTATTAAAAAGCCATTTCCTAGAATATCGTTCACTGAAGCGAGTAAACTTCTTGGACGTAAACCTGAGGAAGACACTAAACAGTTGAGTAAAAAAGACGAATTAGATCTTGTTGACGCCTTTGGAGGACCTGTTTTTGTGACTCATTTCCTCGCAGATCAAAAACCTTTTTACATGCGACGAACAGAAGACGGGAAATATGTAATTAGTCATCATAACAACTTTATTCCTATTTTTAGACAGAATCCTTTGACCTGTTGGCCCCTTTTGTTGGTGAACTAGCTGGTGGCAGTGTTCGTGAATGGGACAAAGAATTATTGGCTTCTAGGCTTTCTTTACAAAAAGATGGGGGAAAACTTGAATGGTACATGGATCTGAGATGCTATGGCTACCCAAGAAGTGCCGGATTTGGAATTGGTGTCGACCGATTGATGCAATCACTTTTTGGTATTGGAAACATAAAGGACACTATCCCTTTCCCTCGTTGGTCGAACCAAACAATTAAATGCTGATCCAAATTTTTTATTCACTATAAATTTGTTTTTTTATTAATTTTTTGGTTTTTTAAAGATTATTTAAAATTTAGAACATTTATATTTTGGTCTTTTAACTTAATACCACATTTTAGTAAGATGGTAAAATTAAAGAGACGTTACCTACTAGTTGAGCTAAACTTTGTAGATGAACGAAAAGATTTTTTCGTGACAGGATCGGACATTTACCGTTCAATTCTTGATCAAGTAGGGCAACTTCATGGCGATTACGGAGCAGGTGCCATTTGTGGCTCACTACAGGTTTAGACTAAATTCTAATTGGAATTTTTATATTAAGGTGAAAGTTAGGGATCCATCCACGAATACTGCTGTTATTCGCATCAACTCTAAAGAACGTTCTTTCGTAAGCACAGCACTACCTTTCATTTTAAAAATTGGAAAGTGCCGTTGTACTTTACAACTTCTATTTGAAGGTTTCAAAACTTAATTTAATATAACAATTTTATTCCAGGGTCCTCAATCAGAACAGTCGAACGATTTTTGCTTCGCTCAAATTTAAAAATGCTCTATACCAAATTAAGAATTGCTAAATGCGAAGGTATTTTAATCTCAACTACACTTATCCTATAATTTTTAGAAGAAAAGTCATCGCTCAGATCTGCAATTCGATCAATTACCGGTCCCAGAATAGCCCATATTCGAATGTAAAGGATTCTTTAATAAAAGCTCTTTATTTTTTCCTTATATAAAATTTTAAAATAAAATATTTCTCCTGAGGAAATAGAAATTCGATGCAGCAAAATAATTAAGTGAAACAATTTCAGCAAAAGGTTAAGTAAATATATAATTTATGTATTATTAAAGGATTAGTAGAAATCTTCTTGTATCCTAATAAATATTGTAAGTTTTCTGTTGCAAACAGAATACACTCAGCTAAAACACTAATTTTTTTTTGTTAATTTTCCCCTAATATTTTTAATACCTGTAACGATTTTCATTGGTTTGTTCATCCTTTTACTTCCTTTGAGCTAATCCCATGGCGACTAGTTGTTCAGCAAAGTCAGTTGAATCAATAAAAAGCTTACCAGTGCATACAGGGATTCGCTTCTCATTATGCAATTTCCATTCGCTGGTCAAAATCAATTCAACCTAAAAACATGTCAAAACAATCTAAAAATATGTACCAATTTATCCCTCAATCTATTCGGTTGTAATGCTTCGTTGACAAAATGTTGAGTTTCAGGTAGCCATTGAATTCGATACCATTGACCATTTTTGTCTTTATCTGTCATCCGTTGATTAATATCTACTTCGATTTCCTTTTGTTTCTGACCTCGAACACAGATCCCATCCAACTAATTTATAATATTTATGAAACAACATTAAAAATAACCTTGCATTGAGCAATAAACGTCTTTTTAAATGAAGTTACAGCTTCAGTCAAAGGTCTCAATTCCATTTTATGTACTGCATAAAAGAAACCAGCATCTACAACATAAACAACCTAAAAAATAAATAAAAAACAGAATTTGTACTTAAAAATAAACCCAATATTGTGGATTTGCTGTCGATTTTTTAATAAGTTGTACACGACACCAATCACCTTCAATTTGTGTACAAAACACTTGTCCGGGTAAAACATTATTTTCAAGCATTGGCGGGGGCAAACGCAACAAAGCAGAATTAAGATATTCACAATAAACGTTCTACAAAAAGAAATGCCGGAAAAAGTTAATAAAAAATTATACCCATTTTTTAAATCGAAAGAAAATATTATCAGGATCCAATGCAGAAACTATCAAAATTTCTACCGGTCCAATAGTTGGTAATGTATCCAAAGCAACTGGCTCGAACTGATCAGACATAAAAGCAGAAATTGGTGTTAAAATATTATTTTCTTTGCTTTCCTTATTCTCAGGTTTATTATTTTCTTCACTTTTGCATAAACCTTCTTCAATTTTAGAAATAATGGGAGCAGGCAAACATTCAGATTCACAACATATTTTTTGTTGCTTAGCAATGTTTCCATTCGACAAAAACTGGTAATGAAAAAAAATTAGAATTTTTGTAAAATTTATAAAAAAAATACTAAAAGGGTGTAAGTAGAAACATCCTGAACATGAAATTCTTCCGCTACACGAAGTAGATCAATCCAATTTTTTGGTAAACTATTAGCAATCGAAGTTTGAACATATCTAAATTAAGTAAAATAAAATTTAATTTTATAGAACCTTTCGTTGTAAAGTTGTTCTAAAAATGTTGAAGCTATGCCTGAAGGAAATTCCTAAAAAGTTTTAAAGATGAAAATATCTAAAATTTAACTTTAATAATTTTGTAAAGCAGTTCTCTCGTTTCTTCAATCCTATCATTTGATGAATCTTCTAGAAAAATCATAAATCTAAATTGATAGAAATAAAGAAATAAGAAAAAATTAAAATGCAAGGTGATGGTAAAATATTTTATTTCGGAGAACGCCCACTTATTGCTAGGCGTAAAACCACTTAAGCGCACGAACACGTAAAACATATAAAAGGGTGATATACCACGTAGTCATACTCTTCATCCCATTTCTATGTTATGTCGATCATTTGATTTTTTAAGAATGTATTCATCTTTGAATGTTAGCCATGTTCTTACTATGAAGTGGTGTCCTAATGCTCTAGCGCAAAATGGTTCTGAAGCTGATTTTCAAAGCTTTAAGCACGTAGTTTTATTTTCCTAAACATAAATTTTTCTTTCTTAGATATTTGAGTCTGAGAAAACGGAGGTTATTGTTGTTTCGTCAACGCTTATTTTTGCTCTTACAATTGTTCTTGGCTTTATTATATATGTTTATATAAAATGGCGGCAGGACCAGGAAGATGAAAGAGTGATGAATGAACTGAGAATTGTTGTCAATCGCGCTGCCAATAAGGAGAAATACACGGCATTTCTTCCTGAAGACGAGTAAGTTTTGTTAACCTAAAAATTCCCCCAATAAAATTAAGTTATGAGGATGACTGTTCTGATGATGTCCAAATCGATGTTCAAATAGAATTGTCAAAAGGCGTCGAATCCAGTAGTTAAGAAGTTCCAATAGAACAGATCTCAAAATATTTTTAAAAAATTTTATTGTGATAAAACATTTTTTGTAATATAGATTGAAATTTTTATTGCCTGAGTTAATAAAATTCTTCAAGAATTCTTATTTGTTGTCTAATTTTGTCTAAGTTTCTCATAAAGTTCTCTTTTCTCATCAAGTGCCTTACGATTTTCCTTCTCCTCCTCATCCATCTACGATTTTGAATTTAATTAATAGAAATGGACCAAAGTAACTATAAAAATTGATTAATTACCGCTAAGGCCCTCTCCATCAATCGTTGTTCACGAATGGCAACTCCTTCATTGAAAAGGGCTTCTTGTTTTCGTCGTGTATCTTCAGCTTCTAGTTGTCGAGCAAGAATTTCCTCTTCGGTTTGAGTGAAAGAATCTTCGTCAAAACTGCTCTTCGGTAGATTGCGCATTCGATAATTCTCATAATGTAAACATTTAGTTGTCTATAGTACTTAATCAATAATGTTAAAAAATAAACCTCAATCAAATCAATTAAATTATTTCGAATAATCATATCACGCAGAGCAATAAAGTCATTATGTGCCAAATTGTCCACTTCCACCACGCCCCAAGGATATTCACGAACACGAAATTTTTGTTTTGACGCACGTTTTTCACCGCTTACCAAAAGTTCTTTAATATGAGTTGAGCCAACAATTGCGAATGGAATGCGTTTTTCAAGCTGAAAAGAAATGTTATTTCCACCAGTATGTTGATTTTGAGTTTTTCCATTTGTTGTTACACCTAAAACAGACGGTTGTTGTTCATAATTGAATTGCTCGGGAAATTTATAGAAAGAAATGTTATTTTTCCGCATGTCATCCATTATCTTTAAAATATTTTTTTAATTTAATATGAAAATCATACTTGTTGTCTAAATCGACAAAGTTCATTTTGGGTAAGTGTATCGGCTTTGGCAATTAATGGAACTATATTAACCCGATCTTGAAGTTGTTTCATAAAAGCAATGTCCAATTGTTTAAGTCTTAAAAAGATATCATTAAATTTAAGAAATTAAATTAACCCTTGTCCATTAGGTGAAATAAAGTAAATACACAAATGAATTCGTTTGTCTTCAATTTTTAGAGATCGGTCAACTTTGGTTTCTTCTGCCAAATAATCAGCAAAGCGATTATCAATATATTTAACTATAGGCTCCCAACTTAAGTTTAAATGGATATAAGATTAAATTAAAAACATTACCATTTAGAGTTATCAATAAAATCGCCAAATCCAGGTGTATCAACAACAGTGAGCTTAATTATAAAAATTAATATTAAAATTAAAAAAAACGCCAAAGAGACACTAATTATAGAACCCTCCTTAAGTGAGCTTCGCTCGCATTGATCGAAAGCTCTACCACTAAGCCATTCCATCTGCTTTTTTCTTATATGTACTTCCCAAAATAACTTAAAAGTAACCTTCAATCGAACATCATTTTCAACAAGTCGAAAAGTTTTGCTTTCAATTTTCACTGTAGATTTAAGTTCTAACAGGTTGTTACATTTCAAGTCATGAAGTTCAGCCATAAAAAGAGTATTTAAAAAGGTCGATTTACCCAAACCAGACTGACCTAAAATTAAAAAATCAAAGATTAAAATTTAAATTAAAAGACTAACCAACAACCATTAAAGAAAATTCGAATCCATTTTTAATACATCTTCTAAATATTTGATTGGGAAAATTGGCAAAACCAACATAATCAATATTACGTGAAGAAATCACACTTTTACCACGAGAAACTTCTGTAATGGTCGACATATCTAAAAATTGAAAGAAAATACATATTTATTGAAAAAAAAATAAAGAAAAAATAATAAACAAATTTCCGTTTTAAATGGTCAAACATTCGCTGATAGAGGTCATGAAACATTCGCTTTAAATAAAAGTGAGATTGGCAAGGAATCACTGACGAAATGGTAATTGACAGACTAATCGTCAAAAAATCTTTTTAATTTTTGAACCTGTTTTTCTCATTTTATTTATTGAATAATTTTTAATTTAGATCAAATTATATTTATTACATAAGACAATTTAAACAACAATGGTAGTTTTGACTTATTGTTTTTATAAATCATCTTCTAATTTCAGCCACAAAACGAACATATTGAACTCCATCGTAAAAGATATGGACGCCGGTTGGATTATGAAGAACGAACGTAAATTAATTCTTTAATTTAAATTTATTTAAATATTTAGCCGGAAGAGACTTGCTCGTACCGCACATGAACGTTCAGCCACTGCTAAGAAAATGCGTAAAGGAAAGGCGAAACTTTATAATAAGAAGCGCTATTCAGAAAAGGTTATATTTTTAATCATTTTATTAAAATTTTGTGTATTTAAGGTTCAAATGAGAAAGTTGATTAAACAACACGAAGAGAAAAAGCAGAAGAGCACTGTTGATGAACCAACAGAAGGTGCTGTGCCTACATATTTGTTGGATAGACAGAGGCAAGCAGTTGGCAAGGCTCTTTCTTCTGCTGTTAAACAAAAACGTAAAGAGAAAGCTGTGGGTCATTTTTAAACAATTATTTAATAAATCTAAAACTCCCAGGCGAAATATCAAGTCCCTTTGCCAAAAGTTAAAGCAGTCAGCGATGCAGAAGCGTTCAAAGTAGTCAACACAGGAAAAAGCCGAAGGAAAGGGTGGAAAAGGATGGTAACTAAGGTTACATATGTTGGTGAGACATTTACAAGAAAACCTGCTAAATTCGAACGCTTTATTCGACCAACGGGATTAAGATTTAAAAAGGTTTTTTCATTATATTTGATTAAATTTAACATTCAAGGCACACGTTACACATCCTGAATTACGCACAACTTTTTGCTTACCAATTACTGGGGTCAAAAAGAATCCGTCTTCTCAACTTTATACTTCGCTTGGTGTAATAACTAAAGGTAATTTTAATATTTAAATTCTCTAAGAAATCATAAAGCTTTATTATCATTTTATTTTTTGTTATTTAGGGACTATAATCGAAGTAAATGTTAGTGAACTTGGAATGGTAACTCAAGGTGGAAAAGTTGTGTGGGCCAAATACGCGCAAGTAACAAATCACCCGGAGAATGATGGATGTATTAATGCTCTTTTATTGATTTAAACCTTTTTGTTTTATTTAAATTTGATAAAATATTGTTTTTAATTTTACAAAACTTTATATGTATATTGGACATTATTGTATATATCTTTGCATATTTCCTTAAAGTTTTTCTACACTTTAAGTTTACATTTTTGAGTAAGAATTTTGTACTTGGGCCCAACCTTTTGTTTTTGAAAATACTGATGATGTTTTGGCATTGGAAAAAGGTTGGTTAATTTTAACTAATGTTTTGAGTGGTAGGAGTGATTTTTATTCTGTTAGAATTGTTGCTAATAATTTGCCTGAGGGTTCCTTTTTTAAAGAACGTTAATTTTAATTGCCCGGAAATATTCTCCGAGACATCTGCTTTTCTTCAAAAGGGTTACTTATAACTAATGTCATTCCTGCATAACCTCGTTCTTTCGCCTACCACTTGAGTAGAAAGAGAAATAGTATAACAGATGCTAAAAATTAGTTTTATTCATTTTTATGCCCATGAATTTAATAGTTTGTCATTTTTTATGTCTTTCAGGTTAAAATATTTTCTAAAACAAACTATAACAAGTCACAATTAATATTATAAAAATTATTGTTTTCTAAGGAAGAAATGCAATAGTTATAATTAATAAAAAATTTCACAGCATGAGTTTTATGGGAATGGATCTGCGGGATATTTTTTGTTTATTACATTTTTATGGTTTTTTGAGAAAATATTCTAAATTAATAAATAATTTTCTCCTTGAATAAATGACGAAATTATTTACTTATTATTTTTAAGAATATTTTTTATAAAAAAATCACAATTCTTTTATTTATATTTTTTCCTTTAATTAAATTAACAACCTTAAAAATTAAATTTAATTAACGATAGGTTGAACTTATATTTATTTTTCACTTTTTATCTCTCCTCTTCTCAGTCATTCTAAATAACTTAATTCTCTTATATATTATCTAATCTTTTTATAAATAGTGTGTGTTTTGTCCTTCTAATTTTATTAATTTTTTTTTTTCAAATTTAATTTTATCATTATTTCATTAATTGTTGTTATATTTTTTATACTAATTTTATTGGTTTTCCTCGTCCCCACTCTTCTTTTATTTGTTGTCGTAAAAGATTGAATAGAGTCGACCGCGTGAGTGACTGACCCATGAGGTAGAAAAAAGGGGGGTCTATGTATGTTCAATGATTCTTTTGCGTTTGCTGCTTTATTTGAGAAGAAGTAGAAAAGTAAACATTTGGCTGGCTGACTTTTACTGATATGCATCTCAAAAAAGGGGGAAATGGGGGAAAGAACAAGTAAAAGTTATTACAATTTATTCCAGAAATTAAAGTCATAGTTTATTATCAATGTAAATAGCCACACTCGTCCGTCCACTTACCTTTTCCTCAACCCCCTATTGCATCCAATTTAAACGATACGTGTAAAGAAGAACAAGAAAAAATATATTTAATCCTCTTTTTTAAAGTAAATTTTCATAACTTTTGGCGTAAAATTTATAGTTAATCCCCTTATCTTTTTTCAAATATTTTTTTAAAATTTTAACAACATTTTTATCATACTTCTTTCTTAATTTCATTTTAATTATTCCTATTTTACTTAAAAATTATTATTTTCTTGAATTTGAAGCAATCAAACAAATGATTTTTAATTTCTAAAATTTTTTTAGAATTTAATATCATTCTTGTTTTTTTTATTTTTCTTAATTGCTTTGAGACTATAAAAGAAATTAATTAATTAAATTTTTGATAAGAAAAGGGGAGCTTTTGACAGAAGCCGGAAATTGATAATGTCGCGTGTTTTCTTTTTTTTTATTATTTTCATTGAAAAATAATTGATAAAATAAAAATTATTTTAAAAATATTTTTTTTTTATTTTCAGAAAACTTATTACTAATTGACTGATTAAACAATGGTTCATTGGAGTACTCGTTTTGCTGATGCGAATCTTTCATTATGTGGCTGTGGTTTTTTATGTATTTATCATGCTGGTGTTTGTGCTGCCTTAAGGGTTTTTTTTAGATTTTTTATTTTATTTTTATTTCTTTAGGAATATGCTCCTCAACTAACTCAAAATCGAATATATGGAGCTTCTGCTGGTTCAATTGCTGCAGCTGGATTAATTTGTAATGTTTCTATATCAGATGCCACTTGTGCAATTATGAGGGTTGTTGCGGAGGTTTTAATTTAATTCAAATTTATAAAATTAAATTGGTTCATTTCAGGCACGTTCGGGTGTTATGCAGGCTTTTAACCCAACTTTTGATTTACTCAGAATTGTTAGGGAAGGATTAAACAAAGTTTTGCCTGCCAATTCCCATGAATTATGCAATGGGCGCCTTTTTATTTGTATTGTTTTTTGAACTGTTTTTTTAATTTTTGAAACTTTTCAAGCTTTAACACGTTATCGTGATGGGAGAAACGTACTTGTTTCCAACTTTTCTTCTAAAACCGATTTGATTGAGGCAATACTATGCAGCTGTTTCATTCCCGGATTTTGTGGTTATTCAATACCTGAGTTTCATGGAGTTAAGTACATTGATGGAGGTTTTTCAGACAATCAACCAGTCTACGATAAACATACAATTACTATATCCCCATTTTCTGGAGGTTTAACAAAGAAATTTTTTTAAAATTTTTCTGATACTTTTAGAGGCTGATATTTGCCCAATTGATCATGCAAGTGCCAGTATTCTTGGTTTTGTATATTATGGAACGTAACTTTTAAAATCATAATTAAAGTATTTACTTAATTTTTAAAGTTCAATCCGTTTCACCAATGAAAACTTTTACCGTTTTTGTTCTTGTTTTGTGCCCCCTTCTCAAGAGATTTGTTCAAAAATTTGTCGACAAGGATTTACTGATGCTCTGCGTTTTATAACTAAAAACTGTATTTTTTGCTTCTTTTTTAATTAATTTTTCTCTTTATTAAACAGCCATAACGCCATGTTACCATTGTCTTGGGCATGGCTTATGCCTTCCTGATTTTAAACAAAGGTTTAAAAATTTATTATTATTGTTTTTTTTTTTGAATTGTTCTCATTAGTTTAAGGCGGCTAGTATTAGCTAATAAGTAGGGAGGATTGGGTGGTTTTTTAGTTTAGTGGGTTAAATACCTGATCAGGATAGAATCTCACCCAATGTTTGACAATTATTTATTTCCTAGGATGGGTCATACACTAGTTTGACAATTTTCTTTCCAGATTTCCTTCAATCTTTTACCGAAGAGCTTCTTCATCTGCTAACAATCCAAATGCTTTAATGAGAAGACGAAAAAGATTAGATTCTGAATGTGAAGTTTGTTACTCTTGGTTAGGTCAACGTTTAAGTATGGAGTTAACAACAGCTTTAATTCCTCAAGTTTTGGTTCAATGTAAAAAAAAAAAGTTTTTTTAAAATTTATTTTTTGCAGCATTACAAGAAGAGCCTGTTGCTCCTTCTAATTTTTCTTCTCGTTTGCTTGATTACGCATGCTCATTTCGTTTAATTCGGATTTGGATTCGCCTCCTAAGTCCATTTGTGTATTATGCTGAAGTTGCAATTACTATCGCTTTAATGTATTTAAGTTTTATTTTGTTTTTTAATTTTAAAATCGTTTTAAGGTTAAAACAATGGCTTTTAAGTGCCCCAAAATGTGGCTTATTTCTTATACAACAACTTTGTCGGTTTGCTGATGCTTTACTTCTTGGAGTTGAGGAGAGTAGTTTTGTTCGTTCTTCAGAGTCAGATTCAAGTTGGAAGTATCCAAAAAATAAAAAGTTGTCAACAAAAAATAAACAAAAAGTTAGTTTATTTTCATTTTTGATTAATAAATCTTATTCAAGTTGACATGTCCCGTCGATTTGGATTCATATGAATGTTTACAGGACCATTGGATGTTAAATGAATTAATTTTAATTGACTACTATATTGCAATGGTATTTTTATTTTTAATCTTTTTTAGTAATTTCTTTGTTTAGTATAATCCAAATTTTTGCAATGGAACTCTTTATGAAGAAAATGAAGATCCTATTTCGAATAAATGTGAGAAAGAGAATGATGTAATTGTTCACATTCCAAATAATGGTATAACTTTTGTTATTAAATATATTTTAACAATTATAGTAAGTGAAAATCATCTACAAAAAGAGTCACACAAGAATGACTCAGGTATTTCACTGGGTTTCAATTCAAATGGTAATTCTGGATTTTCAATAAAAGATGTAGTGGAGTCTAATAGTTTGCAACTCAAACAACACGATATATCCAACTGTTATAACATAAAAACTATTACAAACTAGGTGAAAAAATATCAATTAAGAAAGCAAGGAATCTCTTAGCGCGAAACATGACAAAATGTATTATTTTTTTCTTTTTTACCTTAAAAATATGCAGTTAACCTCACATTGTACCTTTTTCCTTTTTAAGTTTTAGACATTGTATTTTTTTCAATTTATTCCCCAGCAGCCAAATTTAAAATTTTTTTGTATACATTGTTTTAATATTCCTATATTCCCCTTCCTCCCATAGAAGAAAGTATTGGAATTAAAAATTGTTTTATTGCATAAAATACATAAATTTCGATCTTTAAATTCCAATACTCCTAAATATTCGGGTTTATTTTTTTACCCATCAGCTCCATTGTGGCCTTTACATAATTTCCTGAATTTATGTTTGTTTCAATAAAAAATTTATTACTAATTTTGAGATCATTTGATAACAGATTATAAGTCACAAGTCTTTAGATACACTTAAGAAGATATTTCTTGCAATTGACTCATTCATTTGATTTGGAATCCAAAATTGTGGAATAAAGAAATTGATCCACCATCTCCGACCAAAAACTAACGCTAATCGTTCAGAATAATTTTCGCCTATTGATTTTAAGTAAAATTGTTTAAAATAAATTTACCATCGCTTTCAATTCTTTTTGGTCCAGATCGATGATAATCATACATTGTACATCCATTTAGGGTGTAAATAATCTTAAGATTGAAAAATAAATTTATGTTTTAAATTTAAACCTGAAAGGCAAAAAATCCAAAAGCTCCAAGCATTGAGGCAAAAGAAAATGAGAAAAGGACTGCCATTCCCATATTGAATGCTGTTTCCAAGCCAAGTACCCAACGGGCTAATGAAACCTTTATTAAAAGAATATTCAATATAAAGGAAATAGAACTAACCGGTCCTAGAAAACAAAGCCAACCATAAGGAAACCAATGCATCACACGTTTATTCAAATATGAAAAGTTAAAATACGAACCATAAGCTGCTCCCAACGATGCCCAAAATAGAAAAACGATGAAATAACGCTAAAAATGGAAACAAAATGATCCTTTTGAAGGTTTAATAAATACCTGATTAGCTAGTCCAGCACAACCACCTAACATAAGACAATGATGGTCTTTACGAAGAACACAAATACCACAGAGTGGACAATGATGACAGCGACGAGGCACAACCTGAAAAAGAATAAGAAGTTAAATTACTCAAGAAATCGGTAGACCACCTGTTTACACTGATGGCAATATTTACAAGGAGAATTATTGCTAGTATTTATATTGTCAGAAAAAACTCCATTGAGCTCTTCTCTCAAGGAATCTAGACCAATATAAGTTCCATCCTTACAAATCTTTAGACAAATTAAATAATTATATAAAATAAAAAAATTTATAATACCTCGTATTTAGTAAAGCTTTTGGGCAATATTTGCTCATTATAAGAAAATAGAGACAATGACCCATTTTGCATTGATCCATCTTCTTTTTTAGTTATAAACTTGCCATTCAATGCAAAGTCAGCTCTTTGCTCAAAGCCTCGCCCATCAAGAAGGGAGCTGCTTTTAGTTGTCCAATAATGAACCTATTTAATAATTTAAAAACTAGTTTTATCCAACAAAATTAAACCTGATTTCTTTTATTATAATAGTGAAAAAGAGTTAAATTAATAAAAATTTCAACAAGAATAATTACAGACAATATAAGTTGCCAAAAACAATCACCATCTTCATTAACATCCGGACAGGTCCAATAAAGATTTATAAAAGCAATAGTGCTAACAGCCTTAAAACTGATATCTAAAAATTGTAGTATTTTAAGACAAACCAATGCCGTGTATAATACCCCAGAAATGTTTAGTATCATAAGTTTTAATTTGGCCACCATTATAAAAAAATTTTTGTGACGAAATTCTTTGAATAATGATCGAATAAAAAGTCTATGGTCGTGTAAAGAAATCCCGAAGTTCTGGAACGTAACAATTTTGTAAGGAAAAATAATTAAGTCAAGTACCTCCATGACAAAGTAGCTCTGACAAAGTGTCCACCACAAAATTCTTCTTTAACGTTAATTGACAAATTCGACAAAATGTTACAATGAGTTTAGACGTTCGCCTAAAGGTTAATTTATCACTATAGGACAAAATGACATTCACATGGATTCGTTTTTTAATATGTGCATAAAGTAGTTTTAAGCATGCAATAGTTTTTTTTAAATAGATGTTCTCTAAGAGGATCAGCGCCTCTTCAGCACTCCCTTCTCAATTTGAGGGAACACCGTAAGTTTCCTTTTCTAAAAATTTTTTATTTTAATCAATTTAGTGGCGTATATGCAAAACGTGAAAGCCCACCTCAAATTCCGCCAACTATTGGTTTACTCTTTAAATTAATTATTTTTATTTATTGTCAGCTGAACGAGCACCAAATCTAAAAGACTTTCGCTCTTTAAGCTCCAGCCACATGTCACTTTTGCGTTCACGTTTGGATTCTTCAGCTTCGATTGCTCAGCCATTTCCAACGATTACTCCTACGCCTATTAGTTTGGAAAAAGTATGCTTTTCATTTTCTATTGATTTTTCATTAAAGGTTGACAACAAAAACGTTGTAAACGGATTTACTGGCCGAGGCAATAGTAGTGATGGTAGCAGTGGTTCAGTAATTAGAAGACTCTCCCATACATCAACACAGAGAAAAGCTGCATCTCGTCACGAACTCTCTTCTCATTCTTTTAATGTTCCAACTTCTTCTTCTCATCATCCATTTCGAAATAAAACGCCAACGACACATTTTAATAATACAAATGCTCAACATAGACGTTTTGGAAAACCGGCTTCACTTGAAAATGCTAGAGATAGTCATGATTCTTCTGCTGAAGCAACTGGCGCCACTTCCACAACAAGCCATTATGCAAAAGGTCGATTAGGACCATCCGTTAGTTTTGGCAAGTGAGTTTCAACTTTTTAATTATTCTCATTTATTTTTTCTAAATTATTAGTGTTGTTGAATCACTTATTCCTCCACCAATTGCCTTCCAAAAAGTGTATGCATCTGCTGCAATTTCAGATCAACATAGACAGGATTATTTGGGAGGGCAGCAAATAATAAATAAAAGAAATAGCATTATTGACTCGGGTTCAAGTTTATTAGCAACTTCTACTAAAGAAACAACCGGAAAATTGGATTTGGACAGGTTTCCTCCAGGATGGGAAGTTGCACTTACTTCAGATGGCGTGCGCTATTACATTGATCGTTAAATTTAAAATTATTTCGTTTTAAAGTAAAAATTAAGATAATAATGGACGAACACATTGGATTCATCCATTGGCTCCAGAAAATTTGGCACCAGGATGGACAAAAATTTTTGATAAAGTGCATGGAGTTGTTTACTATAAGTTGGTTGATTTATTTAAATATTTTTACTTAAAAAACTTTCATTAAGTCATATTGAACGACGCTCACAATTTGAACATCCTGGTTTTGCTCCTTCTACAACTCTTTCCGTGTCAATGCTTCCAACCATTCATGGATCGTCTTCATTTCAATCTACTGAAGATCAACAAACTGGGCAAGGGGATGACTCAATTGTTGAGGATAAAACACAAAATGATTATTTTCCAATAAGTTTAAGACTAAGTGTTTAAAAATTAATAAAATATTAATCTAGGTGAAGATGAAATTACAGATTCAACTAGAAAAGATGAAATAATCAATAATGAGGATGTGCCCAATTGGCTTAAACTTTATTCTTTGGCTCCTTCAAATGCAGATCATTTGCTCAATTTTAATTTGTTTAAACGTAGCCATCTTGAACTTTTTGATAGTAAAGAAATTTGACTTATTTTTAAGTTTTTTATTTTGAAGGGAAAATAATGAAACTCTACAAATCTGAAGTATTAAATATTGTGCGAAAGTATGATCGAGCAATGTCGGAAGTAGATGGAGAATTGATGATTCGACGTCGAAAACAGCTTTCTCCTATATAGTTTCATTTTTTAACTTTCATTTTCTATCTTCAGATATTAATATTATCACAAAATAATCATTTATTTGTAATTAAATGTGCCTTATCTTTGTGTTTTATGTTGTTAAGTCTTTTTAATAGACTAAAATCTTTTGTATTGATAGAATTTAAATTAATTTTTAAATTGTACAGCATGTTTCCATCGTTTTCAAAATTTTTATCAATTTTAAAAATTGCCAATTCTCAGTCAAATTGTCCAGAAAAGCGTACTGTCAATAGAACTAGCAGTAATGAGCCACAAGAAAAGGTTTAATTATACTTAATTTTTAATTTAAAAAAAATACATTTAGATAATTTATATTACAAAAAAAGAATTCTTTGAACCGATTGCTGATGAGTATGTTAAATCAATCTCAGAAATGGCTCCAGAAGAAATTTATGATAACTACAATCCAGGTTTTACTAACAATGAGCATATTTTTTACGTTAGAGATGTACTGCTTTAGGTCCAACTAACCCAGATGGTTCTATAAATTTTGAGTGTCATTGCGTCTCACATTTGGTCGCCAGTCCATGTGGTTATGAGTTTAGAAAAGCAATGACGTGCCAAAAAACTTCAAGTGAAAAGGAATTGGAGGAAGGAGCCTGCGGAGAAGAATTTATGAATTTTTTAGAATGTGTTATTTCAACTGGATGTTTTAGAAGTATGTTCTCGGAAAAAATAGAAATTATAAAATTTTATATTTTAGGGAGCGTTGATGAAGAGTTGAAGACCAAAAGCGAAGATATTTAGTTAAATTATTTTTCAATCGTTTACGTTTATAATTTAATGGTTAAATTTAGGGTTGGACAGAACCGTTTAACCGCTTACGGTTACGGTTACGTTAACCGGGTTTTTTGAGAAATTAACCGGTTACGTTAACCGGGGTCTAAAAAATCCGGTAAAACGATAACCGGGCGTCCTAACCGGCCGGTTTTTTCGGTTAATACACCCCTAAAAACAATGTATTTTGATCATAATTTTTGATAAAATGCAAAAAAAAAAAATTTGTTTTTTGTCATTAATAGTCAAATTATGGCGTTGTGTTTGGTTTTTCTAATAAATATTTTTGAGTCGTGAAAAGCTGTTAGTTAATTTACTAATTTTCATCTTTTATTGATTATTTTATTTATTAAATATGGTTGCCAACATTTGGAAATTTAAAAAAAAAATAACCATAGACGGTGAAGTTAAACGTCGATGTTTAAAATGTGGGGAAAATTTATTGGGAGCATCAACAGCTGAAAGTTTGATTCTAATTAAGGCTCATTTAAAGAAATTACAATTGGCACCTTCAACTATTGCAGATGATGAAGAGGAAACGAAAGAAGAGGATGAAAATGAGGCTGACAATGTAGATTTTTGTTGAAAAAGTATAAAAAACTAGTAAATTTCATTTTTAGTTCGATTTTTATTGATTAAAAGCATTTTCTGTTAAAAACCGGAAAAACCGGACGTTAAACCGTAGAGTTTTCAAAAACCGCTTACGTTATACGGGTCTTTAAAAACCCGGTAAAACGTTAACCGGAGGGACCGGTTAATTACCGGTCGTGTCCAACCCTAGTTAAATTTTTATTATTTGATTTTGTAGGGCTAAAAGATGTTGCATATAATAATCTTTGAGAATTTATCTCAAGCTATTTATCCTTATAATTTTTAAAAGCGAATTTATCAAAAAAATACAAGAAAATTGAATCATCTTCCACTTCCAAGTCTCATTCTAATTGGGGCTCTTTGCCCACCCTTATTAAGGATGGATTGCTGTTCAGTCTTACGAAGTGTTTCTTTCTCACGATCAAGCTCAATTCTTTTCTCTTCAAAACGCCTTTTAGATTCCAACATTTGAAGGCGCTCGTCGCTCTTCAAATCATTTTAATATTAAAAATGAGCAAAAATCTCACCAATTGTTTTTCTGATTCCTCAAGTTGCTTTATTTTCTCAACAAGTGCCCTCTCCATACTGAGACAACGTTCCTTAGATTCATTCTAAAAATCGGGAAGGAATAATAAAGTTTAATAGGAAAAAGAACCTCTCGTCTTTGAATGGCTTCCATTTCCTCTTTAAGTTCTGATTCAATCTGCAGTCTTAATCTTTTTTCCAAATCAATCTAAATATTAAAGAATTAAAATATAGCAAATATTGGCTAACCTTCGCAGCACTAACTCTTTCGCGAATTATTTCTTCAATGTCACCAAGTCTGCTTGATACCTAAAAACAAAATTTTTCACTCTCTCATTTTTGAATTAGAGCCCCAAAAATTGAGCTTTCTTATCAAAAACAGGTAGAACAGTTACCACTTATGGCTTTCGAGCATTTTTGTTTTCTCAGGCACTCCTCCCATGTGTACAGTTCGCTCTCTTTTCAATGATTTAAAAATGTCCATTAGTATAAATTAATGCACAAGAAATTTGTTAATTAGAAACCATCGCGCAATTGGCGTCGAAACTCACTTGATCGTTTATTTTCTCCTGCAACCATTCAACAGTTTTCCTGTCAAGTTGTGCCATGTTTACACGTTCACCACCAAGTTCACATGCAACATCTATAGGTGCATAGATTCGATCATTTGGTGAAATGCTTTTGGACCTAAATAAGTACAATTTTTAAAAGGTTTAAATGATGATTAACCTGTCCCTTCCACGACGTTTTTCTGAGCGGGAGGATTTCTTGTGTCTACGTTCAGAACTTTCACGCGAACGTTTCCGAGTGGATCGGCGGCGACTGTCACGCTCACGGCTTTCAGATCTACGAGAGTGAGAAGGCATTTCAATATCTAATGTTTATAAAAAATTAAAAATTTGCATAAAGCTACATAGAATTTTCGTGTCTCTCATTTTGACATTTCAGTCTATGGCCAAATCATTTTACCAAAATGTCCGAAAGATTCCAAAATTTCAAATACAAAACAACAAAAATTAAAAAACTCATTTTTTTATTTTAGTATGATTTTTAATCAATTTTTTAGTTAATTTTTGTCTTTAGATGAATTCATCAAATACTCCAATGATTTTCATGTCAAACTCTTCTCCTTATTATGGATCTTTACTTACACTTTGTGCTCTCGAGGTTGACATTTCTAAGATTGTTTCCTTCATTAATAATCACTCTAATCCGCAACAATCTCAAAAATATGGTTTACAAGTGTATGTTTTATATGGGGTTGATATATTTAATTCAGAAAATATTAAGGGATGGAATGTTGTTAAACAATGATTCAACAATTGCTCGATTTATTGCAAGGAATTGTTCAAGTTTATTACCACAAAGGGATATAAAGGAACAATTTTCTATTGAGAATTTTGTTTCTTTATTTGAATTGATTGGCGAAAAATATGCGAGCCAACAAATAAAATTTGAAGCGGAGAAACAGATTATTGAGTTAGCTACTGAACCTTTAAAAAATAATGATTTTATTGTTGGAAAAGCGCTTAGCCTTGCCGATTTATTATTTTTTGTTTTTCTTTTGGATCGAAAACATGTAAGCTGGAATACTTAGAATTCTCTATAAATATAATTTAGCTTTTAGCTTCAAACGTTGAATTTAAGCGACATTTTAATATGATCTTACAGAATGAACACTTTAAACCTGTCCACAATTTTGTTGAAAAAAATAAGGTCCAATTGTCTAATTTTTCGCAACTTGGTGAGAATAAGAATGGTTTTGATGATAAAATGCCAAAAGAAAAGAAAAAATTAAATGAAGTGAAAAAAGATGAAAAGGCATTATTTTATTTATATAATTTTACACAATATTTTTTAGAAAAATATGAAGCAACCAACAAAAGATGAAGGGAAATTTATTGAACTTGAAGGAGCGGAGATGGGAAAAGTTGTTGTTCGATTTCCTCCTGAGGCCAGCGGGTATAAACAAAATTCTAAAAATCCGTTTAAATTATAAATTTAAGTTATTTACATATTGGACATGCCAAAGCTGCTTTACTGAATCAACATTATCAACAAACATTTTGTGGGAAATTAATTTTACGTTTTGATGATACAAATCCTGCCAAAGAAGATGCACACTTTGAAAAGGTTTTTTACTTTTGGATTACATTTCTCTTTCATTTCAGGTTATTGTTGATGATTTGCGTATGTTGAAAATTAAACCTGATCAGCTAACACGTACATCAGATCATTTTGATTTACTCATTGGTTACTGCGAACAGCTTTTGAAGGAAGGTAAAGCTTATGTTGATGATACAGATTCTGAGACTATGCGCAAAGAACGTGAAGAAAGAATTGAATCAAAGAATAGAAATAATTGTAAAAAATAATTATTAATTTCTATTTATTAAAACATTTTCAGTACCTGAAGAAAATATGGCTTTATGGAAAGAAATGCTTTCAGGAACTGAGAAAGGTCTTACATGTTGTGTTCGAATTAAAATTGATATGAAAAATAACAATGGAGCATTGAGGGACCCAACAATTTATCGCTGTAAGACTGAACGTCATTTACGTTTTGGTGACAAATACAAGTTAATTTTGCAGTAAATTTTAATTAAATTTAACAGAGTTTATCCAACTTATGATTTTGCTTGTCCAATTGTGGACAGTGTTGAAGGAGTAACACACGCACTCAGAACAACAGAGTATACAGACCGTGATGAACAATATTTCTTTATTTGCGACGCTTTAGGGTTAAGGAAACCATACATATGGGCTTATTCTCGATTAAATATGACTAACACTGTGATGAGCAAGAGAAAGGTTTTTTAAAATATTTTTATTAATATTCGGAAATTGGGTTTTAAGCTTACATGGCTAGTTGATGAGCAAATAGTTGATGGATGGGATGATCCTCGAATGCCTACTGTGCGAGGTGTCATCCGTCGTGGATTGACAGTAGAAGTATGATTAAAATCATATTTCAAAATATTTAAGATTTTATTCATTTTTAGGGCCTCAAACAATTTATTATGGCTCAAGGTGGAAGTCGTTCAGTTGTCACAATGGAATGGGATAAGATATGGGCATTTAATAAAAAGGTTATTGATTCCATCGCGCCTCGTTATACTGGTCTTGATTTATTGGAAATTGTACCCGTTAAAATTATTAACCAAATGGAAACTGAAACTCGTCCAATACCTTTACTTCCAAAGGTTTTGATCGAAATATTATTTTTAAAAATAATTATTTAAGGAACCAGAAGGGTTAAAAAAAGACGTTTGGTTTGGAAAGGAATTGTTTATAGAACAAATTGATGCAAATTTAATGAAACCTGGAGATGTTGTTACTTTTGTTAATTGGGGCAATATGCGTATATTAAACGTTATTCGAGATGATCAAACTGGAAAAGTTGTTAAACTTGAAGTTGAATTGGAATTGGATAATAAGGTTAAAAATATACTTTTATAAATCAATTTATTATTTTTTAGGATTATAAAAAAACACTTAAAGTAACTTGGTTAACAAATACAGAAGAAAAAACTAATTTTGTGGTGAAAACTGTTCATTATAAACATATTATTGACAAAGCTATAATAGGAAAAGATGAAGATTGGAAACAATATGTTAATCCTGATAGTGTTGTAAGTTATTTATTTTTAGCATTTAAAATTATTTTTAAAGCAATATAATTCCTTATTGGTGGAATCAGCAATGAAAAATGTTAAACAGGGTGATATTATTCAAATTCAACGAAAATCTTTTTATATCTGTGACTCAAAATCTGATGAAAGCCTTGTACTTATTGAAATTCCTGATGGAAGTAGTAATATAAAAAAATCAAAGAATGATGGAAAAAAGAATTGTTAAAATATTTTCTTGTTTTTATTAATTGTTTCTGCTCTTTTTAGCAACTTATTTTATTTAAAATTGATTTTTCGATATTTTTCTTTTTAAATTTGTAAAATTTGCACTATATTAATATTTTATGCATTTTTTTAAAAGATAGTTTTTAGATTAATTAAGAAATATGGGCAACGATCCTGTTATGGAAAATAACATCTCACAAGAATTTGTTGAGAAAAGTGCAGAAACTATAGCAAAGGATGCTGAGCTTGGAGCTGGTGCTGGGAGTTCAACCTTAGTTAGTAAAGCTGGGGGTGCCTATATTCCTCCAGCACGACTTCGTATGATGCAACAATCTTTGGCAGCTGATAAAAGCTCAGAAGCTTATCAGCGAGCCAATTGGGAACGACTTAAACGTAAAATTCATGGTCAAATCAATCGTTTGAATGTTTCTAATATTGTGGATGTGGCAAGAACTTTACTGCGTGAGAATTTAATACGTGGAAGGTTTGCTTATTTTTTTAGTTTATTTCAATTAGTTTTTCAGAGGTCTTTTTGCCCGTTCCATTATACAAGCTCAAGCATTTTCTCCTTCATTTTCTCATGTATTTGCGGCACTTGTTGCAATTATTAATTCTAAATTTCCTAACATTGGAGAATTAGTTTTACGACGTCTTATAATTCAATTTAAACGTTCATTTCGACGTAATGACAAACAATCTTGTGTTACAGCTTGTAAATTTATTGCACATTTGGCAAATCAACGTGTTGCACACGAAATTTTAGTATTGGAGATGCTTGTTCTTTTAATGCAGAGACCGACAGATGATTCAATTGAAGTAACTGTGACATTATTAAAGGAATGTGGGGCAATGCTTCTTAAGGTTACACCGAAGGGTTCAATTGGTTAGAAGTTTCTAATATAAAATAATAAAGTAGTTTATAGCTGTGTTTGAGCGTCTTCGTTCTGTTCTTAATGACTGTGATTCTATTCAAAATCGAACTCAATACATGATAGAAACAATGTTACACATTCGTAAAACAAAATTTGAAGTTAAAAATTAATTAGTTAGTTAGAATTTAATATTTTTTTAGAATTATCCAATGATGCTAGAAGAACTGGATTTAATTGATGAGGATGACCAGATTGCACATCTATTTCAATTAAATCCTGAAGATGGGAAGTCGTATGATCCAGAATTGACACTAAGTTTGTTTTTTGACTTATTATTGCACTTGTTTGATTTAAGATATTTTCAAATATGACCCCGATTTTGAAAAGAACGAGGCAGAATATGATGATATTCGTAGGGAGATAATTGGTGATGCAGATGATGATGAAGGTGGTGATAATGATGAAGGAGACGATGAAAACGAAATGGAGAAAAATGGAGCTGAAGGTTTGTTTTAAGACCTTAAAATGATTTATAAATTATTATTTTGTTCAGCAACAGCTGATCTTGTCATTTTGGACAAGACAGAACAAGATATTGCAGCTTTTCGTCGAAATGTTTATTTAACTATTCAGTCATCACTTGACTTTCAAGAAGCTGCACATAAACTTATTAAATATGAATTAAAACCAGAATTAGAGGTTTTTTAACAATAATTCTATTAAAAATGTTTATTTTCAGAATGAACTTTGCCATATGATAGCTGATTGTTGTGCACAACAACGCACATACCAACCATTTTATGGATTATTAGCTGAACGTTTCTGTCGATTAAGAAAAGAATTTCAGGTTGTTTTAATGTTTTAATATTTTATTTCATTTAAAGGAAACTTTTGAACAAATTGCTCGTGATACTTACAATGCTATTCATCGTTTTGATCACACTAAACTTCAAAATATTGCTAAATTTATTGCACATTTACTTATTACTGATGCTATTAGTTGGGAGGTTTTTTCAGAAATTAAATTAACAGAACAAGATACAACATCTGCTGGAAGAATTTTTATAAAAATTCTTTTTCTTGAATTGGTTGAAAAAATGTCTTTAGTTACTACCTATAAACGATGTTCTGATCCGTTAGTTAAATTTTTAAAATAAAATTTCTAATTGTTTTTAGTACCTTACAAACTGCAATGGAAGGTCTTTTTCCACGTGACAATCCTCAAAATACTCGATTTGCTATCAACTATTTTTCGTTAATTGGGCTTGGAGCACTCACGTATTTGTTTAATTAAACTATGTTTTTATTTTAAAAATATTTTTAGTGTAGATTTGCGTGAACATTTACAGAAACGTTTGGATAAAGAACGAAAAAAAATGGTAAAAAAGGAAGAGGAATCTTCATCATCTTCTTCTAGTAGCAGTAGTTCATCATCGTCTTCTTCTTCTTCGTCATCAGAATCTTCGGAAGAGGAAGAGAAAATACGAAAAAAGTCAAAAAGAAAGAAAAAATTAAAGAAAAGAGATGAAAAAAAGGAAAATTTGAAGGTTAAAAAACGAAAATAATTAAAAGGAGGTTGATGAAATTTTTTTTCATGGTCACATTCTTTTTATAAATTTTAAAAATGAAAATTTTTCTATTAATATACCAAACAATATTAATAGACTAGTATACACTTAAAATGACGAACAACCAAAAATTCTTCTAAATATCCAGCAAGTCTTAAATTCTTTTTCCCATCTTTTTAAAATTTCTTTGGTTTTAGAATGCTAAAAATGTGTGACGTGATAAAAAATGAATATTTTGCAATAAAGTTTATTCGGCGAAAGAATTAAGTGCAAAAATTATTAAAATGGTTTGAAATGTATTTTCTTTTTTTAAGGTGTGGTTCTTATAAGTAAAAAATTTAAAAAAAATCTTGATCCTGCCTAAAGTAGTTCAAATCATGCTTGGTGAGCCATCGAAGAATATTAAAGAAAGATCGGAAAAAAACGATCCAGTATCGCCGATTCGGTATTGCCGATTCAGTATTTGTCAATTCATATTCTTGCATCCTTTTTTGGCAACATATGAATAGGCGATACTGAATCGGCGAATACTGATCGGCGATACTGAATCGTCCCCCATTTTTGGTCGTTTCGATGCAAAAAAATAAATACCGTAACTTTTGTCTAATGGTACGATGAACCTTTGCCTATTTATATTATTAAAAGGATCAATCTGTAATCATAATCTTTTGATCGGTTACTTATTTAGAAATCAAGGGAGATTTAAAGGATTTTAATGGAGTGAAATTTATCCAGATCCATATTTAAGTCACAAATTTTTTAAAATTGTTTATAATTACATAAAACTTGCTATTAAACGTAATTTTTAATTTTTTGATTACCTTCACTTTTCTGCAAGTTGTAAAAAATTATTATAATTATTTGAGTTGTACTGTTTCTATTTGTTTTCTTCCGCTATAAAATATGTTTACACACATTATCATAATCTGCGCGGAAGAAAAAAAAAAGGAAATTGCTAAATAAATTTTAGGTTTTGTGTGCTTCTCGTCGTCGCACTTAACCGTTCGTTTTGCTGTCTCCTTCATTTGTTTTAGCAATAGAGATGAAGAATTTGTAAACGTTCCTTCTTTCTAAGGGCTATAGCAAAAATTAATTGCTCTTTCGGCCAAATAAGCAAATTAAAGAAGAAAAGTTTTTTTCTTGGGGAGGGATTGAAATGGTTTTAGAATGTAAAGAAAAAGGGGTTTTACAGAAAAAGAAAAATGAAAGGAACAAGGGACTGCGTCGTTGTTGTCTTAAAGTTGTGGCGTTCCAACCAGTTCCCTTATTTTTTTCCAAAAATTATTCCCATCCATCCTTTTTGCCGTCCCACATTCCAGCCATCAGGCAATAACAAAGTTTTTAAGATACACCGTTATATTTTTCTCCAAAATAAGAACATCTTGACATAGTCTCCGCCTTTTTTTTGTTCTTTAACTTTTTTATCATTTAAGAAAAAACAAAGGTCTTAATAGAGAAGAAAATTAAAAATAGTTTTGTAACCTTTCAATAATGATGACGCATTTTAAAATGGCCCTTATAAGGCTGAGTTTTCAAACACAGTTTAGCCACAGTTGCGCCTAACTCAATATTACAAGGGAGCAAACAAAACTTACTCCTTAAAATTATTTTTAACAATTTAATTTTTAATAAAATATTAGGAAACATGGATTCAACTGTCTCATACGATTATGATAAGCAACAGTTGAGGAGAGAGGCTGAATCTTTAAGAGCACTCGCCATTTTTGGCGTTTGTCTTTCAACAGTAGCCACATTAATTTGTGTAATGTCCATCCCACTTTCTTCTTTATATTTTCAACAAATGGGTTCTCAATTACAAGGAGAACTTGATTTTTGTAAATCAAGGAGTGGAAATATTTGGCAAGAAGTAAAAAATGAGGAAAATATACCACATATTTTAATACTTTTCATTAGGTAACACGGACACAAGTACTTTCTGCCCCTAACAGAGGACCTCGTCACGCTCGTCAAGCAGGAAATGGCGGTGGCGGTTATGCCTCTACAAGTGGAGGTGAATGCTGTGGTTGCGGTGTTTCTCCACGCGGACCACCTGGACCTCGCGGTGAGCCAGGAAAGGATGGATCTGATGGACGACCAGGAGCTAATGGAGAACCTGGAATTGATGGTGAGTCCTAAAATTAACAAAAAAAACCACAATAAAAAATATTTTTAATTTAGCTGCACCACCACCAGCTGTACTTATTGCTGAACCATGCCAGATCTGTGAACCACCAATTCATGGACAACCAGGAGCAAGAGGCCCACCAGGAGTTGACGGAAAGGAAGGAGAACCAGGAATCGATGGTGATGGTGGACCTCGGTAAAAACATGCAAATCACTCACTATATCTAAATTTTTACTTTTCCCAGTGGCCCACCAGGACCAGAAGGACCCCCAGGTCCTGATGGAGAACCGGGCTCAGATGGTAAGAATATTAATAAAAGGATTAACGTATTTTTCATGTTCAGGTGAACAAGGACAACCTGGAGAACCAGGAGTTGTTAAAGAAGGATCTCCAGTTCAAGGACCCCCAGGAGAGCCAGGTAGAATTTATAATTAAAATAACAAATATTTACTTAATTAAAAGAAAAATATAATAAAATGTCTAATAAATACATGAACTAGTTGGTTTAATAACTTTTTTTTTTAACAGGACCTGATGGAGAACCAGTGCGTTTTATTTTAGATTAAAAGGTTCAATTGTTATACAAATTTATTAAGGGAGCACCAGGAGAAGCTGGAGCACCTGGCAAAGCTGGAGCACCAGGACCACAGGTGATGAAAATATTTTATAATAAAAATACATTTAATTTAACTCTTCTAGGGAGCCCCAGGGGATGGTGGATATCCCGGCCAGCCAGGAAAACCAGGAGCAAATGGACAGAAAGGACAAGGAGGACAGAAGGTTAGATAAAAATTAAAAGAAATTTAAGGAAATTTTTCAATAATTAGGGTCCAAACGGCGCCTGCGACCACTGTCCACCTGCCCGAACAGCTCCAGGCTATTAAGAATCAGGATAAAAAGAAGTTGGATACAGTAGAATGTTTTATGTGTCGAGAGAAACGAAAAAACATCACTGATTTTTTATGCAATTCATTAGAAAATAAATAAATGTTTACCAAAGATTAAAGAATATATTTTTAGTCAGTTATTTTTAAATCTTTTTCTCTCCAATACTTAAATGACTAGAATTTTGCTCATTTTTTGCACTTTTTTTTCTTACTGCCATCTTCTAAGAGCTGAAGCGAAATATTAAACTTAAAAAATCAAAAAATTTAATAAGAATATAAATTTCGCTTCAACCTTAGCTTTGATACTGTTCCTCATTAAATATTAGTTTTAATAACAATATTCATTAGATTTTTCTACTCATAATAATTGGTATCCCTTTAGAATAGTTATAGAAGAAATAAAACTTATCAACTTTATAAATAATTCTTTTCGTTCCAAAATTAAATTTAATTGAAAAATAATCTTTAGTCAATATAGGAAAAGCACACACATTTTTTTTTATTTGCGATAATAATTTTCAAGAAAAATAAAATGATTTAATTATAGTTAATTGAAAATAATTTTAAATTGGACTAAAAAATTAATAAAAATTGAAAAAATAAAACAATGAAAGAAAAAAGTGTAAAAATAAAATTTTAAAGAAAATGGCCAATTGAATTTAATTAAAATAATGTAGAATTTTGTAAAAATCCTGAGTAAATATCTTTAATTTATTTACAAAAAATAAGATAAAATTGAAAGGAACTGGCAGATAATGAATTTATGTAAGAAAAATTCTTAGGTAATTAACAATTTTTACCTAATATGTAGAATAATAATATAATTGTGTTTATAAAGAGGTATATATTAATTAAATTAATCAAGTGATGCAAATTTAAATGTAAATATTCAATACATATATCCAAAAGAGTTAAATTTGGACATAAACAAATTTACTAAAATAATATAAATAAAAAAGAAAAGGCAGAAAATACAATCAAGAGGTCAAAATTCATGAATTGTCTAGTTTTTGTTTAATAATATACAAACATATAAAAAATTAATGAAAGAAGTCTGGGAAAAATGTTTTGTTCAGTAAATATTAAATTTACCTATAATTAATAAAGCTATTAGATATTTAAAAATATACATAATAATTAAGATTCAACATATCATTGAAGGCTTTGCCTGAAAATGATTTTTTTAGTTCAAAAATCTTCATTCGCCCTTAAATAAAAATTGATAAAAAATCAAACCGATTGAAGTTGAAACCGATCAAATATTAATTGTAATTCTTCAAAAGTATATTGTTGTAAAACTACATATTCATCCAAATTATTCCTTCTAGCACATTGAAAGCAAAATATTTTCCATTTTCCACTAATTTCCTTTACAAAAAGTATATTAAACACCTCAATTTCACACAAATGACAATAATGAGCACCTAAATTTACTTTATTAACTAAAAATTAACAAAAACGAACATTCTCCCTTCTGTTTTTGTTGCATTTTAACAGGGCTCTTCATGGCTATTCCCACAAAGTCCACAAGCATTTGACAATAAGCCAAAGAGCGGATAAGCATATTTTTAAGATTATTATAAAGTTTTTGATTGCTAAAACGAACATCTTTTGCTAGTGCCCAACAAAGATGTTGCATTGGAACTAACGAACGATAAGACTGAAAATAAAAATTAATGACTTTCCCGTTTAAGAAAAAAATATCCAGTACATTTAATCTATTCCATTCATGTGCTGTCAATGCCATATTAATTTGATTGGCAGTCATTGGGCCTACATTCCAAGCTACATTATTGCACCAACCTTAAAACACAATAATCTAAAAAATATCTCAAAAAAGAAACCTGTAGCTTGAACCCAATGAACACAACCTCCATTAACCCAAACAACATCACCTGCACGTTGAGTAAATCGATAAAATGGCAAATCCGCCTTAATTAAATCTGAGACGCTTGGCCACCATGCACCGCGAAGAAAATCGATATTTCGTCTAAAAATATATTAAGTTATTAAAAAGTATAATGATATTTATAAGCATAAGGAAAAGTTTAGAGTCCCTTCCTGATTATCCCTTAATTTTTTATATAATTTCCTTTTATTATTTTCGGCAGGTTTTTGCTGAGAAAAAACAAAAAATGGTAAAAATCATATACCACTAAAAATTAAAATTAAAAAAACAAACTCTTTGCACATTCTAGCCAAAGTGGGCCAATATTCATAAGGAACACCAAACCATTCACACTCTCCAGGGCCAATATTCACATTAACACTTGCAAAAGAATTGTTTTCCAAATGTCCAGGAGTCCTACATCCAGGGACTTTTAAATATAATTGAACTGTATTCATCCCAAAAACTGTATGTCCCAAATAAGATAACATATTGCTTGCAGAAGATATTCGACAAAATGGAGGAAGTTTATTTAATTCCTAAATATAAATTTATTTTAAAAATATCATAAAAATTATTTTAAAAAAAAGTAAAAACCTTGAAAAACTAAAATAATTTACCAAAAAAATTAAAAGAAAAACCTTTAGTTGCATAGAAAATTTCTTTTCATCTGACAAGTCAACATTAGTTCCAAATTTAATAATTTTATGCTCCTTTTCAGCACATCCATTATTTCCGCAGTTTATTTTATTACTTGCTGGAGTTCCATTACCAGTTATTTTTCGTAGTTTTTTGCTTGGAATTGGAGATATATCACTACATGTAACATTTTCCGGTATCATGGAAGAGGAAGAACATGAAGGTGTTGATCCATAAATTTTTGGATTTACTTGTCTCAGTTTTTCTGTTTCTTCTTTAAGTGAATGCTTGAATGATTCTGCTTGATATTGTCCAAATCTACTGATTGTTGTAAAACTTTTGCTACTTTTCTGAAAAATAAAAAAAAAAAAATACTTTTTAATCAATCCTTTAAACGCAAACACCTCTTTGAGATGGATTGTAAAATAAAAATTTACTTACAATAGACCATGTAGGATTTCCCATGTGGTCGACATTAATATCATACGGCATTTTGTATTGGGTTCTTACTTCAACCTAAATTTAACACATTATGAAGTTTTTAAGAATAAACCTCATGGTCTGCTGCAGTTTGAATAAGAGTTTTAGTTGAAAATTGGCTCAAATCAATTTTTAATGCCAATGTCAAACCATGAATAAGTACAATTGGCTGAGTATAACAAAATCTTTGTAATTCAATAGCCATGGCTTCTCTCTGATTCTCAACAAGAACAACTGGAGTTTTTAATAATATACTGTCCTTGGAAGAAGAATTAGGGATTGATGGTGGTACTGGCTCTTTGGGAGGAGGAAAATTTTCATCAAAAATAGGCTTGTATTCCTCAGGTTTCAAAAGACGCCTTTTACCTGGAAGAAAAATTTCAGTAAAATCCCGTCCTTAATTAAGGTATACTTAAACGTAAAAAACTTACAAATATCGAGCACTTCTGTTGAGGTGACAGTAATAGGCAAATAAACAGGAGCAAGCAATGAAAGGTTAGGAGGTAATTCCAGAGGATTTGAAGTAGATGAGATCTTTTCTTCCTGAATATTTTGTTGATGATGAGGTCCAGGCGATGAAAAAGAGTTTCGATGATTATGGCTAGTAGACAAAGGTTCTTCTTTTGGAGAAAGCATCGATGAGGGAAAAGGAATACGACTGGCATGAGATAGAGAAATCTCGATAATTGGGGATTTTGGTGAAGATTCCGTTCGAAGATGAGAGATGGAAGGAGAAGGGTTTGTATTAGGTGAGCATCTCTACATTTGTATAAAAATTAGAAAAACAGTTTAAAAAAGTAAAATGAATTTTTGGCAAGACACAGTCAATAAAATTTTTCATGATAATATTAACCTGTCCTTCCTCCAGTGCTTCATCAACGTACTTTGTTGTTGTCATGCCCTCAGGCGTCATTCTTTGCTCCAGCTCATGAAGCAATGTACTCTGAAAATAACAAAAAAAACTAAAGTATATACGTCAACTCCTCCCTATATGAACGCAACAGAAACATACTTAGTTTTTGTATGCTTTTAATCTACATATATTCACGAAATTCAGTGTGTCAAATATGAGCACGAATAATTAATTCTTACTAAAATATAAACAAACCTCGTGTACTTCCAATTGATCCTGGTTAAGTTTTAGAATTTGCATAATTTGTCTCTGCGTTGGTGTCAATGAACGTTCGTCAGTGTCGCTTTTCATTGAACTAGCAATCAAATCGTGCATATTAAAAAGGATAGAACCTTCACGATATTTATTCTCCTGTTGCTGTATATTAAAAAAATATAAAAATTTGAAGATAAAAATTGTTATAAAAAATAAAAAGTTAAAAATTAGTTATGAAATTAAATTTTGAAATAAAAAAGCAAATCTAAACAAAAAATTATAGAAGATTCATCTCTTAATATTTGACATTTAGTCAAGAGAAAATAAGATGTTATTACCTTATTAAGAATTAATTATATAAGAAGATTATATAAAATAATTTCAAAATTTTAAGCAAAAAATGTTCAATAAAAAAAAAAGAAGTGGATTTAATTATATAGTTTTTACAAGTGAGGATGAAACATGCATAAAAAAGTGCCAGTCAGTATTAAAAAAATATTCGTTGTTATTAGCTACTAATCTTAAAGAGTACAAGAAAATAAATGCTAAATGAAAATACAAAAAATAAAATTTTATGAAATGGTTTTTAATAAAACAAATATTAAAATTTAAAAACAAAATTAAAAGGTAAATAAATCTGGGGAAAAAGTTACGACGTCAAATACAGATTTGCCATGGGTAAATTTAAAATTTAGCCTTTTTAAGGAAAACTACAAAATAAAAAAAGGATGGTAGAGCAAATGAATTATGTAAACATGAGATTTAAAAAAAATTAAAATTGCTAAAGAAAGATTTTTAGAAATAGCAAATGTACAAAGAATAAAATAAAAAGGTAATTAATACAAAAAACTAAAAATAAATTATCTAGAAAATATTTAAAAATTATATAACAAAGTTATAAAATTATTAAAATTTGTAAACTATATAGAGTTAGTTTAAGCTAAATAAATATGAAATGTATTTCAACGAAAAAAGAAATTAAAAAAGAAGTAAATTAAAAATAGAGTGAATTACTAAAAGGTTTTTAAAGTATTTTAAACCCAAGGTTTAAAATATAAAATAAAAAATTAATCTAACCTTAACGAGCGAAAAAAATTTAAGCATTCGCTCAGAAATCTCTATTTAAAAATAAAAAATTGGCCGACACTTGCAAAAAGTTAAAGAGAAGATGTTGAAAATAGTAAAAAAAAATAAGTGAAATTGCAACAAGCCCAAATAAATAATTTCCTTCATAGGTTACAAAAAATTATAGTCATAAATGAAAATTACGGAAACACAAAATGTTTGTCCAATTATGTAGCCGTAAGATTTAGATTAATTTTAAATATTCTTACCTTTTTTAAATCCAAAAGTCGTTGACGGACCTGTGCGGGGATGCCCAGTTGCCAAGCACTTTCGATAGGAGGTAACCTGAATTTATTAAATATATTTAGTATATTTATTAAAAAAATTATTTTAAAAGAAAAGGAAAAAATGGCTTACATATATTCACGCGCCTATACAAATTTATTTTTAAAAATGTATTGACAATTGGTTATGTTTAATAATATATGTTGAAAACCCCATTAATTTTATATATTTTGCACAAATATTTTTTATTGTCAGAGGGATAAAATGTAAAAAACGATCTGTTTTTTAATAAAAAAAATTTGAAACAAAAAATTCTTACAAGTCTAAACGACGATTTAGTTGTTGTTGCAGCTGTTGATGCTGCTGTGCAAGTAAAGTATAATTAGCTGGCCCACCAATTTTATTTAATTCACGTTCAATGATAGAGATTCGAGCACGTAATTGGTCGGGCGGATCTAAATATGAATAATATATAAAAAGTATTAAATAACTGGAAGAGTAAGATAAATAAAAATTTGCACTAAAAACTCTAACTTGTTATAATACTATGGATATCTAAAACAAAGTAAAATAGCTTATTGTTAATTTCTAATTTAAGAGTTGAAAATATAAAGAACAAAGAATTATATGAACTTAAAATACTCATTCATTCTTCCTATCCAAATAAATATAAAATTCTGACAATAAATTTTTATTGATTTTACAACTCAATAATTCTTATATAAAATTTTATATAATTCAGCTTAAAAATTGAAACATTTATTCTTGTTTAAAAAACAACAAAAAATTAGTCCTAAACACTAAAAATAGAAAAAATTGAACTAATAACCTGAATTCGATCGAAATGCCTTTTTGTAACAAAAAAGTGTATCCTTATACTGATGATGCTTTTCGTAAAGTTGGCCAAGATCAAGCCACGCAGCGTAATGTTTATCGTTTAATTGAACAGAACAGGCAAATGACTAATATAGAACAAATAATCTAACGATAACTTAAAAATTTTTTTGAAACCTGCAAAGCGTCAATTGGTTGATTTTGTTGTTGATATAAAACTCCAATAGATCGCCAAGTATTTGCGTCAGATTCGTCACTGTCAATAGCCGTTCGATAGCTTAAAAAGGCATTTTGCGCGGCCTGATCCTAAAAACAAACATGTAAACAAAATTTATTAATAAAAAAAAATTATGAAAGAATAACGATTTGAATTCTGACGTGATTATGTGAGTACTTAAAGAGAAAAATCACTATTAATCATCAAGTAGGTTAGATAGAAATTAAAAATGGAGAAGAATTGCGCGAGACGAAGGAATTATTATGTCAATATTTCAAAAAATAAAAAGTAAAAATTGTAAATAAAAAATGTTGAAAACAAAAAATGATGATCAGAACAAGCAAAATTAAAACAATTTTAAAAATCTTATTTTTTTTATAAGGAAAAATATGAAAAATTTAACAATAAAAAAATAACCAAAACTCAACCTTAATGCAAAAAGCAATAATAATGTAAAAAATACCGCATTATATCTTGGAGTTTGGGCACTTTGTTGTTGTTGATTTGAATTTGTTGTTCCGTGCTGTTGTTTGTCTTCACAATTATTTTCTTTCAATAATTTATTAGCTAAACGAGTCTGTTCACTATAACAAAGCCCCAAATAGCAGTTTGCCTTGCTATCTGCAGGTTGTAATTCTCTTGCTCGTTGTAATAAAGCTTCTGCTTCTCTCACGTTCTGAAATCGAATATCTTCTCGTGGTTCGCGTTCTCGTGAACATAGACTTATCCAACCTATATTTGAGGTCAATAATATATATAAGGATAAAATAAACCAAGGCGAGCGTAAATAGCAGAGAGAAGTTGATTGCCTAACGGAACAATTCCACGATCATGATCAGATAATAAACGTCTATATTCCTCAACAGCTTTTCTAACTTCACCTAAACATTCAATAAATGGAAACATATATTTTAACTAGCAAAAGATTTTTATAAAATGGTAACCTGAAATGTCCAAACAATGAGCAATCTGAAAACGTAGAAAGAACTTTGGCAAAAGTAGCAACTCCTTTGTGTCTTCTAGGGCAATATTCAAATGCTTTAAAATTTTAATGAATTAAAAATATTAAAAAATTGAACATTTACCTTTAAAGCTTGAGGAAAATTTTCACGTGCTTTGAAGCAAAGGCCTAAAAGATAACTAAATTTAAATAGAATACAAAATACCTAATCGAGCATTTACTTCAGTAACAACTTCAGAGTATGGATGCGTAAAAAGCAATTGACAAAAAAGTTGAATAGCTCTAAAAACGATATTAAAATAAAATAAAAAAAGAGAAAAATTTTGTTTCAGTTATTACAAATAATTTTAATAAAAAAATGAGAAAAAATTTTTATTGTTTTATAAAATTAGTGAAAACCGGAAATTTCCTTTTCAAAAAATTGTCCTTATACTTCACTCAAGCAAAAAATAAAAAAAAAATCGAAGTTGACCTGCAAAAAATAAAGCCAAAATTTAAAAACAAATGAGTGTGAGAAAGGAGCAGAAAAAAATATCGGAGAGAAAGCTAGGAATTTTTATAAAATTAGGGAGAAAAATGAAGAGAATAGAAATGATGGCATAGTAAAATGGAGAGCATCGCAATAAAGATTTTGTTGGCTACAACTAGGGAAATCAATAGAAACAGCAATAAAAGCGTTTTTGTAAGAAAAAACCAAAAGGGTCAATTATGGAAATAACAAACTTTCTATTTTTGGGAATTTAAAGGGCTCTATCTTAGGACATGAGTCCCATCAAAGAATATGAGTCCCATCAAAGAATATGAGTCCCATCAAAGAATATGAGTCCCAAAAATAGTATGTGAGTCCCATCAAAGTTTAGGAGTCCCATCGAACTTTTCTAAGATACAACCCAGAAGATCAACTTATGTTTGTTCAGCGTACATTTGGTTTGAACTAAAATATAAAACGGAAAATTGCAAATAATAACCTGTAGCCATAGATAATACTTTAATCCACAATTTTCAGACTAAATAAACAAATAATAAAGGGATAATTTAATTAAAAAATAAAATTTAAAGGGATTGATCAGTTGTTTGGAGTAGATCCAAAACCGTTGACATTTTAACGAAGAACTAAAAATCGCCCGAGTTGATCTTCTGGGTTGTATCTTAGAAAAGTTCGATGGGACTCACATACTATTTTTGGGACTCATGTCCTAAGATAGAGCCATTTAAAGTTTCATTTTTAAAAATACTTTTATGGTCAAATATTAAAAAGTTTAAGTTCATTTGTTAGAAATACTAGAGAAGGAGATAGCAAGGTCTAAATGTAGGTGAAGCTTTATTAGAGAATAAAAACCTTTCATTTATTTTCAAAGAAACATATGAGAGATGTGCATTATATATTTTAATGACTTTTATATTTTGGGAATAGGCGTGAAGGTAAGAAAAAATAGAAAAAATAGAAAGATTTCCATAAAACAAAAACATTATTTAAAAAATTGGATAAAAACAAAAACCTAATGTAACAAGTAACTATTTAAGGCAAAACTATCCACATTTCCTTATATTTATTACTCTTTTACTATGTCATTTCTGCGCAAGATTCATCGACAGTAAAAAGAGAAATGAAGCGATAGAAAAGATGACCATCGTTTTTTGTGCTTTAAACAGACACTATGAAATATTCTATAAGGGTTTTATGTAGGAGCTATTTTTAACTCGGTGCAAGATAAAGGGATCTTGGTTGTTTTTCTTAAATTATTTTGTGAGTAAATGAACAAAAGGTAGGACAATTTTGCCACATTTAGAAATTGAATAGGAATAACAACTAAAAATATTAAAGCAAACGTTATGGGTTGAATTCTAATGCTAAAAAAACTAAATATAGAACCTGTAAAGTAATAAAAAACGGAAAAAACGAACATTTAAAAACTCACGGGTGATAAACTCGAAAGTGATAATAACACATCGCAAGTCCATATAAGGCTGTTGGATCCTTCCAAAAATCATCTTTATTATATTTATATGCTTTTTGATAAGCCGAAAGAGCTTAAAAGTAAATATTTATTTACTTATATACATTGCTACAAAAAACCTCTTGCAAAATCTTCCGCTAATAAATTTATATGTCCCAATTTAAGATAGATTTGATAAAAGTGATAGTTTTCTAAAGGAGTTTTACATCGTCCAGAAGCACGGCTTCTAATTGCCCTAACAAGTTCTTTCTCCACAGCTAAAATTGTTTATATTAATATAACATTCATGATTAATTTTAAAAGAAAAAAAACTAAAGTATGTTTAAAAGTTTAAAAAATTTAAGTATACAAGTCTGGTAGAAAAATAAGGTTATTTAATGTTTATAAATAATAGGTCTCCCAACCTTTAAATTCACGTGCCAACTGCTCAGCGTCTTCTGGAAAAGGACCAAGCAAGTTTCTAGTAGATGTGAATTTTACAAAATTAAAACTGAATAATAAACATAATTTTAAACTATTAAACAGAAAATAACCTGGAATAATTTAATATTGTGTCGTAAGTCATTTCTCAGGTTAAATTGAAGATTAATAATAAAATATTTCGTAATATAACAATAAATTCTATTACAAAAATATCTAAAATATGCAATAAAATTAAATTACCTATTTAATAAGAAAAATATAAATCGGAAAAGGACGATTCAGTATCGCCGAACAGTATTTGCCGATTTAGTATTTGCTAATTCATATTTTTGCATACTGAATCGTCCTTTTTTGGCAGTATACTGAATCGGCGATACTGAATCGTCAAAATGAAAAGATCAAAGCCGATTTGACACGAAATTTCATCTGAATGACTCTAAATAAAAAACTTATACATATGTAAATAAAAAATGGGTTCGCCTAACATAGAAAAACAAATTATTAAGCAACGGAAGCGCAGTTTATCGACATTAATTTTATCAAGGAATGCAATTGGAATTCGATGAATTGAGATGGAGCCAGTAAAACTATTGTCATAGGTCAAAAATATGAGATAAATATAATAGTAAATTAGGAAAAATGCCAAAGTACATATAATATTACAACATTCAATAATTTATTAAACGAAGATTTGTAGTTTTGCTTATATTTTTTGATTTTAAATTTTCTTTTCTATAGTTCTTCTTAAAATTTTGTTTAATTGGGCGTAAGACATCTTCAAAATATTTTAATTCTTTCATGTTTTATCTTACAAAAATCAACGACCTAGTTTTTCATTTACATATTTATCTTTCTCAGTTTAAAGAAATCAGTTTACACCATTTTTTCGCTAACAATTACTTAAATCCAAGACTCGCCGGCGGACACGTCCTTGACTCCAATTCTCGGACCTTTTGACGATAAAATTGATAGCACTTTTTCTATTGTTTTAGGGCATTATCAATTATACAATTATTTTTTATACCAAATACATAATTAAAATTTTCTGAAAAATATTTTAATTCTTTTAAATTTAGAGGGTTTATAGAATGTGTTAACAAAGAATAAAGACAGATGCGTCGTAACCTCCCAATAACAACTAGTACAGCAATTTCCTCATCTTCATCAGTAGCACCAAAAAGACAAAGCAATCATCAAACACAAAATAATTTTAATAGGAAAAAACAACGCTATCAAAATTTTCAACACCCTACAAATACATTCATTGACCAAGAAAATTTGACAGAAGAATGTAATAACAATAGTCAGTCCTGTTGCTGTAACAATAGTTCGAAAATAGAAGCATTGGAAATATTTCCATCATCATCCTCTGGCTTCAATCTTTTTGAAATGGAAGATCGTCGAAAAGAAAATGCATTCAAAACAGTAATGATTGTATGCCTTTGTATTTCAGGTCTTGTTTAATAATCCGAAAAACTTTAATTCCTCCAGAAAATATAGAATAGTAATTTCATTTTATGAAAATTCTTTTAGTTTTTGCTTGGGGCAGTTTATTTGCAATTAGTCCTGTTCTTTATCAATTCCTTAGCTTCACAATTTCTCAATTTGATGGTAGGTGTCGATATATAAATTTAAATTAAACCACAAAGGAATGCTTAAATTTTGTGAGGAAAATGCTCAAACAATAGCAGATGATTCAATTGCTTTAGTAGATGTATTCGTAGAGCGATACAATAACGGAATCCTTGATAAAAATCAGAATCTACATCATTTTGTTGGAACCAGAAATGTCGACTATGTAACGAACAGTACAAGAACTGTGAGGAAATAAATATAATAACATTAAACCATTTTAAAATATTTCAGAGGAACTTTAGGCACGTTGTTACACAAGGTGATTATCGACATTTGAATGAAGGAGGAGAATTCCCACGGGTTTGTCGGTTTGTTTTTGTTTATCTTAAAATATGCACAAGAATTGTGGAAAATAGTCGCATATATGGTCTCAGAAGATATAAAACAGCAAATTCTAAAAATTCTACTGTTAAATTTTCAGTTGTGGGGAAGGTGAGGCTGGTGCGCAGGGAATTCCAGGCCGTAAAGGTATGCGCGGAACTCCTGGAGCAAAGGTCAATTTAAAACATTTTTATAAAATAAGAAAATTAAACTTATAGGGAGCGCCCGGAATTCCTGCAAGATTGCCGTGCGAGCCCTTGCAAGATTTTAAGAAATACTGTCCAGAAAGATGCCCTCAAGGATTACAAGGACCACCAGGACAAATAGTTAGCTTAATTCTTCTTATTCTGTTTAAAAATATGCTATAGGGCCCAATGGGTGACAATGGAAATAGAGGACCTCCTGGACTACAAGGAAAAAATGGAGAGGATGGAAAGACAGGTTTTTAATAACAATAGCAAATATGTTGCAATTGTAAAATTAAGGTGCGCGAGGAATGAATGGAGCTCCAGGAGTGCCAGGACTGTAATTGAATATTTTTATAATTTCTTATATACATTTCTTAGGGATGGCGAAGACGGAGATCCTGGACCAGATGCACAGCCTACTCCGTTCATTCCTGGCCTCCCCGGTCCTGCGGGTGAAGTTGGTGAAATTGGGCCTTCTGGTCCGCGAGGTAAATAAAAATTTTATAATATAAAAAATAAAATTTAGGCCTCCCTGGTATTGATGGGCCGCAAGGACCTCAAGGCAGGAAAGGCGCTCAGGGAGAAACTGGCAGAGTTGGAACACCAGGAACAACAGGTTTTTCATTTATAAAATAAAATTAACATTGAAGGACAACCTGGCCCAATTGGCGAACCTGGAGATGACGGGCATAAAGGAGTATGTCCAACATATTGTGCTATGGACGGCGGAGTATTTTTCGTTGAACCGCCTGAATGGTTTTTCAAGAATAAACGAAATCGGTGATCAGGTTCACAGGTTACTAGGCCAAACCGTGGCCTCAGATGTTTATAATTACCTCCAAGTTACCTGTCAAATAAACTTTTAAAATAATAATTAAAATGAAAATGATGTATTTAGGTATTCAATTAAAAATAAAATTTCTAATTTCATTTATGTTTTACATTTAGTCAATATTTAACCATAAGTGAAAAACGAATAACGAAAATTATGAAAGAATAAAGAGGACATACAAACATATATTATTTTATTTATTGTTTTCTCAACGGTGCTCATCCCAATTAGGTGTTTTAGTATTTTCAATTATAGAGATCGCATCCTCTCCTTCACCTTCGGTGCCTAAATTCTCTGCAATCGACTTTTCGTCAGTTTCGTTAATTACCGGCATCATAATCATTGGTTCTGCAACCTAAAAATTACTTTTGAATGCTTTAAGAACATTCCACTCAATAATAAAAAAAACCGCCAAAATACCAACTTTCAACTCGTCATTATCTAACAGTGATTGTACACGCTTATGGTGTTCCTGATGAGCAGAAAGTTGTTGCCGTTCATTAAAACTACGAAGACAAATATCACAAAAATGAGGCCTTTGTTTTCTAACATTGGAGTGTACACTCTCCTTAAAAAAATCTAAATGTTAAAAAAAGAAAGGATTTACAATATGTTCATGACATTCGACGCGAGAGAAAAAAGTTGTCTTGCAAACAGGACAATCATATCGTTCTAATGGGATTGCTCTATACGAATCATTTCGAAATGCAAGAAAATTAAAAAAACCTGGCATGATGGAATAAATTGTCCATGTCCATTGAGCCTTCTTCAGTAAATTTTACAAGTTCAAGAATACGTCGCATCTTATAAAATGAATAAAATTATTTTATCGTAAAAACTTTGTCAGAAATAGAAACGCCAGGTAAAAGTTCTCCACGTCTTATTTTTTCAACCCAAGCTTTTGTTTCGGCTCCCAGACCAAATTTTCGTTTTTTGGGCCTACTTGGAGCTGCAAACAGAGAAGTCGAATCAGCATTAGGTCTAATGATAATGGCATCATGAGGAATCTCCGCTGGAGCTCTACGATTACTGAAAATATGGAATAAGTTATAATAAAAGTTCCCTTAAAAAGAATCTTATTAACATTGAAAAAGGAAATATAGGTTTCGAAATTTAATAAATTAAAGTTTAACCTTGCAAACGGTTGCCAGGCCAATTCCAATTCCTCCTTTGTTGTACAATGAGTCCGAAGATGCTTTTTTAAATTGCCCTTTAATCGGCAAGTTTTTCCACATATGGGACTAAAACATAAATTAATTAATGAATATTTTAAACCATTGATGGGGAGTTGTACCAGTGTGGACGGAACGATGTTCAAAAAGATTTGACTTGAACCGAAAACATTTTCCACAGATATCGCAGGAATACGGCTTTTGATCTGTATGGATAATTGCATGTTGCTGGAGACCTTAAGAAATGATAGGAAAAATCAAAAATAAAATAATAATCATCAATACTCATTTAAAAAATAAGGAAAAAATAACCTTTAAATGAAACAAAAATTTTGTTGCAAACTGGGCATTGATGTACAGCTTTTGGTTTTACTGCTGGATCCAACATTGACTCTTCACTTTCAATAACGTGCATAACCATAGGATCATGTGCTTCACTTGTACTAGAAACATGAGCAGCAATAACCATATCCTCGGAATTTTGAGAATCATAATTCTAAAAAAGAAATTATTAATGCGAAACCAAGTAAACTGAATCCAAATCATAATTACCTGAAAATCGTGATCCATCTCCTCAGTATAATGATTAAAAACCTGTTCATCCATTTTAGGAATTTTGTTATATCAGAGTAAAAAACCAACAAAAAAATGAAATAGAACAGTTTATTTTGTAGTAAAAGTCAATTAGTCGCCGATTCCAAATAAATATCTGAATCGTCGATCCCCAATCAGAATGGAAATGTTTTTTTTATTTTGTTTACTAATTTAAATTAACTTTTTTATTTTATTTCTTGTAAAATTTTATAAATTAGTTTTTAATTATGTAAAACAATTCCAATATAGGCTTAAAATTCAAATTAGAAACAAAATCTAAATTGTTCTTTAAAAAATCTAAAATTTTGGCTAATGAAACAGTTAAAATGTTCAGAAATTCATCAGACTACATGCATATTTATTGGCTTTTTTAAAAAAAAATTTGATTCGGCAAGGCGATTTGAATGCGGCTTTTAATTGACCGGACAAAAAATTTTTAGCAAAAAAAAAAAATTATAAAATTTTCAAAATACCAAACTTTAATCAATTTTTGTCATTAGCTTAAATTGCATTAATCTACATATTCCATTATTATTAAAATTTTGGACATTACTTTTTTTACACCTCTTATACAAAAATCCAGAAAAGATCTCATGAAAGTTTAAAAACCATTATCCAATTTCTCACTTGTTTTTAACTAGCTGTCAATAGTTAAATGACGGGAAATTACTTGCCAAAGTCAATTAATTCTCAATAAACAATTTTCTCTCAATTTGGGCAAACACGAATAAAAAACATAAGTAAAAATATGTACACATCTATCCATTTACCGCTTTCTTTTCGTTCATTAAAAAATAATTTTACGATAAAAATAATGTCCGGTCCAGATGTTAAAAAGAATAAACCTCTATAAAATGTTTAATAAAAAATATTTTTGGTTTTGATGTTATGTACTGACGCTATATTTTTTCCTTTACTATGTTCCCTATTTTTTGTTCAGCTACTCCAAAAAATTTTTGGCTGAAAAATGAAAAACAAAAAATCCTCAAGTTTGGTTAATTAACATAAAAAGGATTTTTTTGTAAACATTTAAGAAATATAAAACATTCTCTTAGCCTTTACTCATTATATATGTCAACAAGCAAGTTAAAAATAAAAAAAATGAGAAGAACAATATAGGCTAAATTTTTGGGTTTCCTTTTTTACATATTGTTGTGTCTAAATAAAAAACCAGAATTTCGTGAGAACCATTAATCCCCTCGAACATAAATATAAAACTTTACTAAAACATTCATTCAACTTATTTTTTAATATTTTAGCAACAACATAACTACGGATTCAATTTGCTGTCATTGTTGTTTCAAGTTTTCAGCAAAAAATCAAAAGCTCAAACATGATGGTGGAATAATTAGAGGAAAATTAAAACAGCGTATGTCACGGCAATCAAGGACAAGGCGTATTAAGGTTTTTTAAGTTTCTGTTGTAAAATTTTAATGTTTTTACTTGCTACTTATGAGATTGTTTAAGTTAACTTGCTATTACGTCCGAGGCTCTAGATTAATTCTCATTAAACAATATTATAGTTATATATATTCCTGGCGTTTTTAAGATTTCTTTCAACCATACTAATTTCTTGTTTTTTTACTTAAAGAAACTTTTTTTTTGTTTCTTTTCACTTTTTAGCTCATTTTTTCCTAATTTGCATTCCCATAAGGCATAATAATTGAAAATATTTGGTTCAATTTTTCATAAAAATATATAAGAATAAAAGGAAAAGTGATGCTAATAGAAAGAAAAAATGGGAGGAATTTGATTTGGAAAGCAATACAAGTGCCAATTTAGACTTATAATGCACACCCTCACGCTCATTTTTTCTTATTAAGACTAAAGTAAAAAGCACAAATTTTTTGAAGAAAAAAATTAAATTTTATTCAGAAAAACTGCTTAAAAATGACATATTTCAAATTTTTTTTAGTTTTTTGACCGATTTAGACGAACACCTATATCCGAACCAGATTGCCATCAGGAATATTATGAAAAATGTTCTGTTACTAATTATTCAAACCTGTTACCAATGATGCTTGACAAACACATTGAAAAGGAAAAAGGAACAAAAAAACTGGTGGAAGATCATCAAGATTCTCATCCAACTTCGAATGACCAGGTTATTAGAACATTTTTTATTTTCACATTATTAATACTTTTAAGATTTTAGATATTTTTCTTAATAAGAATATTTAAGATTTGGCAAAAAAGAGGCGAAAAAGTAGGAAATGAATCAAATAATTTGCAATTTGACAAAAACCTGATGGATCTTCGACCGAAAAGTTTGATTCAAAATAATTCACCTTCACCTCCAAGACCAAAATCTGAGCTTGCCCAAAGACTAAGTATTTCTTTAACTGATCCTATTTCTCTTCAAGGAGAAAGTGGAGGAAGACGTTTTACAATTAAATATGATGATACGGAATATATTGTTGATGGTAAGTAAATTTTATTGCTTAATTGAGGATGTACTTTGAGAATTCTATCCTCCTTCACACTTTTTCATTGTTTTTTCTATTTTTCATGGATTTCTGCCCACTTTTCTTTTTTTACTTTCTAAATTCTATTTGTTAGCTGTCAGCTTTTAAATAAAAGTCAAAAAATTTGCTTATTGTTAGCAAGTATGTTTATTTTATTGTCTTAACCTAAAGGAATTTTTTGATTCTCTACTTTCAGCTTTATTTCGAAAAAGGGAGGAAGTTATTGGCTGTTTTTTTCCTATAAATCTATTTTAACGTAAATGCTAAAAATTCGGCGTAATCTTCAGCTTAATTTTCATTTTTTTAAAAGCTATTTGTGAGTGTAATGACCCTCAAATTTTATCCTTTTTTTTTTTTTACTTGGATAATTCTTTAGAGTCAATTATTTTTCAATTTTCTCTTAACTTGTTAAAAAATTTTTAACATTTTTTTGCCTTTTATTTTTATGCCTTTCTTGAATGTTTATTCTTTTTCCTTTTTATATTTATCTATATAAATATTTTATTAATGCAAAGTTATTTTCCCATGTATTTTTCTTATTCGTAAATTAGTTAAATTTAAAAAAATATTTTTATTTGAAGTTGGTTCCAGTCAATCAAATATTACTTCAAGTCAAGGAGAAGGAAATATCTTTAACAAAATAAAAGAAAATAATATTAATTATCGACTGTATCGCCGTTCAAATTCAGTTGCTGGAAATAAGGCATCATTACCTCAAAGATTTAATAAAGCAAAAATGTCTGTGGTTGGAAGAATGGCATCAATTTTTGTTGATGATTCTATAAATAAACAAACATTACAACAACACGGGAAGATACAACGGCCTACATCATTAGGAGCTCAAGGTTTCAATTTTTTATATAGATACTTGAAACTTTGTTTATTTTTATAAAAATATCAAATGTTAACTTTAAATTTAATAGGGCGACATTGTAGTAAAAGCTCACAATCAGCATTATGGACAGAAAGAAGTTTTGATACAGATGATTCTATTCCAACAAGTGAAGGAGACAACAGCAATAAAATTAATGCATGTGGGATAGACGGAGTAGAAGAACATCATAAACGTTTATGTGAAATGGCATTTGAAGCAGTTAGCAAGTAAGTAAAATAAAAATAGGCCTTTGGATCTTTTATTCAATATAATAGTTCAACTTTCATTTATTCTTTATTCTTCCTATGCGCAACCTATCTAAAGCGATTTGAAGAAATTCTTTAAAAAAGTAAAATATTAGTGGTAATAGAACGAGGGCTTTTCTTTTATGTTATATCTCCAATCCACTCGGTTTTTCATACCCTTTTTTCTTATTCCAAAATTTTATATATTTACATTCAAATCGATCAAATATATTTATTTGTCAATTCACATTTTTTGACTTTTCATGGCTTCTATTTTTAGGAAAGACTAAGTACATAAACAACTAAATCCCTTGCTAACAGCAATTTTTTAAGTTCCTATATGGACTTTTTTAGGAAACCTTTTTTCTTTTCTGTATCAATATTGCTTATTTATTTGTATATTTGTTCTCCGATTGATTCACAAAAATACATCTACTTTTTATTATTTAATTGTCCTTTGAAGTTTTTTCATTATTCATACCTCCAGGTCAAGAAGTATTTAATTGTTAATAATATCGATAACTTCTTTTAATGGAATTTTGATTTAATGCAACAACAAAGAAATATATGGAAAACAAAAATGATAACAACGTGAATAATGAAATTTGCAGAAAATTTGGATGCCAGCTAGACAAACCAATCAATTCAGGAAATAATTATTTTAATTTTCCTTCTACCGTTTCGTCAAAATGGAAACCACGACTTACTATTTCAGTATTAGAACAATTAATGACCACACAAAATTCTATAAATAATTACACTGCATGGAGTCAACAAGAGAATAATTCGCCACGGGGCTCACAACAACCCGCAACTCCAAGTTTTTTAAGGTCACAGTCTGTTGCTTCACGTTGTCAGGCGAGTCCTGATATACTTCGAGATTTAAGTTTGAGGTTTTCTGATTTTAAGATTTTTTTTTAATTATCCGAATCTTGTTAGTCAATGAGTTACATTTTAGAATATTATATGAGAAATAATTTTGGAATTTTATCCTTTAAAGAAATAAATATCCTATTTTTACATAATATTAATGTACATATATGCATTTACTTTAAATTAAAGCATAGAAAATTTTTATGGTTTTCGTTGGCTGGGAGATGTGAAAATTTTTGTGTCATATTTTCTAGTCTAATATGAAAAAATGACAAATTTAGCGCAAAAAATGGATTAAAAATGTCTATGCAAAATATTTCTCTTTCTGTCTTTACTTTTATCCCTTAATATTTTAACTTTTTTTTTGACATAATTTATTTCTAAGGTATTTTTCATTAATTCTACATACATTTTTCTGAAAACCTTTATATCTTATAGAATAAAATAAATCATAACACATTTTTTCACAAGTATCATGTGTCACAATCAAAAAATATATAGAAGGGACATTAAATAATATACTAAAACCAATGAATCCTTTTAACTTTTTTCACTCAATTTTTAAAATCTTTCCTTTAAAAATTATGTAGTTTTGTATCCTTCATATGTTTTTTGTTACACTTTTGACATTTTTTAGCTAATAAATACTTTTCTTAATCTTTTTCAATATTAAATTTTTCTAAAATGATGATCATTGGCGATCAATACGGATTTTACCAGTTAGTATTGAGAAAGCATGCTTGTAGGTATGGAGAATAAATCTGATAATTAAACACAATTAAAAATGAATTATGTTTTTAAAGTCTTAAAAAACATTCTCCGCTAATTCAAATCTTATTATGTATTTCTGTTTAATTTTTGATATTAAACTTTAGACTTCGCTATATTTTGCACCAACTTAATTCGGGTCAACTACCATTAGAAGATCTCAAAAGAAATATAGAATATGCAGCCCTCGTTCTTGAAACAGCTTATATGGACGAGACAAGGTAAATTAAAAACTAAAGGATGAATTAATTTTTTAAATGAAAGACGAATTTGTGATGAAGATGACGACTTAGCAGAAGTTACGCCTGAAGCAGTACCTGAAGAAGTCCGTGAGTGGCTAGCGGCAACGTTTACCAGACAAGCAGTACAGCCTAAAAGAGAAAAACCAAAATTTAAATCGGTTGCCAATGCAATAAGGACAGGCATATTTTTTGAAAAGTAAGCTTATTTGATTCAAATATTTTTTGTTTTTTAGAATTTTTCGACGTACCCAAGTTGTGCTTGCGCCGATACCGAACGAATACAAAGGACATTTACGCAATATTAATAATTGGAATTTTAATTCATTTGAATTAGATGAATTTACTGGGGGGCATGCACTGAAATATGTGGGATTTGAACTCTTCAATCGTTACGGTTTTTTGGAACGATTCAAGGTACTTTTATTTACTACCTTTTAGCGTTAACCTTTTCAAGAATGCATTTTCATATTTTAGATTAATGTTCAAATACTCGAACATTTTCTTTTAGCTCTAGAGGTTGGTTATAGTAAGCATAATAATCCGTATCACAACTGTGTTCATGCTGCTGATGTCACACAAACATCTCATTGGATACTTTCACAGACTGGACTAGCTGTTTGTTTTAAAATTTTTAATATTTTTTGATTTGGTCTTCCATTTTAAAAATTTAGAGTACCTTAACTGATTTGGAATTACTTGCAGTCCTTTTTGGTGCTTTAATCCATGATTATGAACATACTGGCCATACGAATAATTTCCATATTCAATCCGGGTTAGTCAAGTTTAATTTAAAATGTTATAGATATTTAAAGGTCAAACTTTGCACTTGTATATAATGACAGGAGCGTTCTAGGTTTTTTATAAAATTTATTAAAATATATTTTTTAGAAAATTATCACGCTAGTTCTGTTTTTCGATTGATGAAAGATGAAGAAAAGAATATTTTTGAAAGATTGACAAGAGATGAATTTCGGTTTGAAGTTTTGAATTTTTCTTACTAAATATTTCTTCAGTGATATAAGGAACATGATTATTGAGATTGTGGTGAGCTGTTTAATTTACGGTATTGTTTTAAAATTAAATCCTTTAGTTGGCAACTGACATGTCTACACATTTTGTACAAATTAAAACTATGAAGAATATGCTAACACTTCCGGAAGGGATTGATAAGATGAAGGCTTTATGTTTAATTGTACATGCATGTGATATGTAAGTGTTAACAGGGGTTGTATGATGCGTTTTAGAAGGATCTTAAAATGAAGAATATTTTAGTTCTCACGCTTCGAAACCTTGGGACTTGCATTGCAGATGGTAAATTGTACATACTTAATTAAAATTTTTTTTTAACTGAAGGACGGAGGGCGTACTTGGTAAATTTTATTCAATTAAGGTTATTCTTTAATTAGATGAAGCATAGGTAATTTTCTATTATTATTTCGTGTTAACATGTGTTAATTAAAATTATAAAATAGACTTTAAAATGAAAAAGTAAATTTGAAAAATCAATATTACGTCGAATTTTGAATTAAACATGAACCAAATTACGAAATGTAAAAATAAAAAAATTGAAGTGGTTATATTCCGGAAAGAAAGTCGTTCCCTATGGCATTGGATTATTTTAAGTTTATCATTTTAGAAGAATTTTTCCGTCAAGGGGACCTTGAAGCATCGATGGGACTTCCATATTCTCCACTTTGTGATAGGCATACAACACACGTGGCCGAGTCACAAATTGGGTTTATTGATTTTATCGTTGAGGTAATAAATTTTAAAACATTAAAAAACATATTTAAAGCCAACAATGGTTGTCTGCGGTGAAATGCTCACTAAAATGGTCGAACCCCTTGTATCCTTGCCATCCTCAGATTCTCTTTTCCCTCCCGGTCAAAATGCTGCAGATGGGGATGGAAGTTCTGCAACCTCGTTGTCTCCGTTACCTCCTGATTTGTAATTTAAATATTATTTTGAAAATTCCTTTTTATTTTCAAGAAAATCTCCATCACCTGGTAATCCAGTATCTGTTCGAAAAATTCCCATAAACTATTTTGGAAAATTGGAAATACCCAGCCCATGGGTTCGTCATCTACAAGAGAACAAAACCAATTGGCGAGAACGGGCAGTAAAAGGTAAAGGAAAATTTTAAAAAATTCGGGGTTTTCGTTTTAGAAGAGGCTGAACGTAGTAGAGCACAGCACGAGAAACTCACAAATGGATTTGCAACAGAACCCGGAAATGGGGATGAAAAGCATTAGATTCTAATTTTATTTAAAATGGGGATTAGGAATTTTTATATGTAAAATATACTCATTTGCTCTTTTTGTACTCATTTGCAATATTGTTTATATATAATTATAAACTAGTATCTCAACGCTAAAAACATATACATATATACATGAAGCTCTTAAAATCCCTCAGGGTGCATGTTTGTCCTCCGTCGATAGTCTCCATTCGCATAGATGAACCCATCATCACCCACTAATATTGCTTGAACAATGCCTTCAAAGCCTGTTGTCAACTTGAATTTCTGCCCGAACTTTGATTCCAAGTCATGTATTAATTGCTAAGACGAGTGAAAATTATTGTTTATTTAATGCTTTACCTTTGGAACCGTTTCTTCATATTGCGTCACATCTGGAGTGAATTGATTGTGCTAGAGTAAATAATTATTTTTAACTCTCGTAAAATTTTTAATACATACAAGAGTTGGAGAGTCTATTGCCTTAAAATCAAATAAAGATAATTTTATTTTAATAAATTTACTTCTTTAATTGTTTCATTAAAACAAAGAACTCGAATTATTGGCTTTGCCATAGCTGAAATAATTTTTGAACCTCCTGATGCTCCGATAACAAATTTCAACTTTTAAAAATATTTTAAATTTAAAAAATTAAAATGTTTACATTTCCAGTTTCTCCATCAAAAATGACCATAGGACTCATCGAGCTCATTGGCCTCTTTTCAGGCTCAATAAAGTTTGCCTCAGATGGAGCAAACCCAAAACTTAATTTAAGTTGTTTATTCAATAAATCAAAATTGTTTTTATAAACCCATTAGACATTCCTGGTGAAGAGAAATCATCCATTTCATCATTCCATACAATTCCAAGTTTCTCAGACTGTACAACAGCACCAAACCTGTAATTAACTTAAATTACTAAAATATAAATTGATAAAAAAAACCATCGATTGACAGTACTGGTTGCAGAAACTCCATTTCCATCTGGATCAAGTACAGAAACATGTGAAGTGCCATGGTCTTCTTTCTATTTGAAAAATAATAAAATATAATAAAATATTTACTTGAGCACTAATTGGAATATCAGAGTAATAAGATGAAAACATAGCCTTTGGTGGTACCCTTTTTAGGAGCAATTTAGCAAAACGTTTATCAGTCATGTTCTTTGCCAAATTTTTTGCTTCCGGTACAAAACGTATGTCTCCAAGACGAGTCCTTTGAGCATAAGCGAATTTTTGTGTTTCAATCAACCAATGATAGAATTCCGTATCATCAAGAACTCCATTAATTGGATTACCCCAACGAGTGTAATTGGAAAATTTAGCTAAAAAAATGATTTATAATATATAACTAACATTTAAATATACAAGTCATCGCAGCAACAATAGCCTGAGTAACAGCAAATGAAGAAGGCGGAGGGGGTCCACACATTTTTAAATTCCCTGAAAATCCATCAACCAAAAGAGGAGACTCATGAATTATTACCCGATAACTTGCCAAGTCTTCTCTTGTGAGAATCCCGCCTAAAAATTTGAATTTTTTAATTATTATAAAAAAGTAACCATTATCATTTATTTCTTTTACAATTTGTTCAGCCATTTCTCCTCTATAAAATAATTCCATAGGATTCTTTTCTTTTGCTAATCGTTCCATGGTGTCAGCCAACTCTGGACGTTTTATTACATCTCCAAATTGCCATACTTTTTGTGTTTTTGGATTAAGCCAACTTTTCATTGAAGGTAATTTTTTAAGATGAGCTTCTTTTATATTTAATACATGTGCCAAATATTCACTAATTGGAACTCCTTTTCTGGCTAAATTTACTGATGGCATTATCTGTTTTTTAAAAAATTGTTTAAATACTTTTTAAATTTTTTAAATAATAAAAAAACTAACTAAATCAGACCAATTTACTTTTCCACTTCCCCACTCTTTATAGGCTCTCCAATAACCTGCCAGTTCACCAGGAGTTGCAATTGCAAGAAAACCTAAAGTACCACATATTTGAACTTGGTTTAAATCCTTAAAAATAACCATATTTACTAGCCCATTCATCTTTTCCAAACATGGATCTATTACTGGCACTTGGGGCAGTTTCTCTTGCATCTAACACCAAACATTTTTGATTTGCTCTATCATAGAAAGTTAAAATAAAACCGCCACCTAAACAATTAATTAGATTTTTACGTTTATATATTTGTACCTAAACCACTGCTTTGTGGATTGGTAACACCCAAACAAAAAAGCGAAGCAATTGCTGAATCTATTGCATTTCCTCCAGAAATCATTATATCTCTCCCTATTTCACTGCAAATTCCATGGTCGCAAGTAATTGCTGCATTTTTGAATCGGCCCATAAGTGAATATGAGGGTGGAGGCCAATCATAACGATGTTCTTGATTGTCTGGAAACTGTCAATAAAAGGCAAAATTATTTTAATAATGAGGAAAATGTAATTACCCGTCGCTGTCTTTGTTCATGATTGCTTCTGCTAATTTGCGGCATAACAACAAAAAGTAAAATTCCAGCTAGTATAGTAAGCATTATTGCAGCGCCAGCAACCAAATTAATAAGTAATCTACGAAAGTGACTAATTTTTAAAAGAAAAATTTTTCCCACATTTTAAAAATGAAGTTTAAAAGATTCCTAGATTTTGTTTAGTTATAAAATTTTTGTTTGTTGTAATGTGAGATTTTTCTTTTATTTTTATAAAAAAAACCTCTAATGTGAATATTAGAAGAGTTAAAGTTTCTAAAGATTTTTCAAAATATGTTAAAAAGTGATAAACCTTGCTTTCAAGTTTGATTTTGAGTTGGTTCTTGTTCCACTCGTTTGTTTATTATAAAAATGAGGTTTTGATTCTTTTGGCGAGTGATAGTTCAATGGGGGTGTTAATTCATACCCGCACGAAAAAGCTTCGGCTGTACTTGCAGCACTACTGCAAATACTTGGCTCCATTGAACTGATTTGAACTTTACCAACAAAATGGGAAATTATTAAGCTAAAAAATAAATACTTTATTTAATAAAAAAAGAAACCTTAAATTTGAAGCTTATAGAGTACAATATTAATTAAGCATTTATTTCGTACAAATAAAATGTAATGTAATACAAAAGAAACAAATTATTCCCTAATAGATCTAAAGAAAATAATCATTGTTTTATAAGCTATTTGTTTGTCCATATAATCATTACAATAAAAAAAGATTGCGCAAAAACCAGTCACCAAATGACATGAACAAATATGCAATTATAAATGTTGAGGCTGTAAAAAAACACTTGTTTCCCCTTTATATAAAGAATAATCTGATATACCGGAAAACAGGTTGAAAACAAAAAAAATAAGGAAAATAAATATATTAATTTGGTAAAAGCTTTAAAAGCGAAGGAGTTTTGTTAGGAGCTATAAATTAACAAAGACAAATATGTATGTAATACATATAACATTCCACTCTCGAAGCATGGAAATTAATGATAAACAATATGCGTATGTAAATAAATTCTTAAAGGTAAAAAATTGCTAATCTTTTGAACGATTTTTTATTAGAAAAATAAAAATCTCAATGCTTAGTCATCATATTTAGCATTTTTAAAATGATTTCACCAGTACCGTTTAGAGAAAAAATACAAACAATTTTAAATTTATACCAAAAAGTAGCATCCTGTTTTACGGTTATATTGCAAATCATCGGATTTTATGAGGAAAACGAGGAAATCGCTCATTTAAATTGTTTTTGTAACAATTTGAAAAAGAAAATGTATGTAAGATTTTTTGCTGTCAAAATAAATTGAGGGCAGATGATGAAAATGAAATATAAGCAATATAATGAAATGGGAAAAGAAAAGTAAAAAAAGAAAATTGTATTTAATTTTCTTTAAAAGGTGGATTGGAATTTACTGAAAATTTAAAAGATAATTTTGTGGGAAATCAACTATCTACACCCAAATGGCTTTCTTTTCTTATTTTTAATTTACGAATTTTTTTTGTTACATACATATTTAAAATGTCAAAAGTAATTTGTTCTTTTTTATGTATTGTCAAGGGCATAAATCAATTCACTAAACGAGGTCTAAAGGTAATAAAATACAATTATAAAAATATAATTTTTTAGACAAGTCTTTCGTACATTTCCAATCCCAATAAGATTAGAAATATTGGAATAATAGCCCATATAGATGCGGGAAAAACTACTTTAACAGAACAACTTCTTTATCAGACTGGAACTATTCAAGCAATCGGTTTTGTTGATGATGGGAGTACAATAACTGATTTTATGGAAATCGAAAGGGAAAGAGGTTAATATTTATGATTAACTTTAAAAGCAGTGAATTTAAAGATAGTTGTTGCTCTCCGATTTATTTTTATAAATAAAAATTTCATTTTAGGCATCACAATTCAATCTTCAACAATTTCTTCTTCGTGGAAGGGTTATAGAATTAATTTAATCGATACTCCGGGTGCTTTTTAATTAATTCAAAATTAATTCTACTTTTTAGGTCACGTTGATTTTACCGTTGAAGTAGAAAGGTAATTTAAAATTTTATAAAATCACAATTAAAATGCTTCAACTTTAGAAGTTTACGCGTTCTTGATGGAGCTATTACTGTTTTAGATGCTTCAGCGGGTGTTCAGGTCTTCATTTATTTCATAAATTTTTTAACAACAATTTTCAGGCTCAGACTTTGACAGTTTGGAGACAGGCAAATAAATTTAATGTACCTTCAGTATTTTTCATAAATAAGATGGACAAACCTTGTGCTGATTTAAATTTTTGTGTTTCTTCCATCGAAGAACGATTAAATACTAAAGGTTTTAAATAATTATTTAGGGTTTTAAATTTTTATTTTTAAGTTATTCCCATTGTTTTGCCTTTTTTTGATGACTGTGATGGAAATTTTAAAGGATTTATCGACGGTAGGGCCCATAACTTAATAAATATATTATTTCGACAAATTTAGTTTTAAACAACCGATTTTTAAAATTTACAAAAACGGATAAATTATACAAGTATGTTGAAGTGAATCAAAAGTGGATAGAAATTTCGGTTTTTTTCTAGATTTTGACTGACTATTTAATTTAGAATAGTTCTCAACTAGAACAAGCTTCATATTCTGGGTTCGAAAATATTTGTTTCAACGTTGCTGATGTTGATGAAGAATTCGAAAAACAAATAACAAAATTTCAAAACTTTCGAGATATTCCAATGGAGGAGATTATCAATGGTTTTTAAACTTTATTTTTTAGTTTTTTGTACAAAATTTTGGAATATATGTTTTCAAAAACAGTCTCATTAAGCTCTAGAATTTAAAAACATAAAAATTAAAAATAGCTCTACGTAGAAGTACGCTTTCAAAAAGATTATCTCCAATTGTTTGTGGATCAGCTTTGCATTGCGCAGCAAGTGTTTTACCAGTTTTGGATATGGTTATTGATTTTTTACCAAGCCCTAGTGAAATCCATTCAAAACACGATGATATTGATGATGAATATATTAAAAGCTGTGGATTAGTTTTCAAGGTTTTTAACTATTATAATAATTGAGTGTTGAATAAACAGTTGTAACCTTGTACTTATTGTTAGTTATAAAAAAGATAGATATTTAAAAATTTGAAATCTAAAAACAAAATTAAAGGTAAGACACGATACTAAACATGGACAATTAAATTACGTTCGACTTTTCAAAGGAGAAATTGACTCTTTTACCTCTAATCGAAGGCAATCTTCATTAATTAATGCAAATACAGGTAAATACATATAATTTAAATAAAAGGTTTTAAAATTAAATATTTAGATGAACGTCAAAATAATTATGAAATTTTCACTCCATTTAGTGATTATTTACAACCAACTGAAAGAGTTAATGCAGGAAATATTGCAGTATTTACTGGGCTGAGTAATACAAAAACGGGCGATACTCTGATTATTTGGTATTTAAAATAATAATTATGACAAATAATATTGATGTAAAAGAATTCTTTTTAAACTAATTTTTTTTTAAATACAGATTTATTCTTCAAAAATATTTTTAAAAATTTGTTTAGTGATTCATCTAATAATAGATCTTGCTCTCGTTATGCCTTGGAAGGGATTGAAGCACCATCTCCTGTGTTTTCCTGTACTATTGAATCTCCAAACTTGGCTAGCGAGAAACAGTTTCTGCGAGCACTTTCCGAACTTCGTAATAAATTTTTAAAATAAAACAAATTTCTACATTTCAGTAGTAGAAGACCCGTCTCTTCAATTAAGGGAAGATCCCAATACAGGGCAGAAAATACTTGAAGGAATGGGGGAATTACAAATTGAAGTACTTCGTGAAAGACTGCTTAGAGAATATAAACTTGATGTTTTTATTGGGCCTTTAAGAGTTTGTTGTTTTTCATTATTAAAGAATTATATAAACTTAAAGATAAGTTATCGAGAGTCTCCAACAAAGTCAGCGGAATATATTTGTTCGATTGAAGATTCTTTATCACACAAAATGCAACGTTCTTGGAATTCTATAAAATTTTATATACAACCTTTGACTAAATGTGATATTTCAATACTACAATGTGGAGGAGTTCCTTTCCAAGGAGTGAAGTTTTCTCGGGAAAATTTATCAAAAGTTATTTTCAAGGTCGAAATATCATTGGAATCAGAAAATATAGAAGAAGTAGAGGCTGCACGTCAAATACTTTCATTACGTCCAGAGTTACTTAAAGCAATTAATGATGGATGTAGTGTTTCTTTATTTAATGGGCCAACAATGGGATTTGCTGTTACTAATGTTCAAGTATTTTTAAAGTAAAACCTTTTTGAATAAAAAATATACAAAATGTCATTAAAAAACTTAGAAAAAAATTTTAGTTGTGATAGATTTTAAAATTTCTTTTAGATCTTTTACCTTTTCTGGTAGACTTCAACCAACTCTGTTAAGTGCTTGTTCAAGTCGCTGTCTTACTGAAGCATTAAAAAAATCATCTTTAACTATTCTTGAGCCTTTAATGAAAATCGAAATCACTATAATTGCTGGAATTTCTGGTATATCTTTTTTAATTTCTTATAGAATATATAAAGTTTAAAAAATATTTTTAGGTTTTCCTGATGTGGATGTTATTTTACAAGAATTAGCTAAGAGAAGAACACAAATAAGTGGGGTTGATAGTCAAAGTAAATATATTTTCAAATCAAATTTTATTGTTTAGAAAATTCTTAAAATGATTTTTACTTTAAGGAAAAACTGCAATAATTACTGCATCAATTCCTTTATCAGAAACAATTGGACTTTCCAGAATATTGAGGACAATTTCCTCTGGATTAGCAAGTTTTTATTTAGAACAAAAAGGGTATCAGACTGTAGAAAGTAAAAATGTTTGTTTTAATCTTTAAAAGTATTGAATTTTATCTATAAAATAAAATTTTGTTTAAAATATGTAAAAGTACTATTGTGTTTTTCGATATAAAGAAACTACAAAACTTTATGTTGACGACTCCGACGCTCGTTCAAGTATATTTAATATTTTACTATTATTTTTTTTTGTTTGACATTTTAAATATACTTAATTCTGGGAGTCTTTTCTATAAAATTATTAAAATTTTGTTTTTCAGATAGTTTCCATTTTTTCTTTAAATCTTCTCATTCTTGCTTCATTACTAACAGCTAATTTGTGCCTTGCGTTCAAAATTGGTTTTACGTTTTTTAGTCTTTTCGACCAGAGAATAACAAATAAGGCATACAAGAAGGGTGATAGAACGATAAGAATGAGGAATAAAACTATGTACGGAGCCAAAAGACGATCCTTGATTTTAGGGGCACATGGCTCCTGAAAATTGGAAAATGTTGGAATAAACAAGCTTTCTAATTAACCTGAATTCCCATTTGTTCAAGAATTTGATGTTCTACCTTCAATTTGCATCCAAAGTTATTTTCTATTGGATCGATGAGAGCTTGGCGTTTTTCTGCAGGTACTTCAGAGGACAGGTAAAAATATAAAAGTTTGTCCACCAGTGAAGGAAATGCAAAAGCATTTGGTAATAGAGAAATTAAAAACATGAAGAATTGGATAATTAAAAGGAAGCAGATGGCGGCCAAAATTAGCTGAAATCAATTTTTAACTTTAAGATAGATTTTTTTTAAATTTTTTATTTCGTAATACACATTTTGGTAATTAAAATTTTTCTTTTACCCCATATGCAATCCTGCTTCCTTTACCAGGTTTAATATCATTGCGTTTGTGGACAATCACTATCCCGCAAATACACAAAAGAATCCCCAAAATAGAAATGAGGACAATTAAAATAATTTTTCGATCTGTTTCATGAAATCTTCCTTTATATAAGTTTAATTCAGCCATTTGTTCTGTTCTTTTCAGAACAATCTGTCGGAGACCATCTTGTACTGATTTTGTAGTTGAAAGTGTTTCTAAATACTAAAAAATACTAAGTAAAAACTTTGGCACCTTCAGAAAATAATTCATTCTCCTCCGTAAGTGAAGTTTCATTGTTGCTTATCATTCTTTCTGAAGCGGTGCTAGTAGTAATGGAAGTAGTTTCGATCCCCACGAACTGTGCCACTTCCTTTTGCTAAAAGTTTCCAATTTAAAGAATTTTTATACTATTTATTTTAAGCTTTATGTTTTAGAATTCGATATATGCACATAATTTTAAAAATGCCTGCAATTCAAGAATTTCATGCTGAATGCCTTCTATTAATTCTATTAATTCTCCATTTGCAGATTCATGATAAATTGCATTTATAATCAGTACTGTGGCAATGGTAACCAAACAAAATAACATAATTGGACCCACTCTTCTTTCCAGTTTGCTGCCAAAACGAACCTTCAATGAATATTCGGTAGGTTTTAAAAGACTATTTTACTCAATTCTTTTAAAAGAAAAATTCAAAAAATCAGAACTTAAAAAATTGTCTTAGAGTTTACTCTAATTTGTCCTAAGAAATTCTAACCAATGTCTCATCTTGAATTGAAAGTCTAGGCTTAATTCCACCACCACGCAGGCCACCACTTCCCGAATGAGTGGGTGATAATTGTCTCTGAAGTTTGTGTGCCTGACTATTATTTTCCCCCATTATAAGCTGAAAAATTATTTAGATAAGTTTTACAAAAACTAATAATACAAAAATGAATAAAACCTAGCTGGATCAAAAATCATCCTGAAAGGTCTATTATAAACAGAAAGGTAAAAATAGCAATTTTTCGCAAGCAAAAATTTTAATACTAATTATCAATTAAAACAAATATTTTTTTCTAGGTTAGTCATTCGTTAAACGCAAATTTTTGCAAATATTCTTTATTCTTAACTTCCATGTGGTTATATCACATGTTAGAAATCATAATGTTTAAAATATGCCACAAATTTTTATACGAGCATAACCTTGAAATTATTTAAAATAATTTATTATTCAATCCAAAAGTTTTTGTACTAATTAAAAATAACAGGCAAGTTAAATAAAAAAATGCGTGATATGAACGATGTGAAGTGTAACGTTTAATTGCGCATTTTACTTTCACCTTTTCTAAATAGTAGTAAACAAATAAAAAATTTTGGGATGAATGCCTCTTTAATCGATTGAAAATTTTTCAAGTAAATTTATTTTAAATTAGAGAGAAAAAATCGATTATAATCTATCATAGGCCATTCAATTTTTTTCAAAGAAGATAAATAGTTTGAGTTTAATATTTTGTTGGAAAGTTTGAAAAAATTTTAAAAATTTTTTAAAGATAAACAACTTTTTTGGCGTTTTGATTTTTACTCTTTCGATTGTGTCGAAACGGCCATTTCCTTACCGCCATTTAGGGCCACTTCCGTACCGCCATTTCCGAACGAGCCATTTCCGTACGAACCATTTCCGTACCAGGCCGTCACCGGGCTATTTCCGTAATACAAAAAGGGGTCATTTACGATTTACTTAGCTTGTTTATTTTTTTTTGTAAAAAAATGGTGCCTACGAAAATAAAATATCAAAAAAATTTTTTTATCAAGTTTTTGTCATGAAAAAGCCCCTTTTTATTGGTACGGAGATGGCCTGGTACGGAAATGGCTCGTACGGAAATGCGGTTCGGAAGTGGCAATACGGAAATGGAGGTACGGAAATAACCCCTATCGATTGTGCTTTCTTCTAAATTGTTACCCCAGTTTCTGCACACCTGCACTGACTTATAAAATAGATTTCTGTAATTCCTTTCAAATCTTTATTTTTTTTGTTTTTACATTTTGTTTTCGCGTTAATTTTTGGCCTTGTGCTGCGTTTTTAGAATTTTCCATTGCGCTCATCCATTGTATGACTTTCCCGTTGTCTAGGTTATTATGTAAATATATTAAATTTTTACTGATAATAAACATAAATAAAAATGGATGCTTCTACTATTATTCAAAAGGATGAAACAATAGACGTATTTGCATTGGCTCATAAACATTTAGAGGAACGTCGTGATCTTGATGACGAACAAGACAAACGTTGGATAACTGATGAAAGAAGGAAAATTAATGATGAATCTTTCGAAAAAGAAGGCAAGAATTTTATCATTTGAATTTTTAAGAAAATGTTAAGTTGGTGCAGAAGACCGTACACTTATTTTTTGTGGGGCACCGAATTCGGTAATTTCTTTTTTAATAGCAAGCATTATTGTATTAGGGCAAGTCAACACTATTGTTACGTTTTCTGGAATCTGGAGGTTTACGTTCAGCATCAGCTCGTCAACAACCACCTGAAAAAAGTATTGCGCTTGAATACAAGTTTGTCAATAGAATAAGAGGAAATGTTAGAAATTTTCTAAAACTAAATTATGCATCTTTTTAGGATCGGCATTTAGTTCATTGTTGGGAATTGGCTGGAGGTGGTTCCCTTGTAAATTTGCTAGAAATTCCATTCAACCAACCTGCAGGATTTAAAGTTTCTTCTCTACTGCTTTTTGTTGACTTGACTATTCCAGAGCAATTTCAACAAGTAGTAGACCCAATTATGACTGTGTGTCGAAAGCATATAGAAAAATGGTCGGCAACATCTGAAGAACTTGAAAGAACAAGTTCTGAAGAGTCAAAATTATTAAAGCCTCTAGGAATTCCATTATTACTTGTTTGTGGGAGATACGATGATTTTCAGGTTAACTGAAACATTATGCCTATATATTTACTTTAGGGATTTGAAAGTGAACGTAAGCGACTTACTTATCGTTTAATCAGGCAGTTTGCTCACATTAATGGGGCGTCAATTATGGTTTTATTTAATTTTACACCTTACTTCATTTTTCTAGACATTTAGTGTGCGGATGGATTCATTAGTACAACGGGCGATCTCATTGCTCTCAAATTTAGTGTTAGATTCTCGGTTTCCAAAAACCTATTCGACTGACGCACATCAGCCTCTTTTTGTCCTACCCCATGGTATTGACTCCTTTGAGGTAGGGTATTAATTTAATAAATACAAGCTTTACTCTTTTTTATGTTTTAGAAAATTGACTCTTCAACTGAACTTTTAATGACTTCCATGAGTTCATATAGTGAGGCAATGTTTAACTTCATCCAATCATTGAATTCTGCATTTCCTCAACTTCCATTACAAATTAATGATGTTGGAGGAGATGAAGGAGATAAAAAACAATTTGATGAACCTACAATCGATTTTCTTGTGGATGAACAAATGAGGGTTGATTTATAATATTTTCATTTAAAAAAAATAATATAGAAATTGGAATTATATGTATATCAAAGAACTTCAGAATAGGTCAGATGCCGTGGAACAGGTTGTAAACTCGACTAATGTTCTAAATTTAAATTAAAAAACAATATAATTGTTCATGGTTCTTTTTACAATATTTATTTGTAATTTTAGTTTTTAGGCTAATTCGAACAACATTTTTTAATCAAGCCCTCAACTTGCACTTTTTTCCCACTTGAGACAGAAGGCATTATAAAAAATACACTAATTTTCAATTGTTGCCTTTAAATTTTGTGTTTTTTTTATCGGCTATAGGAGAGGGTCAATTGATTTGTACTAAATTTTTTTCATCCTTTCCTTCTAATTTGTTGCTGAAGGAATTTAATTGTCTGCCCATTGTCCAATTTTGCTTACTTTTTAACTATCTAATAATATGAGGAACGTGCGCACAATTCAAACAAAAGTTATATGGTATAATTTTTTAATATAATGGGCAATATAGTTAAAGGTTAGAGAGGGGATCACTGCGTTTTAACTAACTATAATAGACTAAAATTAGCTTTTTTCCTGTTAGAATGACAAACAACCCCATTCTTGTATTTGAAGCGGATGAGAAAAGACAATATTAAGAAATAAAGCAGAGTTAAGACGACTTGAAGATTTGGATACCCAAAATATCAATATTTTATAATAGTGAAACGATTTATGACCTTACGATTAAAAAAAACACAATAAGTTGATGTTCTGGAGTAGTAGAGAAAAAGCGGTGGAAAGGACAAAAGTATAAAGTAAGCAAAAAAGGGGAAAGTGCGCAGGGTTTAAGGTGAGGCCACATATAAGTATTGAGCAAAGAGTAAAAGAGTGATTGAATCTTATGAGAAGGAAACTAAAGTTTGGTGCACACCTGACTACTTTATTGACCAAAATAATTTAAGAAAACAAAAGTTGACCATCATTAGTAAAAGTTGTCGATATGGCCATAATATAGAATAAGTTAAAAGGAGACAAAAATTTCACTTTTTTCTTAAGCAAATTTTCTTGAAGAAAATCTTACCTATCCTAATAGAAGTTGATTATTAGCACCCTCATTCTAGATTACAATATTAGTTTTAGTAAATTTCCTTTCTTTTTTTAAATAATTTATTCAGAATAAAATGATTTGTTTTTTATTGACAATCCCTTTCATACTTCAAACTGTCTTTTTTCGACTTTTAATAGTTGTTCCGGCACCTTTTTGCCAAATTGTCAATGCAGGTAACAATTTTCAACAAATGCCAATCACTCAAATGAGAAGAAATAACCATGCTAATTTGTCACGAGAGAGGCACTCCCTCCATCCAATGGGTTCAGTTTTTCTTTTTTAGTTATTTTGACTGTTTTATATTTCGGATTATTCTTTTGTGAACTAAATTCATATCAACCTATTTCGTCGCCTCTATCGCAAAATAAATTTGGACGTTCTGGATCTACTGATGCATTTAATGCACACATGAACTGCACCGATTGGGTACAAAAATTACATGATTCGGTGAATTTATGGCCTTGCGACGGAGTGGACGAAATGGGTGTGATCCTAATTTTCAGAATTAAAATGCGCTTGCGGCAAAAAAGTGAATTTGCCGTTTCATTCTTATTTTTTCTTTTCTTATTTTTATTTTTAAAGTGTTGAATAATAATCAACAGAATTTTGGTGAACGAAATCAATATCAACAAAAACAAAAATTTCTGCCTCAACAAAATTCATGGCAATTTCCAGTCTTACAACAAAAACAACAAAATTATAATATTTATCAACAACCATTTCTTTTAAATAACCAAAAAGGATTAATCCGTCTTTCAAGTGGAGATACTGGAAGTAATGAGAAAAGAGAGGCTATAGTAACGGAATTAAACCCATCAACACTTGATGCAATTTCAGGACGTCGTTCTATACTTGTATGATTTTTATAAACGTTAAATTATTCTTTGATTTAGTTTTTTTAATTAACTGCTTATTAATTTTTGTATATTCAAATTTTTTTTTAAATTTAAGACCGAAAGGCCCAGCAGGCCATTAGCAACTACAAATTTGGAGCATTACTTGAATATTTTGGAAAAAAACAAAAGAGTAGAAAGCCCCAATGACAAATTTAAAGGGTCTAATACTCATTTAGTATGTTATTAAACTAAACTTTTATATAAGTACCAAAAGTTTAGATTGCTAGTGGAGAAGTATTAATTCAGCCACCATCTTTGCCATCTCAATCTTTGCATGTAAGAAATATAACACAAAATGAAGAAATTGAAGAGGGAGAATCGTTAGAACCATTTGTACAACAACAACTGTTGCTAAATGGGCCTTGTTTAACTGCAAATTGTAAAACGTGGATAACAATAACGATTCCAAGTGAATTAGTTGGTATACCTCCAGGAATTGGTACCTCTTCTAGTACAGGGGGGCGAGAAAATGGAAAAGAAAACAAAAATGGAAACCATGAACAACGCCTTCTTGTCCCGGTTTGTTTTTTTTCAATATTATTTAAACGATTCCAAAACTTTTAAAATCAATTTTTTACATTTCAAATGATTTTTTATTTAGAAAAAACCGTTACCTGAATCAAAAACTTCAATGCCTCCATTTCCTCCAAAACCGATGCCTCAACTCGTACCTCATCGTAGTAGAGGTTCTCCCTCTCCAAAAAATAGACATAAAGTGTCTTCTAGTACAACAGAGGCTTCTCTTACTGTTTCAACTTCTGCAACAACAAAGTCTTATCCACCGGTTCGAATACACAAATAACTTTTTTTTAAGCATTTTGGCATCTTTTACCTATTAACTATACATTTAATATCTTTTATATTCAAATTTTTAATTTCAGGATTTTGTATTCAGTACTAAATGGATTCTTCCTGTGAGTGGTAGACCAAAAAATAATGAAAGCAACATTGATAATAATTCTGTTGGAAACAGTATTTCTTCAACTCAAGTGACCTCTTCTGGTCGTGGAATTGAAAGCCTGTAGGGTGGAAAAAATTTTATAAACATTCTACATTTCAACTTTTTAAACTAACTACAATTTTAATTTTTATAAAAATCATTTTTTTATTATTACAGGCCCTTCACAATTCGTCCAAAATCATCAAATGCATTACAACCAAAGGAGAGGACATCAGTTAAACGCCCTGCCAGTTCGTTGTCAGCTAAGCCTTGGACCCATTCTTCAAATTCCCCTAAAGCTCGTCCACCTTCTGAAAAGTTAGAACCGCGTCCTCCAAATCCAGATACAACAATTGAACAGGCTGCTATTTGGGTAAATTATTTTTACATTTATTTTTTTTAAATTTGAATCTTCAAATGGGGTCCACATATTTCATTTTAAAATCACATCAATGTGGCCTAGTTTTGAATTATGATAACGATGAATTGGATTTCGATGTGGAATATGAGGACTTTCATACATAAATTAAATTAAATGAAAAAACATCTTTTAATAGGCTAGCACAGAGCTTATTGATGCAATTCGTGAAGCGTTGGCAAAATTCCGTGCAACGCTCAACAAACACGATGGTAATTCGAATAATAATCAGCATCCACATCAAACAACTGAAGAGTTTGCGGATCCAGACCAGGCAGAACGTGAACTGAATGCACAATTGCAGTCTGCTTGGGAAACATTAAGAGGTTTATTTATATTAAAATAATTGCTCAGAATTGAATTTATTTTTCTACCTGTGAAATATAAATCATTTTTGGAATGTAATGCTATATTTTCTGGGATAAATTAAACAAATAATCCCCTACTAAAATTTTTAATCAGGAACATGGTTAGAACAAGAGATAGAGGATTTGGCTCAGCAAACAGACGCATTGGGTAAAGAAAGGCGTGCAAGACAAATTTCAAGAATAAAAAGAGACTCAATAGCAGATCATCAACAAAATAATAAAAAGTATTATTATTCTACGTTAGGCAATGAATATATTCAGAGAAAATTTATTTTCAATATGTGATTTGATATATTTGAATTTTCTGGCTATTTAGTACTTTTCTTTTTTGCGAACAAGTTTCTTAGTTTATCCGCAGGGTATATTATATATTTACCAAAATACAAAAGAAAAATAATTATTTTGGAGGGCACGAAACAAATGAAGCTAGCATGTATAACATATTTTTAAATGTTTTTTCTTAATTGTTCACAAAAAGGAAAATAACTTTTATTTCTGAGTTTATTTATACATTTGTGAGACATTTTTTGTTTGTATGGAATAGGTTGATTTCAAAACCTCATTTCGTATAAATGTCACGATTCTTCAACATTGTAATATTTATTAACTTTTTCTGTGCCACCTTTCATTATTTATTTTTTAATTTTTTATTTTGTCTATAAACAATATTAATCCGTTATTTTACTTTAGATATCGTTATAAATCGAAATCGTTTTGACTTTTAGAAATTTTATATATCTCTAAATTTTACGTTTTTCAGGAAAGAAATGATTGGTTACTATATTCTGGAATATTCAACAGACATTGAGTTGATCTTGCATACATATGTTTACTTTTATGGCACATATAAGCTTTTGTTTGACCCGGTTATTGAGCGACCAAAGCTGAGAAGTAAATACATTTATCCAAGAAGTGATAAAAGGTTACTTTTAAATTTTTCGATATTAACATAGAAAAATAATAGAATTTCACAACTCGCTTATTTACCTCCAAACCTTCAACACAAGGTATTTATGTATTTAAATAGAAAGGATTTGGACAACTGCAAGAATATTCTTGAATATTGGAAATTTGTTATAAATTCTTCAGGGAAAACACTACGAAGATATTCTCGGAGAGAGCGGGTAATTATTTTAAACAAGTATGTAATATAATTAGAATATAATACTCTAATTTATTCTATTAATGAGTATTTTTTCATATAAAATAAATGACCTTTGAATCTATTATTTCGGAATAGAGGTGTCATAAAAGATTAGATAATGCCAGGTGGCTCCTCTATTTAGTACTTAACAGTGTTCTTTTTCCATTTCTAAGATAACATCAGAATTTTTATTTCTCAGAAATAACGTTCTGAAATTTGTCAATCATTTTTTATTTAAATATTTTTTTAGAGAGAGTTAAAAATATGGAGGTTGTTGGCTCGTCTCTACTACGCTGCGCGTATTTGTGGTGATATGATTGGTTTTCTTTTTCTATTATTGGTGTATCATGTTCCGTTTTTGCTTAATTACCCTGTCATCTGCTCTTTTTTCTGCGTACAAATTATCTGTGGACATTGGGTAACCTATGAACTTCTAATTGAGAACAGCGAAATGGATAAATACTTACATAAACTTGTTCGTAATGAGGTTTGTTTATATTTAATTTTTTACTTTATTTTCCTAAAAGAGTATTTAACTAGTTATTTAAAGAATTATCCTGAGATCTTCACGGGCTTTCTTTTCTATTGGTTCAATTCATACATTTCTACTATAGTCAACTTTTATGTATTCGCACGTATGGCAAGATTTAGTTCACTAATGCTGCTACCATTTTCTTTTTGTTTATTAATTTCAAGCTTGGTTCTCAGCTATAGAAAGGTAGGCTGTTTTTATTAGAAATTAACCTGATTTTTTACTCTCTATTTCTTGTCTTATTTTGACATCGTATAATCTTATAAAAAATTATGATTTTGAGTTTTCATATTTTTTATTTTCACCATCTAAGCTTCACTTATGTCTCTGTTCGGATGTTTCATGCCCAAATATATTGCCATATGTATTGCTGACGGTTCATCTTATGATTTATTTTAGCTTTATTCTTATCAAGATTAGTTTCTTTCTTCTATATTATTTATTTCCATGGATTTATAACTTATTAATTTATCTTTGTAATTTAAAACTAACAATAAGTTCATAGAAACTTCCGGATGGAAAAATAATTAAGTGTAATTGATCAAATACTGAATTTCAGTCTCTTTACATACGGAAGTTTCTCACTGCATTTTTCTCATAATCCAGGTGGTATTTTTTGCGGATTTTTACTATAAACATTTTTTCATATCTTTGATTAATTGATTCAAACAAAATTATATTAATCAGTTGCAACTTTATTCTTTTTAATATCTAGTATTAAAATAAATATTATATGTACATATGTTTATGCTAAGGAATGTTATTTTTTTGGCTTGATTTTAATATGTTTACATTTGTATCTTCATTTATATTTATTCATCGTCTTGTACCATCCTCAAAAAATACTCCTCCATCGATTGCGCAATATTTGGGACAGATCCCCTTTTCTCCTGGTTGACCCGACTGGCCGGCAACTCCCGGAGGCCCTGGTTGTCCATCAGATCCTGGCTGTCCATCGTTGCCTGGTTCTCCTTTTGGTCCGGGAGGCCCTAGTGGGCCATCTGCTCCTGGAGGCCCTGGAAGGCCTGGCGCACCAGGCGGTCCTAAAATATTAAGTTTAATATTCAAAATTTTATTTACACGCATAATATTTTAATGGAAAAACCTGGATCGCCTATTTCTCCAGGTTCACCAGGTATAAGCGGCTCACTTTGCGCAGGAACTCCAGGTTCTCCAGGTGGACCCTGTTACATAAATATATTGTTGTATCATTTTTTGATTTACCTGTGGACCTGGTTCTCCAGATGGACCTGGGGGTCCTCGTGGTCCAGGCGAACCTGGTGGCGCATCGGTTCCAGGTCTGCCAGGTGTTCCAGCTTCTCCTGATTTTTTATATTTATAAAGTTAAACTTATAAAGGAACCTGGATCTCCAGGTGAACCAGGCGGCCCGGGCGGTCCTGGAGGTCCTTGGGGACAAGGTTTGCAAGGGGGAGGTGTTGTAGGCTCACATGGTGCCGTTGGTGGTTTTCCTGGAGTTCCAGGTGTTCCGGGAGCTCCTGGTCTTCCAGGTTTTCCAGCTTTTCCAGTCGGGCCTTGAGGGCCGGGTTGTCCAGGAATACAGCAATCTCCACATGTAGGATTAACTTTAGGAGAATAACCCCCTTCAGATCCTGACTGACGTGTTGTTCGATTTTTTGCAATATTCTCTGCGGCAAAAGATCTCATATGTTCAATTTCTATGTAAATATCTTTAGCTGAACTCTAAAAATATAATAAATAATCATTATTCTATTAATAAAGTGCCTCTGTCCACTTATGTATATGTGATATTTTCATACTATAATTGTCTGGACTAAACCAGAATTATGAATTTTTTAACTTGCCTTACAAAAACTCAGTTCATGTTGCATTTGTCTTCGTACATAAGTTATATAATTATAAACCATTGGTAAAGTTACAACAACAGAAAGAACAGCAACAACAGAGAAAGCAACGGCTGAATAGGCAACAAATTTATAAGCTTTTATTCTGTTATCTTCTTTTTCTGGCACAATAGAAGACTGGCAAGTAATCTTTGTAGACGTCATTTTCTTTATTTAGTAATTAATAATCAACTAAAATTAATAGATAATGGAATATGTTTTTTGAGTAATATTTCATACCTTTTTTTTCGACTTTAGGATAGTGATTATGAGTAAGAAAAGAAAAAAGTGGATAGGAGGACTATATTTTAAAACATTTCCTTTTTTCTAATACGCAATAAAACTACAAACTGAAAAATTAAAGTGATGATTTAACTATTTTATACTCATACAAAGGAATTAAATATCATTTATAAAATTGGGAAAAGAGAAATAATTTAAGAAATATTCCAAACTTTTTTGATTTTATCTTTTATCGAAAAATTTTGGTCATTTTTACCAAAAATGGATAAAGTAAAAATATTTCCGTTGGTCAATTTCTTTCTTTTTATTATTGCGCTGTCGTAAACTTTTTTCTTTTCTTTTTTAAATTGCCTTCCGTTTAAACTGTTGTCTCCACTTATAGCGCAGCTTACAAGAATTTACGTCAAACCTTTAAAGTAAAATAAAAAATATCAACACTGAAGGATCAACTATTGAGTCACAGCACTTTTTCCAAGTTTCTTATTTCAATAAATTATTTTGTTTGCTTTTTTCTTCAATATTCTAACAAAACTAATAACCGGTCACTAAAGGAAAAAAAGAAAAACTATTCAATTAATCTTTTAAGTCTTGCAAAGAATTTAAAAATTTTTATTAAAAGGCTCATTCAATCTTTGATGCCAATTTATTTCATATTTATATTTATCTAGTTTTTTATTTATTTAATTTTATCAGGATTCGATATAAATTTAAAAAATTATGTTTCCTCCTTACGTTTATTGTCCTTTTATAAGCACATCAATTAATTACATTTTTAGGCATATTTATAATGGCATTTAGTATTTTTTAAATATTTAACTTTATTTCCGCAGAATCGACAATATAATCCTAGATTTGCATGATTATGCTGTTTAAAACGGTAACTTCTATTTTTTATCACAATTTTTATAGATAAATCTAATTATCCTTTGTAAATATACTTCCTCTTTTTCAGGATTTTTTCTTGTCTGTGTCAATTTGCGTTCATCAGCAATATTTATTTACTATTTATATTTAAGCCCACCACAAATGCGCAAATTCACATTTTTGGTAATTTTTTAAAAAACGAGATTTTTTCTATATTTCTCATTCTGTCGCATAGATGACCGGCTTTAAAAGAATTTTTTTGAAAACCACAATATATTTACGAAGATAATTGTGGGGGAGTAAAAATAGATTTGCTGACAAAATTTTTTTATGTTGGCCGAGAAGAGAGTTTTTTTAGAAGTATGTGATGAATCGGCATTTAGGATGATTTGGTTTTTTTGAAAACACAATGAGAGTTACTTCTTCTCTTCCTTCCTTGTGCCCTCATTGCTTCTATTTTTTGTTGCAGTACTTCTCGAAAAGGAAAGAACAAAAATTTACTTTATTTCTGTCATTTCCTCTTTTTATCCATAATATATATACTAAACCACTCGAAAACCTTTTTTGATCCTGTTTCTTTCATTCCCTTCCCCTTACCATTATCAGTTTTTTCTTCTCTACTTATGAAAAACTGCTTCCAGCATATTTTATTAACTACTAATCGCTATTGCTGTCTTTTTTGCCTTTCTTGTTCGGCGGTGGACAAATGGGATAAGCTAGTTTATAATTTTTTCTTTAAAACAAAAAGTTAAAGCTGGCCGTCATAACGCCCATCATCACTATTTTGCTCGCATAAAGGCAGTACTTAACCCGCTCAATTTCCGAACCTATTTAGCAGAGGAACAACTATGTTTACGCGCTATTTGTGTTTTATTCATTTTTAATCGCGAGATGAAGCTAATAAAATAAATCTATTATTTTACTTAGTAGTCAGCTGAGTAAATAATATTACATTTTGAAAAGTTTTACACCATTTTTAAAATATTTTCTTAAAAAATTAAAACATCTCTTAAGAATAGTTTAGATTAATTCAACTTAAGTTTCCTATCCAAATAAAAAAAAAGATTATAATCAAATTTTTCTATGTTTTTTTTCTTTAAAATTCTCCATAGATTGAACCTTAAATAAATGTTATATATATTTAAAATTTTAGAAGGATGGTTGAAACAGATAGCAGAATAAAGGCCTACAAATTTGTGGCCTATTCAGCCGTTGCTTTCTCTGTTGTTGCTGTCCTTTCTGTTGTAATAACTTTACCAATGGTTTATAATTATGTAGCTCATGTACGAAGACAAATGCAACATGAACTGGGCTTTTGCAAGGCATGTTTAAAGAATATATTTAAGTAAATTTTAACATTATCAATTTTCGCAATTAAAAAATAAATTAAAAAACTTTAATAGGGCTCAGCAAAGGATATTTATGTTGAAGTAGCACATATGAAATCTACTGAAATGGGAAATGCAAAAAATAGAACTGCACGTCAAGCTGGGGGTTATGCTCCCGTAGTTAACCCAACACCTACATGTGGAGATTGCTGTCTTCCTGGCCAACCTGGGCCTCAAGGCCCGCCAGGAAAGGCTGGAAAACCTGGAAGACCAGGGGCTCCCGGAACACCTGGAACTCCAGGAAAACCACCTGTTTCTCCATGTGAACCTGCAACGCCGCCTCCATGCAAGCCATGTCCTCAAGGTCCGCCTGGGCCACCAGGACCGCCTGGACCTCCCGGAGAACCTGGAGAAGCTGGAACACCTGGCAGACCTGGAACTGATGCACCAAATGGCGAACCTGGGCCACGGGGACCGCCTGGACCTCCCGGAGAACAAGGTAGAACTTACATATAATTAAATAACAAACATTTACTTATTAAAAGAAGAATATATATAAAATGTCTAATAAATACACAAACGAGTTTGTTTAATAAAGTTTTTTAGGACCGCAAGGCCCTCCAGGCGAGCCCGGAACTCCAGCAACGCCAGAAGCACCAGTGCCAGGAGAACCCGGAGAACCGGGAGACATTGGTAATTTTGCTATTTACTAAGCTAGACCAAAAATATTATAATATGTACATATCACCTTAATGTGTATTTTTAGGTGCTCCCGGACCACCCGGACCACCAGGACCGCCAGGAGCTGATGGACCGTTGGGACCACCCGGGCCAAAAGGAGAGCCAGGGCCAGAAGGAGCGCCTGGATCAGATGGAACACCTGGACCGCCAGGACCAATTGGTCAAGCAGGAACTCCAGGAGAGAAAGGAATCTGTCCAAAATATTGTGCAATCGATGGAGGTGTTTTCTTCGAGGATGGAACTCGTCGTTAAAAAGCTTATTTTTGTTTATTTGGTTAGATTTATCTATCACTTTAAGTTATGTTAATATGAATGGATGGACATGATTTAAATTTTTAAATAAAATACAAAAAGTGAAACAATTTAACTCTAAAAAACGATAAGATTTTTGCTAAACCTTTTAAAAAACAATTTATTTCTAATCTAAATAACGTCAATTAAATGTGCATCCAACAAAAATTAGAACGTTTAATAACTTGGAGTTTGAATTAATTCTGTTTCCTTATTTTGCCATAAAAGATAAAATTAGCAATATTTTTTACGGATAAAATGCTTATAAATGTTTAATATATGTATTTAAAAATGGAAAAATTAAAAATAAAAGTTGATAGCCATGTTGTATTGAGATCCAGGGTATTGTGTGGGGTAGTGTGTTCTGTTTGCGTGGAGTCGTATAATGATCATGTCTGCAGGTCAGCGGAGCATGTTCTAAAAAAGCGTTCTTCTAGAGAATCAATGTCTAGAGGCATTAATCTAAGTGAAGCAGTGTCTAGGGGTAGCTGAGCTTAAGGGTTCCAATGGATCTGATTACAGCTCTATGGTAACCAATATCTAGTGGATCAATGTATAAGGGATCAATGGCTACGGTAAGGTTTCTAAGGTAGCATTATCTACGGCTGCCAATAGCTACGGTAATCAGTGTGTACGGCCAACGCCTATGGAATTCAACGGGTGCGATACCCTATATCTACGGAAATCAATGTCTAATGATCTATGGTGAAAATCTAAGTCTAATCAAAGTCTACGCCTAGTGATCTATGGCCACTAAAGTCGACGGCTATACGTCTACGTCCAATAAATCTATGGCAAGTGAATCGTAAACCCAGTCTATTCTACGCCTACACGTCTACATCTAATCAAATCTATGCCCAGTCAATCCAAACGCCAATCTATTCTATATCTATACGTTTATGTTCCATCAATCTATACCCATACAATCCAAACCCCAGTCTATTCAACGTCTACACATCTATGTTTAATCAATCCATACCCAGACAAGCCTATGCCTATTCATCTATACTCTATCTTATACCTATTCAAGCCTATGCCTATACATACCTAAATCTATGGCTATCAATATAAACAAACCAATACCTAATGAATGTCTATCCCACCAATTTAATCAATGGCTATCTGTAAGTAAAGAAACCAATACCTAGTAAATGACTATCCTTGTGTCACTTAACTTCTATATGTAAATGTAAATAAGCTTATACCTTTTTTTAAAGAGAACTAAATGTTGAAGAAGTAGAAGATGTGTTTAACCATTAAAGTACCTGAAATTCTATATTTTTTAATAAGAAATTAGTATCAAATTTTTATTCAAATTCTTTATAAATTTCCAAATTTTTAGTGAAGAATTTTAATTAATTTTTTAAAATATGTTTTTATTTTAGTGACAATATGGCAAATGGCAATATGTGAAGGGTGACTTAACAACAATAAAAAGAGAAAAAGAACAAGAGAGAACAAGAAGATGAAAAAAGAAATGTAAATGAATGGCCTCCAATAACGGTTTAATTTAATTTTATTTAATCCTCAATTCTAATTTGAATTTTTAACTTTAAAATTTTGATTTAATTGGCATTTAAAGGTTAGGGGAAAATTTTGATGTTTTTAATAATCTTTTGTTATTTTAGTGACGATGTGGTGAATGGAAATGTGCGAGCGAGAAACAACTAAAGAGCAATAAAGAGAAGAAAAGAAAGAGTGAACAAAAAGTGGAAAAGAAGAAAAAGATATTTAAATAATGGCTGCCAATAAAAGGTTTTAATTTAATTTTATTTTAATCGTGAAATTACTAATTTAGAAAAAAATTTTACTTTAAATTGTGATTTAAATTCTTGTAAATTTCTTTAGGGGAAAATTTTAATTTTTTAGTAATTTTCTGTTTTTTTTAGTGACGATATGGCTAGATGGCAATATGCGATGATGCATAACAACAATAAAAATAAGAAAAGAGAACAAGAGAAAAAGAAAATGAAAAAGAAGAGAAAAAGAGCGTTTAATTAAATGGCAGCCATTAAACGGTTTCATTTTAATTTATTTAAATTAACTATTTTTCATCTTTAGAATGTGATGAAGCTGATGCAATTGGAAGGCTACCGCAGCAGAATTTCTAGCCATGGGTTGAGAATGTTCTGAGGCTTTTAAGGACGTGCATTGGCTTTTTTCGACGTCCGCAATCAATCAATTTCGAGAGTTTAACAGGTTTTATAAATTTTTTCATGCAATTATGAATAATATTTAGAATTAGCTTGTGGCTGAGATGCAGCTCTTACGCTGCTCCGAACGACTTCGGACAAGAATGCTTTTGAGGGCGGTGCTTCTGGTCAACTTATGATGGGCCCCGTGTTCTCAGAACCTTCACCGATCAAGGGCCCCGTGTTCTCAGAACCTTCACTGGTCAAGGGCCCCGTGTTCTCAGAACCTTCACCGGTCAAGGGCCCCGTGTTCTCAGAACCTTCTCTGCGGAGTCGAGTTCTCTGGATCAGGTCCTTCTGGAGTCGAGTTCTCTGGATCAGGTCCTTCTGGAGTCGAGTTCTCTGGATCAGGTCCTTTTGGCGTCGAGTTCTCTGGATCAGGTCTACACGGTTGCTGGAACATTGCTCATGGATTGCGTTCCGATGCCGGGGGCGTTTGTCGAGCTACGACTAATTCTGTTTGTGTTTACTCTGGCTATGCAACGGCAGCAATTGTGATTCAAAAAAGAACGAAGAAATGTTGATGGTGAATGGAAAGAATTTTACATTTTATTTAAATTGTTATGAATAAAATTTTTTTGTAATTTAAAATTTTGCAAGCTTAAAAAGGGACTAAAGGTTGTCAGGCAATCGAAGGAGGTTTTCGAGATGCGGTGATTGTCTAATGGGTGCATTTCGATGGACAATCTAATTGCACATTAGAGGTTTGTTCTTTTATTTCGCATAAAGAAATTTGGGACCGTGGGGTTGTTTTTACTGATGCTGTAATTCTAGCATTTGAGGTGTCATTTTAGGAAGATTAAATTTTCTCAGGGGAGAGTTTTTAGAGCATGGGGACCGAATTAACGTCCGGGAGTGTAACAAAGAATACAGGGAGAAAAACCAACGTTTTTGGGGAAAAATGCAAAAATGGTTGAATGACACCTCACTTGCAGGAGAAGTTTCAATAAAACCCCAGTAAACATGTTGTGTTTGCCAGGCATGTACAACAGCAAGCTGAAGATGTTTGCGCAAAGCAAGAGAAGGAACGTGGAGATGTGAGAAGGAACGTCTGGCAGTTTCAAAGGTTTAGGATTTGATTCTGGCGGTATTGAGAGGCATAGAAGCATCATGAAGTGGAAGAGGAAGAAGAACAGGATGTGAAGCATTCAAGAAACTAAATAAGAGTCTAATGAAGAGTTTGATCAAGGTTTGGCTTTTATAGTTTACGGAGCATTTAGTGAGGGTTTAAGGGGAGGAATAAGTGGTTTTTATAGTAAGGGATGAAAAGGTATAAAAGGGACAAATTTACAGGATTTGTCTGTAATGTCTTAATATGTGTTATATTTACAGGTAGTGCAACAAAATCTGCTACAATGTCAACAACAGAAGGAAGTGGTTCCAAAGCCATAACAATGCTACAGGTGGAGATTCGTATGGTTGTCAGGTTTTTTAAGTTTAGTTTTGTTATTATTTGTTTTTAAAGGCAAAAGATGAGCAATTACTGGAGGTTTTGCTGAAGAACAAGGAGGTACAAGATAACAAGGGAACAGGTTATTTGGGAATGTAAGAGGAGAAATGCCTTTTCCGGAGGGTTGGTTTGTAATGCTGGTGGTGTAGTGGTCGGAGTGTTCTGTGAAAGGTCAGTTAAATCTTTAGCTGTAATAAAATTTAGTCAGATCATCTGTGGCAATGGCACAAAGTAGAATAGGTAGCATTAATGAAAAAGTGATGATTCTGGAGAGAAAGAAGTATGGTAAAGTGTTTGTTATTGTAATTTGTTTGTGTAAATTCTGATCTTTGTAATTTTTCCATGGATTTTGCATTGTTCAAAGGTGGTAAGAAGTTCAAGCAAGAGTTGGAAGTAAAGGGACAGGTTTGCAAAGAAGCGAAGTACTGTAGGTTAGAGGTGAAAGAAGAGCAAAAGACTGAAAAGCAGAGAAAAGGAGACGAAAAAAGACTGAAAGGTAGAGAATAGAAGAAATGGAAAGGCATTGGTGTGAAAGGTGTACAACCTGTGCAATAATTCCAAGGGTTGCAAATGTAATAAAGGGAAATCCAAGGGAAGATAGGGTGGTTTCTGATGCCTGAGGGCATGAGTTTTTATAAGGGTGTGCGAAATAGCATAATTACAAAAATAGTATGTATGAGGGAAGTGAAGTAGAGGAGAAGTAGCTACAAGTTGCTGTGTAGTTCAAAAGGATGTGGTTTGGGTACGGTAAAAAGGGGAAATTTGCCCAAAAGTTGGAAATAGGTAAAAAGAGAAAGGGAAGTATTTAGAGGGATCAGGCAAGTAAGGATATCTTTGTCTGGCTAATGGTATGTAGTTAAAGTGGGGTAAGAAGTGGTTGAAGGGATTAAAAGCTTGTAGGTATTAAGTAGAATAATAAAGAGAAAAGGGAAGTAGTGAAAAGGAAAGTGTTTGTAGTTCGGTAGGTGAAAGAGTTCGAAGGAGGGAAGTGAAAGGGTAAGGAAGAGAAGAATGTAAAGGAGAAAGAAGTGTGAGGTTGTTGGGAAGTAAGTGAGTTTATGAGGCATGGAAACTAATAGGGCTGGAAGGGAAGTAAGGAAAATTAAATAAGTGTAGCAATAAGGGAGGGGAAAGGCAGTTAAGGTAAGGGGAAAGCGGAGAAAGTTAGGAGGTAAAAGGGCAAGTAAGAATGGACAGTAGAAAGTACAAAAGGAGGAGTTTAGTTAAATATGTATGGGGGTTAAAGATCAGGTGTACGGTAGTAAGGAATGTTTGGTATGAGATGTGTGGTCTGAAGTGAAATGGTGTGAAGGTGTACGTTCTTAAAGGGCGGTAAGAAGAATCTGTAAGTGATATAAATGTTACTGTGTAAAAGTCGCAGGAAAAAAGTATTAAAGGTGAGATGATAGTAAGAAATACAAAGTAGGTAAGGTGTGTAGTAAGAATGTAAAGTAATTTGTAAAGGGTTACTGTAGCGAAGGCGTGGGCTGAAAAAAAGTTTCTGCAATATTTCTGTAATTTGTTTCCAGGAAATTTTTAGTAATAGCTGTAAAGGTATAAGCTTATTTAAGTTTAAATATAGAAGTTAAGTGACACAAGGATAGTCATTTACTAGGTATTGGTTTCTTTACTTACAGATAGCCATTGATTAAATTGGTGGGATAGACATTCATTAGGTATTGGTTTGTTTATATTGATAGCCATAGATTTAGGGGATGTTAGGATGGCTTTAATAGGGATAAGA